>CM034351.1:35117437-35787176 GCA_019925275.1 Mytilus edulis
TGTAAATGAAAAGGTAAACAAAAATTATTTACAAAGAAAAGACAGGAATTAGCGTTAAAAAAACAATAATTTAACAAAATCTACGCGAACTTTGTGTCTCGTCTTGACTTACACTTGATATGATAATGGTCTCCAGAAAAACACGAATTATAAAGCATAACCTCAACTTAGCAAATTCATGTCGATATATAAAAAAGAAGGTGTGGAATGACTTTCAATGATACAACTCTCCTCAAGAGACAAAATGACACATACTTTTACAAATATAGGTCACCGTACGGTCTTATTTATATTAAAAAAAATGAACGAAAAACAATTATGTAACACATAAGAAAACGACAACCACTGAATTACAGGCTCCTTACTTGGGACAGGCACATAAATAATGTGGCGGGGATAAAAAAAGTTAGCGGGATTCCAACCCTCCCCTAACCTGGGACAGTGGTATAACAGTACAACATAAGAACGAACTATAGAAATCAGTTGAAAAAGGCTTAACTCACCAGATGGACACACATACAAGTGGACTTGGCCGGGTACTTGAGGTTGCTTTGTTTCCGACTTTGTATAGTCAATTTAATATATTGCATGCATCTTATTTTTTTAGATATTGATTTTGTTTAATATGCATCAGATTAACGATTATATTTTCGTCGAAATATTTTAAGTAAAGTTAAACAATGACCGGGTTTAAAAAGAAAAATACATTATTACAGTTCTTGTCCATTCGTTTTTGACGCGTTTTGTTATTTGATTTTGCCATGAGATTATCGACTTTCCGAATTGATTCTCCTCTGAGTTCACTATTTTTGTGATTTTACTTTTTAAAGTCATCATTACCGATTTATTGACATCCGACATATTATGCATATTGTCAATTCGTTTACTTTTTCCAGATAACACCACTATAGTATATCCATTATTCAGTCACGTGGTCATATTTTGATGATGCGGACCAAAATATGTCTAACACTAACCACCCAGAGACAAGAAAAGTACTTATGTATGGTAAAAGTGGGGCTAAAAATACCAGACGGAGTGTCAAACTCATAGATCGAAAATAAACTGACAACGCCTTTTATTACAAACCCAGTAAAAAGGATAATTCGGTAATTGTTCAATATTTTGAATAAAAAGAGGACATACTGACCTTCTTAACTGTTGTGTACAGCTGGTTGCAGTGTTTTTGATTCATTTATTAATAGATAAACTAAACTATTAACCGCACCTTGATTTTTTCCATTACTTTTGGATATGAAAACTACAGAACTTGGTGATGCTCTTTTACTACATGAAGGCACTCAAAGTTGATGGACACCATTTGTTAGTCAGTGTGTGTGTGTGTGTGTGTTAAGCAATCCATCCTCGGTAAACGGATATACTCATCAATGGTACTCGCCTATAAAACATTGATACACAAGTAGAAATATGATCAATTTTGATTGATAAAGTCAAATATGTTTGTTTTACTAGACAGATTTGACCCTTTGACATTTTGAAGAAAAAGAAAACAGGCTTGCAATAAGAGTAAACATATCCCTACGACCAATTCTGCTTTTGTAATTAACTGTTGTCTAAAAACTAGTCGAGGCAGTTTTTAAACCTGTTGCAGCTAAATTTTTACCAACTCACTGATCGGCAAGTTGAATTACAATACATGATAGCTTTGCCCTAAGCCGTGCTGTCAACATGTTGCTAAATGCAAGTTAATTAAACATAATTGTTAATTATAAAAGAGTTCAATAATTGAAGCAAAGTTATATCATTATATATTTTTAAAAGTTTAAATATAATTGTGAAAACACGTAAAACTATATGATAAAAGAACCGTTCCTCTACATTTATGCAATTATTCCTTTTAGTAAAATGATCTACTTCTTGTCCTGTTATACAATTACATCAACATAGAAAAATTACTGCCGACTTCTTTTTCGTCTTTATGTTTCTAATAATAATAGACAATACATCTGTGTAATCTGATTGACTTGTCAATATATCTTTAACTGAGAAATAAATGAAGACTAATGGTTCCTGATTAAGGTGACACAATTACATCTTGTATAAAAAAATGAAGTTGATGTAGAGTTATATAAAAGTATGAGTCACTTGAAGTTTAGTTTATAAAACACAATATCTATACTTTAAGGATCGACATAATAGAACTCTTTAACTCATTAGCGTACATGTACATAAAATCTAAATGTGCTTATAGCATATACTGATGTTTTCGTTTGTCTATGTGTTACACATGTTTGTTTCATTCATTTTTAATACATAAATGTGGCCGTTAGTTTTCACATTTGAATTGTTTTACTTCGTCATTTCGGGGTCTTTTATAGCTGACTATGTGTTATGGGCATTGCTCATCGTCGTAGGCCGCACAGTGAACTATAGTTGTTAATTTGGGTGTGTCACTTTGGTTTCTTGTGGAGAGTTGCCTCATTTGCAATCATGCAACATCTTGTTTTTTATATGCATCATTTGCTAATATTCCAGTCGTATATATTAAATATCACAACACGCCTTATGTGGAAGCATGCAACCAATCTATCCACTTAAAAACATAATGCAAATTGACATGTTTTTATATATTTTCATTTTATTAATTTTTTAATCAATTTAAATGATATTTGTGACGTCATATAAATAACACAAGTACATATATTTTCAACATGATAACATTTGTTTTCCTTTTTTAGAAATAGTAGGCGTGATGAATAAAAACGATGATGGTAAAAATAAATCTTCATTTGAAAAAAAAGTATTGTAGTTCAAAAAAGGTCATTCACAGTTCATAATAATGTTAAAAAGGGGTCACTTTTGGTGCGGACGAATACTTGTGTTTAAAGGGGCTCGCAGGTCTAAATCATGTTTTTCCCTTAATATGACATTGTTATCTGACATTTGGTCTATTATGGAGATTTGTCATATCACATCTTATTTAAATTTCTTACTTAAAATTTGTTCCTATCACATTCTAGACTTTAGTACATTGAGGATGTTGTTATTGAAAATATGAACATTACATTAGGAAGTAGAAACAAGTTGTATTTAGCTTTCGATTATTGTCGAGCCTGCAATTTTTGTTGCAGAAAGCTCGACATAGGGATAGTGATCCGGCGGCGGCGGCGGCGGTGTTAGCTCACTTCTTAAAAGCTTTATATTTTGGAAGGTGGAAGACCTGGATGCTTCATACTTTGTATATAGATGCTTCATGTTACGAAGTTTCCGTCAGTTACATGTCCAATGTCCTTGACCTCTTTTTCATGGTTCAGTGACCACTTGAAAAAAAAGTTCATTTTTTTTGTAATGTTGAATTCTCTCTTATTATAAGTAATAGGATAACTATATTTGATATGTGCGTACCTTTCAAGGTCCTCATGTCTGTAAGACAGTTTTCACTTGACCTCGACCTCATTTCATGGATCAGTGAACAAGGTTAAGTTTTGGTGGTCAAGTCCATATCTCAGATACTATAAGCAATAGGGTTAGTATATTCGGTGTATGGAAGGACTGTAAGGTGTACATGTCCAACTGGCAGGTGTCATCTGACATTGACCTCATTTTCATGGTTCAGTGGTTATAGTTAAATTCTTGTGTTTTGGTCTGTTTTTCTCATACTAAATGCAATAGGTCTACTATATTTGTTGTATGGAATGATTGTAAGGTGTACATGTCTAGCGGGCAGATGTCATGTGACCTTGACCTCATTTTCATGGTTCAGTAGTCAAAGTTAAGTTTTTGCGTTTTGGTCTTTTTATCTAATGCTATATGCCATAGGTCAACTATATTTGGTGTATGGAAATATTTTATGATCTTTATGTCAGTCGAGCAGGTTTTATTTAACAGTGACCTCATTTTCGCGGTTCATTGCACAGTGTTAAGTTTTTGTGTTTTGGTCTATTTTTCTTAAACTATAAGCAATGTGTCAACTATATATGTTGTATAGAAGCATTGTTAGCTGTACCTGTCTGCCTGGCATGGTTCATCTGACCTGGACCTCTTTTTCAAGGTTCATTCGTCTTATCTTGGTTAATGTTAAGTTTATGTGACAGTTGTAATAAAACTTAGCTTTATACTTAGGATTATCAACATGATATCAATGATTAGTATAGAAGGCGAGACATTTCAGTGTGTGCACTCTTGTTTTGATATTAATTTTATGAATGTGTAAAAAGAAATCACAAAAATCACACTGAACTCAGGGGGAAATCAAATTGGAAAGTCCCTAATCACAAGGCAAAAATCAAATGACAAAACACATACAAAACGAATGGACAACACGTGTCATATTCCTGACTTGGTACAGGCATTTTAAAATGTAGAAAATGGTGGATTAAACCTGGTTTTATAGTGATAAACCTCTCACTTTGTACGACAGTTTCATCAAATTCCGTTACATATACCATGATGTGTGAACTAAACAGACATAATAAATAAAATACTCAAAATATGGGTACAACAGTCATCATCGTGTTAAAATTTTAAAGGAAAATTCATATACATATTTTTTTTCGTTCAATGTTTATACAAACAAAACTTAAATTTCACATTCAATTTGCCAATGTTAGCATACAGGGTTAAACAATCAAAAGTATGTAAATTAGTTTCAGAAATAAACCGAGATTCCAAATAGTCCAAACGGTTAATTTTCTATGAATTTATGATGTTTATTCATATGAGTATAGATATAACGAATCTACGATAGCTGTTCGTGTTTGCAATAGTTTATCAAGGACATAAACAAAAACAATATCAATTTTGAACAATATGTACCTATCTTTAGAATATGTAATTGCAAGCTATAGATATACCCATGACAAGTAAAATAATTGAATTTAAAGACCAACTATCTAATATTGATTAACAACATTTATACTCAAAATAACAAACATCACTAGTCTAGTACAGTGTGTAAATATAATACATGCACTATTTAAGCTGATGTATTTGTCAAAGAAACCCCTCTGCAACGCGATAGCATACAATGGGTCAGTTCTTAGCTTATTTCTTAAACCGATAGCTTTTTTCATCCATTAATTAGATATTGATTTTCATCACAAAAAATCAAGTTGGAATTATTTTCTTTTTCTAAATAAATACAGTGTACTAATTATAACTTTAATGAGTCGGTTGTGTCTTTCATGAATATATTTAGATCATTCAGATCAGGTTAATTAACCTTACGTCTACATATTTATCACATCTATAAAGAAATGTATTGGGAAGTATCCAATAAATCATACCTCAAACAAAGAACTGATAGGTAATTAGTACCATTGAGGAGAAGGTACGAATAATCATTTTTTTTAAGGCGTCATAAATAGCAAAACTATTGATTTGACTATAATCTCAATGCACACTTGTCAATTATAACCAAATTATACAGCTCATACATCGACAAACAGGATCTTTTGACAAAATTTAATAATGAACTAATTCAGTGTCTGACCTTAATATAAAGTGCAAGTGACTCTGCGCTCTCTGTAATTTTGTTATACGGATACAATATGAAGTTGGTTGGTTTTAGTGTTAATAGATCATGACCTAATACAGTTTTAAGTCATCAAAATTATAAACAAGTTATCATCTTTAAGTTTGTCACTACGGGTGGAACAGTCTTTGGTTACAGAAAGCTGATATACAATATTTTTTTTTTTTCAATAATAGTATAGCACCATCGTCTTTATTACGTTAATGATTAATAAGTATATGACTTAGTTTGTATAATACTTGATATCTGCCATGTAGATAATATAGGTATTCACCATACGTAGTATTGGTTGATTCAAACGACTGTTTATAATTGTAATGTTTAATGAACTGCCCTCTTTTAAAATGTTATAAGACTTCGGTATACTTGCAAGTAATTGTGTTTTATACATCGTTGGATATTAATAACTATAGATAATTGTAGACCCTTTCAGTTTTCAAGTTATGTTTATAATATGCTACCATTGTTCTTTTTTCCCCTTTTTTATGTTGATTTATAATCAGCTTGTCATGTGTATAGTGTTGGTGTTTGTTGTTGTTGTTTTTTTTGTGCTGAAACATTCACGTATGGTAGCTTACAGTAGCAGTCGACCTTTATATCAGTAATAACAACTGACTATGTCGAGATTGAGTCTTTTCATAACCTCTTATTAGACAAAGGTAAGGAATCGTGTGTTTTATAATACAATTAAGCAACTTATATACAGATGGTCGTCATCCATTTTTGGTTGGTTTTTGTGTCCAGTGTATATACATTTTGCTCATAATTTTGAAAGTTTATGATTTCAACTTATTACATTCATTATTGTTCTCGAATCTTTTCACATATTAACCTGTTCAAAAAGGTGATGACGTGTACATGTAGATTTAAAGTTAAATTAAGCAGTGCCTGAACTTGAAATTTAGGTATTCAAAAGATCCATATTTCAAACAACAGTTAGCATAGTAAAAGTTCAGCTGATTTTTTCTAAATCTTTCGTTAGCGAGTTCATCTTGAAAAGATGGAAAAGCGACTAGGTCCATTGGACTTCAAAATATAGTTAAAAAAAAAACATTAATCAAAAACATAGCTGCTGGATTGATGAACATGATGTAAACCATTCAATCAATACTAAAATTAGCTTCTAAAATAAACTGTTCTTTTTGAAGTCTTCTATTGCATGTGTCCTCTTACCACATTAACCATAAAAACATGATAATGAATGATATTACACATTTATGCTTTGAAGTGGTCCATTCTCGAAATGAAGATCTCTTTTTAATGACAAGGTGCAATTAAATCGAAATCATATCATTAAATATTCATTATTTTTTCGCAGATATATTCCTTGATATGTTTCATTTAATAAATCATGCTCATCATCCGTACATATGGTAGCGTGTGTTGATGAAATTGTACTTCATTTTATTAAAAGAAACCGACCCATAATTTCCGGCCGATATCTATTTGATGAATTCCGTGGATCATAAATAAAATAAAACGCAAACTAACATTTCTGTATTGTCTCTATTATACAACGACCAGGACAGACGGGAATTTGATATCAATATACTACTAAATGTACGGAAACGTCTTTCTTTTTTTTGGGGGGGGGGGGGGGGGGGGGTAATCCTACAAAACTTCTGATACACCATTGACCATTGCATCCGTTCGATAGTTTAGAATTATTGTTTAAACATGCATGAAATAATTAATGCACAATTCAGCTACGGCAAACATAATATAAATATATAGACCTAAATAGATTAATGGTGTAGAAGTCAGTACATATTATAACATAATTACAAACAGAATAAACAAAACAAATATAATAATCTGCGATACAGAAATTAATTAAATATAATGATATTTTCAAAGGATTTTAACAGGGAAAAAATATGTATTTCTCGCAATGTCAGTTTCGACAATTTCACATTATCACAATGTATCACACCCTTCTTATTTGCATTTTTAACATTTAAATATGTCTTCTTTCAGTTATTCCATTTGTCACTTTGTCAAACAAGGTAAATACTATTTGGACAGGTTCTAAAAGAAGACGTAATTCAAATCTTATAGAGCCATGCTGAAAAATGGTCAAGTATTTGTAAAGCTCGACATCTCATAACGGTACATTGGTTCCGAAAAAAATTCCAAGTAATTTTAAAATTTAATGATGAATAGTACACGTCAGCAGTCTATTACATGTATTATGAGTTGCTTTTATTCATTTTCTCTGTCAGTGCCCCGATTTTGCTACTGTATCGACAGGATATTGATCTTGTTATTTAGATATATACCTCATATACTAATTTGCATATATTATGTTTTTAACAAATGCAAGGTATTTTTATGTGAATGTTCGAAAAGATTTTCCGAATAATCCTTTTAAATTCCACGGTTAATATCAGATTGGTATTATAACATTATATAAAGTCTTTTATGCGAGTACCGTAATGATTCATATCATGTATTAACATTATGTCCCTAGGCGTATTTATGTCAAATGTCAGTCTTTTGATGCTAGAATTATATTGTTTTACAATTTGATCATACACACTTTACAATGAGGTTTTCAGGTTTACAATTAAATATAATTTGCATAACAACTTGAAACGAAGACCTTTAAACCTAAAAAAGTTTTCCTAAAGCTTATGTCATTAAATTTATATTTGCAATCTACAAAGGTATAAGGAAAATGAATAAGGTTAAAGATTGATTAATTTGTTATTGCAAAATGAAAAACAAATAAATACCTGTTTAATGGAATTTGTGTCAGTACTCCTTTTTAAAATATGAATACTGGTAAATGCCGTCATGAAGAAGAACTGTAGTTTTAGTCATCTGTTACATTACTGATTTTAGGAACTTCGGATGCTGCACCATAAAACGAAAAAAAAAACTACCATCGCAGTTACCAGACTTAGAACAATTAATAATACATACACTTAATGAATGCTTGTCTCAATTCTAATCAATCTAAAATTACGAGCAAGATGCGTGATATTCATATTAGCGAATTTCAAATCTTTTCT
Source organism: Mytilus edulis (assembly GCA_019925275.1). Lineage (NCBI taxonomy): Eukaryota > Metazoa > Mollusca > Bivalvia > Mytilida > Mytilidae > Mytilus > Mytilus edulis. The sequence continues at coordinate 35,125,946 of CM034351.1, forward strand.
CGTATATTTTTATCTCTAATTTATTCAATGCAATACCTAATTTTCTATAATACTATATCTATGTATTGCAAATGGTTTGAAAATTTTACGATTTATACAATTAATTTAAAACAGCGGATTTATTATTTCCGGTTCATTAATATCTCCCAACAATTCGTTTATGATGCATCGTCCATTTAACGCAATAGTGACCGATGCGAAAATGTTTGTTATCAACCATGCAGAAGAAAATGTGTAAAGCAGACGGTTACTGTTTCATATTACAAGGATTTTAATTTACTTTAGACGATACAGATATAATATCATATTTTGTAACATTGGTATAACAGTGACTTTTATTTCGGAAATTTTTACAGCAACGTGTTAACTCGACTTAATTGGTACATATATATTTACATTAAAAGGAAACTCCACAACACCGACTATAAAGATTTGTGTGGGATGCTTGAAAATTGTTTAGCATATTTTAATTAACTTGACAATTTATAGTGATGCATGGATAACATTAAGTTTTGAAACCTTGTAATTGACCGTAATCACAGAATATACCGAAGCAACCGGATATGTGTATAATTGTCAAGTCCCAGCATCATGCTCTGCTGTTTGATTCTTACAGACAAACAAATAAGACCGACATATGTCATATTCAATATAAATGTGTGAATATGTCCTTATGCCAGCTGACACATTTCAAATCTAGCTCTGCGTGTTGTTCTTGTACAAAGCAGGACTAAGATTTATATATGGCGTGTACATGTTATTAACGCGTAGTTGTTTAACTAATCAATTTGTTGCTTTTTTCCGAAAAGAAAAGTAGAAGTTGATACTTTTTATGTATATTTTTAATCATAGACACATTCACATACAATCTAAACAAAAAATAGTCGCAATGTGGTTTAATCGACTTTTTTCAATATCAGAAATTTCCTGTACCAAATTCGGAATATATCAGTTGTTTCCAATTTCCTTTATGGGTTTAAGCTTTTTATTTTGCGACCTCCCGATATTAAATGTCCAAGGAATTCGTCTTATTTGGTTATATAACTGTTTATTTTCTGTTTGGCGGATGTAGTTGATAAAGTCCGTTTGGCGTGGCTCGGTATCTATGCATCAACCAAATCAGTTGTATTTGTGGCACTTTTTTTATTTGTGTGTATGTGCAAATACGTGGTTTTGCTAGTTACACAACCAGGTGTATTCCATCAATTTCAATATAAGGATATTACTTTCCAAAGTCAGATATATGACGCTGTTGCCATTCTTGTGATGAGTTTTAGCTTTCAATTTTTAAATTGGGCTTCCCGATTTAAATGTTTCTTGGCGTTCGTTATTTTTCTATTTTTTTAATATATACCATGATAATGGTAAGAGATAGGAAAGTGACATTTTACAGCTTTTTATCTCTAAAAAAGATTTTTTTCTAAACATTATAGCATCACTGTAAGATTTCTGACACTGTTTAAGTCATCAATGCAACCGTATTACATTACAGTAACTTATGTCCTTATAGAGCTTTCTTACAAATTGACGAAAGGTACGAACGAACGTAAAGGGAGCACGTATTTCATTTCCACAATAACAGTTAAAAGAGTCTTTGTTTTATCCAGTAAAACAGCATTCTTTTCTAAATCAAGTTTATTTTTTCAAAAATAATGATATCGTAAATAATACACGATTTTTATATAATCAAACAGAGAAAAATAGTGTCAAATACACTTACGTCCGATACGTTACTGACGTAAACCACGAGTACACACATTTCCGAGGGATTTTTTTAAGCACGAGTTTCACGATTAACATTTCAATGGCATTATTGAAGTACGTTAGTCTAAAGTTAACAACAAGATTCACATTTATTTTTATTTTTTATAGTAAACTTTCAGCAAATTGTCAAAGTGGAATATGGAGATTTGCTAAAAAAATATGCTACAATGTTTTTAAAAAGAAATGTTAAATAAATCTAGATAAACAGATTTTGTATATCAAGAAAATAAATCTACAATTTTGTGGATTTTATGATGACGATTTAACAGTACACATGTTTGGAAGATAGACGCAAAGTTGTCACTTATCGTCCAGTGGCTAATATTTCATGAAGGTTCAGGACAATAGGCAAAACGTAATTATACACTAAAACAACCCTTCAATTGCTCCGGTGTATCATATATACACATTAAGGGGGAGCAATGAATATTACCAGGGGAGAGGCAATGATTCAAAAGTTATTAAACGAGCACCAGCATATGGCATAGTTTGAAGATCATCTTGTTTTCTTCATTTACATTTTATTATTTTGAGCGTTGTAAATTTTGAATCAAGGAAGTATTTGTGCTTTGATTTTTCTCATTTTTCTGTAAGGGAAGAAGACAATGTATTTGCTTTGACTTTTTTTTAGGTTAAACAGTGCAACATTGTAATATTGAAGAGGGCCGGTTTTTAGTCTATTAGGGGAAATGTTTTCGTCTGACTACTCTATATTTAGGATATTGTGAAGTGTTATCTCCTCCGACCTGGTGGTATCATATTTTAACCTATCGTACGTCCCGAAATCCTAAATATATCCCAAGAAAAATCCAATTTAATAAGTGTCGTTGCATGTAGGATAATTCTCCGAAGTTCCACGACTATAATTATTTAAATATGTCAAAAGAAAGGATCCCTTAAACGAGTCTTACGTATGATTCGTCAAGCATACGTACCTTTCCTCAATTTGTAAGAAAGCTCTATTAAATGCAAATATACCTATATACTATATTTAATATTTGGAAACGATTACATAGTAATGGCTATAATTATGCTGGTAACTATTCTCAATGAGGCGTCTTTTTGTGGATACTGAAGGACAAATAGTTGTGTTTTTCTTTCGTCCTTTTACACACTGTTTGTCGAGTTTCAACAACATTAAGGTACTGCACCACATTTCTGATAGTAAAATAACTGATTGCAGTATAAAGACATTTTCTTATTGTATTCAGTAATTGATATTGTTTTATGGTTTCTGTTTTATAAATTACGTGAACAATGAATTTGTCGATCATAGATTTGTTGTATTATCAGTCTAACAATAAACATCTTACCGAAACTTATGGCAATATGGGAATGAACCTTTTAAAGTCCGCTTTTCGTACATAATAAGTATATTTAGGTCTTTCCACCTTTCCGTGAAAAGACCTATTGATTTTGTTCTGATAATTATTATTATTATTACTTTTTTTTTCTTCCACCTCATTTTTTTTTGTGTGTAGTAATGATGTTTCAAAAAATGTCGCTAAGATATTTGGAACATGATACCGTATAGTTTATACGCTTTAAAATTGACAAAGACATAACCAAATACTTTATGTTGTAAGATTATCTCCACACACACTGTTTTTCTTGTGGCCACTACTCCTTCCCAACCATAAAAGATTACGACAGATTTATTTCACCGAATTGCTCGTTACATCTTCAGGATTAGGAGTTTGATTTTAACCGAAGCTATCAGGAGACTCCATATGAGAGTTATTCCCCCTTATGTATGTGATATAAGTGAAATGCGTTTCTAACTGGTAAACCATAAGTGATAGAGACCTAAGGTCTTTTGATTTGAGGTCTAAAAAAATGAAAATTAGGTCAAAGTCAATGGTCAAGGTCATATTCTAAATTTTGTTTTTGCCTTTTTTGGCTTATTTTGAAGCACATATCGACAAATTATGTTTACTAAATTGTTAGTTGCGATATGTCGTTACTTATATATTTTGGTTGAACGGGTACTTTCACCCATCCTTTATTTAAAATTACGTGTAAAGTGATATAACTCATTACCCATACATATTAAAGACCTAGGGTCTCTTGATTTTAGGAACTTTGTTTGTGGCCTTGAAATTTATGTCAAGGTCATAGGCTAATTGGACATTCTACATTTTGACCTTTGCTTCAAATCATATTAATCCATCATAAAGCCATAGGAACTAACATTTTAAACTGAGTTTTCATATTTTTATATCAAAATAGATCTTTACTAGTCGAAAGATTTTTAATTATTGTATAATTTCTCTAAATTCTGTATGTATATCTCCTCCCAGAATGAATACACAATTAGAAGTTGCTCTAATGGAGATATTGTCAATATATATACAGTTAAATGTGATGACAATCGGTATGAATCTCTTCGGCTATTTAAAACACTGTAGCAGTTTAAATACGAGGTATTCATTTGAATTGATAATGAGACCCCGTATCGTGGCATTTAACAAATAAATAATTAAAATCATATTCAGTGTTTTAGATTAACAATTAATCAAGTCAATCTAAACAGTCGAAATAGTACCCTTACTATACACAGTTATAATAATTTAAATAATTATTCAGATATATTAGCACTATGTGTCATGTAAACACTTATAAATGGTACCAGGATTAGCATCTTTAAATCCAAAACGTCTATGAGTTTCCCTTCATTAATCCAGTACACAGTTAGCGACTGAACATGCAGAAGGCTTCAAGGAAACTTACACAAATGTATTAAATTCGTGATCTCAGATTGTGTTTCTGATATCTCAAATTACTTATCTGTTATCTAGGTTTTCCCCAAATCTTAATATCTAATTTCTATTCGGCGATCTTTGTGTTCCAATCCGTTATTTCTTTTAGCAATATTTCGGTATTTTTCTATGTGAATGCCGACAAAGGCCGGAGGCTCCTTATTTTAGGTAAACGCAAAAAATGCCGTGGGGTCAATCATGTTTTGTGCGTTCTCAACACTACCCCTATACATTTAGCCATGAATAAACAAACATATTCAATGTTTTCTTTGTTTTTCTTTAAATCCGAGATACTGAACTGGTAATAAAAAACCGTCTGTTTAGAAACTTATTAAATTCATACTTAAGGTTACGTCCTTTTTAAAAACAAATATTTCATCAGATTTGGGAAACACCTCTCACTTGAATGAATAAATTTCGATTAAATTTACAGCGATGTATATATTGATATTCCTGAGTCTATAGTAGTACATGTATGCAATAGAATCAAACCTGTAATTATATAAACATCACCATTTAGGACCCTCATTACGCCATGTGCACCAAAATAAATGCAAGGTCAAATACATCGTATATTTAGAAGAAATCGTATCTAGAATGTTATCATTAGAATATGACACTGTCCCGTCTTCACTCCCAAGATAGATGGTTACAAAGCTCTCTTTTGTCGCTTACATGAATGACAGTTTAATGTCCAAATCAGCTTAATAGTTGTCAAAACAATAATGCGAATGCTTCAAAAGTTCAGGCAAAACAAACTGGAATTAGTACCGATATGTTAATGATTTCCTAGTAACTTATGTATTGTAGCCCGAAAAATCAAAACCGTAATAAAGAGAAAGCTTTCCACTACTCATTTACATATCAAATAGAGTGTAAAGCTATTTTATAAAAGCTATCGCTGGTTCTTACATGTAGATTGTTCATATATATGACATGTGAATGGATGCACAGACAATACGGTACGTTATCAAACATTTTCTTGAAAGACGGTCTTTTCATACAATAAAATGCCCTTAACCTCCATTTTATAGCTTTTTTGCGTCAGACATAAACCTCAAGATAACATAAAACGCTTATTTAAAATTGTACATGAATCGACACATTTTTATCTAAATTGTTGTTGTTGTCAAAATCTTTAAACTTGTATCGATACACGGTAGGTTAAAACTTAGAATGAATGTTCACCGTTTTACCTGACTGCTCATTGATTCTTTATGAATTGTCTTCCTTTGTACTAAATTGTGACTAGCCTTTGGCAACAACAAAAGCACATGAATATGTGTTTATCTTTTATATTTACTACACAAACACATTTTTGTTAAAGTCAATGAAAAAAGAAGATATGAGTTGACGATTGCAGTAGTATGGTTGCTCACGAGGAGACTATCATAACCAGAGTTCAAAGTGGTCCAGCTGATATCATTTATTTGTAAATCTAACGAACGACATAAAATGTTGGTAAACTGTTATGGAATGTACATTTTACAGATGATAGGGGATATGTTCCTCATGTCGTTCTCCTTTTAGTCGAATGTGACCATCGCGTTATCAATTTATTTTCGACTTACGAGTTAGAATATTCTTTTTGTATCTTTCTGATTGTAGTATGATTGAAGGGCGAATGAATATACCAATATTATATAGAATGGTTTTAATATTATGATAATAAAAATAATAATTCTGTCCACTTACAACAAACCGCAGGATTTATCATATTCATTTGTACGAGATAAGGAATATCTTGTGTATTTTACCATTTATAAGACAATGTATTAATTTAAAGAGAACCAAGAAGGCGATTTGTGAAGTGCAACATATTCAAAGTACAAATTATATTTAAAATAAACAATGTTTTCCTTGTACATTTAAATTTGAACAACAAGATACAAATGAATGAAAACCATGAACCGATATAGAACAAGAATACATAATACAATTGCTAACCTATGGAGAAGTCAACTAAGCCTTCAGGAAATATTTAATGAAATCAATCGTTCCTTCAAAACAAAAACCAAGCGCTTTTTTCAAAAATAGAAAACATGAGTTTCATTGAATAAGAGAGGCAAAAGATACGATCGGGAGAGTCAACTCATCAATCGAAAATAAACTAACAACGCCATAGCTAAAAACGACAAACCTATATAATAACCTTAATCATAACTGCTTTTTAGTGTTGTAAGTGAACATACATTATGCAACTTGTTTTGAGACCTTTATTAGTTCTCATTCATCCGATGTAATAATTAACAATGACAAAACTTAATAACTAGACAACTAACTAGATAACTAATGACAAGAATTCAGACAGGAAAACCAACTGAATAATACGGTCTTATCTATATACAAACAACCGAAAAATGATATAAATCAAACTAACACACCATCACCACTAAACAAAATGCTTCTCAATCATCTGTAATAAAACTTAAAGGTCTAGTATGAAATTAAATTTATATGACCCATTTATATTTTGAAAATAATAAAAAAATGAATAAAATCATTATTTTTGAGAAAAAAATAATAAGAACTCGTTTAGTAACTTATTCAGCGGACAAAAAATATCTTTATACAATGTACATTCTCACTTCTGTTTGACCAAACACCTGGTATATTAGTCGTGGTATACTTCCAACATATATAGACCAGCTACAACGTGGTTTATAAATAGTCTGTACATTTAACGACCAACTATATTATCAACATTTACTGACCGCTTACATGGTCCATTACCGACATCTATTGACCAAATTCAAAGCCTATAAGTAATATGTACAACCGAATTACATAGTCTATAACCATATAGTAGTGATCCAAATATTGTCAGTAATATATATTGACAAGATTAATGGTTTGTTACCAGCAAATGTTGAACAAATAATGATCTAGTGCCAAAATATATGGTCTTAAAGTAACATGAATCACCTAAATACATGGTATGTAACTAACATATGTTCATGCAAGTAGATGTTCTATAATAATCATGTATCATGTTTCTTGACCTACTTGGTATATTGTCAACTTCTATTCACAAAAGTACATGATATGTTACTAAAATTCATTGCCTCATTAGACTGTCTATAAGTAACATCAAATGACCATGTACACGGTGTATGAGTACCATTTATTGAAAAAAAGGGTCTGGTAACAAATATATATTGACAAATTCCAGGGTCTGTAAGTAAGATCTTAAAACCAAATATATGGTTTATACTGACCAGCTACAGAATTGTGCATACATTTTTTACCGTTTTTTTTTAAATAAAACACAATGTAATGTGTGTCTGAATCTTCAGTTCCCCAGACCGTTTAAAAAACATGAATACACCAGGACAAAAAGTCAAACTTGTGTTAAAAAGACACACAACCTCCATTGATAAATACAAACAAATAAATAATAATAGTTTAACATTTTAAATAATTGCTATCATGTCTGTTGTCTTTTAGAGCGACTGTTCACGTTGTAAGATGATAGAAATAGCTGAACGTTTTTGTTAAGCTTTTCTGAGTATAAGTTGTCATAGATAAATACAAGTTTTGAAATCTGCATATCATGGTACGACATACCTCTATAATAAACATGAACATTGAACATAAGCAATATCTTATTATATTAATTAGCATTGTAAAAGAAAATAGAGGCAAAAGAAAAAATTGATGGTAAGCCAATTTCCAGGAAGGTTTTTTTTAATCATATTAAGCATAGTAAGTATGAATGCATCCCAAGTTAACAATGATAATGAAAGTAACAGACATTTATTATGAATTGTAAGATTCCATCAGTCAGATTGATTTCGTAAACTTTCTCATTGACTACAAATGCAGATCACATTAAGATACTTCAAAAGATGAGAGTCTACATGTACATGTGAATAATACTAATTGCAAAACAAAGGATAAAAATGTCTCGTAACACAGAATCAGTCAAATTTGCACAGCAACAGCTAATAAACACAGGAACAGTGTTATGTATAGATGTTCTTCAAATCAAAATCACAGTGAGGTCTTCCGAATTCATAATATGAGAATGAATCGAACAGATGATTTTGTCTCAATCAATCAGTTTTCTAGTAAAGCCAACTTCAAATGTTGAATTTCGAAAGGAATGTTCATCTCGTCAGTGAAATCAAAGTACGATAAACGTGTATCATCTATCTCCGATGGCACATCACACGTTTCAAGTAAAATGATAAATAGAGAGTCCGATCTTTTCTGTAGTATTTCTGTAACTATCGACTTTAACAAACACCATTCCCTCGTCAGTAAGTCTTTAGATAGAACAAGTATGCTTGCTCGACTTTTATTGATACCGTCTATGGTAGTCTCCAACAACGATGAACTGGATTCATAATCGATTCCAGGAAAACCTCAAATTAATTAAAAGTAGGAGTCTAAGTATGGAATGGTGAATGTGTGAAAAAACAACAACTCAAATATAAATAAGAATAACATCTATGTTTAAATATCTATTTTTTGTAATGATTTATTAAACCTATGAAGCTGTGCTTCAGTTGATAAAACAAATACGTGTGTTCATAATTTACAGTTACAGGTAAGTATCATCACATAACGTAAATAATTGCTTTATCATTTCCTTACGGTGAATATTTTATTTATATTCTGGGTAAGAAAACAATTCAAAATGTTATTTGTAGAGTTGATGGACAAAAATCATGAAGATTGATGCCTGGAAATCAGGACAGCCATCGAATGTTAAATAGATTCATGTTACAAAACGGTAAACATCTTGTATTGAAACAGGCAACACTTTGGGTTATCAGACAATTGTTGCATTTTTTTTATTTACCGAACAAAGAGTTTGCATGGCTACCTACATGAAGAACTTGATATTAATTTTCTTTGTAAAGACTGAACGTGAACACATTTAAAACCTACAATATTTTGAATACTAGTACTAAAGATTTCCAACTAAAGGTCTTGTAAGATTAGATATTCTTAAAGTTAATATTGCTACCTGCAAATTTACTGTCACCATCGACCATTTGTATGCTTAGCTGTTGCTGTAGGAAACATTGAATCCAACCAGAATTAACTTCACTCATGATAAAACAGTAATCAAATCTATAGTTATGTTGGACATCCGCAGGTTCAATTTCAATTGGAACTCGTTGAAGCAGGCTTGCTTCGTTTACGTCATATTCACGTCTTGTATATTTGATGTATCCAGCAGCACTGAACTGATCAGCGGTTATGATATTTTTCCTGAATAAGATAGTTTTCAAAAACTTTGCGATTTCAACCTGCTGAGTTGTGAGTGGGAAGGTTTGTAAAAACATCCAAAATTTTGAAAGACTTCTTAGATAGTCATCCCCATGAATTTTAGGTACTATTCTACGAAGGAATTCTACGTCCTTCCATTTTCTAGCTATATATGTTAACGCATGAATGAGCTCGATATACACATGTGATTCTTCTCCCAATCTCAATATTGAAAGTAATAATTGTTGGATATTTCCATTTCCTAACTTAAAATCTGACAAGATGAGAGCTATTTTGTGCCATTCTGTAGCGGTTCTAAAATCTCCCATATCGAAATAGATTATTCCAAATGAGTAGGCTGTATGATAAGTATAACCCTTTGCACGAATGCATTGATTTAGATAATCAAGGGCTGCATTTAAGTAGCTGTTGCTTACAACTGCTTCTGGTCCACAAAGGTAGTATTTTGGAAATTTAGCAAGTCTCTGACAAATTTCAGCGATAGTACATACATCCCTTATGCTCACCTTATTGTATACTAGAGCTTTTCCGTCCTCTAGTGCCCTTTTTAAGGCATCTTCTTTTCTATCAAGGGGGACACTTTCCAAAGAGGACATTTCTAAATATACTTTCATTCTTGTAGAAAACGTGACATGATGCATGCAAGGGCTTAGTGATATAGAGGACGATAACACTTGCTCAGCTCTGGCTAGATAGTCAAAGCTTTCCTCATCAATTCTAGACGAACCATACTTGACCAATATCCAAAGACTCATACCTTCTCGACGAAGAACAACCTCATCGCTTGGTAATTCATCGTTAGCATGTTTAAATGATAACAATGGAATTTTAAGTATGGATTTGAATGGTTCATCGTCGCTCAATAATCTGTATTTTGGATTGGCGTCCGACGTTGAAATTAGTATATAGCCAATATATGCATATGAGCGAGCTCTATATATGGTAAAGCATCCGTTGTTTTTTGGTAAGTTCACAATTACTTGCCAGAATAGTTGAACAGCTTTTTGACACATTGGTTTGTTGTTGTAGTCGGCAGCCTTAATGCCAGGCATTCTGCTGCAAGCCATTGCATAGTAAAATTCCCAAATGTGATAGTGTTCTTTGGGATACGAAGTAGTTGCAAGATATTGTAAGCCGGTTTTTAGCATTTCCACACTGGACTTCTTTTTGTTAACGAAGCTGTGTGTTGTTTTACAGTTTATAGCTTGAAACAATAGTCGTCGTGCACCCATTGCGTTATTGGAGGCCTGGCACAGAAAATCTTTGGTTCGTCCTACGGCTGTACTCTTTTCAACTTTGATAAGTTCTAAGCATTCGAATAACTTTTGTTGCGCTTCAAGTCCGTCTTCTGTATATTCTTCAAACAACTCAGCATACCCTTGTTCAAGGACACAAACTGCCTTTTCTTTGGTGTCATGTTGATCACTGCCTTTCAATATTTTATCTATTTTCTCTTCGGTTGTGATAGCCTTTTCTACTAAATTGCTATTTCTGTACAAAACTGCAAGGTCAGCTAATGTATTTAAGTGATTTGGGTTACGTCTCATTATCAGTTCAAGCTTTTCAATATTGTAAGGTAAACATCTACGTTTACGTAACGGATTATTCAATACAATTATCATCAAATCAATAACATCATGCTCTATTGGATGATCTTTCTCTTTCGCATTGTGTAAAGTTATCTCCCGATTTTCGATACGCGCCTGATTTGATGTACTCATTAGTTTTAATTGCATTTGAAATAAGCCGGGACATATTGGGTCGAATTTCGATTTATTAATTTCCATGTTGTCGTGTTTTTCATCTATGAAAAACAGAATGTGTTCACAATTTTTGATTCTGTAATGAAAAAAGTGAAATGGAAATATCATATTGTAAAAACGAAAACAATGTACATGTATATATGAACGTATGCGTCAAAACAGATTTGCATGTATATATAACTGTTAATGCAATAAAAACTAGAGATATATAGAATTGATTTATTGAATACTTGTTCCTTGTGAAAGTTGAAGATAAACGCTTAAAAAAAAACCCGTTTTTTGACAAGTACTAGTAAAGGAGGGACGAAAGATACCAAAGGGACAGTCAAACTCATAAATCTAAAACAAACTGACAACGCCATGGCTAAAAATGAAAAAGACAAACAAACAACAGCACACACGACACAACATAGAAAACTAAAGAATAAACAACACGAACCCCACCAAAAAACATGTTGTGATTTCAGGTGCTCCGGAAGGGTAAGCAGATCCTGCTCCACATGCGGCACCCGTCGTGTTGCTTATGTGATAACAAATCCGGTAAATGGTCTAATTCGGTAGGTCACATTCATGAAAGGAAAGGGGATTGTAGTTACGACGTAAGGAACATATCCGATGTCATTTGTGAAACGGTTATTCCATAACGGTCAACCAACTCGTGATGGCGTCCGTAAAATTTACGAAGGGATGATTTCAACTTCACCATTTGGAACTCTTGGTTTAATAGCTTCCTTGTGAGCAGCAACCCTCTATCGAGAAAATCATGATAGGACAAGTACTAGTAAAATGCTGAGTTAAATACTATAGATTCATTTATTGTTGTGGATATCAATTTTCGTGGATGGAGAAAAACTTGCATTTTTTGGGATATTTGATTTCGTGGTTTTACAGATATGTGCACACAAAGCCTATAGAATTTTTAAAATTCGTTGAATATTTGAATTTGTGTTTCATATGTACCCTCGAAGGCCACGAAAATTGGTATCCAACACACAATTATGCATCCACAGTACGGCTAAACATAGACCAGTAATTGAATGATTTGTTCACCATGTTTACTTTTATTGATGATTTAAAAATTTGCAATATTATGTGCTAATGTAAATCGTGAAGAACACTGCAGAAGAAAAATACATAAATTAAAAACAAAATCATAATTCGTTGCACATAGAGGGTTATTTATCATGGAAAGTTGGTAATTATCAACTGATTTATTCAATAATATTTACAACATTTCTTTAATTGACTATTTATTATACTTTTATTATGAATCGTTTCAGTTAAAAATTATGAAAAATAATCTGAAGAACTAACCATACCATAGTGTATCCAACACATTCATACTCATTGTAATTGAATCACTGTAATGCATGTACTTGCAAGCAGGAAGAACCAGACGAAAACTACGTGATAACTCCCTGTTGAGTCATGTCTATTTTTTCAATTTTTGGAAAATACCTATTGACATTTGTTGAATTAGTGTTACTTCGTAAAGCAATTGACTAATTGTGTCAAGCATGTATATATATTTTAAATGGGAATACAATGAACTTCAAATCAAGTTGGCATATACCCATATAGAGGACATTTAAATTAAAACGTATGTCAGTTCGGATATATTTTCAATAAACTGATGACCTTAAACATATATTATATATAGTCTACAAAACATACTACGTTACTGCTTAAAATATTAACAAAACAATGTAATATATACTTTAATAAGTTTGAATTTACGACTTGATGCATTTTGTTCAAAGTTATGGAAATAGATTTGAACTAACACATATTCGTACATTGCGTACGGTTTCGAAATTGAAGGAAAGAAAACAATGTCAACTTTTATGAGGTTGTTTATAAAGGGAAGCTAGTATATCAAAGTGGTAGTACGACTCATATGGTACAAAGATAACAAACACTTAAGTACAAACAATAAATTTTAACAGACAGCATTGATAATGTGACTCAGAAACAACAACCCTACAACTAACACAGCGATTATATCAGCTTCATTGGAATGTTTAGATAGTCATTGCTCTTGAAAATCCTAACCTAGCGATAAGAATTATTTGGTAGGTCACATTTGAAGAAAAATAAATAATTTTGTTATGAAAACTTGTCATCTCTGATCTTAAATAGACATTGTAACATGTTGAACCGAAGAGGGACTAAGACAGTTAAAATACTGACAGGGGTAACTAAAACTTCAATACTTGGGATTCTTCGTTGAACTGCTACCATATGAGCAGTAACCCTATGACAAAAAAGCTCAATATAAAATACAAGCTGTAGAATATCGTATCAACTGGGTGATAATATAATATATTCCGTATGCATGTTCTGGTGGATTGTTGCTCAATTGAAATTTATTGAAGAATGTATCTTCGTACTTTATTTGGCTTTTTTAACTTTTGGGGATTCGAGCGTCACTGACGAATCTTTTGTAGACGATACGCGTGTCTGCCGTTATTACAATATTTAATCCTGGTATTTATGATGAGTTTATCTATTTAATTTGTAAAGTTTCATTCTTATCCATTGTCCTCTTCTAGGTGTAAGCCATAAGGGAAGACATACTTAAATGAATCTTGCACTACATTTAAAGATATAGGCGTACATTATTTTTACCAGAATTAGATTTTTTCGGTTAGAGCTAGCTAGGTTAACATCTATATAGCGGAACGTAAGGTTACCAACTGTACTTGTGTTATTCATTCTTTCTTATGAGCTCTTTTATGAACTCTGCCTCATATTATTAATTGAACAAGGCGAACAGACACCACAACATTATACAAATATACATGTATATACATTTTTATAATAAATATTATGAGATGTGTCACGATTTGAAATCAGACAACAACCATAAGATTCGGAGAAACAAGATGGGGCATGTTTTGAAATGAGACAACAATCATCCAGAGTCAAACGATGTGAAGGTAAACAAATTATTGTCATTGTACGTACTGACTCCAAAAAATGGGAAAACTATTGTATCAAACTTTAGTAGGAAACATGCTGTAATTTCAGAATACAGAATTAATTAAAATAAAGAATGTTTTTAAAGAAAAATCACAACTTCAGTTATGACAATACAAGTTCTTATTATTGCGATACCCATCTTGTCGCATTATTTGCAATAATAAAAAAAAACATGAAATAATTTCTGAATTTACAGTACTTTACAAATGTATGATTCTTACACTATTTATTAAAATAGTATAAACGTTAATAATTTTTCGACTTCACTACCTATTGTTTGCCTGATGTTAACCTCGCGCGCACGTCTCTATCTATTCGGCCAAGCATTGCACAAGGTCATGTTTCTTTGACCAATAAAATAGTTTCCATACTACATTCATTGGATGATAGATGTGCATTAATTGATATTTTAGTCTCAGAAGCATTTCTTTATCAGTTGTTTGTGGCTTTGAACTAGCTGTCAGAAACTGCAAGTACACTTGGATCTGTTATTTGTGTCTTTTTGTTTTTGGGACATACAAGTACCCGGCCACGTACACTCTGTGTTTTTGTTATATGTATTTTTATTTATCCATCTGAGAAGTTAAGTCTTTTTCAACTGATTGTTATAGTTCGTTTTGATGCTATACTGTTTCACCAATTTCCCAGGTAATGGGACGTTTAAAATCCAGTAAATATGTTTAACTCCGCCACATTCTTTATGAATGTGTCTGTCCCAAGTCAGAAGCCTGTAATTCAGTCTTTGTCGTGTGTTGAAGTGTTACATATTTGTTTTTGTTCATTTTTTTTAAATAAATTAGGCCGTTAGTTTTCTCGTTTCAATTGTTTGCCATTTGTCATTTCGGGACCTTTTACAGCTGACTATGTGGTTTGAGCTTGGCTCATGGTTGGAGGTCGAACTGAAATCTATAGTTTTTAATTTCTGTGTCATTTGGTCTCTTGTGGAGAGTTGTCTCATTGGCAATCATACCACATCTTCTTTCTAATATTCTATCATTCTATTTAGGACCACATATATATAAATGAAATATTTCTTTAAGCAAAGTAAGAAACAAAGTTGTTATTATCTTAATATATTTTACCTCAACTTCGTCTACAAAATATTTACTTTGAATAAACACACAGTACATTTTCACCAGTTAATGACTGTCAATGACATAGTATTATTTACTATATAAAGCAAGGCTTATCTGACACACACGACTCGTCTAAGTAGTCGATTTCCGTACATATTTGTACAAATGTTGTATATGAAATAACAAATCTGACAATAAACAGAAAAATCCAGATGGCTAGATTACATGTACTCAGAGCGATGATTCAGTTGACAAAAATCAAATCTGTTTTGAGTTTGTTTACCATTTGTTTATTATTATTATTTTAGCCACACGCTATTGTGATTATCACTTCAGAAATAAATACATATAAACACTGTGTCTTTGTTATCTGTTTAAATTATATATTCAAAAGCAGTCATAATTAAAGACTCATAATTATACAATTCACGTTTCTTGTATATGCAGGTTGTAATATGGAAATTTATAACAAAAAAAAATATCTTTTTTTTAAAGCTCCGTCCTAATTTTGAGGATTTTTCACACAAATAAAAATAAAACCCAAATAACCCGCAATATTTATTTTGACTTTAGATTGTTTGAAAGTCAAATTCGAACTAAACAAAAAACACCACACTCTCCACCAGTGAATATTAACAAACAAATAACCATATAAGTATGTCATTTGTTTTTTTTAGTTGTGCATGTACAATTAATAACTATCATAATAAAATTGAGAATGGAAATGGGGAATGTGCCAAAGAGACAACAACCCGACCATAGAAAAAAACAACAGCAGAAGGTCACCAACAGGTCTTCAATGTAGCGAGAAATTCCCGCACCCGGAGGCGTCCTTCAACTGGCCCTAAACAAATATATACTAGTTCAGTGATAATGAACGCCATACTAATTTCTAAATTGTACACAAGAAACTAAAATTAAAATAATACAAGACTAACAAAGGCCAGAGGCTCCTGACTTGGGACAGGCGCAAAAATCATGTCTGCTGTCTTTTAGGTCGACTGTGCATGTTATGTTGATGGTAAAAATAACTGAACGTTTTTGTTCAACTTCCTTGAATATGAGTTGTCAAAAATACATGTTTAGAAATTCGTATATCATGGTATGTAAACTTCTATAATTAATCTTTTGGACCTGAGCATTGTTTTATTATATAAGTAAGCAATGTGAAACATAGATGCAAATGAATCATTTGATGATTAAAAGATTTCCTGTAGGTATTTTTTTTATTATCTCAAGCGTTGCAAATATCAATGCATTCCTTAGTAAACAATCATATTGAAAGCAATTGACATTAACTCTTACATACAGTCAGATAAATTGCATACACTTTCTAATTGACTACACATGCAGGTCACATTAAGATGTTTCAAAACATGAGAATATACATGGGCATAAAACCTGTTGAAAAGCAAAGAGTTTTTCTTGATTACAAAAAAATCAGTTACATTTGCACATCAAACAAAAGCAAAAAAAAAAACACTATTATTGCTCTTCTTCAAATCAAAATCACAGTGACGCCTTTTTAAATTCGTAATATAAGGAATGGAGCGACTGTCTGATTTTGTCTTCGTCATCAATCAATCAGTTTTCTTGTAAAGCCAACTTCAAATGTTGAAGTTCGAAAGGAATCTTCATGTCATCAGTGAAATCAAAGTACGATAAATGTTTATTATCTATCTCCGACGGAACGTCACACTTTTCAAGTAAAATAACCAACAAAAAGTCCGATCTGTGCTGTAGCATTTTAAGAATTATCTGTTTCAACAGACACCATTCTCTTGTCAGAAAGTCTTTGGAAAGAACTAGTATGCTTTTCCGACTTTTCTTTATACCTTCCATGGAAGTCTCCAGTAACGTGGAACAGGAGTCATAATCAATACCAGGAAAACCTAAAACGAATTACAAATATTTTAACAACAAGCTCACTTAATACACATATTCGTTTGTTTCTTTTCTTAATTATGTTAATCAATAAAGATGTGTTTGGATGTATCTATTGACAAAAAAATATTCTAGTCATCTGTTTTTTTACATTTACTCAAAGAATAGATTATTTATATATCACATAGTATTTTTCCTTACGGCAAAATTTCAGTGATTTAACGCATATATTTTGTGATATAACAGCAAAATTTGGGATTTTTCGCAAAGTAAATTGAACATGGCTTGAAAAGAAGGAATACAAAACAATATAAGGCACTTTGCTAAGAGACAATTGTGGTTAAAGCATATAGTACATGTACTAATCAAACACTTGATCGGGTGTCAATTTGCAAACAGGGATGATATGTATGGCTACCTATATACGGCATTTAATATATACCATATATCACGACTGCAACCGCACAGCCAAATGGACACTGTGTGTGTAATATTTGTGTTTGCTAGAAAAGAATCCATGTTTCTAGACCAAAAACAGCTTGGTGAGGGTAAAAATTGATTTTTGTAAATACCTTTGTGATTTGAATGGAAATTAAATATACGCTCGATAACATAATACTGTATACATGGTATAGCTACCTGTAAATACCATGTCGCTATCGACCATTGGTGTGCTCAGCTGATGTTTAAGAAAGCATTTAATCCAACCAGCATTAACTCCACTCATGATTATACAGAAATCATATCTCCAGTTGTGTTGAACTTCCACAGGTTCCGTCTCCATTTGAACACGTTGATACACAACTTCCGGTTTTACGTCATATTCTACGACTTGAGTGGTAGATATTTTGTACCGACTGTCACATTTTTGGTCAACTTTTGAGACGCCTTTCTTGATTAAACTAGCTTTCAAACTCTCCGCTATTTCCACCTGCTCTGCCGTGAGTGGGAAGGTTTGCAAGAAAATCAAAAAATTTGAAAGACTTCCTAGATATTCATCCCCATGAACTTTTGGTACTACTTTCTGAAGGAATTCTACGTCCTTTCGTTTTCTAGCTATATATGTTAACGCATGAATAAGCTCGTCATACATATTTGATTCATCTCCCAATCTCAAAATTGAAAATATTAATTGTTGTATATTTCCATTTCCGAACTTATTTGACATCATGAATGCTCTCTTATGCCATTCTGATGAGGTTCTAAATTCTCCTAAATCAAAATAAATTGCCCCAGATGTAAATGCTGTGTAATAAGTTTGACCCTTTGCGTTAAAGCACTGGTTTAGGTAATCTAAGGCTGCATGTAAGTACTCCTTGTTGGAAACGGCTTCTGGTCCATAAAGGTAAAATTTCGGAAATTTAGCAAGTCTTTGACAAATTTCAGCGACGTTACAAACATCCTTTGCGTTCAAATTTAGCCTTATTGAAGTTCTTCCGTCCTCCAACGCCTTCTTTAATACATCTTCACGTCTACCAAGAGAAACGCTTTTCAAAGAGGAGATTTCAAAATAGACTTTCATTCTGGTGGAAAAATCAAACCGGCGCAGACAAGGGTTTTGTGATATGGAAGACGATAATTGTCTCTCGGATTTTTCAAGATATTCGATGTTTTTAGTCGTACCGAACTTGTACACTAACCAAAGACTAATTCCCTCTCGACTAAGAACAACCTCATCATAGGACAATTCCTTATTAGCGCATTGAAAAGAAGACAGCGGAGTTCTGAGAATGGCTTGAAATTGTTTGTCATTTTCATATGAGCTGTAACTTAGAAAGGCGTCAGAGGGTTTATATGTGGAAATAAGAATATGGCCAATATACGCATATGAACGAGCTCTATATATAGTGAAGCATTCGTTTTCTTTTGGTAAGTTCTCAAGTATTGACCAGAACAGATTTACAGCTGTCTCACTTATGGATGTTGTGCCGCTGGTGGCTTTTTGAATATCAGGCATTCTGCTGCAAGCCATTGCATAGTAAAATTTCCAAATGTAATATTTATCTTTCGGATACGAAGTATATGAGAGATATTGCAACCCTTTTTCGAACAATTCCACACTCGATTTTTTATCAAAGAAACTGTCATTTGTTTTACAGTTTAGTGCTTGAAACATCAGTCGTCGTGCATCCAGTGTGTGATTTGAGGCTTGACATAGAAAATCTTTTTTTTCTCCTATAGCAGTACTTTGTTCCACTTTTATTAGTTGTACAGATTCTAGTAACCTTTGCTGTGCTTCAATGCCACTTCCGGTGTAATCTTCAAACAAAGCAGCATAACCTTGTTCAAGGACACTTATAGCCTTTTCCATGATGTCATTCGGATCGCTGCTTTTCAATATTGTATCTATTCTCTCTTCTAAGATCGCAGCCTTTTCTGGTAAGTTGCTGTGTCTATTTAATACTGCAAGGTCAGCTAATGTATTTAAATGATTTTCGTTGTGCCTCAACTTACGTTCAAGATTTTCAATATTGTTCGCTTTGTATCTACGTTTTTGAGATGAACTTTCCACTTCAATAAGCATTAACTCAACAACATCATGAACTATTGGATGTTCTTTTTCTTTTGCATTGTGTAACGCTTTTTTTCGATTATCGATCCACGCGTGATTTGATGTATGCAACATATTTAATTTCATATTGATTAAACCGGGACACATGTCGGTCAATTCTGGTTTCCATGTCTCCATTCCGTTTCCGTTTCAGTTATTAGAAGCAGCAGCTTGTAAAAAGTATTCCTTCTGCCAAAAAGAAATATGCAAGTATTAAAAATATTGTATCAAATTAAAAATGAATGGAAATTCCACTAAATTTTAGTATCTTACTGAAGAGGTAAACACACGTTTGAAGGCCAATTCATCAATTTAAATGTTATATTCGATGTCGTTGAATTGTTTGAACTTCACAGATCACTGTTGACTAGCGAATGATGGAAACTAGAATCACCCCCATCCAAATATTGCGGAGGGGAATCCCGGTAAGATCTTTCCCTCTTAATTACTTTGTTTTTACAAAATGTGGCTAACATCACTCAGCCGTCGTTTGGTTATTAACATTTGCAAGGAGTCTGTTAAATATTAACATTTAACAGTTGTCCGTTACTGAGAAAATTAAACACAATAAAAATGCGTTGATGACGATGGATGATTGTAATTAAAAAATGGAGGGTGGTAACTGACGATCAAAATAGTTTGGAGATGATGGTAATTTTTATGTACATGTATCATGATGTTTTGTTTCAGTAATACAGTGTTTAACATCACTATACATGAAATGATACACAATAACCCATCTTAATTGAAATTATTATACTTCAGTGTGTTTTTTCTATATCAAAAGTAATGAAATAGTGCTATTTCATTCCACAGAACCATTTGCCAGTCAATAGTTTCAAAGACTATTGCCCCGGTGCATAGTTTCATAATCATCTTTCCCGTACTTTTTCATGCTTATTTTTCATTAGTCGATAATGATGTCATTTACTACTTTGCTTGGTTACGTATGCTTTGCAACGTCAAACTCCCGCTAATATTGTAAACGGTGGGATCTGTTTGTGTTGATTGTAATTTCACTTATACGAAGCAATTATAAAAAAGAAAAAAAAATCTTCACGGGGAATTTTTTAAAGATCTAAAATAAAGTACCTTATTCTTAATATGGGTTCGCTCTCCGTATATTAAAAGTGTATTTGCGTTTGGTGTATTTTAGCTAGAATTTGTTATAAGCACAGAAAGTTTAACACAAGTATTTCCAGTCTTGATTGAAATTAATGAAATAATTATTAATACAAAACGAATTATAAAAAAAGTATAGTTCATCATGTGCATATAAAGTTATGTGACATTTTTGTTTTCTTTCAGATGATATATATACACTTTTAGAAAATTAGTTATTTGGTATATATATAAAATACTAAATGGCTGTGTTGTTCAGTATAATAAAACACCTAATGACTGGGTGTGCGGGTAATAGCAAGTTTGTTGTCCCTTCGCATACCAACTATTGCTCTCGGCTTTGCCTCGAGCAATAGTTGGTACCTCAGGGACAACAAACTTGCTATTACCCTCACACCCAGTCAATAGGTGTATACTATTATATAGGAGTATAGACCAATACTAGCGCAAGAGACAGAAATGTGTTGGGGAAACAAATTAAAATAATTTATTACCGAATTGAACAAAGCAATAACACGACGGAGCACCTGATTTCACTCACGGTTTTTAGTGGAGTCGTGTTTTTTTATATTATCTATAACTGTTAATGTAAATGTACTTTGGTTGTGTGATTCTTTATTTACTCCTTGGTTTTGATTGTTATTGTCTTAAAATGAAACTTTTTTCCATGCAACAATTTTACAAACAGTGTTGTAACTTTATATCCGCATCTCCTCCTTTACCACTAATCAGAACAAAATGAAACTCTCTCAGGTTAGTAGTTGTATGATGCTTTTTTGCACCTCCTATTTTGTTTTTGTTTAAAATCATTTGTTGGGGTTGTTTTTGGAAAAACATGGACGTTGCCATTGTCTTAAAATAGGAAGTGCCCATATTGTATCCGCAACTCCTTTTAAACCACTTATTATATTTTATTAAACTTTCCCAGATTCTTAATGATATGCTGTCATTATGCAGCTCCTTTTTTGTTTTGTTCAAAATGAGTATTTTAGTTTTTATTTTGAAAAAAAAATGAATCCGCCTCTGACACCGATACGTAGCATTCAACTGTTGGTCATAACCAAAGGTCTAAAGAATTTGAAATCAAGTAGATTCAGCATTATCTCGAATGAAATGATAAAATATAGCCAAACGGATTGTATTCCTCTAATAAAAAAATCTTTAATTAAGTATTTTCAAGTAGTATTTACCCAAAATAATGGGGCTAGGAGCCAGGCCTTAATCACCCCCTACACAAGTCTGAATCTAAACATGATCCAGCTAACTACTGCGGCTTAACCACTGCAGATAATATAGACAAGTTAATCAATTTATTCATAAATAACAGGTTGACAATTTTTTTTAAATCTAGAGAACTAATTTCGAAGCCTCTGTATGCATGCTTTGTATATTTCAAGCGTGCATTTGATTCAGTTCAACACACTTTTTTATAAACTGAAATGTATAGGTGTTGGAACAAAGTTTTATGACATTAAAAATGTATGTATGGATCGAAACACTGAAGCTTGTGTAAAAATATACCAACACAGGACAAACCAAATATGGGAGAAAAACAAGGGGTAATCTAAGACCTTGTCTCTTTGACATATATCTAAATGATTTGCCAACCTATTTTGACCAAACAAGTCACCCAATAAATCCTATTAAACACAGATCCCTTATAGATTTTAATGTATGTTGATGATGTAGTTCTTAAATCATCATTACAGCAAGGACTTCAAAATTGTTTTTACAAACTAAATACATTTGATTATAAAATGACAGTTAACACCAATACCAAAATCTTGTATTGTAACAAATCAGGAAGACAAACATATATTAAAATATTCTCAAGGAACCAGATTTTAGAATGTTTACAGAACTACACATACTTAGGAATATATTTTTTTTCAGAATCTGGGAGCTTCCAAATAGCGATTAAAGAACTTTTTAACAAAGGAATAAAATCTTGTTTCAAATGATTGGTTAATGAAATTATCTATTATAACTAATAAAGGAAGAAAGACGTTACGTAATCTAATTTAAGGGTAAAGGGTCATATATCACGGCTAAATTGTACTTAGTTTAAATTTGTCGTTTGTCGTTTTATATAACATGTATAACTTTTTGGCAAGTTACCACCATCCCATAAATCAGTTTCCACGATCTTTCAAAAATAACATAAACAGTTACCATCATTAACGTACTTTTTTCACTTTCTATTTTCTAAGTAACGGCCAACTGATTAAGGTTAATATTTTACTGTCTCATTGCAAATATTAATAACCAAACGACGGCTGATCGGGGTAACTGCAGTTACTAAAATCTGCTTGTCAACAGTGCAGATGTAAAATAGAAGAAAGATCCGATGTAGGTCGATATTCAAATAAAGACAACAATAGAATACCACTGTTGAAAAGTCATCAATCGATTGAGAGAAAACACATCCCGGTTTCCAACTAAAACCGAGAGAAGGGACAGTAGCGGATCCAGAAATTTCATAAGTGGGGGCCCACTGGATGCATTACAGGGGGCCCGATTTTGTCACGTTTTAGTGATTCCCTAAATAAACATTCAAATTTTTTTCTCAAAAGGGGGAGCCCGCCCCTCCCCCCCTAAATCCGCCTCTGAGGGAAATACATCAATAATAAGAGGAAAACTACGAATTATCAGAACAATGAAGTGTATCACAAGCATGAATGCAACATACATATACATGGACTATTAGATAACAATTGCTCATTTCCTGACCTGGTACAGGACTTTTCAAGAAGAAAAAAATGGAGAGTTAAACATGGTTTTGTGATTATGCTAATTTTAAAACTCATAAAAAAAATTTATATTAAAAAAGAAAGAGAGGGATTAAAAGTATATCATTATGCATAATTATCTGATTTACAGTTGATCACATTTTCAGTTTAATAGTTTATTTCTTTAGCTATCAAACATTCAACATTAACAATACGTAAAATACATGATTGAAATAACGTACGCAATGTTAAAATCCTCATATCAATATGAAGTGCTTCACATATTCAATAATTCATGTCATCAATTATTAGACCAAAGTATATATTACCTCTTATCTGACACACCGTACTTTATATACGTTCTAAAAGGTAGTAGTAAATCGACAATAGAAAGGCGGCGTTGTTAATCCTTATCTATTTATGACTAGATTTAGAATTTTCGGAAAATGCAAATCACTTTTCCTTTAATTTATAATACATTTACGTCGTTGTCAACTTCATCAAAACAGGGTTTATCAATTTATTTTGGTCAAAAGGGCTAAAAAAAACCCACATCAACACGCAGATTAAATCAGCAAAGAAAAAACTGCTGATATAATTGTCCTAATCGATGGTATAATAACCCCAATAGAAAGAACGCACGTGTTGATACAAATGCTTACAAAATGCATCATCTAATTTAGCAAGCTATAAAACCAAGTTTAGTCTTGTATTGTCTTTATATAGAAAGGCATGTATAAAGTCAAGACTATGACGACTATGACGATTTTGCCATTTTATAAAGATATTTCCATTTTGATATTTCCTAAATTGTCGGGTTTTCTTTGTTACATGTATTTTACTTTTCAAAAAATTAATTTGGGCTTACATTTTGAAAACTACGGATAACAGTTAGCGTTCAGTAAATTTATGGAATTTAGCTATATACAAAATTAACTATAATATATTTCTCATCTTCAACACTAATTTTGCTTAACATTTTGAAAAATATTATAATTTGACTAAAATGTTCGTATGCGTTTTGTGTTTTAACTCAAGCTATGATGACTTTTTAACAGCGGCATTGCACCAAATAATATGAAAAAGCGTTTTTTTTTTCGTTAACTATCCTACTAGCAAACCATGTTTTTGGTGATAATGTTTTCCCAATGTTCTAGTATTAAAACATATGTGAAAATTCTTTTTTTTTTTATTTCTTTACAGTAAAAGTACAAATTTTCCTCTAGTATATCTTCAGAAAATATATTTTAATGCAAACCAAAATTTATTAGGAAATAAAAGTTCAACACAAATATCACTAAAAAAGGTAATACGGTATAATAAGCGTCAATACCAAGCAAGGCTTATCGTCTAAGTTGTTCTTTGTCCTTCTGAATTTTTTATCTGACAAATAAATGTTGATACAAGTGGATTAACAAAAATATATAGCTAGTTTTCCAGTTAGTTAACCAGGACATGCTATATACTTCAAACATTAGGAAAATGTCATATGTAAAAGACAGTCACATATACTGTGATATATTGGAACGCATACGTCGAAAATTAGCTTTAATTGTCGTTCATAAAAAACATTGTGTCAAGCAACAGCTAGTTTAACTATACATTACTATTACAAAATAAAGTACTACTGGTGATTCATTTCTATTCGTTGGATACCAATTTTAAAGAATTTCGTGGGAACAGGGGAACAACAAATTTGAATGATCAACAAAATACAAATTTTCTAAAGGTATGAATGCAAACTTTGCCAAAGCCACGAAATTCAATATCCACGAAGTCTTCCTCACACTACGAAAATTGGTATCCACGAAAATAAATGAATCAACAGTAGGTACAATCAGTTGGAAAGTGAAGCAATCGTTACTATGCAGATAGCTTCACGGGCGTTCATACAACAACTTGTTTGCCAACATGTAATATGGTCATTGCTACTATGTACAGTTAAAGACATTTAAACCGTAATATTAATATAATACTTTACGCTTAATTACTATAAACTTAATCTTATTCAGTTTTGTGTTGAATACGAATAAACGAAAACAAATATCAGTAGCATTCACATACCTAGTCATACATTCCTAAAGGGACAGGACAATGAAAACTGTCAACTGATTTGTTTCATAAATAGGTGTTCAATATGTTTTATTTTCAAACTTCTATGATTAACATGATTAACTGTTGATCATATTTTCATTAAAATAGCTTAAATCTTACAAATGTTGCATATTGGACAATAACCAAACGTAAAATAATTGATAAACAGAACTTACGTAACGTTTATTTCCACAAATCAATATGCAGCACTTTTAAAAGTTTGTCTTATATGTTACAAATTATCAGGCCAAGGTATATATACACCTATAAACTGACTCACCACAATTTATATACGTCGTAGAGGGAAATACTAAATCAACAGAAGGAAGCCGGCGTTTTTAGACCTTATCTATTTATGACTTCACTTTGCATTTTCGGAAAATCTGCATTATCTTTTTTTTTATTTATAAAACGTCGGTAACGGGAAAACAGGGTTTGTTAATTTCTTTGGATCATAATGAGCTTAAAAATAAACTCATAAACACGCAGATTAAATCTGAAAATACACCACTGCTGGTAGAGTTCCCTAAATTAATGGAACTATCAGCGAAGAAGTGAGAACGTATGTGTTGATATTAAGTATCAGTGACATGGTCATACTAACATTTTGAATTGTTTTACATACACAAGACTTTCTCTCCAATAAAAATATTACTAACGATTGATTTGGTTACATTTTCTTTCATTTGGGGCCGCCATGCAACTTCAAATTTAGCCAGCTATATAGCCAAGTGTAATCCTTAATCTTCTACATATCGAAAGGCCAGTAATAAGTCAGAACTATGACAGTTGTGTGACATATTTAAAAAAGAGAGGCAAAAAACAGCGAAGAGATATTCACACTAAATACGACGAAAATATCTGTAATTGTGTTTAATATAAAACATTGTGTCAAGTAATTGCAACAGTTGGAGAAACTAAAGATTAAGATTAACAGTTAAGCTATTGTTGCAATGCAAATGGCTTCACAGGCAATGACAACAAACGTGTTTGTCAAAATGTTTGATTGTTATTGATACAAAGTTCAGGTAAAGACCACCAAAGCATGATATTTTTTTTATAAACCGAACGCATTATTTCAAAATACTAAATAAATGACATATGTGTTATAAATAATAATAAGTGCATACCAATATTAGTATTATTTACAAACTTGTTAGCGTTTCGTTATGGTACAAGACCATGGAAAATGTTCAACTGATATGTTTTAAAAATCAAAGTCCAATATAATTTTTTTTCAAACTTCTATCATTACCCGTTGCTCATTTTTTTCATTTGAATAGCTTATATCTTTAGCTTTTACACATTCGACATTAACAAAACGTAAAATAATTGATTAACAGAACTTACGTAACGTTTAATTGCACACATCAATATACAACACTCTACAAAATTAGTCTAACATGTTACCAATTACCAGACCAAAGTATATCTACACCTCTTATCTGACTCACCACAATATATACACGTAGTAGAGGGAAATATAAATCAAGAGTATAAAACTGGCGTTTTAAGTTCTTATCTATTCATGACTACACTTTGTATTTTCGGAAAATATTAATTACTTTCATTGTAATTCATAAAACGACGTTGATTAATTTGTGTTCAATATTTTTTGGTTTACATGTATTTTTGAAATGAAACCATTAACACGCAGATTAAATAAGAAAGGTGCCAGGGAGGGAACTAATAAATCAACATTAAAAAATCGGCGTTTATAGTCCTTATCTATGTATGGCGTTCATTATCACTGAACTAGTATATATTTGTTTAGGGGCCAGTTGAAGGACGCCTCCGGTTGCGGAAATTTCTCGCTACATTGAAGACCTGTTGGTGACCTTCTGCTGTTGTTTTTTTTTCTATGGTCGGGTTGTTGTCTCTTTGGCACATTCCTCATTTCCATTCTCAATTTTATGATTAGACTTTGTATTTTCGGATATTTTTTTTTAATTTAATAAACAACGTTTATTAATTTATGGAAACAGGGTTTGTCAATACCTTTGGGCTTACATGTTTTTTTAAAAAAAAAACCATTAACACGCAGATTAAATCAGAAGGATGCCACTGCTGGTAGAGTTTTCCTATCCGATGCTATCACCCAGTAGTCAGAACTTGTGTTGACATGAAATATCATTGACATGATCTAACTAAAATTTTAAATTGTTCGACAAATATATAACAGACTTTCTTTCCCAAGAATAGATAACCTTCAAATTGTTTTGCAAAATCCTCCGGTATTTTCATTCCGCACTTCATTTTCAAAATGTATATGACTGTGGTACATGTAAGCCAGAAAACCATATTGAATCTTTAATTCTCAATATAAGGTAATGCCCGTATTAATCAGGATTCTGAGAGATATTTTCTTTTTTAGCTTACACTTTGAAAATTTAAATGAACAATAATGTTACAGTAAAGAAATGGAATTAAATACATACGAAGAGTGTAATTGCAACTTATACACTAAGCTTTTTTTTATTTGGTAGAAACAAACATTTCGCCTAGTCTCTACATATGCATTTGCCGTTTACGATTTTTGCATTTTATGAAAGAAAACTTATGTCTCGACAGAATTATAAGACTATCATTTTCAACAAATAATATGAAAGTTTATTTTCAATATTTATTGTCAACTAATAGCAAACAGCATTTTTATTTAATTTAATTAATTGTTTTGCGGGATTAATCGTAGTTTTCAAAGTGAAAGCCAAAATGAATTAGGAAAAAATAAAATAACAAAAATAAGGAACATCAAAAGAAAGGCAAAATGTGATTTCCTTTATAAAATGTCAAAATGAATCATTGAACCACATCAAACAAACAGAAAACAACTGACATGCATGTAATCCTTTCATTCTTTTTTTTAATTAATTTCCTTTTTTGGATGGGGGCGGGAGGGGAGCGTCATTGAATATTTACAAATGTGCATTTGAGAAATACAAGTTAGTTTGTTGTAGTTTTGCATTGTATTTACCTTTTTTTACATGCAAAAGAAAAGTAAGGAAAGATTTTAGAGCGCTTGATTAAGATTGTACATTTACTCTTAAATATCTTTTTTTATAATTCAGACGTTTGAGATTTTAATCGAATTTAATTGTATTGTCCTTAAAACGGTATATGATTTACATTGCATATGCATTTCGAAACGGAATGTAGAAGTGACCATGATGACATAAAAAAATAAGAAAGAAAGAAAAATCAATGTAACACTAGACAGAAAACTACCAAATTGAACAACACAGACAGCACGTTTATTGAATTCATAGACAATATTTGAATCTGTCTTCACGCTTTAGATATGCCTTGTAAGTTCCTCATTTTTCATTGGATTATCATATGGTTGTCCAAAGTTTGTGGAAACGTAAAAACAACGTAAAGAAGTAAAACAATGTAACCATTGTGATCTTGTTGATGCACGAAATAATCACTTTTGTTAACAGTCATTAAAGACAGAAAGGAATATTTCAAATGACTATTATATCAATCCTATCACGTTTTTTGCACCATGATGACAACTGACCATGATGTTTCGTTGGTGATGCTTGTGGAGAAACGTATTTAAACATCCAGAGCTTATTAGAAAAATAAAAAGTTAATAAAACCAGAAAGAACAAATTGTTTAGCCAAAGTCGGGTAAATAATCAATTAGTTGGCTCAATATGTTGAAACGATGAAAAATAATATATTATTGGTGATGCTTGAGGACAAACGTCTTAAAAAACCTAAACTTGCTGAAAATTGAAGTGTTTGAAACCGTAAAGGAAACTCATGATAGATAGATTCGGGCAAACAATCGCAAAGTTAATTAAATATGTTGTAAATATTGTCCTCGTTATACAGATAAGCACAGGCTTGTTACAAAACACAGATGGTTGCAGTTTTGGTAAATGTTCAAGAAATACACAATGTATATCACGTGAAGTTCAATGTTATGAATTTGATTTCCAGAAAGCAACAACCTACTTTCATGTCTGTACGTTGTTATCATAAACTAGTGTTCGAATTACGTATCTATGTTAAGTGTTAATAATGATAACATGTTGATATATGGTTTTTATCTTATATAAATAACATTAATACAAATGCGTTGTCAAAAATTGACATGTACTTCATGCAGTACTGATAATAAAACACCTGAAATAAACACAAAAGGTTATGTCATGACTTTAATGTAATGCAAATCAAGGTTTAACCAATATTTCAAACGATAAGGGGACATTTATCTATCTAATCATACAAAAGTTGCATAGCTTTTATTGATTTATTTTAGCTATATAAACAATATATTACGTCGTTTATTTATCAAGGACACAAATTGGTTACTATGTTCGTTCTGAAGGAGGAAATGATACAGATTATGGTTGAACATGTAAAATACAGTGGTTTCATTTTCCACTCCATTATATTTCATGTATTCAAATATTTGAAATTGGTTAAACTTGTACGACATTTTATTTACTACATGTAAGTAACGAAAACATATTTTTCTCGTTTGAATTTTTTTTTATTGGTTATTATGTACCTTTTATAGCTGCTTATGCGATATATGCTTTGCGCACTTTTGAAGGCCTTACGGTGACCTTTATCTGTTAATTTTTGTGTTATTTGATCGTTTGTGGAAAGTTGTCTCATTGGCAATCATACCACATCTTCTTTTTTATGAAACAAAGAAATAGGAATAACAACAGTTACTTTAACAATGTTGAAAGATATTTGGACTACAATCTGTCACATTATGTTTGAAAGTTCTAATTTCCTACTTTTACTATTCATAATTCACATTTGAGTATTTTGTTTTAATCTAACTATTTTGGATTTCATAATTTTCGTAATATATAATCTATTCATTTTTATATTTTGTTGCTTTACTAGTTAACTTGATATAAAACTTGAACGTACAACAAATTAAATCTTCACATGCTGATTTTTACGACTAGCTAGTGTATACATATCTTTTACTTCGACCAGTCAATAGAACTTTTTTCTTAAAACCTTTGATACCCAAAAACTTTAATTTCTTAAGATTAAAAGTCACATCAACATATTTTAGTTTTAATTGATACTATCATTTTGTTTTTAATTTAAAAAACATGAACATTGTTTGAATATTTTAATTACTTGAAATAAAGTGATCCTTAAGCAAGGATAAAACATGACCGAAAGGTGATGTAAAATATAGCTTAAAATTCACTTTTTATTCGGTGCAATTAACTGTCCCTCTGGTATCTTTCGTCCCTCTTTTACATTGAGCATGTTCAAATGTAATTGCATTACTTTTATCACACATGTCAAAGATTGATTTGGTGGCAGTCACCAAACAATATATGATATGCATAATGACGGGTTAGATTTCCATTAAAACCTTTGGCTGGTTTAACAATCAAGATTGGCTTGACATCAAATAAGCTTGATGTACGGTATTGCTTACCATAAGTGAAAAAAAAACGATAGAACAGGCCAAATCTAACATAGATTACACTTTTTGTTCGGTGGAATTTATATTTATATCTAATTTAACTATATGTATCACACCCGTCAGATTATAACTTTGTGGCAGTCATTAACAAACTTAGTACTTAACCTTTGATAAGCATAATGACGGGTAAGAGCCGCCATTTAAACCCTTGGCGGGTTTAACAATCAAGATTGGCTTGAAATCAAATGAGCTTGATGTACGGTTTTGCATACCATCAACGAAAGAAGCCGGAAAGAAAAGGTCAAATATAGTAAAATTTACATATTTTGTTCGATGGAATCTCATTAACATTTTTAGCCATGGCGTTGTCAGTTTGTTTTAGATTTATGAGTTTGACTGTTCCTTTGGTATCTTTCGTCCCTCTTTTAAGATATAATTTCATCACATGTATCACACACGTCAGAGATTAACTTAGTAGCAGTCGTAAAAACAACTCGGGACTAAACCTATGATAAGCATAATGACTGGTTAATACAGTACTCTTGTTTATTTATGACTTTTTCTGTACCAAATATACATTGACTGCCTGGTTTGAGTCTTTTAGAAGACGCTAATTAATCATTGATTACTAAACATTCCCGCACAGCTTGTAACTTTTTGTCTTATTTAATTATTGTGCTTTCAATCACGTTACAATTACAATATTTTATAAATAAAAAAGTTAATAGACGTGTGGTTTCCCCCTTATTATCATCCTGTTCACAAGAGTGAATGTAAGCAGTTATATGTAACAATGTAATAATGAACAAAACCAATAACCTGTAGACGGCAATATGAGGCCCGTTATGAAAAAAAAATGGATCAATCTTTAAAGAAAGAAGCTAACGATCTGGGGTCTGTTGTTCAACTTGTCGTTAAACTAATCATATGATTAATTTTAACGAGTCGTTAAAAGTTAATCGCATGATTAGTAAATACAATGATTAAATTATATTGCTCAACTTATTTTAATCATTGTATATATTAATCACTGTATTAATTTTTAATCATATGATTAATTTTGGGTAATTAGCAAGTGCCTCCCACAATGCATTGTAAGTCAGGGCCTCTTCAACTTCCTGTTCTGCAATAATTATTATGTCTGACCAGACCATTGTTAATCCCTGCCCTGCAAAGCTCCCTCGACTAAGGAAAACCAAATATTCAGTTGCTGAAGAGAACCTGATACAGGAAGAAGCAAGTAAATATCACTACATCTTACAAGAGAAGCATAGTAATGAGGTTACAAATAAAAAAAAAAAAAGATTTGGGACGATATTGCAGTCAAAATAAACTCCCTGGGTGTTGCCTAGAGAACTGGGACTGAGATCAGGGATAAGTGGAGGAACACTGTTTCAAAAGCACAGAAAGCTTTCACAGAGCAAAGGAGGGAAGTTTCAAAAAACAGGAGGGGTCCACCACCTAAGCCTATCGCTCCACAATTTGAGGCTGTGATCGATTTGATGAAGGACAGTTCAAGCTTCACGGGAATTGATAGAGGACCTGAAACGGACATATTTATTTCAGGTAATTAAATTTAGAGTTAAGAGTTTCCATAACTATTGAACTTTAATGATAGTTTTGTATTAACTTTCATCAAATATAAACATAAACATTTCGTCGTCTGCAAACGTCGTCTACCGGAAAACCCCTAGTCTTTTTTGATAAATGTACGACCTTCACCCCGTCTGGAATTTCTATTTATATAACGCAAGCATGGTCGCTGAAATTATACTGAATTTGCCAATCAATGCATGAATACGAACTGTGCACACTTCTAATGGGACATCAAACATACTTAAGAGGGGTTTATATGTCAGGATTCCTCAGTTCCTTATATTTATTCACAGCTTTAAAACGTGCGCCGGTATATGTTTTCTGCTGCTGTTTTAAAATCTGGTACCCGGGAATGCTTGGACCAATCGGATTCATATCACATTGCCAACTCGTACCTTTGCCAACTCGTACCCTATTTTAACGCACACGCACTTTCATAGTTCAGTTGTACTTATTCTTTCAAATTAAAAACAAAACAAACATTTTAATCAGAAAATTTGTTATATGTTAACCAAACGGCCAGCAGAATGAGGAAAACAAATACCGTGTAATTCAGTATTTACTATGAAAGGCCGATTTCAGGAGTTTATATGAAACAATATAAGACATGGAGGAAAATAAATAACATTAACCAATTATATATATGTATACCGAAACTTAACCCTATTGTTATTTCTATTCTCTCTGAAAAAAAAACCCACATGTGTATCTAAATATGTACAAACAAATTAAACAAGATAAAATGAATATCTCCGTATCCCACTGATGGATACCGGCCGTACAAATTCAATATATTTATTCCTAATAAAAGGGCCTATAAAGAGTATATAACTTTAATCATAAAAATTACAAAGTTCATCCACACTAACAACACATCCAATCTTACATACATATCAATCGTAAATAATTAAATGTGATTTAAAACAAATATGCACATGACAGAAGATAACCAGTACAAAGAGGAATAACTCTTATTTATTATATAAAATATTTCATTTTATTATATAAAAGTGTTTTTCTGTTACAAATCATGATGTATTGTTCTATGTGTACATGTTATGCTGCCCATCAAGGGCCCTTGATTGGAATAATAAACTATTCTTATTCTTATTCTTATTCTTATTCTATTTATTTATCTTTACTTTTGTCTCTTTTTTTCCTGTCTGGTCTGGAAATTTTTATTTAGGTACAATAATGTATATACTAAAATTTGGTTTATTTCATTTTCAGGAACATACAATACAAGTGATGATGACTTGTTTACAACTCCTTTAGCCAGTCCAACCACCGACACCACTGACACCGTCGCTGAAACACCAAGCCATAAGCCGTCAACATCAGCTGCTTCTGTTCCAACAACTTTACCCAGTAAACCAGTATCAACTAAGACAGTTGTTGATTGTAGCCATGTACTGATGACATCCAGAAAACGCAAAACCAGTAGCGATGACATCCGTGAATTGCAAGCCCAAGTGCTGAAAGGACAATTAGAATAGCAAAAGCTGAACAAACAGAAGTTACAGTTACAAATTGAGTTACTTAGAAAAGTTACTACTGGTCAAGACTATACCCTTTCATCATCTCAGATGGCTTTACTGACATCTTTGGTTTAGTTATTTATTTTGTTATTTATAATTATGTTTTGAGATTTCATGATTTAAAGTTCATTGTTGAAGAAATGAAATGGTGTTGTTTAATAACTAGAAGATAGCAAACTACATGTATCCACCACTCAAATTTAAATGAAGTTGATACAAATCTCCAACAATAGAAAAAACAACGTACAATTGGCTGATTAAGGTCAAAACAATTCAACTTACCAAAAAATGAATACGGAAACTATATATAACCTGACGTGGAAAAAATCAAGCAGATAATGTGGCGGGTTTAATTATTTGTAAGCCCACAACCCTCTACCCAAAATTGGACAGTGATGATACAGCACAACATAAGCACAACCTGTAAAAAGTATTTTCAATGGGCTGACTCAAAAGATTGGTACACTACCAACAATTTGCCTAAACTCAAAAAAATTGATACCATCTACAAAATCATAATTAATATATAAAAAAACCCACACAAATCACCGAAATAAGAGTAAGTATTCGCAGTTTATGAGATCCAGAGCTATAGTTTTAACTTTTTTTAAATTATCATGTTCTCCCAGCATACATTTTTAATCATTACTTTACAACGGATTTAGTGTAAAGACATCACGAAAACCTTGATGAGTACTATAAAATGATAAACACAAAATTTAGGAAAAGAAATTTAATGCAATGTGATCTCCAATCCCTTGTCCGTCTTGTCTTCCAACATAAGCAGGTATTACAGGTTGGATATCTTCCTCCTGTTCACAGTCAACATCTGGTTCAAGTCTAAGAGTTGCAATGTTATGCAAATCTGCACATGCAGTGATGATCTTACAGGCCTTTCCTGGTTTCATTCTTATCTGAAATACACATAAACTTTTTTCAAATAAGTTTTAAACTCCATTGAATAAACAATTGAAAAAATAGAAACAGAAAAAGGCAGCTTTGTGTTCCCTTTTTAAAATCATATACAAGCTTAAAATTACTTCATTAAGACATTTTAATGTAATAAATAAATGTGTTGCAGCATATTCCATGTTATGACCCAGATATTGGATTAATTTTTCCTTTTCATTTTTGACCTCGAATTATTGCCAGTAAACAATAGCTTATGAAATTTATAATATAAATGTCAAGGAGACAACAGCACATACCAGGAGTTTTAGAGCATTTGAAACAATACCATTCGATCATTTACTTTAAACACATTGTGTTAAACTAACATGACATGCATGACAACAGGCTACAATTGTACCGGCGTATAGACTGAACAGAGGAAGAATTAAGGCGGAGGCGCAACTGGTGTGCGTCCCCCTTAAATTTGCAAATCATGGAATGTCCTCAGCTTAATAAAGAATATTTTGATATTTTTAACTCAAAATTAAATTTCTACTGGCTCTGCAGCTCGAAAACTCAAGATTGAACCCCCTATCTTAAAATCCTGGATGTGCCCCTGACCTATATAGAGGAACAATAGGACACTGACTTTTACTTGTGGTAGCGTTTCAGGTGGTCCACTAATGTTTCCCTATTACTAGTCTATTGCAATTTTGGAGAAATCACCTATAGTATTGATCTGTAAACCTATTGAAGTAGTATTAAAGAGATGAATTACCTCTGACCCTAATACGTGGAACCTTTTTTTCCAAATTCCAAATACTCTTTCTACTGTATATCTGGTAGAACAATGACTTCTGTTAAAGCGTTCCTGCCTTCGGTTTGCTGGTTGCCTGTGCGGTGTAAGCAGGAAGGGTCTGCATGGATATCCGCTATCACCCAACAACAGTCCCTGTTCAATGCCCTGATAGTTATCATCAAGATACCTTCCAACTGCTGACGTTCTAAAAACATGGGCATCATGTGCAGATCTAGGCCATTTTGCATTCACATTCGTTATTATTCCTGTAATTAAACATATATATGCATGGTTAAAGTTGAAAATTTTCTAAACGTTTGACACAATGTTCTGCTTAAAAAAACGTTTGTGTTAAAGGTATTTTTATGGGGTACTGCACTGACAAGCTTTTTCATTGTCCGTTGTTGTATAGGCGACTACTTTACAAGATCGACCATTATGGTATACGAGGGACATCAATAAACTGGCTGAGAAACTTTCTGGTCGAAAGACAGCATTGTTAACTACTGGAAGGAGAATCTTCAGAAACCTCGCCTGTGTTGTCTGGAGTCTCGCAAGGTAGTGTGCTTTTATAGCTGACTATGCTGTATGGGCTTTGCTCATTGTTGAAGGCCGTTCGATGACCTATAGTTGTTAATGTCAGTGTCATTTTGGTCTCTTGTGTGTGGACAGTTGTCTCATTGGCAATCATACCACATCTTCTTTTTTATATTAACCCGCTGAATTTTCTCAATTCTATAAATGAGCTCCCAGAGTATTTGTCAGCGTTAAACGTTATTAAACGTTAAACTTTTCGCAGAATTAGTTTTACCGGTTCACAACTTTTCTTAAACTGTTTTAGTCTCCTACCGACGAAGTCAAATAGGACTTTAGGTTTGCACTCTGTATGTCCGCCTGTCCATTCGTCAGTCGAGCACATAAGTTTTCCATTTTTTCTTACTTTGTTCTTAAAGCTAGGATATTGATTGATATTTGGTGTAAAAATTTTTATCATAACAAGTTACAGGTCAAGTTCAATTTTCACGAATTTAGCATTTATTTACTCATTATTTATTCTGTTGTCGATTCAAAATAATTTATTTGATAAAAACCGACAACACTATAATATCGGAAGGTCTAGTAGAAACAAGCATACAATTATTTTAACATAACTGGTCAAAAGTCCGGTAGGGTGTACCTGTAATAGCATATTTTCTGGTAAGCAATTTATTATGAAGTGTTGGTAAGTACATGGGTATTTGCAAAAAGTAAGCATGCGTGATATTGTTTCATAATATCTGAATATAAATCTACGATCCTTCTTACTATACAAATCCTTGAATATATCATAGATCGGGTGAGTTTTCAGTTATTTCGGTAGAGCGTGCTACTGTAACAGTATTTTGGTAAGATTAGCGAACAACCGTCGTCAGTAAAAATTACATCTTTTCTGATGGGGCGAGTGGTTCTTGCGTGTTGAATTATTTAATACTGCATATTATTCCTATCATATTGTATTGTATTGTATTTGTTAGGGCGAACTTGATCTTGTTTCAAGATAATTAAACTAGATTTGTCAGGGGCAGTAATTTCGCTGAAGCAATTCTAATAATTCCAGCCTAAGTGCTATAGGTGGCGATCTGACATAAAACCTTGTACTGTAAGATTGTTTCACGCACCTGCTAAAGGTATATTTTGTACAAGTCATATAGATACAGAAAAATGTGGTATGGGTGCCAAAATCCAAGTTACAATTCATCAAATTAAACCTATATTGTTCAAGGTACGACATGGTCATTTTGTGTCTCTGTACAAATTATATAGTTGGCATGTAATAATAAGGTGGTCTAAAAGTTAAGCTCGAAACGTCGATCTGTCAGTGCCGTTTTCCACATGATTCCATACGTCATTTAAGCTGAACGGTACTGCCTATTTCTGGATCTTATCATATCTTCTCAAAAGTGGGAGAGGGGTGCAAAATAAAAAAAAAGCAATAACTTCTGTAATTATCAACAGTTTATAGATGTATTATAATATACACCCAATATCTGACTTTACAAGAAAATGGGGAGGCCGGTCACCTCGTACTAAAGAAAAAAATGTGAACTATTTATAAAAACGTTCAAACGTAGCTATACAATATAAAATGAAATTGTATTTGTTCCTATGGCTATGAAGTAAATATTATCAGTCTAGTGATTATATCATCACGTTTAATTTCCGAGTGGCATAGTGTTTAAGAGTGGCGAATTGATAGTTGAAATGTGGGGACGATTTGGTCTAGCTTCCATCTGAGTTGTCGTTCTTATGACTTATTCTCTGTACATTGTCGAGCAAAGAAAAGAAATAGCTGAAGGAACCAGATTTTCTATCGTCCTCAAATATGAACGCAGTAAAAAAAAACCACACGTACCTTGAGGATCACAAATAACCTGGACATTGATACTGTGAAACCCTTTGCTGTTCACATAAGCAGGTTCATCTTCGGTAGGTGCTTGTATATGTACGTGTGTCCCATCTATACATCCGATAACATTAGGAAATCCAGCTTTTTCATAAAAAGCACGTTTGTTTATATTTTTCTGTTTTTCTGTAGGCCATTTTATGTACTGGTCTTTCCTATCTACCAAGGCGTCGGTAACATCTCTAACTACTCGTGACACAGTAGACTTGTCATAGCCCATAGTATCTCCGACCACTTGCAGCTGGCTTCCACTCCCATAAAAACGAAGGGCAATCATGACTTGCTCTTCAACTGACAGACTGTTCTTTTTCTCGTATTTCTCTCCAAGTCTGCTCTCAACTCATTGGCTATCAATTCAATGCTTTCTCGTCCAAACCCGTACCTTTGTCGTAGTTCCTCATCACTAAAATCTTTATTCAATGGATTAAAACCTCTGTAATGCTTTTCTCTTCTAACTCTTGGTAGAAACATATCAATGGCAACCATTTTTAATATCTTAATCATATGATTAAGATTTAATACACCTCAAAGATTAAGTTTAACGACAGTTTAAGCATTTTTAACGACGCGATTAATGTAACAACAAGTTGAACAACACAATAATCATCTGATTAATTTTAATCGAATGATTAAGAAATTTTTTAGCACTAACGACAAGTTGAACAACAGACCTCAGATATATTATATATTTATTTACCCGAAAACGATTTTACAATAGAGATGAATCAACATATGCTATTTAATATCAGACTCCTCACTTAAAAACGTTGTTTTCACCCAAACTTTGTTAGTTTCATTTTTATATTGTTATTTCAAAAAGTTGATAGACAGCTGTCTGCATGAATCAATGAAGAGTTACAGTTAGGAGATAGAACTTACAAACAAATAATATCATTTTAATTAAATAAATCGTCAATAGTTTTCAATTAAATTGCGTAGTGTGTTGTTGTTTATGGATAGACGATCGTTATGGATTGCTTTTATTCATTATCTATATCTTTTCATTTATGTTCCAATATATTTGTAACTATACACCCATTTCTTTAAAAACAAAGCTTTGGTCGCTGTCTTTTGATCGAGAGTCGTAGATGAAGCAGACAAACCACATATGGCCTGTCTTTCCATTCCAGTTTTAAAAAAAAAGTAGAATAAGGTAATGTCATAAACAGTTGTTCTTTTATGAAATTTACACACACATATATATGCAACACAAACCACACCAACAACTTTTGGGTAAAGTTAAGTATTATATTATATAGGCTACTATCATGTCCTTGTATTACATTGAATCATACAGTTTATTTCTAGGTGATACGTTAGAGAACCAAACGTCCTTAATGCACCAACAAAATTGTAAAAAAAAGTACAACAAAATAAAAAAAAAACTGTCCTAGTTCATGACATAGTTATACAATGAATCATTGAATCACAATCGACACCGTGTATCATATCAACAGTTATTAAACTGTATGCAAAGCCAGTTTCAAATTATGAATTTCCATAGGGATGTTCTTCTCGTCAGTGAAATCAAAGCACATTAGATGTTCAGAATCTATTTCTGGTGGCACATCACAATTCTTCAGTAAAATAACTAATAGAATGACCTGTCTTCTCTGTAGCGTTTCTGTAATTATTGACTTCAGTACGTTCCATTCTTTGGTCAGAAAGTTATTTGAAAGAACCAGTATGACCTTTCGACTTTTATTGATGCCGTTAATGGTTGTCTCCAATAACGTCGAACAGGATTCATAATTGATAACGTCAGGACAAGCTAAAACGAGTAGCAAATACACAAATAAGTATCAAACATTCATTAGATGGTATCTGAAATGTTCCTTATGTCGGAACTAAGCTTTGCTATGTAATTGTGTTTGTTTATAATGACTTTCTTTACATTAGATTACTCAATGATCAATATGTTAGTTTAACTGCTTTACAAGATACATCCTGACTAAGCTTTGACTTGACAGAGAGGTATGACCATCTGCTCCCTGTTATTGTATTTCAAGAATGCGTATATAACAAAATGACAAAGTAAATCGGACTAGTCTACTTAAAAATTTTTTTATCGTTTGGTTGTTTGATCATACATGTGAATCACAATAACTCTTTCAGAAAAATCAACAATATTTTTTAAATTAAAATTTCAAATAATATATATAGTTATCAAAGGTACCAGGATTTTAATGTAATACGACAGACGCGTTTCGTATACATAAAGCACATCAGTGACGTTCAAATCAAGATGTTAAGAAAACCAAACAAATACAAAGTTCAAGAGCGTTGAGGACCGAAGATTTAAAAAAAATAAGCCAAATAAAAAAACTAAATATGCTATTGATTTTAAAGATTTGAATTTAATTAAGTTTTAATATACCTGTAAATGTCCTATCATTATAAAGCATGTTAGTGTTCAACTGCTGCTGAAGAAAACATTCAATCCAACCGGAATTTTCATGACTCATGATAGCGAAAAAGTCATAATCAAAGTCCAGGTGATCACTCGCTGGCTCAATTACTGGGTGAGGGACGCTTAAGGTTCTCCACTCATATTCTATGTTTCTTGTAGACGGTGTGTACTGGTATTTTCTAAACTGTCGGACTGAAATAAGGGTTCTCTTTGATAAAACATTCCTCAGATACTCTGCTATTTCAACCTGTTTTGTTGTTAGCGGACATCTTTTTAAACAGTCAAGAAATCTCAAAAGCTTGCCAAGATATTCATTCCACATACTGTTTGGCACTAAAGTATAAATAAATTCTAAATCTTGCAGTTTGCTCGCAATAAATGTTAATGCATTGATAAACTCTATATAAACAGATTTTGTCTCTTCTAATCTCAAAATAGGCACAATTTTTTTACATTACTAATTGCACGTTTGTAATCTGAGAGCAGGAATGCTCTTTTATGCCATTCTAGGGCGGTTCGAAATTTTCCCATGTCAAAATGAATAGTTCCAATTGCGAATGCTTGGGTATACGTTTGACCCTTTGCGCAGATATATTGATTGAGGTAATCAAGAGCTAAATGAAGGTACTCTTTGTTTGTTACAGCTTTTGGTCCGCATAGGAAGCATTTTGGAAATTTCGCAAGTCGTTGACAAATTTCAGCAACTTTACATACATCCTTTCCTTTCAAATTTACAAGTATTGCTGCTTTTCCGTCTTTCAATGCCTTCTGTAAAAAATCATATCTACTGACATTAGAAATATTTTTCCAGAATGACATTTCAAAGTATACGTTCATTCGTACGGAAAAGCTGAGACGGTCCATACGAGAGTTCAGTGATAGTGATAAGGATAGTGCTATGTCCGCCTCAGTAAGATATTTAAGTTTTTGATTTTCCGTTGTGTCACGTCTAAACTTACACACAAAGAGCAAGCTTTTTCCTTTACGATTAAGAACAATCTCATCGCGTGCATGTTCAGCATTTGCATAATCAAAAGCAGACAGCGGATCCTTCATAAGAACTTGAAATCTTTCATCATTTGATAATGAACTATGCTTTAAATCTCCCTGATGGACTTCCTTGCGGGTCACGAGTTTGTGACCAATGCAAGCATATGCACGTGCCCTATAGACGGCATAACTTTTATTATCTTTAAGTAAATTAAGAACCGACAGATACAATTCACATGCTTTAATATCGTTAGTACTTGAAATGAGCGTCACACTATTGCAAGCTCGTGCAAAATAATATTTCCATATGTAAACTTGTTCTTCGGGATATGCAGTATTTTCAAGGTGGTCTATCCCTTTTTTGAACAGCATCATGCTTGATTTCTTTCCATAACAAACATCGTCTTTAGTTTTACAGTTGAGTGAACGATACACTATTTGTTGTGCAATGATTTGTGTTTCGAGGCCTGGCAAAGAAGGTCGTGTTTCTTCCCAACAGATATATTCTTTTCTAACTGCATATGTTGCAAGGAATTAACCAATTTGTGCTGAGCTTTAAATTCGTTTTGGGATAATTCATCACACAAGATAGCATAACCTTGTTCAAGAACGCACACTGCTTTTTCTTTAATATCATTTTGATCATTACTTATCAATATTTCATTAATTGTCTCATATATCGCCGCAGCTTTGTCATCTGCATTTACAGTTTTGTACAAGACTGCAAGGTCAGCTAATGTATTCAAGTGCTTTGGGTTCGTTTTGATATTTTGTTCAAGTTTTTCCATATTGTAAACTATGCGCCGGCGGTTTTGTAATGGATTATCCAGTAATGTTAACATTAAATCAATAACAGTATGTACTATTTGATGTTCTTCCTGTTTTGCAGCAAGTAAAGATATTTTTTTATGTTCAATTTGCACCTGGTCAATGTACATCAAGTTTAATTTCATCGAGAAAAGACCAGGAGTTATATCTTTTAATTCGGGTTCTATTCCATGCTTCTCCATTTCGTGTTTCGAATTTCTTTTAGGGCTAGACATTTTTAATAAAACTTTTAATTCTGTAAAAAACAATTTGTTATTTTAAAAATCAAAAGAGACAACAGTAGCTTTATGTTAATAAAATCTATAAATAAGACTCAGTTAAAAAGCATGGAATAACTTAAAATCTATTACATCTTTTTATAAGATCAAGTGCAAGACCATAGATTTATTGACCATCAGCGGCATCGACAAAGTGTTTGTAAATAAACTCATCATAGAAATCAGGATGCGCGTTTTTTTTTCTATTAAAGAATCGTCAATGGCGTTCGCATCCAAAAAAGTTAAAAAACTAAATAAAGTATCACGAAATAAACAGTTATCAAAGGTACCAGGATTATAGTTTAGTCGCCAGACGCGCCTTCCGTCTACACAAGACTTATCAGTGACGCTCATATCAAAATATTTATAAAGCCAAACAAGTACAAAGTTGAGGAGCATTGAGGATCCAAAAGTCCAAAAAGTTGTGCCAAGTACAGCTAAGGTAATCTATACCTGGGATACATCAGTGACGATCAAATCAAAATGGTAAGCTGATTCTTGTTTAAGTTTAATTAATTAGATGTATATAGTTATGTTGTTCAATTTACTTTTACAAGACTTATAACTGTGTTATTATCGACTTACCAGTGCACACACCATGATGAATCAGTTATTTCAATTGATATTTCAGCAGCGCTTTGATGAGAATACTAGTAAGAGATATAGTACCAATCAGTCCCCCGAT
This sequence comes from Mytilus edulis, assembly GCA_019925275.1. NCBI lineage: Eukaryota > Metazoa > Mollusca > Bivalvia > Mytilida > Mytilidae > Mytilus > Mytilus edulis. The sequence goes on from CM034351.1 coordinate 35,169,764, forward strand.
ATATATTAAACACTGGATGTTTGCCTTTTATACTGATACAACACAACTATTTTTGAGGATCAAAGTTTGAATTTCAGTTTTATATTTCCAAAAATATGATATCTGTTCTTGATTATTTATTTGTATTTTTAGAAAATGTTATGCACTTGATAGTATATGTATCCTTCAAGTCACCTGATGCTGATAAAGAGATATAAACATGTGTAATTTATTCTTATTGATAAAAACTAGATAACAAGGTTGGTTTGTTAAGATTACACGCATTTTTACTCTTTTGCTATACTTGAATATGTATTTTGAATACAGAAATCTGATAATCCATGGACTTTTCAAATTCCTGCAAACAAATCATTGCTAAAGTGGGACGTTCGTGTCGTTGATTGGATGTATACAGACGCAGCCACGTCAAGTATGAATTTTGATGTTTAACTCAATGCTTTATAAAGGAAGAACAATGAAGAAAGCTAGTCGTCTTGTGTAGATTTGAACTTCATTGAAACATCTAACTAAGGACTTGTGAATGGTTTATTGTAAGCAATAAACCTCCTCTATCCAACATAAAACCAACTTTTCCAATAAAATTCCCTCATCGACTTTTGTTAAAGAGCATACATAGATTTACGAATATTTGTGAGTGTAAATGTGGTCATTGCTTAAAAATGTATGCAATATCATTCAATGAACATTCATAATTCAAACAATTATATGTTTGTTTACATTGGTCACGTTTTGAACACAAGAAAGAAGCACAAATACACATAAAATAGTAATATTGCTATTATACTAATATTTTTTTCAAACAACAAATATTATAAAATTGAGAATGGAAATAGGGAATATTTCAATTATAGAGACAAAAGCCCGAGCAAAAAACAGACAACAGTCGAATGCGCCACCAATGGGTCTTCAAATTGGTAAATTTGTTGTCAATATATATTTTACACTTACAAAACAAAAACACGGCCTTGTTACAGAACACAGACGGTTGCAGTTTTGAAAAATGTTGTAGAATACACATTTTATATTATGTAAAGTTCAATGTATTGTATTTGATTTCCATAAAACAACAACCTACTTTCATTTCGGTACGTTGTTATCATAATCTACAGTTCGACTTAAGTATCTGTGTCAAGTGCTGCATAATGATAACATATTAATTGGTGAAGTTTATCTTATGAAAATAAAACTAGTACAAATTAGTTGTCAAAGTTTGACATGCACTTAAATATAGTACGTATAATAAAACACCTGAAATAAACACAAAAGGTTATGTCATGATTTACAAAAAATAATGCCAAACAAGGTTGATTCTTTCAAAGATATCGGGGAAGTAACAACCATCAATCAGGTATCTAAATAATATACTTCGGTATGTTTTTAATTAAGAACACGAATTGGTAACAATATTTGTTTTGAAGCAGGAAATAATACAGCTTTTGACTTTGCATTTACAAATATCAGTAGATATTTGTCGCTAGTAAATGGAAATTCAAACTCATAAGTCGAAAATAACTGACAAGGCCATGGGTAAGAATAAAAGGTTCAAACAAAAACACAAACAAACAACAGCACAACACAAAATAGAAAACTAACGACTAAGCAACACAAACCGAACCAAAACTTGGGTGTGAAGTTATGTCTTATATGTACACGTGCTACTATAATGTCCTTGCATTACATTGAATCATACAGTGAACTACTAGATGTGACTTTAAAGAACTTAACGCCCTTAATGCACCGACATACTTGTAGATAAAAGAAAAAAACCGATGAAAAATATTGTGATACACCTGTCCTAGTTCTTGACATAGTATTATATAAATATTATTCCAACATCAGGTAAAGAGTTCACATTACGGTTTATAATCTAATAAATAATTGTTTTTATGAAATATGATTGATACAATTTAATCATAATACTATACAAAAGATCATATTTAATCGTCCATTGTTGCAATCATTGTGTATGTTTATATTCATCTGCTACAAATGGAACTGACTACATCAACCAAAGATTGTGCTATAAATCTAAGTGTAACTCAAACTTCGTTAGAAAAATCAATTCAAATTATTACATTATAAATGATCAAAATGTTACCTTCCTCTAAAACTGATAATGAAAATTTAATCCGACTCAAAATGAAATGTACGGCGACAAAATCTGAATCAATATATACTCCAAAGAAGATTCGAACTTTATTCCGATACAATAGCTTGATTGTATGATTGATTGTGATGAATACTATGATTGAAAGTGTATTGTATACATTCTAAAATGTGATGTATATCCAACTTTTCATACCTAAATGCAAGTAATTTAAAATAGTTATAGACTTGTGCAATCAAACCAATTGCTTGTAAAATGTAGGATAGAATTAATGCAAACACTGAATGACAATCAAAACCGTGTAGCATATTATCAGTTATTATACTGAAAGCAAAGCCAGTTTCAAATTTTGAATTTCCATAGGGATTTTCTTGTCGTCGGTGAAATCAAAGTACAATAAATGTTCAGAATCTATTTCTGCTGGCACATCACAATTCTCCAGTAAAATAACTAAAAGACTGCCTTGTCTTCTCTGTAGCATTTCTGTAATTATTGTCTTCATTACGTTCCATTCTTTGGTCAGAAAATCATTTGAAAGAACCAGTATGGCCTTTTGACTTTTATTGATGCCGATTATGGTTGTCTTCAATAAAGTCGAACAGGATTCATAATTGATAACGTCAGGACAAGCTAAAACGAGTAACAAATACACAAATAAGTATAAAACCTTCATTAGATGGTTTCGGAAATGTTCCTTATGTCGAAACAAGGCTTTGCTATGTAATTGTGTTTGTTTATGGTGACTTTCCCTATTTTTAGAATGCGTATATAACAAAATGACAAATTTAATCTGACTAGCCTACTTAAAATTAATTTTACCATTTGGTGGTTTGATCATACATATAAATCACAATAACCCTTTCAGAAAAACAAAAATATTTTTTTAATTACAATTTCAAATAATATATATAGTTATCAAAGGTACTAGGATTTTAATGTAATACGACAGACGCGCGTTTCGTCCACATGAGACACATCAGTGACGCTCAGATCAAGATGTTAAGAAAACCTAACAAGTATAAAGTTCAAGAGCGTTGAGGACCCAAATTTTCAAAAAATACTTAGTAAGTCAAATAAAAAAACGCAAAATGCTATTGATTTTAAACATTACACTTTAATTTACTTTTGATATACCTGTAAATGTCCTATCATTATAAAGCATGTGAGTGCTCAACTGCTGCTGAAGAAAACATTCAATCCAACCGGAATTTTCATGACTCATGATGGCGAAATAGTCATAATCAAAGTCCAGGTGATCACTCGCTGGCTCAATTACTGGGTGAGGGAAGCTTAAGGCTCTCCATTCATATTCTATGTTTCTTGTAGACGGTGTGTATTGGTATTTTCTAGACTGTCGGATTGAAATAAGGGTTCTCTTTGATAAAACATTCCTCAGATACTCTGCTATTTCAACCTGTTTTGTTGTTAGCGGACATCTTTTTAAACAGTCAAGAAATCTCAAAAGCTTGCCAAGATATTCATTCCACATACTGTTTGGTACTAAAGTATAAATAAATTCTAAATCTTGCAGTTTGCTCGCAATAAATGTTAATGCATTGATAAACTCTACATAAACAGATTTTTTCTCTTCTAATCTCAGAATACAAAGGCATAATTTTATAACATTACCAATTGCACGTTTGTAATCTGATAGCAGGAATGCCCTTTTATGCCATTCTAGGGCGGTTCGAAATTTTCCCATGTCGAAATTAATAGTTCCAATTGCGAATGCTTGGGTATACGTTTCACCCTTTGCGCAGATATATTGGTTGAGGTAATCAAGAGCTATATGAAGGTACTCTTTGTTTGTGACAGCTTTTGGTCCGCATAGGAAAAATTTTGGAAATTTTGCAAGTCGTTGACAAATTTCAGCAACTTTACAAACATCATTTCCTTTCAAATTTACAAGTATTGCTGCTTTTCCGTCTTCCAATGCCTTCTGTAAAAAGTCATATCTACTGACATTAGAAATATTTTTCAAGATTGACATTTCAAAGTAGACGTTCATTCGTACTGAAAGTTGAGACGGTCCATACGAGGGTTCAGTGATAGTGATAAGGATAGTGCAATATCCGCCTCAGTAAGATATTTAAGTTTTTGATTTTCCGTTATGTCAGTTCTAAACTTACACACGAAGAGTAAGCTTTTTCCTTTACGATTAAGAACAATCTCATCGCGTGGATGTTCAGCATTTGCATAATCAAAAGCAGACAGCGGATCATTCATAAGAACTTGGAATCTTTCATCTTTTGATAATGCACTACGCTTTAAATCTCCCTGTTTGACTTCCTTGCGGGTCACGAGTCTGTGACCAATGCAAGCATATGCACGTGCCCTATAGACGGCATAGCTTTTATCATCTTTAAGTAAATTTCCAAGAACTAACAGATACAATTCACATGCTGTGATATCATTAGTACTTGAAATGAGCGTCACACTATTGCAAGCTCGTGCAAAATAATATTTCCATATGTAAACATGTTCTTTGGGATATGCAGTATTTTCAAGGTGGTCTATCCCTTTTTTGAACAGCATCATGCTTGATTTTTTTCCATAACAAACATCGTCTTTAATTTTACAGTTGAGTGAACGATACACCATTTGTTGTGCAATGATTGTGTGTTTCGAGGCCTGGCAAAGAAGGTCGTGTTTCTTCCCAACAGATATATGCTTTTCTAACTGCATACGTTGCAAGGAATCAGCCAATTTGTGCTGAGCTTCAAATTCGTTTTGGGATAATTCGTCACACAAGACAGCATAACCTTGTTCAATAACGCACACTGCTTTTTCTTTAATATCATTTGGATCATTGCTTATCAATATTGCATTAGTTGTCTCATATAGCGCCACAGCTTTGTCTTCTGCATTTATAGTTCTGTACAATACTGCAAGGTCAGCTAATGTATTCAAGTGCTTTGGGTTTGTTTTGATATTTTGTTCAAGTTTTTCAATATTTTGAGCTATGCGCCGGCGGTTTTGTAATGGATTATCCAGTAATGTTAACATTAAATCAATAGCAGCATGGACTATTTGATGTTCTTCCTGTTTTGCAGCAAGTAAAGCTATTTTTGTATGTTCAATTTGCACATGGTCTGTAATGTACATCAAGTTTAATTTCATCGAGAAAAGACCAGGATTTATATCTTTAAATTCGGGTTCTACTCCATGTTTCCCTATTTCATGTTTCGAATTTCTTTTAGGGATAGACATTTTTTATAAAACTATTATATCTGTAAAAAAAGAATTTGTTATTTTAAAAATCAAAAGAGACAACAGTAGCTTTATGTTAATAAACTGTACACATCTTGCTGCAGTTATGAGTTGTGGATGACCAATTACAAGGTGTCAATCACATAACTTTATAAACTTGGTTATATAAAGTGTTGAAAACAATGAGGATACAAACATCTGTTTTATTGTTTACGAGTACAGTAGCTGCATGTGCAGATAAGAACTTATCTATTCGATATTTATCGATTAAACTGTGGTGATTTTTAAATAATGTTTAACTAGTTCTATTTCAAGAAATTATATCACAAAAAGATAAAGAGTGTTTTTTAATTTGAATTTGAATTTGGTTTTGCAATACTTTTTTCCATGTGTATATAAATAAGACCCAGTTAAAAACCATCGAAGAACTTAAAATCTAATACATCTTTTTATACGATTAAGTGCAAGACCATAAATTTATTGACCAGCAGCGGCATCGACCAAGTGGTTGTAAATAAACGCATCATAGATACCAGGTTCAAAATCATGTTATTGCACCGGACGCGCGTTTTGTATATAAAACAATCATCAATGGCGTTCAAATCCAAAAAAGTTAAAATACTTAATAAATTACTACGAAGTAAGACACATCAGTGACGATCAAATCAAAATTGTAAGCTGATTCTAGCTTAAGTTTAATCAACTTAGATGTATATAGTTATGTTGTTCAATATACTTTTACACGACTTATAACTGTGTTATTGTGAACTTACCAGTGCTTACACCATGATGAATCAGTTATTTCAATTGATGTTTCAGCATCGCTTTGATGAGAATACTAGTAACAGATACAGTTCCAACAAGCCCATCGATATATATTGAATACTGGATGTTTGCCTTTTATACTGATATAACACAACTATTTTTGAGGATCAAAGTTTGAATTTCAGTTTGTGCATTTCCAAATATGATATCTGTTCTTGATTATTTATTTGTATTTTTAGAAAATGTGATGCACTTGATAGTATATTTATCCTTCAAGTCACCTGATGCCGATAAAAAGATATAAACATGTGTACTTTATTTTTATTGACAAACACTAGATATCAAGGTTGGTTTGTTTAGATTACACGCATTTTCACTATTTTGCTATACCTCCATATGAATTTTGGATAAATAAATATGATAATCCATGGACTTTTCAAATGACCGAACACAATTCATTGCTAAAGTGGGACGTCCGTTTCGTTGATTGGATGTATACAGAAGCAGCCACGTCAAGTAGGAATTGTGATGTTTAAGTCAATGCTTTATAAAGGAAGAACAATGAAGAAAGCTAGTCGTCTTGTAGATTTAAACATCACTGAAACATCTAACTAAGGACTTGTGAATGGTTTATTGTAAGCAATAAACATCCTCTATCCAACATATCACCAACTTTTCCAATAAGATTCCCTCATCGACTTTTGTTAAAGAGCATACATAGATATACGAATATTTGTGAGTGTAAATGTGGTCATTGCTTAAAAATATTTGCAATATCACCCAATGAACGTTCATAATTCATACATTAATATATAAGTTTACATTGGTCACGTATTGAACACAAGAAAGAAGCACAAATACACATAAAAATAGTAATATTGCTATTCTACTAAACAACGCATATTATAAAATTGAGAATGGAAATGGGGAATATTTCAATTATAGAGACAAAAGCCCGAGCAAAGAGCAAACAACAGTCGAATGCGCCACCAATGGGTCTTCAACGCAGCGAGAAAAACCTGCACAAGGAGGTGATCTTCAGCTGGTCCTTAAATACAACAATGTACTAGTCCAGTGAAAATTGACGTCGCACTTAACTCGAAAAAGTATATATGAACACAAGTTAAAAAAAACATGCAAGAGTAACAAAATCCAGAGTCCCCTGACTTGGGACAGACGTAGACATGCGGCGGTGTGAAAGTACATTTTAAAACCTTTATTGTTTTTTAATACTAACTACATATTTTATATTCTGCAACGATTAAAATCTTTAAAAAAAAAGAAAGAAAGATAACTATTTAGAATGTGCACAGAAAAGATCTGTTATTGACTTTATGAGTGCACCGATATAAACAGCCAAGCAAAATTTACTTACCTCCATTAAATAGTATCACTAAATATTGGATTATATAACATCATCGCTAATCTGACATTAAGATAGGAGGTATTCACATAATAACGAACGGTGAATGTACAAAATTTGTAAATATTAGTTGTTTTTTTTTTGTTTATTTGTAAAAGACATTTGTAGCAATACATAGAAATAATACACTGAATTAAATCTTTGTCATTTTGTATATGAATTACAACAAACGGACTTATTAAAGATGACTGAGATGCATTTTGCTACTATCACGATAATTCCGATGTTCAGCGTATAGTTAATATCACTTTGACGTTGCTCTGTATTTATACATCCCTTTGTTGTGTTACTGTGCTATGGTAATTTTTTCATAATATTGTGTTTCGTGTTCGCTTATGAGCTTTGTCTAAATATTTTTTTTGATTTCCTTTGAGCCATATGCTTAAATTTTATAATGATTAAGATATAACACAATCTTGACTGTCTTATCCCTATTTTTGACATGTTTGCCTATTATGTCTGTTTAGGTTTTTCTCACACATTGTTTCCAGTAAAATGATTTTTTGTTTACTATCATACAGGTGAGAAGTTTACCTAGCTGTCACGTTTAAATCACACTTTTCTACATAAGGAAATCGCTATACCATGTCAGAAATATGACAATTCTCATCAATTTTATTGATGTGTTTGAGCTAGTGAGTTTACCATTTGATGAGTATTTTTACGCTATTGTTTTTTTGGTACTTTTGTTATTTAACGTGTTCGTATTGGTGTACATATAAGCAATAACATTTGCAGACGTTACTCTTTCGTTCAAATAGTTAAATAATTTTTATTTTTTATTTTCAACAAATAAAACAAGATTGTTAATGAAATAATAAAAAAAATAATCTGCTAATCTTAGTGTGATATTGCGATTTTACCAGAATAATACAATGTCTTTGAATCAAAGTAAACAATCTTTTTAGAAAACGCTTAAAGTTAAACCTAGTAATACGCTTTTTCCAGTAATATTTTTACACTTTTGCCCCTCATATTTTGTGTTTTGACCAACGCACACATCTATGCACCGAACGAATAACGGGAAACACGCACATGCTGTACTATAAATAATAATCCGTGTATTTCAGTAAGGTAACTTTAGATCATTGCTGTCAAATATGCTCCTTTGAGATTATCTTTGTGGATCATAAACAGAAAACAACTGGTTCTTTTTTTCGTACAACTTGTGTATCAGATACACTTTTGCTTTATTCAAAGTTATTGTTGGTACAGAAAAGTAATGCAACACTATGACATAATTTTCTGAAAACAAAGATTGACTTTCACAAAAGCAATTTGATATGATAAAGTAGAGTTTCATTTGAATACATGATCAGATTATGGTATGTATTACACATTACCACACATTTTCTAGATATAAAAAGTAAAATCACAAAAATACTGAACTTAAATGTTACAGAAAATGTCGCATATATGACCATTTTAACCTTTTTTTTTTTAATAAATTTTACCTGTGTTAGGATAACGTGTTCCTTATTCATTGCTTGTATTGTCTTCTTGTTTAAGACCATGATTACATGTAGATCATTTAAATTCAAAATGAAAGACGATTTCAGGTCCGTTTTGTAGGCTTTTATATCAACTGTTTAAAAGATTTACAGACTTTGCACATATTTTTTTTCCTACCCGATATAGGCTATCAGGTGTTTTCATATTTATGTGCATTAAGTTGATTGTTTCCTGAAGCTGCTTAAATACTGACGCAAACATCTCTATCTGAATAGTAATTTGAAATAATAATAAAATACCTTATCTTTTAATGAAGGTATAGTGTTTCGTACAATCCATTTACTTACTGTTTGTTGTCATACAAAATCATGTCATGTTCATATCAGCTTCAAATTGTTACGTAACGATAAGTAAGACGTAGCTTATGGGAAGTTACATAAGGAAATGAAGCTTAGGAAATCTTGTTTACAATAAACTGGTAAGTTATAAGGAAAAAGAAAAATTTAGAGATCTAAGCGTGAAAATGCGATTTTCCTGAATCACACTATAGCAAACCCATCGTTTATGGAAAACAAGAGAATTAGGAAATTGTCAGAACTTACGTAAACATATATGCTTTATAATTCTGGCTTACATTGCTACTTTTGCATATGTACTAGTTTTGTGCAAACAAATCTGTAGTACTGGAAATTTACTTTTAATATTTAGTACTATTTTTTTACTTAAAAATTATTGTAATATTTAGGTATCTGTTTTTACATCACTTGATTTATCCTTAAAATGTTGGTAAAGAAATAGTACCAGTAGTAATCGCAATATGCCATGTTAAAAATCATAACTTTAAAAGATTTGAAATCGACAAACTTGCAAAATGCTGAAAATGTAATAAAAACTGTAGTTCTTGAATTTCAAGTACAAACGAATTACTGTAAAACACAGGTACTACACTACCCTATTTATTATGGATGAACTAATTGTATTATACAATTCGGGTTTTTTATGACTACCCGGAAAAAATGATCAGAAAACACTAAACGAGGAAGCCCTTTTGGGAGATTATTACATGCAACGTTTTATATCCTACACTATCATTTAACAACATGATTTTGTTCAGCGTGTGAAGTTTTTCTTGTTATTGACTCGTTGAACGTTTAACATTTGACACTCTTCCGTAATGATTACAAATTTGGTTAGGTATCATTACAAAACCATTAACAATGTGTTAAAAATGTATATTCCTAACTGTCCATAGCATTTTAAGCAAAACGATGAACAACCTTTATTAAATTCAATATCCATTCCGCATTTTTTCTATACTGATAAAACATGTTGTGTGTTTAAACAATTTCTGTGACACTTGCATTTTCCGAAAAATCAACTTTCGCATTCACAATTGAAGTCGTTATATTAGTATATTAAAAGTATTCCTCGTTTTACAATCAGTTACGAGTATTGCCAGAGTTGATGTAGATATATTTACTCCTGTTAAGAGATATCATGTAAATAAAAGTCACCGATGAATCTAGATTTTAATAAAGTGTTCTCAATATATTTCATTTTTGTCTTATCTATTTTAATACCCTTAAACAACTGCCACCAAGTTCTACAATAAATAACAATGAATTTGATCATATAATAAGTCTAATAACAATATTGCAAGCTCCACAAGAAATAGGCGAAAGATATTACAGATGTATCAGAAAAAAGTGAAGGCTACCAAAGGGATATTCATATGATTTAGTCGAAAATAAACTGGCAATGACATTGCCAAAGAATGACAGAAACGCGATAGCCTACAAATCTCATGGAGACCAAAATTAACTGACAACGTCATTGCAAAACAAGTAAACGATCACACCAACTAATAAAAAAAAAGAAGATGTGGTATGATTGCCAATGAGACATCTATCCACAAAAGATATTTAACTTTGCTTTAACCTGTTTATTTACTCTTAACCTTTATCATGTTTATTATTTATCCTTAATAATTTTATTTAGTTTGTATTTGCATTCAGATATCGCGGATCAAACTTATTCGTTCATAGTGTTAATTTACGTTTTCTGATTGAGTTAAGCCTTCCAATTGCTATTTTATCGTGTGTTTTTTTTATGTTGTGATGTTATACTATTGTCTCAGAAAAGGGAGAAGGTTTGGTACCATTAAAACGTTTAATCCCGCTGCAAATGTTTGCACCTGTCATAAGTCAGGAATCTGATGTACAGTAGTTGTGGTTTGTTTATGTAATTTATACGTGTTTCTCGTTTCTCGTTTTTTTTTTATAAAGATTAGACCGTTGGTTTTCCCGTTTGAATGGTTTTACAATATCAATTGTTGGGACCCTTTATAGCTTGTTGTTCAGTGTGAGCCAAGGCTACACGTTGAAGTCCGTACCTTGACCTGTATGGTTTACTTTTATAAATTGTTATTTGAATGGAGAGTTGTCTCATTGGCACTCATACCACATCTTCATATATCTATAGTATACAAAATGCAACATAGAACAAAAAAACAAAACATGAACCCCACTTTATGATAAGACATGACAGGTATAATCACGAAATTCCCAGAAAGGTTACAAGATCCTGCACCTCTCCTGTCATCCGTCATATTGCTAATTATTGAACAGACTCGTCAGGGTCTGTTATGTGTTTGAGATGCCAGTATCTGTTCTAGGATTAAACATATTCTGAATGTGTTGAATGTCAAAACTTTAAAAAAATTGGGAGAACAAATTTTTTTCAGACACGGTGATAAAAGTTTTATGTAATATTTTAGGTATAGGTTTTTGAGGAGGAATCTCATGTAAGTATAACATAATGTAAATTAAGGCAACAATAGTATATCGCTGTTCAAAACTCGTAAATCTATGGACAAAAAACTAAATTGGGGTAACAAACTAAAACTGAGGGAAACGCATTAAATATACGAGGAGAACAAACGACACAGCATTAAAATGTAACATACACAGAAACGGACTAAGCATTATACAAAATCCGATGAGTATAACAAATATAAAATCAAAACCAAATACATGAATTTGGGATAGAAAAGTACCGTGACGTCTTATAGAAATGTGAATTCACACTCAAATATAAGAGAAAACAAACGTCACAACGGAAACAAAAAATTCAGGCAACATGTTCACAGTGATTTTTATATGGCATTTTATTTTTGTACTAATTATCATTTTTGTCCTCTTCACACTCATAAGTTTTTCTTAATGGTGTTAAGTTGATAATTACCTGGTATTTTTTATTTCAAATTTTTCTAAAGTGATACCTAGATTTTCCGAAAAATCAACAATTTGATTTCACTATTGAAGGTTTGGTACATGTTTACAAAACGTATCCTCAATTTCGATATCAGTTAGAAGTATTTACACAATGATTGCTAACATATTTACAATAGATAAGATATAAATTGTGACATTATGCAACCGTAAATTATGAAGTCAATAAAGATGATACATTGCATTGCTGTATACTCTTTAAATCTTTAACGAAAAGCAATATAATTTGCCTTCAAGTACAACGGGAAACTTAGATGAATGTGATTATAGATATAGTTCTTATGCAAAAGCCCAACTTAATTCATGGAAAAGAATATGAAATCTGAAAATTTACAATTGAAAAATATGCAAGTTAAATCGCTGATCATGTTAAGTCTTGCTATTTGTATATATAACATTTTCACATGGTTTGGATTAACAAAAGGAGGAAATCACATTTATGTTAATGAGTCGTATATGGTTTTTTTTTAACCTACTTGCAGTCAAGTTTTCACAAGGGTCCTTTCTTGAATAATATACATGTTTGATTGTAAATGTGTTCATTGTTTACTTATATATTCAGTATTACCGACTTGGCGTTCAGCATTCAAACATTAATTAATAAGTTATCATTGGTCACATTTTGAAGAGAGAAAAAAAGAGACAAATACAAATACAAATTGTAAAATCGATGAGTTTTTCTAATATAAATCAATGAAAAATATTGCATTTTTTTAGGTTTACTAGATAATTTAGATATTGTCATGATTATAATGTACACAAATAGGGTGAATGAATATGATTTAGAATGTTAAGAAATCTATCATAATTTATATCAATTCTCAAAGATTAACAGCAAGGCAACATTTAAAAAAGATTTTTTTTATTTCAAACATATTTAGACTATTTCAAAATCTTTCAAGAAAAAAAAATGTAAACGAAGTTGTTTGAGAAGTGGTAATGACATTTAGGAATAGATTTTTTTTCTGAAAAACTTATCTTAAAGTTTCAAACAGGGAACAAGCCAGATTCACCCAAATTCATGAAAACAATACGGCTGACCAGTAATAATCTTAAGGTCAGGTAACTATTTAATGTAAGCTTTTAAAGTATTCTGTGTCGACATCAATAGAATGGAAGACAGAGCAAAGTGATAAAACATGTCATCCTTTATTACGGTTGTTGACAAGTTATAGCATGTTTAACTATAGTAATTTTGAATACCGATTATTGTCTTTCTAAAATGTAAATTTAGTTTTATAAAGTAGACTATTAATTTCGCATTTACATATCAGATAAGGGTACTTACACAATTACCAATGATGTATGTACAATAATTGTAAATATTGCTTGGTTTTTTTATTGTTTTTCACAGACCTTGTTAGTAGCTGAAATAGTACCCTGTTTTAGTATTTGCATTGATGGTGATTTGATGTAAAAAGACAACAAGACTCAATTAGGTTGGGCAGGGTTATTTGGTTTTATTTGTGGAAATGTTGTGTATACTTGTGATTAAGATTAAAACACTGATGTACCCTTTTTTTTGACACTTTTACCTATAATGTTCATACATTAGTGAAATTTTATATAACTGTCATACACATGAGAAGTTGATGCAGCTTTAAAACCTTGTTACATTCATTTAAACATAATAAAATGCCTATACCAAGTCAGGAATATAACAGTTGTTGTACATGCGTTTAAGGCGTTCTAGCTTTGTGTTTGCCATTAGTTTGGGGATGTTCCGTTTTAATTTTCCTAGGCATCGGTTTACATATTAGCAGTATCACATACAGATGTACATGTTAGTCTCTCTCTCTCTCTCTCTCTCTCTCTCTCTCAGGAAATACCCTGTCCTAAACGTATTTACTTGTCGTCGAAATATTACATAATATCGCAAACAGACATAGATGTGACAGTCGTGAAATATAACGCAAGAGGCAATGTACTGTACACGCAACACCAATCATTATTACAGTTAACTTAATGTTGATGAATGACATATATTATTTATGTGGTTAGAATGTTAGAAATCAAGAAGCAATGCATTTATATGTTTGTTTGATATATATATTATCATTTATATTCATATTATTTTCCAATATTTACTTATCGATAAAATACTTATTTATAATCTCTAACATGTACGTCATGGAAGGTATATACGAACATGAAACTTGTGCGTTCGTGTTAAACAACACAGCAAATTGATAAAAGAACAAAATCTGCAGATCTTAGCGTTATATGAATATTGTAATTTTACCTTAAAGTAACACAATTTATATGAAACAAACCCATATATTTGTTTTACAATAAAAACAAGCTAAAGATAGTCATGCGACAGTTTTCACATTTGTCTTTAAATTTATATTTTCTTTTTGACCAGTGTGCACATCCATTCACCTACCGTATCATAGGATACAAAAACATAATATAGATGAGTATCCGTGTAAGTGGATTTCCATACGATAAGTTTCTGGACATGGCTGTTTAAAATTAGTTTTTACACTTATCTTTGAAGACTTTTAAACAGTGAAAATATAGACAACCCTGTTCCTTGAATATATTGGACATCACTAGATCGTCATAAAATATGAGTTTCAAATACATATATGCTATAATTCTTTGGCGGACAAGGTAAAGTTTGTACAACTATTGTAATACAAAGTAATGACATGATTGTGTGAATGCAAAGACTGACTTTCGCAAATGCAATTAAATGTGATATTGCATAGTTTGCTTTACATACTTTGTCAGATTATGGCATTCACACAATTGTTATAGCATGTATAGATTGGTTTAAACATTTTTATATCTTAAACATTTTTATATATTGTGTTTCAGAAACTGTCGCATATACATTTATATATGAACATAACAATATTTCAGTTTTCTATCCCATATAGGCTAACCAGTGCATGCAAATGATTTTTGTCTAGCGCTGTTGATATACTGACGTAAATAGTCTCTATATGGATGGTAATTTAAAATTTGGGTTGTCATTCATTATCAATTAATAATATTAATTCGTATTTTTTTTACTAATTTAATTCAGGGATAGTCATATGTTTAACTTTATTCTTGAAGGTAGATAGAAAACGACGGATAGCAAAACTGATGTTTCAGGATTAATTTTAGAATATCTCAAACCCGATATTCTTTGTGAGGTTATCTGATAAATTTCATGATATTGTTGATTTTTTTTCAAAAGTATATGATAATGATCGATAATTTGTAAAAAAACAAATACCATAAAACAAATTAAAAACACAACAAATACCTATTGTTATTGTCAAAATGACAACATGATATTTATAAAATTCCATCAAACTTCAATGACCAAAAAAAGACCGTATACTGCAAAGACAATTTCGATACAAATATGATCGGAAATTAATAAATATTACGTTGTCATCAGGCAATATACTTTTTTCAGGTCAATATATCCTAATATTATTAATTCGTATATTTTAACAAATCTGATTCGTTTAGGGATAGTCACATGCTAAACAATATTTTCGAAGGTAGAGAGAAAACGGCGGATAGCAAAAAGCATATTGACCGGCAAAAAGCATATTGCACGGTTATTTTTAGAATATCTAAAAACCGATATACTTTGTGACGTCATGTAATGAATTTCAGGATATTATTTAACGTTTTGAAACAAATGATATCTGTGATCGATTATTTGACGAAAAAAAAATCTTCAAATACATAAGATGTCAAAAAAAAGTAAATGAAATAACAATTAATATGTTGTTAATGTCAAGAAGACAATGTAATATCTATAAAGTTCCAACAAACCTAAATGACGATTTTGATACAAACATGGTCGGAAATTAATAATATAACAAATATAGCCTTTGTATGAGGTCAATACAGGATATATCGACCCAAAGAAGTATATCGACCTCGGACTTCGTCCTCAGTCAATATACTCCTTTCAGGTCAATATATCCTGGTATCGACCTCATACAAAGGCTATATTTGTATAGTATCGACCTCATACGAAGGCTATAATTGTATAATGTTCATATCAGTTTCAAATATTTACCTAACGATAAAACACTCATTTATTATCTTTAAGATACATGTTATGATAGTTAAATAAGGAAATGAAACTTATGAAATCTTGTTTTAAAATAAACAGTTAAATAACAGAACTAAAAAATAATGAACAGATATTGTATTTTTTTCTGGAAAAATCCAGTTTATATGACTTAAAACCGAACTAAACTTTGAATGTAAAAAGTGAAATACGGAACATACTTTGGACTAACGTATGTACATTCATTATACATATGGATTAGTTTTACGTTTGTTTAAATCACGAACTCTCTGTTTGTTACAGGAATTTAAAAACAAATCAGTAAAATTTTAATTTTTCTCAAAGAAATTTTAAACAAATTCAAGAATGCTACTGTTATAGGTTTGATTCACCTGATACATATTTGGATGTTATTTTATGGCCTTCATTTATCCCTTTACAATATACCTAGTTGTACATGTATTGCATTTATATTCTAGTGTTTCGTCAGCTGATTAATCTAGAACAGGATTATTTAAATATCGAATCAGACAAATATGAATTATCTCATTTTCAAAACCTTCATTGTGATGGTATATTTTATTAACATAAACAACAACTGCAAAAAAAAAAAATAAAAAACAGCGCAAGAAAAATTTCGTAAAAGTAAGACATAACATTTTTTGTCTCCAACAAACCGATGTAGCAGTTAAAAATGTTAACAATAACATAACATATTCTTGTAAAAAAAAATCGATACAAGTAAGACATTTTCAAATGCTGCACTTCAAATAAAGTAAATTATAGTTATACGCTTCTTTCATCAAATGTTGAATTGACTGTATATTTTATTTCCAACATTTGAAGATAGAGTGTTTCCTTAACCATACGGTAGAATGAGATCATAAAATGATAATATATGGCATATCGATTATCGAATAACAATCGGTGCATGGTAAAAGTTTGCATATTTTGTATTATGATTTCTTTTTTCATATTCACGTATATTTAAACGTAAAATATTTACGAAATAATAACATTAACACATAATCATTTAGATATATGTCATGAAAAATACATATAACAACAAAATATCCAAAATCCTTCCTTTACAAAAAAACTTACAAGAAATACTCTTGCTTAAGATGAGTACTCAATTCTGATCCTTGCTGTCAATTTCGTGATACAAATAAGGATAAAAGACATCATTTTCTGTATTTAAAATTGATGTGTTAGATAACACCCCTTAAATGTGACAAACCATGTAGTTTATCAATCAAACATATTGGTTTTAAACGAATATTGCTTCATGCTGTAAAAAAATAAGATATTTGTATCGAATTTTTACCAGTGCCTGCTAATCTATTGATGAAAGACATTTGGATTGAGGCTTTTGATTGTATCAACGTTTATAATAATCTGAAATGTAGAACAGCATACACATGTCATATATATTTCTTAGATCAAATTAGAAAATCGGATTCGGTTTGAATCCACCTCTGATTCTGACATAAAACCAAGTCCATATATTAAACTTCGTTAACATATGTTTTATGAAGCCATATTTTGATGGTACTGATGATAATTTGTTTATTAGACAGTAAACGCAAACACAGCAATATACTTGTGTTTGCTATGAGGAGACCATTCATATATTCAATATCCGGTGAAGATTCAGTTCAGCAGTTTTGTTTGAATAAATAAGTGAGTTACGGTTGTTCAGCTTTCGCCATTGACAAGTCAATTTTGTTATAGAATAAAACATAATTCAACAAAGTTTTGGCAGTGAAAAGGACACTTTTATAGATATGGTTTAGGTAAAAAGGGGGGATTTCAGAAAATAAAAAAACATACTTATAAGTGATTAAACAGCTGTTTTATATAGTTATCAAAAATCATAAAAAAATGGAATCTTGTTGGAAGTTTATTACAAGCGATGTCTTAGCTCTCACTGTGTGATGAATGCAAAGACATTTTTTGGTGAAATTTTCTTATTAACATATAATTGAACGTTTTCACATTTGAAACTCTTCTGTTCTGTTTAAATTTTATATATATATATAAGTATCATAACAAAACTATATACATGATACGTTTATATTTTATAATTTTATTATTATTTCAAAAAACCATAACATTCAAAACAAACCTATTAATAATAGTAATTACATCACTTTTTAAACAATTTCTGTGAAACTTGCATTTTCCGAAATTAACTTTCACTTTCACAATTGTAATTTATATACCAATATATTGAAGTTTACTTTGTTTTACAATCAGTTACGAGTATTGACACAACAAGTGTTGTTATAATTATTACGGTTAAGATAATGCATGTGACTACATGTAACCGATTAATCTGGGTTTTCATAAAATTAATCTAATTTGTTCTATTTGTGTCTCCTCTTTTGAAATGAAATCGCTCATAAAAATGTATTTGTTGTATGCCTTACAAAATAAACCGAACAAAGACAGAGGCAAACGATAGTAAAGTATCATTTAGAATGAGATGAAGGATAATATTAGAGGGACATTTAAGGTCAAAAATAAACCAACAACGTCATGACAAGAATGAGCAGAGTGTGTAAAACGTAAATATAAAACATAAAAGACTGAGCGACAGTAGGACACCCCCCCCCCTCGCCACTTAAAACTAGGGTTTATCTCAGAAATGGGATTGAACTGTAAAAAAAAAACATGATGCTTTATTCTCATAACTGTATATAGCTATTCTAGGGGAGTAAGTATTAGACACTATTTTATAATACTGTTTTTAATTCTATCAGATTTAAGCCTCCAAGAAGGGTTCTTTCGCAAGTGTAACACATTGTCAAAATATTTTATAAGATTGAGTTAGTATTTTGATCGGCTTTTATTTCTAGTATCTTATTAAATGTTTATTCTCCTGCAAATTTGTTTGATATCTGTTGTAACAAAACTTGTGATTATTTTTAATAATCCAATAATCAACAATTAACTTTCACTTTTGCAAAGGTATCTTGTGATCTGGATATCAGTAAAAAATATTGACACAATGATTGCTGACATTTCAATTACAGTTTACAGATAATATGTGACTACACGTAACAGCATATTAATCTAGATTTTTATAAAGTGTTACGAATTTCATATGTGTCTAACCTGTATCGGAATACAATGAAAATTTGATTTCATTTACCATATCAAATGTATATGAATGTGCGTGTAAATATAGGTCTTATTGGAGAAAAAAAACTCAACAATATAAAAAAAGACCAAACTATGTGAACCTTGTAGACAAGTTAAATCGCATTCTTATTTGTATGTATAACATAATGTTTACTGTATACAGATAAGGGTTGAACAAGAAAAAACAAACTCGTTCCTTTTACAATCCGTTATATGCATATGTTCTCATGCATATGCTTACAACTAGTACGGACCTTGATCACATTTTAACCTCTGCCATATAAGATTTATACTCTTTAAAGGCCAGACGCATCTTTTGTCATATACATATAACTAGCATACGTCATGCTATTTGTAAAAATAAATGCAATGATAAAGACCACTGACACTCAAACATCGCAAAATGTTTAAAACTGTTTCACATACTATGTCAACTCTCTATGTCCTAGTTATAACATATTTGATTCTGTTGGAATAGTTCAAGATCTCACAAACAGAAACTTGCAAAGAACGAGCATACTAAAACACAATTAGATACAGGAAGATATGGTGTGAGTGCCAATGAGACAACTCTCCATCCAAATAACAATTTATAAATGTAAACCATTATAGGTCTACTACTTGACTAACTACATTTACCGCATCGGATTAAACATGGTTTCTAGCAGTTCCAAAGAACCAAGTGCTCGCAAAACTCATCAAATTAACGCCCGGGTTTGAACTAAACATATTTAAAATGTCAACATAAGTTTTGCCAATGCATACAATTAGGAAATAACAATGAATTGTACAACATTTCTGATTTTAAGACCTCATATAAACGTCAATAATTGATCGCCGTTAGAAAACAAAATTTACCAAGGTCACTGTTGTTTATTGATTATCGTTACTTTTATGTTGTTCATAAGTGTTTCTTGTTCCTTCTTTTTTTGTTTAAATTAGTTCGTTTGGTTTTCTGTTTGTATTTTTTACACGATGTCGGATTAGTCCTTTGATAGCTTGCTAAATCGGTTTGGGCCAAAGCTCATCGTTGGAGGTCGTACTTCAAATATAAATGTTACACGTTATGACTTTATCAATGTATAATTGTTTTCGTTTTACACATTATGTCTATAATAATTTATTTTTCACCCATTGATACTCTGATAGAGTGTTATCTCATTGACACCCACACCAATTCATCTTACTTCTATGCATCGTGATATTGTCATATTAATCAGTTTTAAATCAGATTAGCGTGCATAAATATCGTGCGTTCCCGTCAAACAATAGAATAATGTTAGACAAACTTTGTTATTTCTTAACAATAAATACAAATTGTTTTAAATTCTGCTAATACATTTTTCAGATTAATTTGTGAATATATATATATATATATAGGTATACATATGTAAATACGCTTCAGACTATAAAATGGTTGTCAGATTTCCTTTGTTGTATCTAGAAATATTTCAAATTTCCAGTAAAGCCAACTTCAAATGTTGAATTTCTATTGGAATGTTCTTGTCATGTGTGAAATCAAAGAACGATATACGTTCGATGTCTATTTCTGGTGGAATATCACAATTTTCTAGCAGGATAACTCGTAGGAAGTCCGATCTTCTCTTCAGTGTTTGTGTTATTATTGTTTTTAGGACGTACCATTCTCTCTCCAGAAAGTCTTTAGATAAAACCAGTATGCTCTTCCTACATTCTGTGATACCCTCAATGGTTGTCTCCAATAACGACGAACATGAATCGTAATCAATAGCACCAGGCCAACCTAAAAAGAATAACAAATATTTACCAAAAGTTTATTAAAGCATTGACAGTTCACAACAATACACTATAATCAATGCAGACTGCGAGTTGTATTAATTTTTATTAGCATCACCAATATCAAGTATCGGAATTTTACCATTAGTTGCATCATATCTAAACCCTTTCACATAATCACATTTGCCAAACAATCGTCTGTTGCTCAATATCGAAAATTATTTTTTGACATTAATATATTCGACGAGTATCAATTCTCATAAATTAGAGAAAATCGGAAAGTATGTGTTTCATTCTTTGTTAATTCGAAAATATTGCATTACGATCGATTTTATGTAATTGGTATCAAAAGTTTATGGATCATTTTGCTACAAATACGGGCATCGTTTAGAATTACAAAACACAATGATTATGTTTCTATGTTCCAATTGAAGATCAGGTAGTCAAAGTAATTTTAAAAGTTACTGAAATTTTAAAAATTAGATCTTTTTTAAAAGATTACACTGCTGTATATTTTAGCACTACCTGTAAGTATGATGTCATCATCGATCATTTGTATGCCGAGCTGATGCTGTAAAAAGCATTGAATCCAACCTGAATTTACTTCATTCACGATGATAAAATAATCATATCTACAATTTTGTGAAACACCTGCATATCCAATATCTGCTCGAAGCAAGCTTGATGAATTTAAATCATATTCTAATCCGTATCTGTTTGATGGTTGGAACTGGCATATTCTTAACCGTCGTGCTGTTAAGAAATCTTTCTCAACTAAAACGGTTTTCAAATACTCTGCTATTTTCACTTGATCTGCTGTAAGGTGGAATGTTTCTAAAAACTTAATGAATTCCCAAAGCTTTCCAAGACAGTCGTCCCAAAGACCTTTTGGTACTAAATAATTAAGAAATTTTAAACCATTCATTCTGTTAGCTATAAATGTTAAGACATGGATAAGCTCATTATTAATACATGATGTATCACCAAGTTTCAGTACTGATATGCATAAATATTTGACATTTTCAAAACCACGCGTTTGATCTGAGAACATGAATGCTCTTTTCAGCCATTCTGTAGCCAATCGATACTCTGCCAGATCAAAATAAACTATTCCAATTGCGAACGCTGTGAAATAAGTTTGTCCTTTTGCGCTTATACATTGATTTAGGTAATCTAGTGCTTCATTTAAGTATTCGCTGTTTGAAACGGCGTCAGGTCCATACCTGTAAAATTTTGGAAATTTAGCAAGTTTCTGACATACTTCAGCTACTGTGCAGACATCGCGAGGGCTCATATTATATTTAATAGAATGTTTTCCGTCATGCAGAGCCTTGTGTAAGAAGGCTTTCCTTCTTTCTTCAGAAAAAACTTTTAAAGTGGATAAGTCCATATAGACCTTCATTCTTGTTGAAAAAGCAAGCAAATGCATACGTGGGTTCTGTGATATGGACAATGATAGCGTTTCCTCGGCTTGTTCTAAATAGTGAAGTTTTTCGTTTTCTGTTTTAGCAGATCCAAACTTAAACAACGACCACAAGCTTGTGCCTTTACGATTTAGAATAACCTCATCATATGGTAGCTCAGCGATCGCATGTTCAAAAGCAGAAAGAGGATCCTTTAGCAGAGCGAGGAATTGTGCATCACTGGTTAAGGAACTGGTTAACAAAGAAGCATTGAAGGCTTCATTCCGTGTAATTATTTTATGGCCAATATAGGCGTATGAACGGGCTCTATAAATAGAAAATATTTCGTCATCTTTTGGTAGATTCGAAATAACTGACCAGAACAAATAAACCGCTTGAATACCTATATCGTTGGCATTGTAAGGCATTCTATTGCAAGCCATTGCATAATAGTAAGTCCATACATAAATATTTTCCATAGAATACGATGTATTTCTAAGATACTGTATCCCTTTTTGAAACATTTCAATGCTTGATTTCTTTTCCTCGGCAATTGTATCGTCACTTTTACAGCTGATCGCAAGACACAAAAGCCGTTGTGCATTTACCGTATATTTTAAGGCAAGGGAAAGCAAATCTCTTCTTTCCTCAATAGAATTGCTCTGTTCAGCTTTGAAAAGTTCAAACGAATCCGCTAGCTTTTGTTGTGCTTCTAGTTCGTTTTCTTTAAATTCTTCAAACAGTACAGCATAACCCTGTTCGACGATACAAATTGCCTTTTCTTTGATATCATCGGGATCACTGCTTTGCAAGATTTTACCAATTTTATCTTCTATTAACTTAGCTTTATCTTTCAAATTGTTGCTTCTATACAAGTCTGCGAGGTCAGCTAATGTGTTCAAGTGTTTAGGGTTATTTTTGATATTTTGTTCGAGCTTTTTAGTATTGCGAACGATGTACCTATGTTTTCGTAATGGATTATTGAGCAAAGTTCTCATTAAATCAACAACTCCATGAACTATCGCATGCTCCCGTTCTATTGCAGTATCTAATGCCATTGTTCGGTTTTCGACTTGAGTCTGGCCTGATGTATACATTAAGTTTAATTTCATCCTGAAAAGGCCGGGACATATGTCATATAAATCTGGTTTCGCCGAATCCATTTTTCTTCTATCTTCCTCCCGGGAAAACTCTAATTCTTTACCAATGACTTATACTGTAAAATAAATATATGTACAATGTATAAAAAGTAAACAACATTAAGTCAAAGAACAGCCGTCAGCACGGAGTTTTGGTTCACACCGAACAGCCAACTATAAAGCACCCCAAAATCACTAATGCAAAACCATTTCAACAGAACAACCAACTGATCTATATAAAAATGAGAAACACATCGACAAACGGCAACCACTAAACAACTGATTCCTTATTAAGGACAGGTGCATACGTTTCAACTGTTAGACACTCCCTTAAAAAACTTTTATAATAACTTGAATAAGGTATCAAGTAGACAAAATAGAGATTTTTAAAAACCTAGTGAATAATATTGTTCAAATATCAGTTCGATATGAAGTCTCTCAAAATGAATGAAGAGCAACCAAAATACCTATCTTAACTAATTATGTATTGTTAAATCTGAAAAAGATTTAAGTCACAAAAATACTTAACTCCATGGAAAATTCAATACGGAAAGTCTCTAATCATATGGCAAATCAAAACACTCAAACACAGCAAACGAATGGACAACAACTGTCATATTCTTAACAAGCATTTTATTCATAAAATATGGTGGATTGAACATAGTTTTATAGCTCTAAACCTCTCAAAAGCAACCCAATTAATCTTAACTAATTGCGGTATTGTTAAATCTGACAAAAGTGCCATGTTGGATTCAAAATATGTGTGACTGCAAGCATCACTAACTAGAATTGGTCAATGTTGGTTACAGTTGCAATTTGAATATCAAAGAATGTTAAGAAAATTTGTGAAAACAATGTTTTAATGTTACGATAATCACAATTGTTAAAAAATCAGGCGTTTATATATCATTGAAAACTAAAGCTAAGTTAATTGTGTGAGTGTTTGATATGATAAGAGATATTATAAATAACTAAATAATAATGCAATAGATGTTTTGAAAAATCATATGCAGATGAAATCGTAGAAGGTAACATTTTAACATGACACATATCTTAGACTTAAAGCTCGTTAACATTTAGAAGAAACACTTTCCTTTCACTCACAAACTGTGAGTTGTAACAATCGTTTTCTTAATAGTGATCACATTTAATGATATTTTTTCTGCAGTATAGTATGTCTTCTGTGAAAATTAGTTACGGACAAGCTTTTTAAACAAGCCGTGGTTTACTGTACTTCAATTTTCGGAAATTCAGAATTGCAGTTTATAATCAAGTAGTAAAGTATCATTACGATATCAGATTTAAATATTAAAATATGCGATTAAAAATATTCCAACATGTCAATGATTATGTAAAATGTATGATAGTAAAACATGTACATAAATACAGACATAGCATTACACGTAGTCGTCGGAAAAGGTTAGCGCCGCGTTAACTCGCGTGTTTTTCGCGTAAAACCGCGTTAACTCTGCTTTAAGTCTGAAATTTCATGAAATGAAAACGGGCGTTTACTTTCGCGTTACCCTCCGCGCTAAAATTTTTATTACAAAATGAAGTGGTTTTTTTTGTACAAAATTGCATATTACAACTTTTACTGTAGTCGAACTTTATAATGTCAGTCATTTCAAAATTAATCTTAAGATGATTGTTCACATCATGGTTGATCGTTATACGCCAAAGAATTAGTACTTTGTGAGCAGCCTCCAATCAAACGGATAACCGCTTCTTATCGTCTTCTGAATCCTAATTTGTTGCTAAGGTAGCAGCAACCATTCCGGACGAAGATTATTGTTTTTTTTCATGACGTGTTTGAACTTGGGTGTCCTTTCGTGCACTTTACGCTCAATAGTGTCACATATATGCTCGGTATTGCTCAAATCTGGGCTACGATCAGGTCAAGGAAGATAAACCAAGATAAACCTAATTCCACTGGAACAATGGATCTTCCTCCACGATTATAATTTCCAACTTTGGCGAGCTCTGCACTACATAAGATACGGGCAACTGTGTGTCTGTTCGTAGGCAAAGGTCCCCAAAATGGTCTTATCACACGATAACCAATAGCGATGAGCCGATCTGGAACAGTTCTTGCTTACAGACTCTTGTATGATCATCACTCTCTTTTTAGGGTTGTGTTGTTTGCAATGGGTTTGCTCCTGACCAACCTTCAGTATGCTTGATTTTCCCTAGCAGATGTTATAATAGGGGGTCTTCTTGATCTCGGAAGGTCTTTAACATCGTTTGTTGCCTGAATTTTATTATCAAAACGACTTATAGTGGAATGTGATGAACAACAATATGTGCAATTGCCACAGCGACATACCTACTTCTCTCATGCTGATTATCTGCCATCTTGCTGCAGTTATGAGTTGTGGATGATCAATTACAAGGTGGCAATCACATTACTTTATAAACTTGGTTATTTAAAGTGTTGAAAACAATGAGGATAAAAACATCTGTTTTGTTGTTTACGAGTACAGTAGCTGCATGTGCAGATAAGAACTTAACGAGTCGATATCTTTTTATTAAACTCAGGTGATATTGAAATAATCATATTTTATAATAACTACTTCTTATTCAACAAATTATATCTCAAAAAAATTAAAAATGTTTTTTTTTTTTATTTGAATTTCAATTTGATGTTACAATACTTTTTTCCATGTGTATATAATGTTTAGAGGCAAACAAATGATATGTACAAAATAAATCATGTTTAACGAATAGATTTCACATTTTTTAAATCATCAAAGTGCTAATTATGATTATATTTTAAAGATGGATAGACGTTTGAGTGAAAGTATTGATTGATTGAGTAATTGATTTGTGTTTATCATCATGTCAACACAATGATGATATTCAGTAGTGGTCAGTGTTTGTTGGGGGATAAAGCCGGTGCATTTGTAAAAACCACTGATCTTCGATAGAACAACTTACCAGTATAGTCCCGTAAGGTTGGAAACGAGTGCAATTGCCCCGGTCAAAATTTAAACTCAGAACATCAGTGTGAACTGGTTAATCATATAGTAGTTCAATTATTTTAACCAACCGGCCATCGAGGCCCCCGTTTAAGTAAAGTAAGGTGTTAAACTATACAAATATTTGTAACAGAATTTTAAGAATCGAGAAGTTTACAGTGTGTCACTTTCCAGTTTGATTATATACAAATGGATAACTAGTTTTGACTTAAACACAAGGAATACATATTGCGAAAAAAGGCATTGAACAAACGTTGAGAATTTAGAAATATGGCAAAACGATTCAAGGAATTTTCAATTAATAAAAATTGATGCGTGCCAACGTTATTCTTAACAACGATTTGGACAATGTGAGTAGACAACTCTTAATCTTAGTTTCAAACACAGTAATGTAGTTTATTCAAAATTTTTGTGTTACAGCCTTTGTTAGTTCAATTTCAATTTCAATGTTGTCTACAATGATAAATGCATCGATCTTGAACATGGTAAAAACAATGAAATCAAAATAATTTCAAAAACTTACGCCGTTGATTCATTTAAAACTCTGTAAAATTATAATCCAGTTTCTATTATCAACCTTTCAAGTTTAGCGTATCCAGCATTAATATATTGAAATTGTATAACTTATGATTATATACATGATATAGTTACGTTTGAGGAGAAAGGTTTAAATTAGGAGTAAAGTACACTGTGATTACCTTGCATTTGTAATGTTTGTTTATGATTATTGTTTTTACTTATGAAAACCTGAATCACAACTATCTATAATATTATCTTATGATGTAGTGTGAAAGTAGTTCATGCTACTGATCTTATTAAATGTTAGATAATTTATTTCGTAATTAACACCACTGGGCTGAGGCTCCTGCTGGTGGACGTTTCGTCCCCGAGGGTATCACCAGCCCAATAGTCAACACTTCGGTGTCGAAGTGTTGACATGAATATCAATAATATGATCATTTAAAAAAAATTCCTCTTTATAAAACTTTGAATTTTTTTTAAACTAAGAATTTTTTTATCCCAGTCATAGATTACCTTCGCATTATTTGGCACAACTTTACGGAATTTTGGATCCTCAATGCTCTTCAATTTTGTACTTGTTTGGCTTCATAAATATTTTGATATGAGAGTCACTGATGAGTCTTACGTAGACGAAACGCGCGTCTGTCGTACTAAATTATGATCCTGGTACCTTTGATAACTATTTGAAATAATCCCGTTGGGCTGATTTATAGTAGACGGTTGTACTATTGTAAATTAGAAATACCAGATATACATGCAAGTATAGCATGCATATATAATAACACTCACT
Organism: Mytilus edulis; assembly: GCA_019925275.1. Taxonomy (NCBI): domain Eukaryota; kingdom Metazoa; phylum Mollusca; class Bivalvia; order Mytilida; family Mytilidae; genus Mytilus; species Mytilus edulis. The sequence continues at coordinate 35,197,769 of CM034351.1, forward strand.
TAATTAACAAAGTCTAGTTAAAGGAACAATTCCATTGAAAAGTAAATTAGATGTATTAGTAGGTTTTGCTCTGAAAATATTGGCACTATACCGGACTATTCATGAACAATATTGATAATCAACACGTGTATCCTTTATAATGATATATAGCAAATACAACATCCAAAGAACTATAGAGTAAACATACAGTTTTTAATTTTAGACAGATCAGTATTTACTTCAAGGAATATCTTATCGACTTTGAATAAAACCGCATATGTAGGCGCTGCTTGAATAGTATTTCGTTGTTAATTTCTAGTGTTTTATTTAAGCCGAATCAACAGTCATTGCCGGTTTTAACATCGATTCTCTGTATGCATCAACCAACAGCTGGCCACATAAAAAAAATATTGTGATAGAAAAACTACCTCTAACATCAAAGTTAGTTGCATTATTCATAAAAATCAGTTTAAAATCTTAATTATCCCAGTCCTTCTTGTCGGTTGCCAAGGAACATAAATTTCCTTAGCAACCAAGGAAAATTTACCTCAAAATGACAAAATTTCAATTATGAACAGCTCATTTATTATGGCAGATAGCTTTAAAAAGTTTATCATTAAATGAACAACAGAATATGCCTTATAAAAATATTTTTATTAAAGTAAATCTTATACGGTGAAATAAAGTAAAGAATATCAGAGCTAATAGCTATTTCAGGTACTGTGGATCTTTAGCAAAAAGAGTAAAATTCGACCAAATTTGGTCCCTAAAATATTTTTTTCGCAGAAATATAGCCAAAACATGACTCACTACATTTAAAGATTAGGTATTCAGCTAATCATTAATGAAAAAATATCTCTGGGTAAACATATTTTAAATCGATGGCGGATAATTCAAATTGGGTCATATTAGGGGTGTGAACTGTTCATGTAGACCAATTTTTCATATGTTTGCTATCATACCAGACAATTTCCACCATATAAACTAACTAACATGTTATATTGATGTTGGTGTTTGTTGAATATGTTTGTTCAAATGACTGACCTATGGTTGACAATAAAAAAAACTTAATGCAAACCTTAAAAAAGAGGGGGTGGGGGTAGTGACATATTTTATTTTCTTTTTTTTTTTCACAAAAAATTTCAAAATAGAGAGGCACTAAAATCAAACAATTTTGGGATGGATGCTTCAAATGATTTTCTTTAAATACAGAGATAAACAAAATGGGTTCATTACTAGGTTCATTATATTTATGAAAAATTTGGGTTTTATGTTTAAAAATTGGGGATTTAGAGAATCAATTTATTTTACAGCGTATTCTTCAAGTAATTACATAAAAACTCGTTTGAATCAAAACTGAACATATAACTTTGTAATTTTTTTTCTTCAATTCAATTAAAGAAAAGGTTAGAGGACAAAATACTACATCTTTGTTGAAAAAACCTTAATTTTGGAATGAAGTGAGCTTTAGGCAGATGCCAATTTTAATAAGTATCAGTGGCAGTGCTACTTTGTTCTTTCGTACAGTATTCATACTTTAATTATTTTTAAAAGAAAAAAGGTTTTGGTATTTTCTTTTGATTTTTTTTGTTGTTGTTGTCATATATGTTAGCGGCAATAAGTGAAATTAGGCATTAAGCTTAAATCCTAGGTAATAATCTAACGCCTAGGCATTAAGTTATTGCCTGAAATTTTCAGGCATTAAGCTTATTTCCTGAAATCTGATGATGATTATTCACCCTATTGCCGAACATAATTTTAGGCAATAACAAAACTCTGGGATTTATGCATATTTGGTGATTTAATCTTGATATAAAGTCATTTCTTAATTACATTTCTAATATTACATGTATAAATATACATCCTTTTGATAGATTTTCAAATAAAGTAAGTTTATTAAGTAAGTTAGCAGTTAAAAACCAGAATTTACTCATACTTGTTTTTGTGGTATTACAAATTATAAAAAAATATTCAATTTAAAAAAGGAGGAGATTCTATAGAATAATTAAAATATTTATTTGAAAATTTGTACACTTCACTAGTCAAAAGTAGACAAAATTAAGAATTGATTTTTTGCTCACACCATTTTCCATTTTTATACGACCGCAAAAATTGAAATTTTTTTGGTCTTATATTGGTATCACGTTGGCGTCGTTGTCTGCGTCATCATCGTCGTCGTCCGAAGACTTTTGGTTTTCGCACTATAACTTTAGTATAAGTGAATAGAAATCTATGAAATTTAAACACAAGGTTTATGACCACAAAAGAAAGGTTGGGATTGATTTTGGGAGTTTGGGTCCAAACAGTTTAGGAATTAGGGGCTAAAAAGGGCCCAAATTAGCATTTTCTTGTTTTTTTTGCACTATAACTTTAGTTTAAGTAAATATAGAAATCTATGAAATTTTGACACAAGGTTTGTGACCACAAAAGGAAGGTTGGGGTTGATTTTGGGAGTTTTGGTCCCAACAGTTTAGGAATTAGGGCCAAAAAAAGGCCCAAATAAGCATTATTCTTGGTTTTCGCACAATAACTTTAGTATAAGTAAATAGAAATCAAAGAAATTTATACACAAGGCTAATGACCACAAAAGGAAGGTTTGGATTGATTTTGGGAGTTGAGGTCCCAACAGGTTAGGAATTAGGGGCCAAAAAGGGGCCCAAATAAGCATTTTTCTTGGTTTTCTCCCCATAACTTAAGTATAAGTAAATAGAAATCTATGAAATTTAAACACAAGGTTTATAACCATAAAAGGAAGGTTGGGATTGATTTTTGGAGTTTTGGTCCCAATAGTTTAGGAATAAGGGCCCAAAGGGTCAAAAATTGAATAATTGGGGTTCTTTGATATGCCGAATCTAACTGTGTATGTAGATTCTTAATTTTTGGTCCCGTTTTCAAATTGGTCTACATTAAGGTCCAAAGGGTCCAAAATTAAACTAAGTTTTATTTTAACAAAAATTGAATCCTTGGGGTTCTTTAATATGCTGAATCTAAAAATGTACTTAGATTTTTGATTATTGGTCCAGTTTTCAAGTTGGTTCAGATCGGGGTCCAAAATTAAAACTTTGTTTGATTTCATCAAAAATTGAATAATTGGGGTTCTTTGATATGCCAAATCTAACTGTGTATGTAGATTATTATTCTTTGGTCCCGTTTTCAAATTGGTCTACATTAAGGTCCAAGGGGTCCAAAATTAAACTAAGTTTGATTTTAACCAAAATTGAATTCTTGGGCTTCTTTTGATATGCTGAATCTAAACATGTACTTAGATTTTTGATTATGGGCCCAGTTATCAAGTTGGTCCAAATCAGGATCAAGAAATCTTCAATTGCACAGTTTTGTGCAATAGTAAGAAATTTTCAATTGCACAGTATTGTGCAATAGCAAGAAATTTTCAATTGCACAGTGTTGTGCAACAGCAAGTATTTTCAATTGCACAGTATTGCGAAATAGCAAGAAATATCTAATTGCACAATATTGCGCAATAGCAAGACAATTTCAATTGGAGTTATCTTTCTTTGTTCAGAATAGTAGTTGAATCAACTTAAATCATTGTTTATACAATATACAATGTATATTCACTTTTACTACCAACTGATAAATTAAAACAATCTTTACCATTCAGTGATAACAAGCACTTTTTTACATTTTAATATTTTATGATGTATTTAAATGAGTAGTTATTGTTGCCTATGCTGTGTCAACTATTTAATCACAATCCAAATTTAGAGCTGAATCCAGCTTGAATGTTGTGTCCATACCTGCCCCAACCGTTCAGGGCTCAACCTATGCGGTCGTGTGAACCTGCGCCCTGCGGAGCATCTGTTTTTTTTTTATCAAATAAGTAAATTTTCTTTAACAGTTCCATAACTTGTGATAACAAAATGATTTTAACACAAATTTAAACTATTATTTGATGCGTTTTAAAATAGATAACATCATTTATTAGTGATTTTACTAGGATGAAACTGGGCACTGTAGTTTTGCATTGGTAAAATTCGATTTTCTTTCTTTTGCTCATATTCAAACGTATGTAATTGCAGTATTAAAATAAATAGCTGAAGTACTCCGTATTTATATGAAAGATTCACGAGATTTACCTTTGAACTTTTTTAGTATGAAACCGTAAAACTTCGAATCAGCTCCCTCAAAGCAAATAATGATTTTACCGGTTATATATTTTATATATAAAACGTAGTTATACTTTTTTACTTATGTTTTGTTGCAAAGCAGTTATAATATCAACATTAATTATTACCCTTTGATTTAAAACTAATAATTATTTTCTAATAATTATTTTTTTAAAGTTGTTGGTTAAATTTGATAAAATATATCAATTTTTTCATTTGCTATTTTCTTTTCCGCCAATACTTAAGACAGCGGTCTAGTGAGGAATAGTGATCCAGAAATAGTATAATCAAGTTGTCTCCTAAATGTTATTGCTGCTAAAGTTTTTTCTCTCTATCTCTTGAACGAAAAGGAGTAGGTCCGGTAAGGACGGGTTTTGGCCTCAAATTTCAGGCTCATCTGACGAAAGATTTTGACCACTTTTTAAACACTTAAGTGTCTATTTCATTTGAATCAATTAGTTTATGTGAAAGATTTTAACTGATTTAGTCATTAAAAACGATCCAATTCAAGCTCAAATATGAAAAATCTACCAAATATGCCGCAAAATGTCACTTTTTGGATGGTTTTTGTCAAAAATGAAAGTGGCCACATCCGTGTTCATTCTCAACCTTTATATATGTTATGTATTATCATAAAATACAACTAACATTTCAATATTAAGGATGAACTCAAATGCGGCCACTTCCGTTTTACACGAAAACCGTCTAAAATTTAACTAAAATGATAGAATTGTGAAGATTTCAGTAATTTAGCATTACTTAATGGTGCTAGTACCCGATATATGTGCATTGTATTGTCAAAAACAGCCAATATTTATGTAGCAGAAGCATTCTACTGTCCAATAAATAACTAAAAGTTTTTACAATCTGATAAAACTGCTATATTTTGGGGTCAAAAAGGGGTCTTACTGGACCTACTCCTTTCAAAAAAGGGAAATAACTCATTTTTCGAAATTACATCCAGATTAGTTTGAGCATGACATTTTTAATTGCTGGAATATGTAATATGATATCATTACCCTCAATACTTCTAAAAATAGTTGTTTTCATAAGAAAGGACTATTTTATCATGAAAATATTCATATGAAATATTTATTAACAAATAGAACCTAAAAAAGGGGGAATTTCAGGGTAAATTACAATGACTAATATTCCTCCATTGGCAACTTTCTGCAACATTTACCCAAGAATTTTTTTGCAGCATTTTGTTGACAAAACATCCATAATTTTATATTTTATAGTCTTTTATGTGAGGATTTCTGCGTTTTCGGTAAAATCAGATGTAAAAAATGACAAAAAACGGCAAAAATCATGCCGATTTTTGTGTTAAGTGGACCACCTTATGTACCAAAAAACTGTTTTGTTCGAAAAATTTGTCAATTAGCAGTTTAAATGATCGAAATCTTCTCTTATACCCATAAAAATAACAAAAAATGATATGCTTTATCTCATTTTTACCATAAAATACAATGTTAGCCATTTCTCCTTGCTATACTAATATATACATATGATGTCACGTGGTTTCCATGGCAACCAGACTATTTAGATTTTTTTTATTGATTTTTTTTTAATTTGACTGTTAGTTTGGACCATTTCAACTTCAAAAAAAGTATTCGAAAAAAAATAATCTGGCCAAAATTTTTCATATTTGGTCTATTATCATGATTATTACAGAGAATTGATGTTTAAAATAGATTAATGAGTTCAATGTTAGATGCAAGGTATTGAACAATGTGTTCTGCAATATTCAATTTAACAACCTTAACATGGTTACAGCCCTTGAATGGTGTAAATTTCCAAAATAAATAACATGTATGGTGTATGACATATGGTGCAATGTTGCAACGGTAGAAGGTCAATGTTGCAATGGTAGAAGGTATATGGTGATACGGTGTATTGTGTAAGAGGAATGGTGTAATGATGTGATTGTGTAAGGTGTATATAAAGTGTGGTTTTCAAAGTTAAAAAATGATAAGAACTGAATTTGAAAGTGTGATCAAAATTAGTCTTTTTTAAAAGAAATAACTAATTTTTAGTCGCACTCTTTCTTTAAAATTATATTGCGTTATGGGTATTACTTATGGTGTAGATAGAATGTGAAAAGTGTAGGATGTAAATGTGTAACGTGTATGGTGTAATGAACTAGGGTGTATGATGTAATGGTGCATGCCGAAAAGTGTAATGATGTAAGGTGTTAGTTGAAAGTTTAAACCATCCAAGAAATGTAATACATGAATTAAACATAATTTCATAAATCGTATGGCGATGATTCATTTCATTCTTCAATTGCAATAGAACATACAATAAACAACAGTGCATAGATGTCCTGGACTTTTTATTTTACTACTGTATAAACGATATAATGTGCTTGAAATTGAAAGTTAATCCAATCTGACACATTTATTCCATTTTCACATTCATGATAAAGATATGAAATAAGTTTTATTAAACATCTATCTTTCATATCTACATTCCTTGACCTTACGATGTAACCATATTTACATAACCATATAACATTGTCAAGTATTTACCAAACACTAGCTTTCTACTTTACTAGATATTATAAAAATGTTTCACTGGTAAAGTAAGAGAATATATGTACAAGTCGTAAACAGATAGATACAGTAACTTCATAACATTAATTGATAACAAAGGAATAAACAACAGTCTGCAATCATTTGACTTAAGCAACAAATAGAGCACCAATTCGACAAGACCTTTTAATGTATCTCAGATAAAGAATAGGCTACATTCAACTTTACAAAGGTATCACCATAAAAGATAGGGCTTGTAAATACATTAAACAGATCTTATCTATTTCGTCTGCATTTATTTAAAGGTAGAAATGAGAAGGATAAGTCTGATTTAGAATCCTGCTTGTAATTGGGTATTCACTTTTCGTAGAACGCGTAAAGAAAATAAACACGAAAACTTTTGTTTATTTGTAAAAAAAAGTATTTTTGAAATGAAATTGTCGATTGGAAAACAGTTTTTACATTTTTGCTTGCATTTAATTTTTTGCGACGCTCAAGATAATGATAGTAAGTATATAGTTTCAATCAAGTTCTCTGCCTTCGTCAGCAAACCATAAGTAATGAGAAAAAAGAGTGAGGTTTAAACATGTTAAAAAAATGTAAAGTCTGATAATAGTACTAAACAACCTACATTTAAAATCTGTAAATAGGTTTATTTTATATTTTAACCGATACTCATTTATCATCCGCTGGATTCTTTAATATGTTTGATTTATCAAATTTCAAAACAAAATATTTCTATTTGAAATATAGTTATCTGATATTTAGACGATAACTGAAATTAAAATGTTTAATTTTCGGGTATCATTATACTGCTCAAACAGAAAGAAAACATTAAAGTTTGGAATCCGATTTTATGTATCAAATATAAGCGCTTCGGACGTGGGAAGTAATGGTCTACAAATTAATGAATGAAGAACGTTACATCAAATACAGAAGGAATTCGCAGACAGGATAATAAGGTTTTGTAGATGAAAGTTTCACGAGAGTAGATTGAAGTTTCTTGCGAACAAATAATAAATCTCATCAATATAGAAGATACACGTCAATTAAATATATACCAGCAATCAAAACTTCACATAAAGATAAGATACATGTGAATTATAATTTCTTATGATAAAGTGAATGTTTATGTATAGCACCTAAAAACACCATTGCACTTTTTAAAAAGGAAATAGCGCGAATGATACAGTAACATATCATGAACCTGTGAACCCAACATTAAACATGTGACAATTTCGTCTGTTCATTCGCTACTACATATGATGATTGTACTATCGGACTACACTGAGTTTTTCATCAAAGATACATCGCTTATAGTGGAGCACGCCATCCGTTAGGTTTGCCTTTTGCAAGACTCTAAAAGATGTATAAAAATAGTCGCATAGCAAGTCAAACTACAAATTTGATAAACATTAATCACAATGATCTAGAAATGTATGTTTAATATATTTAAAACAATATGTACCCGGTGTGACATTAAGAAATTAACAAAATTCAGAATACTTCAGGTCTTGAGATTTGGACTGGTAATGCATTCGGGGAAGAGCGTCTACCGTCAGTTGTGTATCATGAGTTGTAAACCTCATAATTTATAAGAGAAATTAAATTCGCAAACCAATTGCCTAGAAGAAATATTTCTTGCACTTTTATATTTTACAGAAAAGCAAATCTAATTGATCCGCAAGTCTCCATAAACGCTTTGCTCGGTTCAAAAAGGTATAACTCCTAGAGCGTGTAATATACTATCTTTGGATTAAATAATGTTTTACATAAAAAAGCGTTCATTACCCGTGGTTGCTATCAGTCTAAATAATCAATGTGTTCATGGATTTAAGCAGTTCGTTAACTAAACCACAATCGATAGTTTATAAGTCTTAAAAAAGTGTTACATCCTTTGAATAATTGAAAGATACAGACAAAAGAAGTTTATATCTTTCCATTCTACAATCATACGCTTTGTCCTAGAGGTCAACATTAACTTGATGGCATAATATAATAATTTAATAATTTTATTTTTAAACACTAAATAATGCAGAAAATGAACAGAATTTAACCCATTACATGTATTAATAATTATTCATGTCAATCAACACATTAATCAAATATTAATTAATGACAACATTTTCTATATTTATTTGACAATTGTGTGCGACTTGAAACATAAATCAATCAATGATGAAGTTAACACCGTTACTTGTTACTGTAGTCTTGATATGGTTAAAATGGATTTGCCATAATAGAATATAATGCGAAAAAGTTCGAAATAAATTGAGAAGATAAACTCTTTTAAAATATATTCATTTACTAAAGGAAAGTGAACAATTCAAGCAAAAATTGAGCGTAGTAAAAGAAAATAAATGGAAATGATGTCTTCTACATGCTAGTATTTAACGTTTTTTAAAGTGTGGTATAAGCAAGGAGTAAGTAGTAAGTCGCGATGAGGTCAATTTGTTTTCCTTTGGCAAACTAACGGAGGAACTAACTTGACGAAAATCTTAGCAACTGTCATATTCCTCACTTGATACAAGCATTATGAACGATAGAAAGCACCTTGAAGTTTGGATAAGAAGGTACAACATTGCCTCCATATACTCAGGGATTGAAATTTTGTCATTGTTACCAAAGATACAACATAGCAACAATTATAGAATTATCATGTTATCCTATTTCGCACCTTTTGATTATTCTGAAGATGACACTTACTATCATAAGCTTCAATTAGACATTGAAAAATAATACTTTTCAAGAACAAACAAAAAACAAGTTAGTATGATAAATAGTTAGTCTTACTATAAGGTAACAATCAAAAGATGGTTTACATAAAGAAAATTTAATCCGTGTGTATTGTTTCGTCATAATTGCTAATATTTAAGAAAAACAATAGACATTAACCGATTTTCGTGTATCTTCAAACAATTCGCCGGTTCAGAATCTAATGCATTCTGGGTAATATTTTCAAAAGCGTAAACCAAAACGTTTTGATTGGTTTAAAACGTTATAAACAATGGAAATTCAACCAATGACGTAACGTTATTTTAACTTTGGGGTACGAACAATGAAATTACCCATGATGCTTTAGATTATGAAACGGCCAATTAGAAAGAGACAAATCAAAGTAAAAAACAAGAACTTTGGGAATTGAATGTAATCCAATAAGTGTCAGCCCTTTGCGTCAACAGTTGATTTTTATCCCGCGATTTAGCATCTCTTTCCATGCGATAAACTCAATATTTAGTAGAACTAGATGATATATCATAGATAAAAAAGAAGATGTAGTAACATTTCCAATGAGCAGCTCTCCAAAAGAGAAAAAATGATACAAAAATTAACAGCTAGAGGTCGTCGTACAGTCTTCAACAATGAGCAAAGCACATACCGCATAGGCAGCTATACTAGCCCCCGAAATGACAATGTAAAACAATTCAAACGCGAAAAGTTACGGTCTAATTTATGTACAAAAAATTAACGAAAACACAAATACGTAACAGATAACAAACGACAACCACTGAATTACAGGTTTCTGACTTGGGACAGGCACATACATACAAAAAGTGGTGGTGTTAAACATGTTAACGGGATTCGAACCCTCCCCTAACCTGGGACAGTGGTGTAACCGTACAACATAAAAACGAACTATGAAAATCAGTTGAAGTTTACTGTTATCTTTGGATTTCTCACTACAAACGCATGATGCTAATTATTCAAGTTATTTTAAACACCAACAATTCATAGAAAGTGCCTGTCTTATTCATGTAAAGGACTGTACAAAATATGTAGTCGTTTTTTCTCTTCTCTCTGTGTGAAGTTGCCTGATAGTGTTTGCTTTTGTCAATTTATATAGACTTACCCTGATGAAATTTCCCAGGGAAATAAGTTAATTGTTTTTATTTTATTTTCATATAACATAAAAGGATTGGCACTATTTCGTGCAAAATATTAATGCTTATTCTAGACAACTAATACTGAACATTTCTGAGTGAAATGCAGAAGAATGACAGGTGTCACATGAGAAACTGGATCTTTCGTTTCTATTTAGAAGCATAATTTTTGCTAAGTTTGAACTCGTGTTAATTATAATAATGTTTCACCTATATTCGTTTTTCCATTCATTATGCCATGGGGTTATCATCGACTGGCGAGTTTTAACAACACGTTTTTATCGAACCTATATCTTTAGCCGTTCAGATGTGTTTAATTTTTTTTTCTGGGGTTTTAAATCGTTTTTGTATGAGATACTAGTCATTTTTCGTTATTTCATTTTTTGTAAGCAAGAGGACATTTAAATTAATGCGACTATCATACAAGTGAAAGGTTTAGCTAGCTATAAAACTAGGTTCAATCCACCCTTTTCCACATAAGAAAATGTCTGTACCAAGTCCGGAATATGACCGTTTTTATTCACTCTTTTGATGTGTTTGATGAAATTTTGATTTTGCCATTTGATCATGTTGATAAGGTACTTTTCGTTTTGATTGTTCTCGGAGTTCAGTATTTTGTATGATTTCACTGTTTCCTTAGTTTCATACATATCTCAACAATTCTTTCTTTATTTTCATTTTAAAATCATTTACAAAATACCTTTTGTTGTAAAATTGCATATTACGTTACAAAAAGATTAACATAGGTTTAAAAATAAATTTTGATGAGTTAGCATAATGTTTAAGTTACAGACTTTAATCTTATGGCCACAAACGACTTATTTCCATTTACTTTGAGATAACCATTATAAAGTGAACTGAAAAACAACAAAAGAGTATTTTGTTGTTTTATTTGTCTTGTGTAAATTACAACTGCCTTACATAAATAAACAAACACATTTACGCAGGCAATTTTCCAATAACCGTCATTGACCCTGTGATGAGAGATCCATTCAGTGATAACGTTGCAAGTTACTTTTTTTCCCTGAAAAAAAACGAGGTATTTCCTCCAACTGATCAAACTTTGCTTGGACAAAATGATTTTTTTTTGTATAAAACCAGTCATTGATTTACAAATGGAATCATTTTGTGTTAAAAGTGTATACAAATTGGTACCGGGCCTACATGTATTAGCGTTCAAATACATGTAAGTTAATTTTGTTTCAATTTGAGAAGTGGTGGCAACAGATATCTTTATGCAGCACAAACGAACACCATTTGCTTTGAAAAATTAACCTTATATGTAAAATATCTTTAGTCAAAAACTAAAAAAAAAAAAAACGTTTATCATGTGCTTATTTGTTGAAACACTTATTGGCATGTCTAGTCCCCAATTTGCGGGAAGCAATTCGTCCTTTGTGAAATTCATACCAGTCATTAGTACTTAACCTTGGCTTATATTTGTCAAAAATTACCTAGTTGCACTATCTGACGATCTTACACCTTTACTCACCAAAGCCTTGTAACACTAATTGCAATGTCACTTGGCGGTTCACCAATCCCTATCTAGAAGATGTTTGAGTCTTCAATTGAGGATTATATGCTGATAGTTTTGAAATGTAAAATACGTACAATCTACGTCTAGTATAGCGTCATAACTAGCAAGAACCTCGACAATTAATCTTCATAAGCGTGTTTTTTTCTGGTTTTTTTTTTCTTGGCTTTACATGTTAATCTTTTTTTTAGAATACATTGATCTCGTTTCACCTTTTTCATGAATCTTTTAAAAGCTCGCTGTGTTTTTCTCCAGCGTTTTTCGGTGAATTTATCTTTCGATACGTATCAATACATTTATCCAAGCACTTATTTGTCATGGCACTGTAGAAAAAATTTAACAACATAGCGGCTTGTTTATAAAGAATTCGCAATCTCCCATAGGTTAAATACTCAAAATATCCTAACACCCTAATATACATAGTCTGTAAATGTATCTTAAATCCAATTCAATTGATTGTTTTCTCGTGATAGCTGAACATCAGAACATACAGATAGTTTGAATCAATATTAAGTAATAATACGATTGCGTATACATTTTGAGGATACATGTAACATGAAAACAATCCACATCTAAATCGAAACAACATTTACACATGTTGGTCATATAGACGAACATTGTGGAAAACAACTTATTTGGTACATACATGCGCTAAACTCTGTTTCAGAGAGGTGAAATATACCAAAGGGACATTTAAATTCATAAGTCGAAAATAAACAGACATATAACCATGCCAAAATAAAAAAAAACGACATACATCAATATATAAATCACAACATAGAAAAATAGTAGTCCGACAAGAACCACAAGAAAAACAGTGTGTGATCTCAGGTTCTCCGCAAGTCAAAGCAAATACTGCTCAAATATAGCACCTGCCATATTGTTCATGTGAGTAAACACGCCATGATCAGTCTTGTTCGGTAGGTCGTACTTTTGGGAAAGAAAAACTGTTTTGTAAACAACGATTATACCATGTCCGTTTCATCTCTAGAAAAGATATTCCAAAAAGATCAATCAACTCGTGATGTTACTACATAGAAATGGATAATTAAAATTGGGAAGCTCATGTAATCTTTTTTGTCATTAAGTTTGGTTCTTAACCGACCCTCATTGTCAAAATCTTGATATTATTACACTTTACAATAAAATGCCAGAACTTAATTGGTTAATACGATGGAGATTATTTACTCTATTCCATGGCTCAGCGGGTGACATTATCTTAATTGTCACCCTTGCATGCGGACCAATAAAAAATTAATAATTTAAAGGATCAAGTTTTACGTTATGTCCTCAGAGTATCTCCATACACTGCCAAAATAATAAATATATCATGCCTCACTTCTCTTGTTTTTCTAAGATCAATAATGTGTATGTGACGCCAATTTCAAATTTAACAGTAAACGCATAGCCGACAGGAGGATAGAGCAGAATGGTACCCTGTGAAAAAAAATTGACAACCTGGATTTCAACCTTTCAGCTATCTGTTTTTTTCATATAATGTCAGTTTAATAGAATTTTATGTTTGAATCAATGAATTGTTTTACATCACAAGATATTTGTATCAACGTTTGTAAATTTTTTTTATGAAACACAACACGACAAACTCTTAAAATTGTACGAATTTGAATGGTTTTGTTTTACATTATGACGTGCAAATGTAGCACGGACATGTTCGATACGTCGACATGTATTGTGCTATCATTTTAAAACAAAAAAAGTTGCTTTGTTTTTCTTTCAATCAACATAGTAAGATGCCAAGGGTTCACATGTGTGTGTCGTCTGTTTTACTGACCATTGATTCTATTTTGAAAGTCTTAAAGATAAGGGGACGACCATTTGATATTCTAGGATGAGGGGCAGGAGGATTTTGAAAATAAATAACTCAGCCTTGATAATCACAAAAGTAAATGGTTTGTTCTGTGGTAGTTTGAAAATAAATTACCTGACTTGCAATGTATTGAAAATAAAAAAACTCAGCAGGTCTAATCGAAAGTATGAGATGGCACCAGATTCTTCATAAATTCATTTTCCCCCAAAACAAATCGGGAAACACTTTCCAATTTTTTTAATAATAAAAGTATAAATATTATTTAAATATACTTGAAATATCTGAAAATTGGTTTCATTTAACTTTAGGTATATTGTCTCAGGAAACCTTACCTCACTTTTATTTTAACATGCAGGGCCGTATCTACATTAAAGGAAATGCCTCAGATAGGAAGTTCAAAACTAAACGCTTGTCTCCATATCAAATTACGGTGTTCACGGCGAGTACCTTTCAAGAAGCAAGTTCTGTTTTTCCTCAGACGTAGCCCTGATTTTTCGGGATCAATGTTTCTTATCTATTTGTCTTTTGTTCATTGATTACCCTTCTGTATTCTGTTAGTGTTGCATTCCTTTTGTAATCTAGTAATTTTGTTATGACTTTAAAAAATGAGTTAAAAAAAAAACATCAGCCACAGCCTTAACAATGTGAATTCCATTTTTGCTTTATTATGCACATTGGTCTTTTGATGTTGTCCCTAGAAACTAAAGTCTTAAACTGAATTTATACATTTTTCTTTGAGACCAAAATATTGTCAAAAAATTATTAAAACAAAACTTGCATTTTCAGATTAAGAAAGCAGTGTTTTCCATTCGGCATTTAAGCCGGGTATGCCGACCACCTTCTTTTGAAAGCCGACCACCTTTCGATTTTAGGAGTTGGTCGGCTTTTTTTTTATATTCCGGATTTTTTTCGGTTCCGTACTGTTCAAAGCAAACCCTCAGCTCGGCAATATATATTTGCTTTTAAATACTTTTAAATCAGGCTAGTTACAATTATACTGTAATACTAGGTATGTATGCAGTTGGGAATATAAAAGATTCATTTCTGAATAGTATGATGATTAATTCTGAATAAATGGTACATAGTGACTTTACTACATTTTGTATATATTTATTATTTATAATAAACAAATCATTGAAAAATTGTATGTTTTCGAATATCATAAACATAGTTGGGAAAATGAATAATCAGTCCCTTGCTTTAATGAAAATGAAAAATATTGCTTCAATAGTTCAGAAAATGAATAATCTGTCCTCTTAGTTTACAAAAATAAATAACCGATCAAAAACAAACCCCTGGTCCCCCCAGAATATCAAATGGTCGTAACCTAAAGGATTTACTAAAAGAATCACATAAACTAAACAATTTCAAAGATCTATTCGACTGAGGTCAAGGTAAGATAAATCCTGTCAGACAGACATTTACATCTTACATTTTTTAAAAACACCACCTATAGTTGGTTTATTGACTACTATTGTAATTGAAAAACACACCGAAAACACAAAACTTGACAGTGAACCATCAAAATTGGATCACGGTCATATTGTACTTGCCGCACAGACATGTTCACCTTATAGTTATTCCATCAACCAAATAAAGCTATTTGAAAAACAGTAAAAAAAACAACAGAAACTGAACATTGAACAATAAACCATGAAAATGAGGTCAAGGTCAGATGATACCTTTCAGACAGACATATACACCTTAAATCATTCCATACACCAATTATAGTTGACGTATTGTGTGTAGTACTTGAAAAAAGTCCCATAAAAAAAATGTATTGACCAATAAATCATGAAAAAAGGTTAAGGTCAGAAAAAAGTTCAGATACAACCAGCCAGAATGACTTGTAACCATTACAATCATTCTAAACACCACTTATAGTTGACATTTTGCTTAAGAGAGGTCGTATGCAACTTCTGGCGCGGAGAGCATTAAGGTTAAGTTATTGCTTAAAGTATTTGATAATCGAATATAATCATGCAAATTAAACCTTGATCACTGATGCATGAAATGAGGTAGAAGTCAGATAAATCCTGTATGGCGGACATGTAGACATTGTAAGGAAACCTATATACCTAATATAATTATTTCATTTCTAACAATAAGTGAAAAATTCACATGACAAAACAACTTGCTGAACTAGGACAATGAGGTAAAGGTTAATGGTCATATGGCAGACAGAAACTTCGTATCAAAAGGTATCTGAATTCAAGATATGAAGCAATCAGATATTATGGAATATAAAGCTTAATACCCGTAGTTTACGCCTAAATGGCCGCCGCCGCCAGATAGTATGCCCAAGTATCGCAAAATGCGACCTTAGTCGGAGGCGACACAACAATTGAAAACATTAATTCCATGTTCAGATTTCAATTAAAAAGTTAAGTAAGATAATGCTTAGAAGGAGATGCCTACTTTATTGATGTACCTTGTCACATCCCAATTATTAAAACCCAGATGATGATAATTGCTTTCATTTTTTTCTATACATACCAGGTCATGCTGTGTGTGATTAGACATGTGTAAGCGCTGTATCAAGGACGGGTTTCAACATTGTTTTCAATGCGAAAGCTTAAACAAACTTTGACAGCTATAAAACGTTTTTGAAAAAAACAGGTTTTCACCAATGAGTTATATGTGAGTATGTGTAGTTTTTTGTTAGTTGGTTGATGCCGTTTTACTGTAGTGCGTTTTCTTTGTATGATACGTTTTGTATGTACGTCAAATGTATTACAATGTGAGAAAAAAATTGGACAACACTTTTAGTAATCTTCTGTTCATTCCGTTGGAAAAATACACTAACAATAATATGAAATATTTTTTATTCCTGATTATATTTTAATAATTATCATACAACACAAATATAACACTCATGAATTACAAGTTTACACTCATTTACATATACATATGTCATACCTTACACGCAAAGGGAAAGTCCCTTATCAAATGGCAAGAACAATAGTTCAAACACTTCAAATGAATGGAAACAACTGTCATATTATATTCCTATCTTGATATATTCATTTCCTTTTTTTTTATTCGAACGTCACTGATGAGTCTTTTGTGGACGAAACGCGCGTCTGGCGTAATTATAAATTTCAATCCTGGTATCTATGATGAGTTGATTTCCCTGTGTAGAAAATGGAGTATTAAACCTGATTGTATGGCTAACTAAACCTCTCGCTCGTATGACAGCCGAATAAAATTCCATTATAATGGCAACGATGTGCGAGAGTTACAAACAGTCGCAAAAGGTAAACATATCGAATGGAATAGGCATATAAACACTCTATTGAACAAGCATACACAGCCAAAATGGGAAAAAAACAACAATACAAAAACATACTTCTGTAAACTATAGTTTACTGATTTGGTTCAAAAAAATATCTTAAACGCATTTAAGGTACTATATAATCAAATTCAATTTTCAACTTGACGTTAGCGAACCTGGGAATGTCAAATAAATGATTATTCTATTGCATGCAATGTTTTAAACACAGAAGGGAGATGATAATACAATCGCTTATTTACTATCATTAATTCTTTTCTTTATAATTGACGTTCGCAAAATAAAATACTTGCTGTTGTAGTTTAACGTCTTCTTTTTTAAATGTGTTTCAAAACGTGTGTGTTTGCAAATTAACCGACCCATAGTCTTACTTTCAAACTATAAATATAATTAAGACCAATATACATGTTTTAGTTATTGGTTTGATAAGTCTGAAACATTACTCAAAAATATTTTGTCCTTGGTATTTACGCAAAATGATAACTGTGTGATATATGAGAGAAACAAAAACAAAGAAACACAATATAAAGGCCAGATGGCGTGATTTGAAGTTACCTTCACAAGGTTTTGAAATTGGTTCTCGGATTTCGATGGACATCAGCATGCTTACTTGAATTACATATTGCAATTAATGAGTGTTTTTCCTACACGGCAACTCCAATTAGTTTATCGGTCAATATTTATCAAGATGCATACATTGTTTGAATTCTGTACGATGCAGTATAACTTAAATATAACCCTTTTCAGTAAACACACATTTAATATAAAATAGAGACAGACATTTACAATTAGACTTTCAAATCTTGTGATCAGAACTGAAAATTTTGCCAAAGAATCACACCTCTTATAACATGTATAAAAAAGAGCATATACATTAATTGCCTTTTTCTAATGAATACAAATTGTGCAGTTTGAAATTACATTCTTGAGATTTATTTTTCAAGACAATGTTTTTGTGTCAAAGGATTATTTTACAAATTGGTAACCCTTACAAATGTGTGTGGTCAACTTGTTTTTCATTTCATTTATTGTGTTCTTTGTGCAGAAAAAAATGATAGCAGGAAATTGTAAGGGGACATTCAAAACTCAAAACTCTAAAATATTTGTTCAATGAACCAAACACGATACCTGCATCTAATCAATGAATAAATCGTGAATAAATAAAAAGAAATTATCTTTTTTCAGAGTATACATACATATTAGTTACCATAACTATTCTACAAAAATACTAATTTTACAAAACAAAATCTTTTTATGGTCAAATGTATTAAATAAAATTGTAGTCCCTGTGCAAGAAAAAAACGCACATCTACTTCTGATTTGTAGTTTGATTGCCGATGCATCCACAGCATTTGTCCTTTAAAGCCCTTTTTGCTTCTGGAACCCTCAAACACAAAATCAATGGATTTAACGCATTGAGAAGAAATTTTGCCAGAGAAACAGTTAAGGAAATTGGCCCTACATACGTCGGATCTACACATGTGAACTGTAGAACAAGAACTACGATTTTAAGTGGACAATAAAAACTGAGATACAAAACTATAACTATAGAAGCAATGCGAGATTGTGATCTTTGTGTGACAGACAGAGTAAGTCTTGGCGATGTATACTTCTGAAGTATCCCTAACAACATTCCTGCTGATAATAAAGCAACTACAAAAAGGTTGAGAACAATAAAATCTGCATTTGTTTTGAAAATAGTTGACCAATCAGGAATAGACTTATTGACAGCGCAATCTCTTAAACCTTGAAAACCCATACTAAATTCAATTAGAACACATGTAAAGTAAATACAAAAAATGATGCGACAAA
Source organism: Mytilus edulis (assembly GCA_019925275.1). Classification (NCBI taxonomy): domain Eukaryota; kingdom Metazoa; phylum Mollusca; class Bivalvia; order Mytilida; family Mytilidae; genus Mytilus; species Mytilus edulis. The sequence goes on from CM034351.1 coordinate 35,216,756, forward strand.
CATTTGTCTTTGTATGATACACACGTGCTTTGAGTGGAAATAGAGACATGTAAATACGTTGACAAGCTAGAAGACATAGATGTAAGCTCCTAACATTTACAATAAAACACCTACCACAGTTCATTAGCATACACTGGAATGCTGAATCTAATTCAAATGTAAACACGAGTGAACATTGCGCTAAGCTGTAAAATAACAGGTCTATACCATGAATCAACGATATAATAGAAAAACTTAACAGTGTTTTAAATATTGGTGAACTAAATGATTTCGAAATGTAAGGGAGGACTAAAACCAAGATGTTACCAAAAAGTATTAGCATACAGAAAAAAATAGACATTCCTATGTAAGCATTTACAAGGTATTTACTTTGAAACATCGATTCGCAATACTTGTTACTAATGTGTACAAGAGTAGTTATATTTTCTGGCAGAAATGATTGGTTTGCCCCCGAAAAATCTACCTTACTAAAATCAATAATAAAATTGATACTGCCATTACTGGAAAGCGTCAAGTTAGCAGTAGAAAGAAAATTTAACCAATCTGACATCTGTATAGGTAGTGGTAAAATTTCTGGACATCTGGTGGCAGCAAAAACGCCAGAAATTGACTGCAAATACATTAAACAGAATAATAAATCACTATCAATAGAATGAGAAGTAAATAATACAAGTAATACGGTTCAAATAAAAACAATGTATCTCTGTTAAATTATTTTTTTATAATCAATGCTACGGTATTAGAAACTATATACTGGACGATGGTTTGTGGTTTGACTAGTATCTGCATCGTTGTGTTTAATATCTTAACAATATGATACTACAACATGCACTAGTATATAAAAAATTCATAGGAGTTATCAACCTTTAAAAATAAATTTGTCGTTATATTTTTGGAACTCATAAACAGTTAGCCGTAAAAAGCTTGAGGCCCTTTATTGGTCTTTACTTAGAAAACGAGTTCACGGTTAAAAGTCAAGGTCATGTTCGAAATGTAAACTTTTGTTTGTTGTTTGCAATTCATCTGAATCTTTGAAAGATATATGTAAAAGAACTAGTGTAAAATGTTTGCTTTATTGTTATAAAGATATGATACATTTTGTCTAAAACAAACTAGTGAAATTTAAAGGAGTTAATGCCCAAGAAATGTTTAATACAAGTTTCATTTATTATTACTTCAACTTGGGTCATTATAAAGCCGTAGGGTTTTTTGAAAAATGTTGGATGATATATGACATTGTACAAAGTTAACCAGAAGTGACTTTAGGTAAGCCGGATGGAGTCATTTTTGAACTTTTTTCATGAAAAAATACATAGAAACCATATATTTTTTAAAAGGCATACTTTCTAAAAGTCTATCATTTGAGACCAGATTTTACCTTTAATACATCGGTAGTAGCTTCTCATTCCCCTTAAAGGCAAACAAATGTATAGAAACCATTGATTTATGGAACCAGTGGCAGTGTATATACAGCTATCATATGCGATAGTAAGTAACATTTTCTAAACCAGAAGTGCCAATTTTATAAAATATTCAAAATCTGTTTTTTCTATATATAATCCATTGCCAAAAAATCGACATGTGTTAGACATTGTGATGAAACATTTTCTTTTATTGACTTTTTTACAGGTTTAATTTTAACTATATTTTAATGCGACGGTGAATGATTTCGTATATATCAACTACATGCCATGAAATCATTCAATTATCAGGCACTGTTTATTCTTTACAAATAAACTGTATTTTAAACTATTAAAGAACGAAGCTTTACAAATGTGAAACATATAAACAAATTGAAAAAAACAAATAGGCTAATTATATTAAAAATAAAAGATCGGCACAAAAAAAGAATCAAATTATTAATTGAGAACATTCGGTAGATTATAATTTTCGGGTTGCTTTTTTTCTGTCTCTTATTGTACGTGACATTTCATATGATAATAGTCCTGACACATGTACGAAAGCATAATCCAACTAAGGAAGTTATTTTACAAGTGTAAAAAAAAGAAAATCAAAATGTTTTTGAGGGTTGTGTCCTCCTTGCGTGTGGGGAGGTATGTATGTAAAACGAATTTATAGACATACCCCTGTATATGCAGTAGCAATGTCATAGTCCTCGGGCATTTGCCAATAAGTAAAATCTTGATCTGTAGAATTCATGACTGAAATATATATAAGACAAGCAATATCAAACAGATTAGACATACGATGGATTATTAAATATGTTGTATAATGTTATTTATTTATGTACTTCTTTGTCTTGGGTGTTCTTGTATTTATTTGTACTGTTTTCCCGTTACGTAATGTAGTCATCTTAATTGTATATTAAACATTGCTATAAAGCGCAAGGTTTGGCTAGCTACAAAACTGGGTTCAAAACACCATTGTTTTCTAACTCTGAATGACAGTATGTAGATGAGAAAACATGTTTTTTGTATAAGATCGAGACTTTGATATTGTAAATTACTTATAAGATAGTGGCTTATTTATTTGCCAATTGCATAACCTTTGTATGATCAAAGACACTTTTTTGGTTCACAGATAACACATGTTCAAAAAAGATTGAAACAACATACAGATCAGCACAATAATATTTTGATTACAAATGATTTTGCAATTTAAATTGTTGTGTGTGTACCAATGTATGCATCACATACATTTGTATCGGTGGTATATTTTATTACAAATTATATGTGATATAGATGAAAACCATATAGTTCCAACATTTTGTTTTTTGTTCAGTAAAACAATCACATTCATGTATTCAACAACGAAGTTACATGTACGTCCCATGTAGATTGTAATTATACATTATATACATTAGCGAGCAATATTTAACAACTATTTTACAACAATTTCAATGACAATTAGTTTACCTGTACATTAAAACAAACTGTATATAACAATAGATTATCTCAGCTGTATTTGGCAAATATTTTCGGAATTTTTGTTCCACAATGCTCTTCAACTTCGTACTGTATTTGGCCGATACCATTTTTGTGATTCGAGCGTCACTGATGGGTCTTTTGAAGACAAAACGCGCGTCTGCCGCAAATATAAAATTTCAATCCTGGTATCTATGATGTGTGTATATCAATCATCGGCAGTAGCATATCGTGTTTGTAGTAATTAAATATTCTACTTGAAACAAGCAACAATTTGGTACAAAACAAACTATCATATAATAGAGTGTTGGATAAGTGTTTTTAAGCTCATCATAGCAATCTGTAAATATGTTGATATGTATACCTGTTTAATTGTCATGTGTCTTTAACTTATGTTCCATGCTTGCTTCTAGACCTTTTAGGTAAGATACGTACCTAATATGGTTTCTGCCTACGTTTGCTTCAAATTGGTTTCCTGTTATTTGTTCTTATTAATAGCTTTGGTTTGCCTTCAAAGATGAACAGATGTTACAACTATACTATGTATAATGTCTATAACCTATCTAGTTAAATACAAAAATAAAAATATAAAAATCATAAAAATCATAAAATTCATAAAAATAATTGATTAAAAAGATCCATGTTTAATTTTCCTAATTTTCAATTGGTTTTATTACTTATTGACCTGTTGCCAACGTTGTGGTTTTTATACAACCTTGGCATTCTTCGCTTTGAGAGTTTGAATGTAAGTCCAGAAAAACGCCTCGGACACATAAAATTGATAATGTGTCATTTAAATTTTTGAATGTTCAGCAACAAGTTCAGCATTGGGTAACAACAAAAAATTAACAAAAATACCGAACACAAAGGAAAATTCAAATCGAAAATTACCTCATCAAATGGCAAAATAAAATTTCAAACACAAGGAAAACAACTGTCATATTCCTGACATGGTAAGAAGTAAAATCACAAAGATACCGATCTCCGCGAAAAATTCTAAATGGTAAGTCCCTACCGATATGGCAAAATAAAAAAAAATCAAACACATCAAATGGTAAGGGCATTTCCTTATGAATAAAATGGTGGATTAAACATGGTGTGATGGCTAAAAAGGGAACAAATATGGATACATACACTACTTAGTAAGAACTAAGTCATGACTATGTAACTACATTTAACATGTGTAAGGCCAACCACCATCCTATCGAGTTTCACAGCGATTGATTTTTCTTAAAATATTAAGAAAAGTACTTCAAGGTTATGGAAACAACATATGATAAAAAAAAAGGCATCACTGGCTTCGTTTGAGTATCATTTGTTTACTAATAAGAAAATAAATGAGTTCTTTTTTTTTAATTTCAAATAATCTTTTAAAATCGAACCTATGTGCATACATTTCTATTTTCACGCTAAACTTTGTATCTAACAATTAAATATTCTAAAGTTTAAAATGTTGGTGTTTATATCTAAAACGAAAAGTATGATTCATGTAATCCCCGCCAAAATATATACACTAGAGTAATAAATGTTTTCAGAATTAAAAATAGCTAGTAGTGAATTTTTCATACAAATTATACGGAGGGATAGTGTTTTTGTACTTTTTTGAATATAGGCATAAAAAAGGATTTGTCACAGACCTTTCAAAAAATGTATAAGTAATTGCATGCTTTTTTGTCTCCTTTGTTTTCTTTAGTATCCTGAACCTTCGTAAACATCGAAAATTGGACTTTGGAACTCACATTAAAACTTTCAATAACAACTACAATATGTACCTACTGCATAAGCCAGCAGTACAATAGATCATAGGTATATATCAGTATTTGACAGATCGCATTATGTTTACGCACAAAATTAGTTTTTGAAAAACCGTCTGTTAAAATGTTAGCAAATTTTAATCTGCTATCGGATGTTTGCCCTAGTCCACTCCGTCACTGTAATGTTTACGGATGGACAAACACTTGTACGGACGAATTACAGTATACCATGTAACGTCCAGAAAAGACAGGCGGATAACACTACTAGAATCCTATTTAACTTGCGGAATTTTTATATCTAAGGATAGATAGACATTCGTAAACGATTCTTAAATACTTCATGAATGTAGCATATGAGAAAATATTATCTACATGTTTGCTCTTTTTGTGGGGATTGAAACATTGCATTTATCTCCTTAATTGTCTGAAATATTACTGAATTGATACTTTTAAAATGAATATTCATTTGTATTCAAAGCACATGGATACGATGAAAAAGTTATCGCATTTGTCTTTAAACCTGAAGTTCATCATACCAATCATTTGATTTTCCTTTGCTAATTTATCGATCAAATAAAACAATTTTAATGTCAACGATTTTCTTTTTACGGTATACATCTTCGAAAGTTGTGTTTTAGATTGGAAAAAACAACTCAACATATATATTCTTTAAATATTGGCATTGGATTTTTATGATGTTTTGCACCTACATGTAGGTAATATATCGATTATTACACCGTAAACAAAAGACAATGTAGGTAACTGTAGAATCATTTTCTGGAAATGTGTGTTTCAACAACAGTTCAATTTGTAAATAAAAACATACATTTGCAAGAAGTAGTATCTTGCCGTGATTTCTTTACGAACCATAACTTCTTATTTAATAATTATTTTTTTTTAGAAAATACAACCCATCAATGCAACTTTTGTTTTTAATTTTTATTTTAAGATATTGAAGCGGTATGAAATATTTGCTTACAGTCAGTCAACCTCCAAATAAGTGGTATTTGATCTTAAACTGTTCTATTATGTTATGGTTTTCAAATATATTGTCCTCAAATATGACAGACGATATATCTATTGTCAAAAGGCGCATTCGATTCAATACCATTTTAACTTTTTTGTAATATACATGCTTTTGTGGATAGTTGTCTCATTGGCAATCATACCACATCTTCTTTTTTATATGTAACATATTACAAATATTGTAACGACAAAAACGAGTTATATGCCCTGCATATGCATTAACCAACTATCCTTTAAACAAACGTTTACGGTTGATTGCATCTTAAATTATACCAATCATTGTCAGTCGAACATTATTTTTTTTTGCATTCGCTAGTTCCTGCAAAGACATATTTTAATAGAAACAAAATGCACTATTCCATGTATTTTTAACCTACAAACTCGTAAATGAAAAGGAGTTTCGTAGATATTGTTTTCGAACTTATTGCTATGGTACATGTTTTAAATATGTTAAAGGCTTACTCTGCAGTTGTAATACACATTTGCCATGCTTGCGTTTAGAAGTTTCCATGAATATTCGGTACATTTAAAAATAAGGAGATGTGGTATGATTGTAAACGAGACAACTATCCACAAAAGGTTTTACATTTATATACATACCTCAATAAGGTATCTTGTCCTATGTCTGCTTCCAACTACTTTCTTACTTCTGTTATAATCAGTAGCCTTCAAGGATGAATAAATAAATATATAGCTAAAATAAGTTCCTGTTACAATATTTCAATTGAACACACTGTCAAAGCCCGTTTGCAATGTTAATGGGGAACCAATTAATGAAGCGATGTATGAAAAGGACACCCATTGGAATATATATACACCAAAATGACTAAGTTGGGACCCGTGCCATAGCTACCATAAGAAGAAATCTGAGCTTGGTTAATTATTAAATTAAGTCTACGAAGATGTATAGTAAATGGGTCAAGATCCCTAACATGCCTAATAAGCCCTGAAATGAGGAACTCAAAAGTCACGTGTAAACAAAAAAATCTCTGTGTAGTGATATTGGACATGTTTCTATTTTTTACAAATGACTGAGCTTAACCATTTGTGGTGATTAGGAAAGAGGAGAAACATATATAGTGTAAAAACTATGGAGCTATTAAATGTGTTCAAAGTATTAAATTTTCAAAGAACTTATTGTGTTAAAAAAGGGATGTTTTACCACAAGGAGCTGCATCACGAAAGGATGTTCGGGGTATGCTAATTTACGGAAAATTACGAAAATTTAACCACATATGTGAAAATGTCAAAGCTTCGAAACGAGCTATCAAACATATCCAAGTTTACAATATGGACTGAGCTACAGGTAAAAACGTTACCATTACCGCCTTTGTAAAAACAATTAAAGATATTGACTTAATTCAGATTACCAGAAGTTTTCAGACTGATATATACATGATTGCACCTGGTTCACCAGAGAAAATTGTGAAAATGATGGTAAGGTTTTTTTTAATTTATACCTAATTATCCCAGCTGGTTTTAGATAAACATTATCGAAAAAGATCAGCGAAAATTGAATGAAATCTTCGCTTTTAAAATGCATTACTGGCACGGGGCTGAACACTTCTTTTAGGCATTATCATATCTTTGTTTAACCCGAGAGATCCTGAAGGAACTTATTATTAAATGAAAAAAGAAGGCATGAGTCTTTGTTATGTAATCATCATTTCGGTCTATAGGAATAACTGATAATAAAGGGAAATAACACACTTCATACTATTAAAGTGAGATACATCATCACATGTGCTTTTATCCAACAAGTTATCACTGGTCATTAGAAATTATATGCAAATAAACAGACACACATGTATTAAGAACATCATGAATAATTATATTTTAATGCACACTAGCTAATCACAAGATATTGTCTTTTCTCAGTGAAAAAGGAGGAGGGTCAAACCTTTCGAAAACAAAAGTCCTGCACCTATTCAACTATTAAGCTATTACTCATTGCCACCTAATATAAAAGGTTTTAATGAAGGTTGATAAGTCACAAGGGAGAAGCATTTTTCTTTCTTTGTGATAAAACTTTCATGAATTTGATATTTTCTCTCTCAATTATTTCAGCTCCAGACATATCATTACTTTTTAACCTGAGACGGCAAACTAGAGGTTTTAAAATGTTCTGAGTAACTGTTAAGGATTTTGTTTCATTAGGCAAGCTCTAAATTGTTTATTTATGGTATTTATGCAATTAAAATAACAATCGGTATCTTAAAAATATGCTTATATGAAAACTATTGATTTGGTCTTGGTATTATATAAAAATGCTTAGTTACTGATCTTTACGACTCCATATTTTTTAAACCTTGCGGCAACTATTCCTCAAGTATCACTGCAAACTATCATTAGCTTTATTTTGATATGTCCTTATTTATTGACGCTATAATACGTGTGATGTCGCAATGTTTCCTTTAAAACCTCATGTGGAGTTCTCATGTAAAATTTCAAATAGAATTATGTGAAAGGACAAGTTTTGAAAATGTGCACTTCATTGCACTCCAATGATATGATAAAATTGACATTTACATTAGTTTAGATGATTTCTACAGTAAAGAACTTATTGTGTTAAAAATGAATTGTTTACCACAAGGAGCTACATCACGAAATGATTTTCGGGGTATGCTAATTTACGGAAAATTTAACCACATATGTGAAAATGTCACAGCTTCGAAACGAGCTTTCATACATATCCAAGTTTACAATATGGACTGAGCTACAGGAAAAAACGTTACCATTACCGCCTATGTTAAAACAATTAAAGATATTGAACCAAATGGGCGAAGTCATAGATTTTAGTGAGATTAGGAAATCAACTTTGACTTGTTGAGTTATTCAAGAAAATTGAATAAAATACAAATGTCTTTCTGATTTTCTGAAATATTACTGAATTATTCTTTTTAAACAGATGCAAATACGTATATAAAGCGCAATAAAACGGAAATAACAGATTGTTACATTTGTCTTAATAACACCAAATATCCAATAACAATTTATTTTTTGTTTGTTTGTATAATTAATATTTTTGTTTATACATAAGTTTGTCGTTTAAATAATGTAAAAAATAACTGACAATTTTAAGGTATATATTATTCATAATGTGTTCTAAGTGAGCCAAATACAACAGAATGGCAAAATATTTGATATGATTTTTTTTTCTGTGTTATTAACGCCACTATTAAGCACCGCCTTAGGGTTATTTCGTGGCGGCCAGTTTTTGTTGGTGGAGGAAGCCGGAGTGCCTGGAGAAAAAACACAGACCTTCGATAGGGACGAACGGCAAAATAAAATTAACGTCATCGCTATGTGAGCCTTAAATCGTCGACATTTCACTTTTTCCTATACCAGGTAGGTAACATAGAGCCACCAGAAACAAGGTCAGTGACCTTTATCAATCGAACGAAAATTAATGTATCATATCATATCAATTTTAATAAAGTTCATGCATTTGCAATAAGAAATTTGATTATTTTCTGACAAGGTTTACCCGATTTTATGTGCTTTCTTTTCAAATTTTCACACTTTTATTTTTTTTTAGGAATATTTCCGAAAAAAACACCCATAAATGCATTATCTTTTAGTGTACAGTTTAAGTTTAACATTCAACAGCTGTATTGTATGCAATATTTTATAAAATATCATTGACATCATCATTTCAATATAACTTATTTAGACCTTCAGTATGACTGACGAGACAGTAATTTTCAGTGTAATGTATGTGTCAAGTCGATTGTGGTCAAAAGACCGGTCTGACCATTTCTAATATATGTTGCAGGTTAACTTTGATCAGGTCAGCAACTGATTTAACTTGCTGCATATTATAGGACTACGCCCATTCGTGTTATTAACATGTTTCGAAAGAATTGTCTATTGTTTATTGTATTTGAAGTGACCATAACTGTTTCCGATAATGTAGTTCAATAATTGAAGAACATTTGCATTATTATGTTTCCTTCAAAGTAAACTCATTAACACATGGAAAACAATATGATTTAAGAACTTACGGTGATTTAGTTTTCCTTTTTACTTATGCAAGGATTCCTTTTCGGAAAACAAATACGAACTACTTATCCTTTTATACAATGACATTATCTATGAAAATGTTTGGTGACCTTTTATTCGTCTTTATGAAAATTATAAACATTATATCTATGCAATCTTCATGACTTGTCAATACCATTGACTGATAAATAACGATAGCAATATCAAACAATGAATACCTGTCTTTAAAATATGTAATTTCTAGCTTTTGATATACCTGTGACAAGTAAAAAATGGGAATTAACTAGAGACCAACCATCAAAGATCGGCTTTCAACATTTTATACTCTAATAAAACAAACTTTGGAGAATCACAAATCATGGATAATAACAAAAGTGTTTTGTTTAACGTCTTGAAAAACGATACGAATAACAAAACTTCTGAAAGATACATGATTATACAGTGTTATATTCTCAACATTTGTTTATTACAAAAACAAAGTAATTAAAAGGCTTAAACTTCTGCTATTTCTTGAAGATCTTTGCGCAATTAAACTTATGTCAATGTCCAACAGACACAATTGAAATGTGATCAACTGTATTTTACAGTAACAGATATAACGCCATAAAAATTGACTGACTATTATATAGCTCTCCTTTTAAGTCTTGTTTAACTAAGAACATAATTATTATTTACAATCACCAATATCAACTTGTAACAACGAATGCTTTTTATTAGTTTTGCATTTCAAGGACAACATCATTAACATTTGTCAAACCCATTTTAGTTGGCTTACTGACATCATGCATTCAACTACATTCTAACTCCTAATAGATTCTACTAAAGTGAGAATGAAAATAACTGATATTAACATAAGATTTATTTGAATAATTTAGAAAAAGTATAATGCTGAAATTAGATATGCTGTAGATGTCATGATAAATTAGACAAACGACACAAAAACTAAAAACATGTACATTTAACTGTAAAAGCCTGTCTTTAAAATATGTTATGGAAGCTCACGATATATCTGATAATCTTTGGCTCTTAAAACATTGTAAATTATTTGTAAACATGATATCAAAGATCTACTTCCAATAATTTGTACTTTAGAATGAGACATTCCGAAGGTTCATGCATATTAATAAACATGATTTGTTAAACTTCTATGGAAAACGAAATTAAAGACAAAATTTCAAATAAAATCCACAACACTTCTATATTTCCAACAACTCTTATTACAAAAATAAAAAAAACAATTATAGGGCTTTAACTTTTTTTCCTTCTTACTGCAATGATCTTTATTGGGTCAAAAAACCACTGGAACAGTTAAAATAGATCTACTTAATGGTATAATACTTATTATTATACTTCACGTCTACATGTCAGTTTTTGATTTGATGATACGAGGGAGATGATTTACTCTGTTCCATGGCTCAGCGGGAGAATTTTTTTTATGTCACAACACAGCGCATCATAACATCGGACTTCAATGTGTCTTTTCCCTAATAAGAATCTTGCGAACAAGGAGAGAAACAGTCAAATCATTGTAAGTTATTTACATAATAATTAACATTTGTATTTCTTTTATTTTGATAGATCTCAAGTAATGTAACAATAACTTCGAATATTGAACTTCCTAGTCGGAAATGTTTTGTTTACTTAGAAATTATCAAACAAAAGTTAATCATTTTGAAATTTGCCAATGAGTGGTTCGTGTCTGCCCAAAAACATAATGATATAAACATCGGTTTTCGGAATTATACCATGTTGGTGATTTTAAACCATTCAAACAAAATGTGATCACTAAAATTATTAATCTGTAGTATTTTTTTTTGGAATTACAAACATAATATTTTACAATTTTGCATTGAATGAGCATTTTGCTGATTAAAATCTCGATAATCATACTTGAAGCAATCATATCAATAAAATCACAGCATTATGATAAAAGTTCGGTCGACTACAGTAAATTGGTTTTTTTTTTATTGGTTTTGCAAATAATATTTACAGCTAGGGTATATTAACATTGAGCATAAAACAAACAAAAAAGGTGCATTCTCGAAAATTAACTTATAGAGTTGTAGAGAAAGCACAGCAAAATATTTCTTATAATTGCCAAGATTTTTCTTTTGATTTATTCATATGTTCCCGTTTGATATATATTTCTATTATTTTCAAACGAAAATCCACTGTGTATAACTGTCGTGTTATCAACATGCCCATGAATTGCACAACAATCAACGTATTTTACCTCTACCCTAGCTGTATTGGTCAAAACCTTTTGGAACTTTTGGTACTCAGTGCTCTTCAACTTTGTACTTGTTTTGGCTTTTGAACTTTTTTCATTTAAGCGTTACTGGTTAGTCTTGTTTGGACGAAACTCACGTCTGGCGTATTAAATTTTAAACCTGTTACCTTTTGTTGGCTATTATGTGTGTGTTTCTCTGTCCTATATTTTCTCTCATTTATTTGTATTGTAGTCTTGTCATGTTATGTTGTCATTATAATGTTATATTTAACATTGCCATTTAAGCGGGAGGTTTGGGAAACCAGGTTCAACCCATCATTTTTCTCTTAAAATGTCCTGTACCAAGTGGCCATTGTTATATTATAATTCGTTTCTGTGTGTGCTACATTTTAATGTTGTGTTTCTGTTGTGTCGTAGTTCTCCTCTTATATCTAATGCGTTTCCCTCAGTTTTAGTTTGTAACCCGGATTTGTTTTTTCTCAATCGATTTATGAATTTCGAACAGAGGTATACTATTGTTGCCTTTATTTTTGTTTGCTATTGTGAGGAAAATCTTCATTTAAAACCGATCAGAAATTATTACATTTTATAAAATATATATATATATATACAACTAAGAGAATATTATATGTTTTGAAGATATATTTAATGGCCGTTAGCTTTGTTACCAATATCATTTTCAATTTGTAAAAAAGGCAGATCACGGAGAAATTTGTTAGCTAGCAATGTTTCATGCGTACGTTATTAACAAATATATGTATTTAATCTGTATTGGTAATATCATGAAAACAAAAACATTTAAATTTTTCTTTTTTTAAATCAAGTAAGAGCAGTCCTGGTTACAAGTTAACCAATTTTTAATCAGATCAGACAAAAGTTAATCAGATCAGGTCTGATTCGATGGACTTTGTCTTAATCAGAGTTAATTTATAACAGGAATTGTTTCGAAGTTAACTAAATATAGTAGCGGACCGGTATCAATGTTTTCTGCTGTCATACAAGTCCTAGTTTTAGTCTCGTGTTAAGGTGGTACCCAACACCTTCACTAAAATTAATTAGGCTCGTTTAATTTTCATAAAATTTTGGCAAAGTATTTACTTTGACCCTTTGACAAAAATATAAAAAATGCCAAAAAAATGAACCAACCAATTAAACACAAACATTACACTGGTTATATAGCAGTTTGACAAACACTTATTTTGATCATTGAGAAGCTTAATAATGAGTATATTTGTAACCACTGGGTCGATGCCACTGCTAGTTGAGATTTATTTCCCCGAGGGTATCACCAGCCCAGTAGTCAGCACTTTTTGTGCTGACAGGAATTATCATTGATTATTGAAATGGATATATTTATAAATTAACTGTTTACCAAATTTATAATTTTTGAAATACTAAGGCTCTTCTACCTCAAGCATAGATTACCTTAGCTGGATTTGGCAAAACTTTTAGGAATTTTTGTCCTCAATGCTCTTCAACTTCGTACTTTTTTTGGCCTTTTTAACTTTTTTGGATTCGAGCGTCACTGATGAGTCTTTGGTATACGAAACGCGCGTCTGGCGTTTATACAAAATGTAGTCCTGGTATCTATGATGAGTTTTATTAATATTCCCTTATCAACTCAACGTAACTAAAACGTTTAGCTAATTTTACAGAGTTATTTCCCTGTAGTGTTAGGTACCACCTTAATGTTATTGGGGTCATATGAATAGTCATACCAGTTTTAAATCCTGTCATAGCTTAACTTTAACCAGTCAACATGACTGGTTGGCAATTAACTTGCTGAACAGGTTAGGACTTCAACCATATGTATACAGTAAAAATGTTCTGTGCTATTATTATTAACTTCATTGAAATGAAATTAATATTTTATCAAAATATTACCTCGACTTAAAAAGCTGACTTTTTGCAAGAAAGCTACGTTAAGCATGTCATAGTTGTTTTGTTAGTTTGTCTTAAACGTAAGACATTAACTTATATTATAAAAAAATAGTATTATTCGAGTAGTTGAATGTTTCTATTCTTCATTGGTCGTCGATGTAATGTAATTTGTGTTCTTTTAAAAATCATGTGCATATAAAATGTTATAGTTTTTTTATTCATCTTTAAAGGCTACCAGCAAGAACCAAAACAGGAAAATATTTTGACGTATAGAGACCATAATTAGGTATGTAAAAATAAACAAAAAATATCAACATGCACAAATTTAATGACACTTTTTGAAGTAAGCATCAGCTTATAACAGATAACTATTGTACGTTTTAGCATTGTAGTTTAGTTATCAGTTCAAAAACAACATCCCGATTCACTTTTTAAAACTATATTTGTGCTAGGAAAAAAGATTTGTTTGCTAGTCGATTTTTTTTTAAACAACAGGGTGCAAAATTATTTTATTGACGAACATTGGCAATTAACCATAAAGATCTGTTTCCATGGGGTTTTTATGGCAAGTACGGCAAATATTGCTTTCAAATGTAAAATAATAATCTGCATTTGTCGTTACTTTGTAATCAAATACATAGATATATTAATTGAGTAGATAATTACATCTAAACATATACTTAATGCATTTTGTTTCACATAACAATGTTGATGGCGTTGAAGGTGCCAACTCATTACTTTCCCTAGTAAGATTGTTTGTGTTTTTTTAATCGTCCCCTTCCAATGTATGATATTTGATTGTTGGATTCAAACTACTTTATTTTTATCAACAGTTACTGTCAGTAACCCTTAATATAAAATAAAATGAACAAATGTTCAATAAAAAGGTACATGTATTCCTTTTTCTTTTTACAATACATGTCTGCAATATATTTTGTACAAGCTACAAAGTTAAAATTAAATAAACTCTTTATATATACCAGGATTGAACTTTTTGTGTCAGACGCGCGTTCCGCCTTCTAAAGACTCATCAGTGACAATTGAATAAAAAAATGTTACATAGACGAAACATACATAAGACTTCTAATAGGTTTTTTTTTAGAAATCATACTAATGCGTGGAAATGAAAAGACTCATTAATTAATAGTTAAACGGTTTAAAAAAAAAATAAAAACGAAGCATTAAAAACGGTTAAACAAAAACAAAATAAAATGTTTTGTTTTTAAGAAATGATACGGGTGTGTGGGAAAATATCTAAAACAAGAAATATCGGAGAAGTTTCATAATTTTTTATGATCGGTCATCCATTAAATTTTATGTTATATCTTGCCTCATATTTTAGTCATGAATTTTTCGGACCAAAATTGGAGTTACAAGGAAGTTTTCGATGGAGACAGCAACTTGCCTCCTGTCACATACACATGGGTAATTATAAATTTGTGTATTACTCTTTTAACGAACACTTACAACACTTTAAGAAAAGCTAATTAATCAAATCAAAAGGATATTTGCAAAATTAATGTCTATCAAAAGAATTTGTAATGACTAGTTAAAACTTTGACTAGAAAATTGTTAATCTCAAAATTAAAGACTTGACTAGAAAATTCACCCCAACAGTTCAACATTTTCATAAAATTTTAAACATTTATCCAGTATCAAAGTCATTGTACTTTTGTAGAAACTTCACTTGTCTTCCGGATCTGGTATTGGTAGATTGTGGATTTCTAATCGGCTGGACGGACGGATTACAAACAACATCGGGTTGACTGACACTAGGTTCCATAGACGGACTACGAGGCGGTGTCGCGGTTTGAGTATTGTCAATGTTTTGATTTGGTCTGTTATCTGTGCTAGGCGCGTTTTCTGGTATTCTATACGGATTTAAGTCAATATCATTCGGCCTCACGTAGTTGTCAGATTGTTTGTTTGTACCACTACTTATACGTATGTCTCTCCTGTTTCGACGCAATTTCTGTCCTTGATCGGTGTTCAGTTCATAAGATCTAATGTCCACTTTTGTCCAAGTTTTAGTACGATCATTCGGTTTCGGAGAAATCCATACACGTTGTCCATTTTCTAACTCTTGTAAGTCTCTCGCGTTTCGGTCATAATATTGACATTGTTGATCTTTGTTTCTTTCAATTTCCTTTGATACGAATAAAGGAATATGTGGTTTCAGGAGAGATGACGAAATTGGCAATCGCGTTTTCGTTCTTCTACACATAAGTTGTTGGGATGGACTGCTAGACATTCCTTCGGTTGGTGTGTTACGGAAGTCTATAATACTCAAGTAAATATCTTTATTGTCTTTTCGAGCACGTTTCATGAGTCTCTTTGCGGATTTCACTGCTTGCTCTGCTTTTCCGTTACTTTGCGGGTAGGTTGGAGAAGACGTTTTATGGTCGAATTCCCATTTGGGTCGCGAATTTCGCAAACTCGTTGCAACTAAATTGCGGTCCATTATCGGATATTACGGTGTCAGGTATGCCATATCTTGCGAATAAGGCTCGTAGTTTGCGAATGACGGTTTTCGGTTTTGTGCTTTCTAGAAAGTCAATTTCCCAAAAATTAGAAAAATAATCCACAGTCACAAGATAGTCCTTTCCTTCGAAACTACACAAATCGGTTCCAACTTTTGCCCACGGTCGGTCTGGGACTTCGTGCGGAATTAAAGTCTCTTTCTGCTGTTTATTCTCAAACATTTGACATGTTTCACACGATTGAATATACTGTGTAATGTCAGAATGCATACCGGGCCAATACAAGCATTCTTTTGCACGGCGTAAACTACCACCAATTCCAATATGAGACGAATGAATACGCTGCATCATGTCCATACGGAGAGTTCTCGGAATAATTGCTCTTTCGCCACGGAAAAGAATTCTGTCTTGAACGGTTATTTCATCTCTGAAGTCGAAGTACGGTTTCGCAAGTGAGGGTGTGTCCTCGCGCTTAATCGGCCATCCATGTAATACGGTAGTTTGCAGTACTTGCAAAGACTCGTCATCCTGTGAATGTAACTTAATGTCTTTCACTCTTGATTCGGTCATCGGCAAATATTTAACCATATTTATAACCTCTAAATCCTTTTCAAAGCTTGTTGTATCAGTCTCTTTTAGATACGCACGACTCAATGTATCGGCAATATACATTGTACTTCCGGGTTTATATCTGATATCATCGCCATTATACATCACCTTCTCTGCATGATGTCTCTATTAATGACTTGCTGCCATTCATAAAAAGCCGTTAGGTATTCATCACATTCGCACGAAACTTTATCCATTACCCCTTTCAAAACTTCATTCTCTGTTCAATTTATGTTTGGAATCCACTGTTACAAACCCTCATTCAAACCAATACAAACTTGAAGCTTTAATTTCGGATATTGCAAGTCACAGACTTTTCAAGCCAGTTCGCATTGGAAAAGATGAAAAAGAGAAAAGATCTTTTCTTAATCTTTCCTTCGCCAACAAAGGTCTCGATGGCGTCAACCTAGGCAATATCCTTCATCATAAATTAGTGCAATCGAAAATACCTCCTTATTTCAAAGACCAGTCTGTACCAATAATTTCTTATACCTATACCAAACCTATTGCAACTAAAATTTTCAATTACAAACGCGTTTTGCAGGATCTCGATATTGACGACTTCAAGTCTAAACTTCCTGATTGCACTTGTGCTAGTTCCAAATTCACATATAATCCTGCTGGCCACGTTATTACCGGTGACCTTAACATTATTAATAACACTTCTCTACGAAATGTGTTATCGAAAGGTCCCAAATATCGTGAGCCTAAAGCCATCAATTGGAAATACAACTTTAAAATTTTGATGGATTCAGTCGAGGATTATGCCAGGCAATGGGCTAAGCGCGAGAAGGAAGACGTACACACTCTTTCCGAATGGATTAAGGCAGTGAGGTCGTTGATACAACTCAGAATTAAGAAACTGAATGGGTCCATCAATGCCCATGCTACGTCAATCTTTAAAAACCCAAATGTTGCAAAACACCTATCCGACCTCCATGACAAATATGTTGTTGTCCCCGCAGATAAAGCCCCAAATAACATCGTTTTTGTGTGTAAAAGTCACTACATCAACTGCTTGACAAACGAATTAGGTATTGACAATTCACTTGGAAACTCAACATATACCCTCACGACACTTACCAAAGAGGAAATCCTGGATAATCATAGGTCTGTTCTATGTTCCTTTGGAATTTCAACCAAAGATGAAGAACTGGATCTTCCATCACTGTATTGGATACCTAAACTACATAAGTGTCCTTACAAACAACGGTATATTGCTGGGTCTTCCAAGTGCTCCACGAAACCTCTTTCTAAATTATTAACATCTATTTTATCAGCAATCAAAGACGGGCTTCAAAGTTATTGTGAAACTACCTATTCTAGAGGTGGCGTGAATCAGATGTGGATACTTAAAAATTCAAAAGATCTTTTAGAGTACATACAATCTAACTCTCTTTCATCTTGTAACAGTATTAAAACATTTGACTTTTCTACTCTGTACACAAGTATTCCACATTCCAAACTAAAAGACAAAAAATTATCTGAAACTGATATTATCAAGATGCTTGATTTCTTGATTGACAACATATTTGTTACGTTCGGGGAACGTGTTTTTCAACAGACTGTCGGCATTCCAATGGGAACAAACTGTGCCCCTCTACTCGCCGACTTGTTTCTTTATTATTATGAGGCTGACTTCATGCAGGAACTTCTTAGGAAGTTAGCAATATCCTTTAACTCTACTTTCCGCTATATAGATGATGTTCTTCCACTAAACAATTCAAAATTTGGTGACTATGTGGAACGCATCTATCCAATCGAACTAGAGATAAAGGATACTACAGATACAGTTAAGTCGGCTTCATATCTTGACTTACATCTAGAAATTGACAATGAGGGTCGGTTGAAAACAAAACTTTACGACAAAAGAGATGAGTTCAGCTTTCCAATTGTGAACTTTCCATTTCTAAGTAGCAACATTCCAGCAGCACCTGCATACTGGGTATATATCTCCCAATTGATACGATATTCCCGTGCTTGCATTTCCTATCATGATTTTCTTGATAGAGGTTTGCTGCTCACTAGGAAGCTACTAAACCAAGAGTTCCAAATGGTGAAGTTGAAATCATCCCTTCGTAAATTTTACGGACGCCATCACGAGTTGGTTGACCGTTATGGAATAACCGTTTCACAAATGATATCGGATATGTTCCTTACGTCGTAACTACAATCCCCTTCCCTTTCATGAATATGACCTACCGAATTAGACTATTTACCGGATTTGTAATCACATAAGCAATACGACGGGTGCCACATGTGGAGCAGGATCTGCCTACCCTTCCGGAGCACCTGAGATCACCCCTAGTTTTTGGTGGGGTTCGTGTTGTTTATTCTTTAGTTTTCTATGTTGTGTCGTGTGTACTATTGTTTTTCTGTTTGTCTTTTTCATTTTTAGCCATGGCGTTGTCAGTTTGTTTTAGATTTATGAGTTTGACTGTCCCTTTGGTATCTTTCGTCCCTCTTTTACAAACTAAGATGATATCTATCTGTTGATGTTCTCGACCTTACTAGATTTCAGTGAAAAATTTGAAAAATAAAATTGTAATCGACGTTTTTAACTAAAACATACAGTTGTTTCTTTTCAAAAAATGAAATCTTTCTATAGGTTTTCCAACATTTTATTGCATATTACTGTTACATTTTTTAAATTTGCTGATTAGAGTTGATTTTGTTATGTAAAAATTTAGATTTTAATCATACTGATACACATTTTGTTTTAACATTGTTGTATGTCTTTGTAGTCTATTACTGGTATTTTAGCTTCGGCCTGGTGTCCTGGAAGTATACGACTACCTATAAATAATCTACAAGAAATGCTAGATTTTCTAGATGAGGTTTCCAGCAACAGCAGTTCTGATTTCATGTGTGAAGGCACATTTGATGTAAATACTGATTCTGAATATGACGAATTAGCGGCAGCAAACCAAACATCTCCGTCACCAAGATTTTATGAAGACATGAATGACATATATTGCCTTTCGATGTTTCCTACTTATTACCATACCATCGCTTACATAGGAATGTCCATCCTATTCAGTATGCTTATCGTTATTGGGAACATCTTGGTTTTAATTCTACCTTCTATTTCAAAAACATTCAGGTCGCCAATATTCACTACACTTTTAAGTTTTTCTGTCGTATCGTTGTTTCATGGTTTCGACATGTTATTCTCCAGTTTGTCGAAATGTTCGCTCTTTTTTAGTTTCAGACTAAATTCAATATTCGTGTGTATGTTATGTAGCTATGGAAGGGGATTTATTGCAAATATTAGGAGCTTACATTTAAGTTTGTTGGCTTGTCAACGTATGTATGTATT
Organism: Mytilus edulis; assembly: GCA_019925275.1. Taxonomy (NCBI): domain Eukaryota; kingdom Metazoa; phylum Mollusca; class Bivalvia; order Mytilida; family Mytilidae; genus Mytilus; species Mytilus edulis. The sequence goes on from CM034351.1 coordinate 35,236,942, forward strand.
TATATTTCCTTTGAAGGCACGTGTGCATCACACAAAGACAAATGTTCGTCGGTGTATTTTCTGTATTTACATTGCATGCGTTTTGATAGAAATAATAATAGGGGTTTAAGGTGTTCGTGACTGCGTGGTTAGTAGATTTAATTATGATTGGTATACTACATTGAAAACACATGCAGATTTCATTGTTATTAATTTTATGGTAGTTTGTCTATTATCAGCAGCTATGGTATCCGGGATAGTTCAGAAGTATGCATCATCAAGACTTGCAAAGTCTGCGTCACAAAAATCTCAATCGCGTATAGCCTCAATAGTTATCATTCTGTATTTCACTGTGTATTGTCCAATTCAAATTGTAGTCATTGTTCTTCAGTTTACGTGCAAAAGTCAAAATTATTTGGGACCAATTTCCTTTACTATTTATATGGCACATTTTGCTCTCAGTGCGCTTAATCCAATCATGTTGTGTCTAAGGGTACCAGAAGCGAAAAAGGCTCTGAAAGACAGATTGTGTAGATGCATCAATAAGTAGACTAATAATCAGATGTAGATAGGAGGTTTTTGGTAGGGTTCTTGTTGCATAGTTCATGTAGTTGTTTGTCCGTTTCTTTTTTTTTTCTTTTTAAGCCATTGCGATATCAACTTGTTTCTGCAAACGAGTTTGATTGTGTCTCTGGTGTCTTTCGTCACTGTTTGATGAACAATAAAGGCAACAGTAGTATACAACTGTTCAAACTCATAAATCCATGGACAAAAAAACAAAATCGGGGTAACAAACTAAAACTGAGGGAGTCGCATAAATATAAGAGGAGAACAACGACACAACACTACAATGTAACTAACACACACAGAAACGGACCAAGCATCAGACAAAATCCCACGAGAATTACAAATTTAACATCAAAACCAAATACATGAATTTGGGATAGACAAGTACCGTGACACGTCTTATCGCAATGTCAATTTACACTCAAAAATAAGAGAAAACAAACGACGCAACGTTAAATTGTAACACACACAGAAACGAACTATAATATAACAATGGCCATATTCCTGACTTGGTACAGGACAATTTTAAAGGAAAAAATGGTGGGTTGAACAAACCAGCCCTGACAGTTCAAAACCTTCATAACTAATCAGACCTTTGGCTTTACAACGTCTTTATAACCAATCAGATCTACCATTTAATAAATAGCATTTCTTATGATCAGATGCGCAGCAGCAAAATGTATCGAAAAAATTATAGCATTTACAAAGTTTAGAAGACAATTGCTGTTATTTTAACATTTTCAAAAAGTATGTATGGCAATGTTTTTATCTATACACTTACATCATACACACGTGTCCCACTGAAAAGAGATGTATTATAGGTATACTTCATATATAATTCAAACACATCGTAAATCACACATTTGCAGATAAACTTAATGTATGACACAACCCTGTCTTCGCAAAAGGTTATTAAGATAAACATAGATGATTTCCACGGACATCCAAGCTACAATTTCAAGACTAATTTCAAATACTTAAAAAAACATTTGAAAGTCACCTCGCCTCTATATTGAGTTTGTTTATCTGTTGTTCTGTTGTTGTTACTATCATGTATCACAAAAGAAAATCCTTTTACATAAAACAAATCAACTAAAATGTTTTATCAACGCACTATAAAGGCGTGTGTCAAAATATAGAAATGCATACCACATCGTATTAAACACAAACATATACATTAATATATGAAGAGCCTAATCGGTCGAGGAGTCTAGCGCGGCGGCACAGTGCACGCCGATTTGGGGCCACAATATATCAGTAGCATGAGTTCAAATCTCGGTCATGGAAGAACAAAAAAGTTGCTTCCACATATATATTTAACTCGTCTAAATATCAGCCCAACAATACAATTTTTATAAATACATATTAGACTCAAGTCCATGTAAAGGTTTCAAGTAAGACTATGGTCAAAACGATGGGATTCATCTATTTTGAAATGAAGACAAGCAATGACAACAACATGTATTTCTATTCTAAATATTTTTAATGAATACAAGAGGAAGTGATATTGAAAAGACAATTATCTCCGTTTTAGGTTGTAAGCATTGCATGCAATAGAAGAGGGACGAAAGATACCAAAGGGACAGTCAAACTCATAAATCTAAAACAAACTAACAACGCCATGGCTAAAAATGAAAAAGACAAACAGAAAAACAATAGTACACATGACACAACATAGAAAACTAAAGAATAAACAACACGAACCCCACCAAAAACTAGGGGTGATCTCAGGTGCTCCGGAAGGGTAAGCAGATCCTGCTCCAAATGCGGCACCCGTCGTGTTGCTTATATGATAACAAATCCGGTAAATATTCTAATTCGGTAGGTCACATTCAGGAAAGGGAAGGGGATTGTAGTTACGACGTAAGGAACATATCCGATATCATTTGTGATATGGTTATTCCATAACGGCCAACCAACTCGTGATGTCGTCCATAAAATTTACGAAGGGATGATTTCAACTTCAACAATAGAAGTACCATCTTCGCTAGCCAAAGGCTACGATCCACTCTGGTTCTCTCCACCTTTGGAAGATTAAGCCAACATTTGTGTTAACAATGTTGCGCCAACTATTGGAAGATTAAAGTCAACCCCATTCAGAATACATTATTCTCGACCAATGGTAGCACTTGAACTCTTCAATTTGGAGGTAAAAACACTGTAGCGTCTAGATTCTATACATTTGGTAAAACCAGAAACGAAAATATACGTCACCATTCATGCATTTGTGCATGAAAAATACACTGGATCTTCTATTAAGTGATTAAAAACATTCCACTTGTCAATAAATATAGTCGTATGTTTATGGCTGTAAAGACCTATTGCATAATAAACAAGTGGCAATTGTTTAAACTTTCTACATTCACACGTGATCATGTTATAGGCGCTTTTTGATTGGATGAAGCAAGTTTCGACTGCAACCAATACAAATTCTTACCTTTTGTCTCTGTAATTTTATCTCAATCTGCCAAGGGTGGACAGAACGGGAATGGATCGTAATCCTTGACTAGCGAAGATGTAGAAGTACATTGTCAGGTTTAGTAATGTTAACATGAAATTAAATGTGGATAACACAGTACCTTGATTATGCAAAAAATAAAACTGAAACTATCGTTGAATGTGTTGTGATATATATATACATGTAAATGACACATGTGTTGTAATTGTCAGTATACATTTTGTCAATGTAATTTTGAAATTTATATTTGGTTAAATTGTGATGTATTCTAACTTTCTCAATAAAAACATAAAAAACAACCAGGCTTACACCTATCAACTATAAGAATAGCAGAAGTTTTTAAAAAAGAAAAAAAAAGCGAAACCTACGTAGAATTCAAAACGATTTTTGTCATTTGGAAAAGGACGTCCATTTTGAATATCTTTGCAAATCCAGTATATGTGTGAATTTTCTACTGTATTTTCTAAATTAAATGACAATTATAAAGTGTCTGGTTGTCGAACATTAATATACACTTGATTCAAAACAAAAATTTGCACGAAAAAAAAACAAGTTAGCAAAAGAAAACAACATGAACCAATACGTCAAAGAACTGCAAAAAACTATAGTTTTTAAATTCGCTCGTTCAAAACAGCTAAAACAAACAATTTACAATGCGACTTAAATTCCGAAACCAACCTTTCTTCTTTTTTTGTGATATCACTTTCACAACATTCAACTGTGTTTGAGGTCGGAAGGTTTTTCAAAACTTTGTTCACATCACTCTTGTCATTTAATATAAGTCACAAATTAAAGGAGGAGGGATGTTTATATATCACTCTTTCAAAACGTTAAGTAATTAAGCCTATATGTAATAAAAAATCAGAATTTTACAAGTTCAAGGAAACACAAATTGAAATTCAAAACAAATTACCAGGTACATCCAGAAACTATAGTAGTTTGTTCTGTAGTATCCCTTACATTTGTTACATACGAAACTATAAACATACAATGTCACATACATGATAGCTTGTGATTTTTTTTCAATAGAACATGTAGAAGCTCATGTTCGATTTTTCACCCATATAGATAATGACAAAGAATGACAAAAAGAGGATATGAGTTTGGTATGATTAGGATCTCGATTGGTTTTTAAAACACGTCTGTTAAACCGGAATACGTTTTAATGAATATCATACTTTTACTAATGCGTTAAAAGGAGTAGGTCCGCTAAGGGCCGATTTTGGCACCAAATTTGAGGTTCATGAAAAGAAAGATATTAAAAAACCAGGCAGAAGTTAGAAATTTTGTTCAACAACCTTTTTGAGATAAATGTGTTTTTGTATTGTATCCACCTTGTTTTGTTGGGAAATGACATTTTTAAAAGTCATATTGGGTTATTATGTATAAAAAAATGAATTTGATTTTTCACTAAATTTGACTGCTTATACATAGGGAAATAGGGGTATTAATTTCTCAACAAAAACAGCCTACAATATAACAATTGATATATATTCTAAAAGATGACCATGAATACAGCAGGAAATGATAATAACATCTCTGGTATCTGTTGATATGTAAATGTTCTTATGCAGTAAACTGTCAGGACACAGCAGTTTATTTTCGACTTTTTGGTGTTTAGACATACCAAAAGTGATGCTCTTCAATTTAAAAACCGATAAAGGTTGTAATCAGCTGGTAATGTTTTGACAGTAAAATGAACTTCTGTTGTATGTTTTTATACATAATTGAACATTTTGATAAGATTTAATAAAACTACATAATTTTGTGGTGTTGGGAAACTTATTTCCCTCACCAGGAGATTGTTGCATACATGTACGGGTGATCACTTCCAGACAGAGGCAGTTACAAATTCTGTACGGGAATGAGGATTATTTATAAGACTGAAATTATTGTATTATTTGATGGAAATGTGGAATATGAGGAATTTAAAGCCATCCGTGAGTAGTTTTTGATGATTCAGCTGGACAAATGCTGGAAATCATACAGTTTTCTCCCACCTTAAAACAGTACATGGTACAGTCCGTGTAACGTAAAAGTTAACAATACGAACGATGCCCGAACCGTGTACGGACGATGCCCGAACGATGTACGTACGCTTACCGAACGGTGTACGAATGCAAACGAAACGCTGACCGAGCGTTGTACGGACGCTGAACGAACGATGTACGAACGAAACCATGTACCATAAACCATTCCATAAACGATAACATAGCGCCCTTTTATCGTATATCTTATGGTTTTGCGTAAATCGTTTCATTTAGCGTATACCGTATCGTTTAGCGTACATCGTTTCGTTTAGTGACATCGTTTCGTTTAGCGTATATCGTATCGTTTAGCGTACATCGTTTGTTGGCGTGCATAGTTTCGTTTAGCGTATAATTTTATGTTTCTTTTTTTAAATATAAAACATGAATTGTGTTCTGTTAAATCTTTTTAAATAGGTGATAATATGCGTAAAATTCGGATCACTCAACATTTTTTTTGAAAATAGCCTAAGGTATCACCCTTTTTTTTTCAAAATAAACAATTCAAGTTATTTTAGATTGAAGTCGGAATTAATATAATGTTCTTACAAAAATATATTCGGTGTCTTAAAGTTGACTTTTTGTTCAAAAAGATTGTTAAATATTTTTTATGTATTCTCTTTTATAGCATGTATTTTAAAAACGACTGAATAGAAGTTTTATCTATATGTCGTAATTAAACAATTTATTTTTTTTATTATAGATTTGATTATTCATTTTAATATCAGACGAAAAAAAAACAAATATTCGAGAAATTTCAAACAAAAACAATTACTCATTATGTGCCTCATCAACTCCAAACATAAATCCCTACCAATGTACAAACGATTGTGTATTATTTTTACCTATAAATGCACTTTACTTTACACAATCATCAACAATTGTCCGACAAAACACTAGACCATGTCCCTCTATTCTTGAATTTTATTATACCATTTTCCTTAATTTTCTTATACCATATTCCTCTGTTCTTTATTTTGCCCGTTATACTCTAATCTAATTTTGTATTTGTTTTCTTTATTGTCCTGTATTTATACCTTCTTAATTCGGAGCTACCCACTCTAAATATACATATGATACACACGGTCTATAGGTCATCGCTTGTGCCGAAATACATATCTTTGAATAACACAGGATGTCCTTGTTCATATTTATTTTAAGTACTGAATGCTTTTTTTTGTAACTTCATTGGGGTGTTAAAGCGTTGACCGAAGTACATTTTGTAAGAATCATTCTAAAAATGTGCACACGGTCAACGCTTTTACAACCCTATGAAGTTACAGAAAGAAGCATTCAATACTTATAATATAAATACATTTATTAGCTAGGATTATGAAAACACGATTTTTATCAAGTTTTTTTTTAATTTATCTGTGCACTCTATTGTGAGACCTCGTGTCATCTTGAATGATACATTTTATTGTGTAATGAAATTGATTTAGGAATAACGCAAAATTGCAGTGTAGCCAATCAGAATAACATATTATTATTCAATTCAAATCTTTATTGCCATAAAACTACATGTTTATAGTATGTGACACAACATATAATGAAACATACATCTAATTAAATGTTATTATTATAACATTGTAAATGCCCTCCTAATGATACATCTAATAGTTGCCACTGGACATTAAACAACTAACTATAAATTCATCCGTCATATTCTTAGTTTTGTTATAATGGGAAAATCAAACAACATGATGATACAATAATTATTGCAGATTTTCACTAGGGAAATAATGGGAAATAATTGTAAACAAAACCACTCACTCACATCCCTACGACACAAATTAAAGTCTAGCCTTTTCACATTAAAATACGTTATTTTCATCTATTTCAATCTACATGTATTCTAAATAATTTTAAACAATTTCAAATCAAACGGTCATTTTTCTTATTTGCCATAAAAAAACAATTATTTTCATTTCTTATTTTAAACAGATCGATTGTTTTTCAATGGTCGGTGCCTGTCAGGATTTATAAAACCGTGTTTGCCAGAAAAAAAAGCTACATACATGTACAACAGGAAAATAACAATGTCTTAGAAATACTTCGATTCCCTACATGTATTTTCTAATTTCAGTTGTAATGTGGTGTAATGCAAAGTGGTAATTCCTGAATACTGATTTGTACCCATCAAGCATCTGGGGTTAATATAACTGTTGCAAATCTATGGACAGTAGTCTCTGTTTCTTTACTCGAAAAGTATTCACCTAAATCATGTTTTATTTATGAAAATTGCTCATTGCTGGCGAATGCTAAACATTGATCTCTAGGTTTTCAATTGTTTAGTTGTTAGGTTACTGTCTGATCTCGCAAACCTGACATTTTATGGTCATTATTGTTTGCATCAAATTGCACCAATGCATTCAAAAGATATAAACGCGACACCGTACAAGAGTCGTTATTTTTTTCATAAACTATTAGTAATTTTTTTTCTTTAACGAAAACGAAATACGAAACCACTTCTCGCAATTTCCTTTGCGGTTATTGTGCTTGTCTTTTGACAAAATATAGCCTTGTTTCAAAAATAAAACGTATAAGAGTAATATATATAACTGAACTAGAGTGAAGAGTTGAGAAGTAGGAATTCCAAATTTTAATTGAATGTTCTAAATCTTAGTTTATTTCTGATTATGATTGTACAGACTCAAAAATTTCTTTGTTTTGCTGAAATGAAAGGTCACCGTCGTCAGCCAATAAAAGCAAAATGGATATAGTAGATCTAATTTTGAAAACAATATTTCTCTTGCTCCGTTGATAAAAGGGCACTTACAAAATAGTGAATACTATCCTCACCAAGATGACCACAGCTGCTTGCAGGATTGGGTTTAATATTGATAATGTTTAAATCTGCATTTGAATAACTGCACCATATTACTCAACTGCACTGGTATTAAACTGATAACCGTAACTTGAATTACGACTATTCCAATATGGCGACGGCAGATATACAATGTATGTAAAATCTTTACAGCCATTTTTCTCAAATGTAGCATGTTTTTGTCAATAGTTAGTCAGCTGCAAGGTTTTTCTGTATCAATGATTACATCGTATTTGAATCGTAAAGGTGCACTGTAATAGTCTAAGTGCTTTGAAAATTGCCGTTGAAAAATACTGCCAGGATCTGTTACAGAAAAAAAGGTGTCAAAGTTGAGAAAAAACGCTTGGTACTTTTATATACTGTGTGGAAAGATAGAAAAACACTATAATTTTCGTCAGAACTCAAAGATTCTTCGATATGTCCTATTGTCTTCTGAATATTTTTTAAGATGAACAATTTTTTATACCGAACATTTAAAATTTTACTCGGCGTTTATAAATAGCATTGAAAGTACAACACCTTATAAACGATAATCATTGATAAAATTGATGTAAATGAGCCACTCTTTCTCAGGTTGAGATGGAATATGTTCGTTATTTGATTTAACGAGTTTAACAATCGAAACCCCTGAAATATCGCCTTATGACAAGCACGAAAAATGGCTAAACTAAACTTCCAACAGCGGACAATTATTTATAATTAAACGATATTCTTTCAATGGATGTTTTAAATATAATGCAGAACTTATCAATTAAGACATTTCTTATCCCTTTTCAAATATGAAGTCACATGCACGAAAAAGTTTGTCTGACAACATATTTCATCCTGGCCACAACTCCCCCACCCCTACTCTGTAAAAGTGTAATGGTATTTCCCTAGTGTTGATTTCGACAACGAGCTTTAATTATAACCGCAGATAAATAGTCAATTGTAAGTCGGTGTGACTCTATCCACCACCAACACATAACCACAAGTTGAGTGAGGAGACTTTCTTGCTATAAGACGTCTAGAACTATTTTCAACCTTGTCGTCTTACTTCTTAAATTACGTCATTGATGATCTGATCACTACAACGTTTTAAAAAATATTCGTTCGCGTGAAAACTAAGATTTGATTAACTTTCAAATTTTATCGTGGTCTCTTCTCGGGATATAGCGGTTATCTGTTTGTTGGATTTACAGCTAATTTCCTAATGCATGTAAAGCGAGACTTTAGTTAGCTTGCTTGCTTAGTTTGTACATTTTGCAATTGTAATTGGGATAACCAATCAAATTTAAATATAATATATACAGATGAAAATATGCCTCTATATTGTTTGAAGTTGTCAATGTTATTTACAAAGCTTGAATCCATGTTTATATAAACAGAGCAAGCAAGCCTATCAAAGTGTTACTCTACAAGCATTGGGAAATTAGCTGTAAAGTCGACAAGATAACAGGTTAATGTATTCAAGTGAATTTAAGATTTGTTGCAACTCTAAAGTACAATGGTTAAATCAATCTTGTCTTTGATGTGCCATATGGGCATCCCTCCAAAATAAGACAGTCCATGCGTGACCCATGGCATTAGATATTATGCATGTCAGTGGATATTTTCTTTGTGAAGCTAGCAATAGTAAGTAAAATGTAAGCAAGTAAGTAAGTAGGTAAATTATTTATTATAGTGACATGTGTTTTTTTCACAAAATATTATAGTATACAGTGAGATATAAAAACAATAATTAGAACACCCGACCCTTTAGGTCTATAAGTCACTTTAAACATAAATTACAATGGTACGGCGAACAAAAATAAATAAATGTTATCGAAAATTTTAATATAAAAATCTTACGAATAACCTATATTATTTACGTGTCTGAAATATTTTGAAAAGTGAAATTAAACTCTTGAACAGACCATTTATGAACGTCGTTTCACAGGCACTTGTCTCAAATTTTGTTTTCCTATATACCTTAATGATAAGGTATATAGGATTTTTTTATTGAGACAAGTGCCTGTGCGTCGTTTGTGTGAATTCGGGATTTACACGTATTAAAACCTCTTCACTTTTCGGGATTCGAGGAAAAAAAATATTTAGCAAACACTGTTGAGGAACACAAATAAAAAAATAATTCTGTATCATAAATTTAATTTGTTAATATTTGCAACTCTTAAAACCAGCTGATATTTTTTTTCCCTTCGTGTTGAATAACCTAACACATGGGGATACATGTATCCACGACTTCCCAAATTTAATCTAAAATTCAACTACGTTACCCAAAACTTTTAATATTGAAACAATGCAAGATATAAATATATTTTTGTTTATCAAATTCGTATACTCGAGCTATCTGAAGTCTGTTCATAGGATCTCAGTTTTAATATAGGCGTGGCAATCCATCACTTTTATCCAATCAACTGTCCTTAATAATAAAGATTGACGTGCAATTGTGTCTGTGTCAAGTTAGATAAATATATTCATATTTCTGGACGTACATATGTCAGAGTTTATGCTTTTTCATTCGATAGTAGCAGATGAAAAAAAGGATTTTCTGATATTCTATCTATAACTGAAAAAAGGGCATTAAATCGTAGAGGCAGTCCCACTTTATGTGAAGAATAGAACGTATTCAGCTTTTTGGATTTTCTTCTGTCCACTAGCAAATGTCTGCCTGTACCACTGAAAATATATATAACTTCTGGACTAGCGAACACAGGCAACCTAGTAACTAATCTTCCTGCTTCCAACTGAACGACATGTTCCAGATTGTTGTAATCTTGTTGAGTACAGTCATCCCATAACTCACGTGCATATTACATAATTGGTCTTATAAGTGTTAAGTTTATGTGAATAAGATAATTCCTAGTCAATGCATATTTCATTTTTTTTTAGAAATTTAATCTTGTGCTTTCACACTTTGAAACGTTTTCTATATTGTATAGAATTTACCATTGAAATCAAAAGTAATACTTAAATGTTTATGACAGGAGACAATTCTACTACTTGATTTTGAAGTTCTATTTTAATATCATCTTGAGAAGTATTACAAGAGAATAGCATAGTAATAGTCTTGTTCCGATTAAAAACAATAAACCAATCCTAAGACCATACTAACATTTGTTCTAAATCGCTATTTAAGACATTCGCTAATTTGTTAGGACTAGTACTTGAATAAGAAAGGGATTTTTCATCAGCACACAATCGAGTTAGACTTATCATATTACCAGCTATGTCATATACATGAATAAGGAATAGAAGGGAACCTAGTACAGAGCCTTGTTGAACTCCGGCATTAGTATTCTCAAAAGGCAAATATGAACTTGAAACAGAAACGCATTTTGTATATTTGAAATATAACTAATTAAGTGATTAAATACGTTTTTAAATACATTTTTTTTCAAATATTTTCCTACTACTGATAATAATGAGATTGGTCTAAAATTGGAAATCAGTGATTTGTACCCGGTTTTGAAAATAAATAAATGCTGAAAGTCAACTCATTTTAAAGAAGTTTTGAAAATAAAATGGTCAAATGCATCTTTTTTTACATAAAGGACAAATAAATTTACATGTTACATTATGAGATCAAAATACCTTAAATAACCCAGTCCAGAGATATCGTGTATATTCGACTGAATATACCATATCGAGAATTTTACATTCATACTTGTTACGTAACAAGATCTGGGCCCAGGTAAAAAGATCCAGCAGGCGGTGTATATTCTAAAGTGTTTATCGCCTTCCATTATACATGCTGACGATGACATTTAGCTTTAGGGCCATTTTGTTTTCGCAAAGACAAACAAAAATTAAATAATTTTATATATAAAATATTTTGTTGAAAAATTATTTTTTTAAATTAATTTAAAAGGTAAACAGATAAGCATAATGTCTTCGCAATTTCTTGTTCAGATCCATGGACACAGATGTCAGAAGGAATAAGAAAACACTATCTTAAACAAATATATTGTAAAATGGACACCAAACACACTTTGATAGAGTAGTGTACTGATAAATTTTCTTGTGTATTTTCTATGTTCTGGAAACTTCAACATCCCATCAACAATACTTAAATTAAAGTCCTAAGTTTAATAAAGTAAATATATATTTTTTTAGAATATCATTTGCAAGGCTGCATGCCCTGCATGCCCATTGCATCTATCGTTTTCATATGTTTCTTTTCCGCCATGCATAAGTTTAATCTTTACTTTGACTTTATTCTATATAATTATATATAATTTGTTTCAGAGATCGATTTATGAACTTTTTTATGCTTAAAATAATTAACCCACACTATATGCATATGGTATACGGCATTTTTTTTTTATATATATATACATGTACATGCATACATTAATAATAATCCCTTAGATATATTTTAGTTGATTGATTGTAAGTTGTTTTATGTCCAGTGTAAACTATGTCAAACATTTTTATGAAGAAAAGAGTTTCTAATTCGCAGGAAGAATTTACGTCATATTTTGCACAATGTAATTTAAAGTATTATTTCCTTGTTTCAAAGTAAAAATAATAAATATCATATTTAAAAAAAAAACGTGGATTTGTTTTGTGATCAATAGAACTTACTGCGACCAGAGACATACATATATACACATGTGTATATATGTCTCTGCTGCGACCAATTAAATTGTATTAACAATGAGATTTATATTTAGGTGTGTGCCAAATAGGGAAACAATAAACTGGTCAGTTGGTGACCATTTAGACTTCGTTTAGATAACACACATCTTCAAAATTAATAGTTTAAAATAAAATTTTGGGGAGTTAAAAATTGAAAAGTGAAACGCTAAAATGTATATACAAACCTATTCTATCACTTTCCTCTGAGCAAGGGAAATATATATTGAAACTGTAGGAGATCATAGTGGGTTTAACGACAACGAGACAGCAATCAAACAACAAAAACACATAAGGACAGCTAGTGGGTAACATTATATAGTGTTCACCAATTATAGATGGGTGTATATACAACATGCAAATTTCTAAATCATCCCTTATTTCTTTATCATTGTGAATAATTTATCCCGGAAAATAAAATACATGTACTACAAGTCTTTGATTTAACAAATGATAAAAGATCTGGCATAAAAACGTGATTATCAATATAATTTAAAAATTGAGGAGAACGCCAGAATAAGAAAGTTATACAATTTAAAGAATACCAATCTGAAAGTTTTACTACTAAGAGGTATATTGTCCCCCTTCTTTTAACCTACAAGAAAACTTCAAGAGAGCCGATGATTAAATATCCACCTTAATTTTCCGAAATGTTCATATATAATATTAATACGGCGTCAAGTGTTTAAACAGTTATCAAATCGTTATGCACGTTAAATAAATATTAAAAATGTCATATGAATAAATAAATGCTTAAAAAAATGATGCAATTATGTTATCAATCTAAAAATATTAATCATGAAATAATAAATATATATATATATATATATATATTAAATGACTGAAGCAATTAAAATTCTTCAGGATATTGTTTCAATATTGCCGAAAACTGAGACTACTATAACTGTTATACAATGTACATGTAGTAGTCTCAGCCGAAAACAATAATATAAGCAAGTGTGACAAACCAATCAAAATTTGTTGATTGGGACTATTCATGGTTGACTAGTTCTATATTAACCAGTGACACTTGTCCTAATTTTTAAGAAAAGGGACAGAAAAAGTATGAAACAAAAATAACCGGTTTTTCAAAACTATATTTTCAAAATGCACTGCATAATTTGAACCGCTTTAAAGTGTTTCATTTTATTTTATGTTTGTGCGTATACGAAAAATTGATAGCAAGTTAAACTTCAATGTTCATAATGTTAATGTCTGTGTCATTTTGGTCTTTTGTGGATAGTTGTCTCATTGGCAATCATACCACATCTTCTTTTTTATATGACTTACGAGTATTATATTTCTTGTGAAATCGATAGATGAGCGTTTTTTTTCACAAATACCGAACAAAAGAATATAGCGTAAACGCCAATTAATAGACAAGCAACCCAACGAGAAAAATAAAACTTAAGAGGCATCTACATGTACATGTATAACTAGTTTTAAATTAGAGAAATCATTCAATGCCATATGATTCTATTCAGATTTGTGCGTTTTTCGATTTACGAATAATTCAATAAGATAAAAAAAAAAGTAATTGAAGCAACAACAAAAAAAAGATACATGAAATAGCGAATTAACATATTAAGTTTACAAATACATACCTAGGTGCATTTAATAAAACAACATTTGAACTTATTAATACATTTTTTTTCAATTGTAATTTTATGTTTATGTACCCAATATGGTGTGCTTCTAAAAATAAAAATCACTTGAATGGGTATTTATGGTGTATATACACGTATCACACGTGCTATCTACATGTACAATATACAGAAATGACATGGCTGGGTATTGTAAAGTTACTGAATGAAGATTACTGTCAGGTGTTTATCACCGGGCGAAGAATTTACTGGTTTGTCAAAACGGTTAGGTGTAATTTGTCATATTGTAAAGGTTTGAATCGCGCTCATCTCTTCTTTTTATGCCCCACCTACGATAGTAGAGGGGCATTATGTTTTCTGGTCTGTGCGTCCGTCCGTCCGTCCGTCTGTCCGTTCGTTCGTACGTCCGTCTGTCCCGCTTCAGGTTAAAGTTTTTGGTCGAGGTAGTTTTTGATGAAGTTGAAGTCCAATCGACTTCAAACTTGGTACACATGTTCCCTATGATATGATCTTTCTAATTTTAATGCCAAATTAGAGATTTTACCCCAATTTCACGGTCCACTGAACATAGAAAATGATAATGCGAGTGGGGCATTCGTGTACTGAGGACACATTCTTGTTTATAATATGAATTGCGCCAATAAATGGAACTTGACACATTCCCATTTCCATTCTCAATTTTATTAATTGTGTCATATTTACCTCGAAACGATTAACCTATTTACACGTACATGTAACATTAAAATACTGACTTCAACTGTTAAATAACTAAAAGTACTAAAATTTAAAATTATGTACTTCTCCTTCCGTATGCCATGTTTTTTGTGTCAATTCTATCTTTCCTTCAGGTCCTAGTGCACTATTTTGTTCTAAGTGCACTAAGGAGGCCCTTGCGGTATCTGTACCTGTAAATACCGGAAAGGACCTCGTCAGTGCACTAAGAACAGTCAAACATTTGAAAACAAGTCTATAATATTTGCGCAATTAAATGATTGTTTTATTGGCACAAATGAATGCTGCAATTTTTACAATAAAGTGATGCAAAAAAAGAATTGGCGTAATTAAGTTGTGGCGCAAATTAATTCTTTTTTTTAGCGAAACTGGATATCGGCCTTCATCTTTTACGCAGTCTAGCCGGAGAATAAAAGTTTTTGCAATTTGTGTAGGATTTTAATTTTAGAATGTAATGAACAAGTAAGAAGATCGTTAGAAACCTTAAGTGAATCTAAAAATGAGCTATGCACGATGAAAGGGAAAAGTTTGGTGCGTCGATAAAAAATTTCATAGATGCATGTGATAAATGTAAAATTTCAAGTCTTTAAATAACATCCATTTGTAGAACTGATTATTTCGATCCTTCAAATATGTGTAGAATAATAATAAAAAAATATATTATTTAGTCTCTTTCATATAAATACTGTAGATTTGTATTTTATCATCGATTGCAAACATAACGTCCAGTGAGAAATATTTCATGTATTCGTACAAAGAACAAATCAATTTCTTTTAGAATACAATTGATTGGTTATTTAAGGTAAATGATTGCGACAGAATAAGTGAAACTTGGCCAGAAGCTTACCTCTAAAATAAAGAAATATAAAAAAGGTAGAGTTATTTTTAAATTCTGTATTTTACTCATACATGGACTTAAGCACTTTTTACAGTAAAAAAACAGTTTTAACACCAACAGCAGGAATCACAAACGACACTGGTTCCATAGATATCTTTAACGAATTTTTATATATCCCTGTCAGTTTTCGGTTTATATCAGACTCTGACATTGAGGAGAACAAATACCATGGATGTGTTGTTTTTTTTTTTAATACATTTAAATATAAAACATGTACTTCATATAAAGCCTCATTTATAGAACATTCTTTATAATGTATTGTGTCAAGGAAATATTTGGATCAGAGAAATGTTTGGCGGAGGAGAGAGAGAGACATAAAGAGTCTGACTTATATCACGGTATTTGGTCTCATGCTATTCATGTCAACATGTGATGGAAGAAACGTTTCCTATTCGTTTTATATATATTCCATAATGATATTAGTCAGAGATTTAATCCAATTCAAACTAATAATTGTTTTTTTTTTATCCCGCATCTTTTTATATCAAATCATTTTAACTCAAAACTATAATAATTGAAATAACTTTATGCTTTATGAAATAAAACCAAAACATACGTGTATATCAGACGCTTAACAAAACGATATACCATACGATTGATGAAACGCTAAACGATAGCACATACCATACGATAAACGAAACGCTAAACGCTTAACGCTAAACCATACCACAAACCATACGACAAATAAAACGATTAACGATACAATGAACCATACGTTATAACAAAACCCTCAACGGTGACATTTACCATACGATGAACGAACGATGAACGAACGCTGACCGAACGTTGTACGGACGATATACGAATGATGTACGAACGATGACCGAACTCTATACGAACGATTACCGAACGCTGTACGTACGATTCCCGAACGAAAAAAGTGTTAACTTTTACGTTACAGGGACTGTATATCATGGACACCAAAAGCAAAGAAAGATCTAAATGCCATAATTTTGGGCATCTTGAAAACTGGAAAGGCGTATCACTTTGAAGCAGATGATAGTTATAGTGTATAAAAGAATTCTTTGCGACAGTTATACCAGTTGGAACAGGTAATAGTTTAAATTATGGAAGTTTAAAATTACTTCTCGGATAAATCATGTACATGTCTGTCACCTTATTTATTATGCTTATCATTAATATATGTACATGTCAGTAATGTATGTTCATGTGCCAAAATGAATGTACATGTAAGCAAACTGCAACTACAAATGAATACATTTGCATGTACATGTAGAATAGATAAATGTATAAAAAGATGTGATATGAATGTCAATGATACAACTCTCCATCCAAGTCACAATTTATAAAAGTAAAGACAATCCTACAGTTATCAGGATAGTCATATATATGTTTATGTCAGATATACATGTAAACAGTAAGCTGGATTAGTTAAAAATCAGGAACGTGAAATTTAAATTTTCTGTAATTTTGATTGCTACATATACAGTGTACCTATATTTTATGACATATGAAAGACACACATATATATTGAAAAGTGGTTATCATGCTTGCATATATATTTATTTATAAAAATAAAACTTGTATTACTTGTATATCAAATCTTAAGATAATTAGATTCTTAATCCACCATTTAGATGGGATCTTTTGGGACAGGTCGGCAATACCTCTGTTTCATAAATTTGTTGTTTATTGTCCTTCGTGTCCTTAGAAACTAAATCTAGACATATGATTTATACATGATACAATTGCAAGGATTTCAATCTTTTAACATTTAGTTCAAAACTAAAAAGAATTAAAAAAATAGCTCATTTTGAGATCTTGTCATTATAATTTAGATACATTTGTACATGTACATGTGTGATCCTGAAGCGCATAGCATATATAAGGTTAATTTGACTCAAATATATCAAGTAAACTTGTTTAGTAATAAGTTAATCACAATTTACCGTTCTGCTTTAAAGTGTTCATTTAGATCATTTCATACATTAACCTGTCCATTTAAAAATAGAATTATAAATCATACTAAAAGTCTTGTAACTTTGAATGTTTTAATGTAGTAAGATGCTAACAGCTCATTATATATTGTCCACTGGTTCTTAAGATAAGAAAATAACTAATTTGATTTTAAATACAATTTTCCAAATTCAATTCAAAGAATAATTGATCACCTTATAATCTGTTATTTCTTCAAACAGATAAAAGATACATCAGATGACAGACTTACATATAGAGGAGCCTTTAGCTATAATTAGAGAAATGGATCAACTTGATTTTGAAGTTAACCTACTGCATTAATATGAAAATTCAAAAGTGAGTTCCAGTACAGATGGGTGCAGTCCTAACCTGTACAGCAAGTTAACTTGATAACCAGTCATTTGGACTGGTCAAAGTTAACCTGTGACCAAATTTAGGACTGCTCTGACCAGTCCTAGGACCAAAATCTAGTTAACTTGAAAAGCGGACTTGGTCCTAGGACTGTTTTTTATGTCTGCCAAAAAGTTAACTTCGAAACAGGTCCGCTATTGATATAAGTTAACTTCGAACCAGTCCTGCCGTAAAGTTAACATAAGTTAACTTCGAAACCAGTCCTGCCATAAAGTTAACATAAGTTAACTTCGAGACCAGTCCTGCCACAAAGTTAACTTTTGCTTTGACAAATCCGATCGAAACCAGACCTGTTTCCAAGTTAACTTTTGACTGGTCTGCTCAGCACTAAGTTAACTTGTAACCAGGACCGCTCTACATCGATTTAAAAAAAATATTTTTTAATATCTTTGTTTCGTAGTATAAACATCGAAAATAAAGTAAAACTAATACTTCCGTTATATAAACAGGATTTAATACAAATATTTGAAAATAAAGTTCGCATAAAACGTTGCTTGAAACACAAATTTATCTGTGATCTGCCAATCTATAAATTAAAAAACGATCTTGGTTACAATGATAACGGGCACTGAATATATATTCCAATACCTATCAAATTCAACCATATTTGCACTTTATTTATATCTATATCTATGAAAGGATGTATTTTAGAGGAAAGCATCATTTTAACACTACAAATTTTTGTTCGCATAAATTTAGGGTGCCAGCATGTCCTCCTTTTATTCAAAATATTGATACATAAAAAATTTTAGTTACGTTTTGATAGCTCATGCTGACTTGTACAACAAAATTATTTGACCGCGTTGACCAAAACTGACCATGTGTGCACTTTTATTACTGCATAGTAAATCAGCCATATTTTTTCAAATTTTTGTTCGCATAAATTTAGGGTACCACCATGTCCTCCTTTTATACAAAATTTTGATATGTAACAAAATTTCAGTAGTTTTGATACCTCATACTGACTTGTACAACAAAATTATTTGACTGCATCAACTAAAAGTGACCATATGTGCACTTTAATTTGTAAATCTATATACCAGCATAGTAAATCAGCCATATTTGTTATGTCAGGATTCAATGTATATTACAATGGACAGCAATATTGCTATACAATAACAACAATTTTTTGTTTGCATAAATTTAGGGTACCAGCATATGTCCTCCTTTTATTCAAAATATTGATACGTAACAAAATTTCAGTAGTTTTGATACCTCTTGCTGACTTGTGCAACAAAATTATTTGACTGTGTTGACCAAAACTGACCATGTGTGCACATTTTTTATAAATCTATATACCCGCATAGTAAATCAGCCATATTTTTTCAAATTTTTGTTCGCATAAATTTAGGGTGCCAGCATGTCCTCCTTTTATTCAAAATTTTGATATGTAACAAAATTTCAGTAGTTTTGATACCTCATGTTGACTTGTACAACAAAATTATTTGACTGCATCAACTAAAAGTGACCATATGTGCACTTTAATTTGTAAATCTATATACCAGCATAGTAAATCAGCCATATTTGTTATGTCAGGATTCAATGTATATTACAATGAACAGCAATATTGCTATACAATAACAACAATTTTTTGTTTGCATAAATTTAGGGTGCCAGCATATGTCCTCCTTTTATTCAAAATATTGATATGTAACAAAATTTCAGTAGTTTTGATACCTCTTGCTGACTTGTGCAACAACATTATTTGACCGTGTTGACCAAAACTGACCATGTGTGCACTTTTTTTTATAAATCAATATACCCGCATAGTAAATCTGCCATATTTTTTCAAATTTTTGTTTGCATAAATTTAGGGTACCAGCATGTCCTCCTTTTATTCAAAATTTTGATATGTAACAAAATTTCAGTAGTTTTGATACCTCTTACTGCATTTGTACTGACTTGTACAACAAAATTATTTGACTGCATCAACTAAAAGTGACCATATGTGCACTTTAATTTGTAAATCTATATACCAGCATAGTAAATCAGCCATATTTGTTATGTCAGGATTCAATGTATATTACAATGGACAGCAATATTGCTATACAATAACAACAATTTTTTGTTTGCATAAATTTAGGGTGCCAGCATATGTCCTCCTTTTATTCAAAATATTGATACGTAACAAAATTTCAGTAGTTTTGATACCTCTTGCTGACTTGTGCAGGACCGCACCCATCTGTATCTCTTAAAGTACATTTTTTACATGTTTATCTTTATTTAGATAAAGTACCGTATGAGATAAAGTATGTGAAATCTTAAATCCTGTAAATATACTAGACATTACATCAGTACATAATGTAAATCAGAATAAGAATGCATAACAAATGAATTGTTAAACATTTTAAGATGACCAGTGTCAGCTTAATTTAAGAACAAATTAAAACACAGATGACACACACATAAAAATTAATGAGACCAAGTATCTATTTTCCAGATATGCAAGAAGGGTTTTAATCTCTCACTACAAATGTATATGAAGTCCTGAATGTGAAATCTTCTAAAAAATTATATTCAACTTCAAATATGTGTACTTGAATACATGTATATAATATTAAAACTCATCTTATTTAATATAATTAATTTAAAACATTTTCAAGCAAAAAACTAATGTATAAATGTAAACATATGTAGCTTGACTATTCCTTCATTTTTTTCAGGTGACTGAGCTTAAAGAAAAACACACATGAAACTGTAACCAGTTTGGGAGACTCAAAGTGACCAACAAAACATTTAAATACCTATTAAGTTTTTTAGCTCACCAGGCCAAGTGAGCTTTTCTCATCACTTGGCGTCCGTCGTCGACCGTCGTCTGTAAACTTTTACAAAAATCTTCTCCTCTGAAACTACTGCGCCAAATTTAACCAAACTAAGCCACAATCATCATTGGGGTATTTAGTTTAAAAATTGTGTCCTATGACCCGTCATATCAACCAAGATGGCCGCAACGGCTAAAAATAGAACATAGGGGTTAAATGCAGTTTTTGGCTTATAACTCAAAAACCAAAGCGTTTAGAGCAAATCTGACGAGGGTAAAATTGTTTATCAGGTCAAGATCTATCTGCCCTTAAATTTTCAGATGAATCAGACAACCCGTTGTTAGGTTGCTGCCCCTGAATTGGTAATTTTAAGGAAATTTTGCTGTTTTTGTTATTTTCTTGAATATTATTATAGATAGAGATAAACTGTAAACAGCTAAAATGTTCAGCAAATTAAAATCTACAAATAAGTCAACATGACCAAAATGGTCAATTGATCCCCTAAGGAGTTATTGCCCTTTATAGTCAATTTTTAACCATTTTTCATAAATCTTGGTAATCTTTTAGAAAAATCTTCTCTGAAACAACTGGGACAAATAAAACCAAACTTGGCCACAATCATCATTGGAGTATTTTTAAAAAAAATTGTGTCCAGTGACCCGGCGTACCAATTTTCGTAAAATTTGTAAATTTTCACTAACATTCTCCTCTGAAGCTATTGGGCCAAGTTCATTATAGATAGAGATAATTGTAAGCAGCAAGAATGTTTAGAAAAGTAAGATCTACAAACACATCCCCATCACCAAAATACAATTTTGTCATAAATCCATCTGTGTCCTTTGTTTAATATTCACATAGACCAAGGTGAGCGACACAGGCTCTTTGGAGCCTCTAGTTATGTATATGTTTGACTTTTGGTAATATTTTAAGAATATCAACTTAGTTGTTTATGGATCTTTATCTTTTAAAATATTACTGGGTGTCTGAAAGAATATTTCAATTTTTTTTTAAACTATTTAGATATTTATCATGTTTCATGTGTTTATAGGCAAATATTTATGCATGTCATTTATGTTAAGCAAGGGTTTATATGAATTTCTAAAAAGATGTATATGTGTTGATAAAATAAGTTCCAAATTATTACAGAGTAACAGAAAATGGGATCAATTTATATTAAAACAAATCTGTTAAAAGGAAATGATAAGTCAAAAAATGTGCTATTTAGAAATATGTACACCAAAAAAAATAAACATTAATATAAGTATCAATGTAGTATGCCCTTGTTATTTTTTGTTTTGTGCAGTACATGCATTTGAATCTTGATCAAAATTTATGGATTGAATTAATAAACAGAATAAACTAATTGTTATGTTAACACTGTAGCTAAGTATATGTCACATTTAATCAGGCCAAGTTATCCGTCTTATTAACAAAGGAGATTTGATATGATTGCCAATTTCACGGCTACATGTACCTATCATAGTTCTCTTTAGGCCATAATCATTGTGACGTATGGTAAAAATTCTCTGTTGTCATATTCTGACTTTTATACAAACCAAGTGATGAAGATAAACGGTGCTTCTATTTCCAAAGGTTTTGAAGAAACTGCTATGGAACACAATAAAAATCAGAAGATGTAGTATAACAGTGGCAGATCCAGAAATTTTCATAAGAGGGGGCCCACCGACTGACCTAAGGGGGGCCCGCTCCAGTCACGCTTCAGTGATTCCCTTTATAAGCCCCCCTGCCCCCCCTAAATCCGCCTCTGCATAATTGTAATCAGACAACTCTCCATTAAGAGACCATACAATGTAAAAGTTTATAGTAATAGGTACAGCCTTCAATAAAGAACTAAACCACTCTGCATATCATATTTGATTTTGCAAAAAAAACAAGAGCATGCTTATTTGTAGATTTTGTCACTATCAATTATATACGTGCATGTACTAATGTATTCATGTGGTGTCCGTCCTTGATTTGAAATCCTCCCCCCCCCCCCCAAAAAAAAAATAATATATAAGTGGACAAGATCATTTAAATGGACAAAAAGAAGACAATTTAAACAATATAAAGAAAAAATTGAGAATGAAAATGGGAATGTGTCAAAGAGACAACAACCACACCGAAGAGCAAATAACAGCCGAATGCCACAAAAGGGTCTTCAATGTAGCAAGAAAATATTGCACCCGGGGCATCCTTTAGATGGCCTCTTAATAAAAATGTATACTAGTTCAGTGAGAATGAATTATGATGAGGGAGATCTGCTACAAAAAAACCCCGCAAAACTTGATGAATTCAGTCTTTAAATTAAATTCCATAACTGGAAAAAGAGGTATATATCCTGTCTTTAAAACACTTTGTCATAGTTCGTCATTGTTTGTTCCTGATTTGTGCATCAAATTGATTTGTCAAATTTCGTTACGATTCGACAATATTGTAACAGGGTTAATTTTCGTTGTTTCTGTACAAACACAATTTCTTCGTCGATTATTTTAATTTAATTTCGGCTTCCGTACATCCTAATTGTCTGTATCATATTATGTATTAATAAATCATTAAAGATAATGTAAAAATATTTTATAATTCTCTTTAAGCTGAAAAGTTACTTTATCACCAAAATGGAAAAGCAATTAATCAACTGAAGTTTAATCTCGTTTTTTGTCAGACTAATTAGAATGGTTTGATTTCTTTTTTTATATATCTACAATTATTGTAGTATCTATCGTAAACCTTTTTTTATATTTTGCTCTTATATCGATACTTAACAATTGACGGATTGATTAAGGTTTGTGTGTAACAACAATAACATTGAGTTAATCTGAGATGGAATTGAGCCATTGCTTATGTTTTGTTCTATTCATATACATCTGTAACAGTTTCGTAATAAATTATCATCATGGTACTTTTACCTAAATTACTGGGTCGATGCCACTGCTAGTGGACGTTTTGTCTCCGAGGGTACCACAAGCCATTTGTCAGCACTGCGGTTTCAATTATATGGTCATTTTTTTTTTTATAAATTTACTGTCTGCAAAAGTATGAATTATTCTAAATACGAAAGATTTCTGATCCCAGGCTTAGATAATATTAGTCGTATGTTGGCACAATGTTTTGGAATTTTGGGTCATTACTGCTCTCCAACTGTGTACTTGTTTGGCATTGTAACTATTTTGATCTGAGCGTCACTGATGAGTCTTATGAAGACGACACGCGTGTCCGTCGTATTGAATCATAACAATATTTGAAGCGATACATTGTTTATTTATTACTTGCAATTCATGAGTAAGCAAGAAAAAAAGTATAATAGTAAATTGTATTAATCACGTGTTTTCTAAGTGCACGCAAAGGTAAAGACGACAAATATGTAGTAACAGCCGTGTATAACTGACAAAACAGACACAGATTTAACGCACGTTTACTCGTGTAGACATTTAACATTACCATTTGAACTGCTTTAGCACAATTGTAGTAAACGCGAAAATTATACTTGACAAATGAAACGGCGTAAACGTGTGTTTAGTTTGATCTGCAACCACCTTTAAACAACACGGATTTTGTTTTACTTTTTGGCGGAAATATTTGTCGTATTTGTACTTGGAGATTATTAAAATCAATTCAATGGTTCTTGAAAAACACATGTTCATTTAACACCATGTGTTCATTTATTAAACTTGTGATCTATCATCGCACACCTCCGATTAAAATAACGCACATTTGAATGATATGTACACTGTACATTTACAGGTTTTAGAAATCTGTAACGTTTTTTTTAATTTAAAATGACGATAACCACTGCGTAGGTATATTTGAACTCAGACATTTCAAGGTCGCCTCTATTTCATAACCAATTATATTTAAATGCCAAGAACATAAATCATTAAAACACGAATACAAAGTCATCAATTATTTTTCATTTGTTTATGACATTGTATAAAAAATGAGAAATGTGTCTTTTCCCTAATAGGCATCCTGCGAACAAGGAGAAGAAACATCAAACCGTTGTAAGTTGTTTATATTTAAATTAACATTTTTATTTCTTTTATTTATAAATCTTAAGTAATGTAACAATAACTTCGAATGTTGAACATCTTAGTCGGAAATGTTTTGTTTGCTTTGAAATTATTTAGCAATAAGTAATTATTTGTAAATTCGCCGATGAGTTATCCGTGTCTGCACAAAGACATAAGGACATAATCACCTTTTTTTTGGATTTACATCATGTTTACTTGGTGATATAAACCATCCAGAAAAAAAATATCACTAAAATAATTATTCACTAGTCAGTATCCTGAATTACAAACAAAACATTATACAACTTTACAGCTTTGAATGAGTTTGTTGCTCCTCAAAATATCATTGATCATAATCGCGCCAAACATATTAATAAAGACCCAGAGTTATAGAATTTGTTTAGGTCAAACTACACTAAATTGGGTTTTTTTTACCAATGTTTTGCAAATATAACATACAGCTAGGGTATGTGAAACTTGATCATAAAAGCAAAAAAAAAGATGCAATTTCTGAAATTAACAAAACATATATACTGTAGAGAAAGCAAAGCGAACTATTTCTTATAAATGACAAGATTTTTCTTTTGATTTATTTATATGATCCCGTTTGACATATATTTATTATTTTCAAACAGCAAGCAACTTTGTATAGCTTCCATGTAACTTACATGCCAATGAACACTACAACGATAGACGTTTTACCTCTTCCAACGCACTGCTCTAGAGTTATTTTCGATGTTGGTTGTTTTTCGTTATCTAAAGCATCAATTGAAATATGTATACCATACAAAAAAGTGTTGCCTTTAATATAGGTTTACATTATTGACAATGAATATTACCTGTTCACAAAACATATTTTTTTAGGAAAATATGTATGCATCGGTAGTATTGTCAATTTAGAAGTTATTACGTGTACTAATTATGCGACTTTGTCATTTCAGTCTAAAATGCGATTTTAAATTTTGCTTTATTTAGCAAAAATCATGTTTAATTGATAGAAAAAATTCAAAATACGAGTTTAAATTAATACAATCATAACCATGTTGCATTTTTTGCAATGTTGAAAACATCGCAATATTTTCTGAATTTACAATTATTAGTTATAACATAAACGGTACCAACTTTTCTGAACCTGATGCGCATTTCGACAATCAATGTTGCTCGAGGACAAAATATTGGAAAATCGAAAGCTGTTTATAAAGTTAACATGAAGAGCCATACATTTTAATGGAAATTCGATGGTTTCAAACCGAACGTAAGATTTGTTTCTTGTGTTTCATGAAGACATGTTGGCAAACTAAATTGATGCTGACAAAATGGTGTAGTCATTGTGTTCCAATATTGCTGTCATTCGTACTATACAATCTTTTCTGATTATCAATGATTTATCATGCAACTACAAGTATGTAGTTTTAAATAGTAATGTGCAATTATGTTTAGTTTTTCGTTGATCCGGTCAAATAATTTTGTTCTACGTGCAAGCCCGATGTACCAAACAACTGAAATTTTGTTGCGCTTCAATTTTTTGAATAAAATGATGCCATGTTAGCACTCCTATTTAAAGCGAAAATATTGTGTAGTCAGTGTGTTCAAATATTGCTGTCATTTGTATAACACTCCATCCTGACATAAAATATTTCTGGATTATTATGCGGCTAATTAATACATTGATATAAGCTTACACAATAAAGTGAAAATATGGTCAGTGTTGGTTCTTACTATCAACTAATTGTGTTACATTTGAACCAGTTTGAGATGAGAAAACTGGTAATTTTTGGTGCTGCTTAGTCTTTAGTTTTCTATGTTGTGTCTTCTGTACTATTATTTGCCTGTTTGTCCTTTTATTTTTAGCCATTGCGTTGTCAGTTTATTTTCAATCTATGAGTTTGACTATCCCTCTGATATCTTTCGTACCTATTTTAATTACTTAAAAAAATACTGGCACTTATTTGGTGCAGAAATGAAATTTTAGTAACATAAGCACTCTTAATTATATCTGACCATCAACATGATAAACATAAGTAAATGTGTACCAATTTGGATTTCATATATCATGATAATTTTATTCAATCTAGGTACAATTCGTTATTGTCATTCTTTATTGACTTAATCTGATTACCTAGTTTGTAAGATTAAAGCAACATTTAAAACCGATCAGAGGTTATTACATTGTACATAATTAACATATATATACGAATAAAGAATTGTATTTGTTTTTGAAAGATATAGCCAATGCCAGTTACCGTTGTTATCCAATATCGTTTTTCAATTTGTGAAGAAAAAAAAAATTATGGAGAAATTTTTATAGCGAGCAATGTTTTATGCATACGTTATTTACAAATATATGAATTAAATCTGTGTTGTTAATATCATGAAACAAAGACATTTAGAAATATTTAAAAAGAAATCGGTTAAGAGCTTTCCAGATTGCAACTAAATGTTTAAAAGATCAGACAAAAGTTTACTCAGATCATGTCTTGTTCCATGGGAGTTTTCAAAATCAGACTAAATTTATGACAATCTTGTTTCAAAATAAACTTTATGGAGTAGCGGTCATAATTATAAATTAACTGTTTACCAAACTCTGATTTCTTTGAAATAATAAGGCTTTTCTACCACAGGAATAAATTACCTCAGCTGTATTTTGCAAAACGCTTAGTTATGTCCGGTTCTCAATGCTCTTCAACTTCGTAATTATTTGCCGTTCCAACTTTTTTGGTTCGAGTGTTACTGATGGGTCTTTGTAGACAAAACGCGCGTATGGCGCTAATACTAAATTGTAATCCTGGCATCTGTAATAAGTCTATTTACGACTAGTGGGTCGATGTCACTGCTGGTGGAGTTTTGTTTCCCGAAGCCCAGTAGTTAGCACTTCTATATTGACATGAAACATCATTGGAATGGTTAAATTTTAAATTAACTGTTAACATAATTTGAATTCATTTGAAATACTAAGGCTTTTCTATCTCGGGAATAAAATACCTTAGCTATATTTGGCAAAACTTTTCGGAATTTGTCGTCCTCATTGCTCTTTAATTTCGTACTCATTTGGCTTTTTTTTACTTTTTTTTTAATAAGAGTCTCACTGATGATTTTTTTTTTTTTGCAAACGAAACGCGCGTCTACAAATACTAAATTTAAATCTTGGTACCTATGATGAGTTTTTATTTTCTTTTTCTAGAAATCATATGATCATCTATCACTTTTTTAAAGGTGATTATTGTTTTAACAACACCAAAGTATATTGAAAGGTCTTCAAAACAGCATGTTCAATGGAGCGCTTCCATATATTTGTAGGCAAATCTTCAACGCATTATAAGTTTATTGTGATTTAATTTGTATTTTCACTGTGTAGTTCATTCGGTTTATCTGATATGTATATATCTATGCGATGCATTTATCATTCATCATTATCGCAATAATAAATGCACACATCTGTTTCTGAATTCATAGTAGATCATAGTATGTACATTAATTCACCTTTTCATCTTTGAAAGCCAACAATTAGAACAATAAAAGGCAGGACACAAATTTGAAGCATACGAGTGAACACAGACCACTATTAGGTACGTATCACTACCAGGAAGACACAACATACAGAATCTGTACAAATCTTTAAACACCAGCATGCATATGTTAATTTTAAATAACAACTAGATTTGTAATTGCTAGCAATAAGGTGAGGGACCCATGTCTCCCCATTGACATGGCTAAGGCAGCCATTTTAAAATCCTTAAATCAAACAGTGTATGTATACATGCCAATTGACATTGTTGTAAAATATTATTAAGTTTGGACGATTTTGAATTTTCAAAATGTTTGCTGTTTCTATAATAACGGCGGCCGTTTTGGAAATTCCAAAGTCGAATGTCATCTCTCGAGACGCCACTTAACATTTCTGTAATTTTTCAGACATACAAATAACCTTTTTGGTGGCATTTTTGAGTGATTATTTATTGGTTTCAGAAGTATTTTTGTCTAAGTTTGTGTTATTTAATCTTTTTTTTAATCTGTTATCTGCAACTTATAGAACCACACCAATTTCCTTTGATAACACACTATTTGTGTTTTTGACATACAAATAAGTTACCGATCTTATAAACGATTTTGCACCACACAATAAAATTGAGAATGGAAATGGGGAATGTACCAAAGAGACATCAACCCGACCATAGAAAAAAACAACAGCAGTCTTTATGGAGTAGTCTATTAAGTCTGTATCGAGTAATGTGTTCATCAATTCATGCTCTATAAGGTTAAATTTGTTTAAAGTAAAAAATAATTAAAAAAACATGTGGTATAATTGTCAATGAGACAACTGTCCTATAGTACCAAATTACACAGAAGTTGAAAACTGTAGGTCACCGTACGGCTTTCAACAATGAGCAAAGCCCATAACACATTGTCAGCTATAAAAGGTCCAAAATGACAAAATTTAAAACCATTCAAACAATAAAACCAACGGCCTTATTTATGTACAAAAAATAAACACAAAATAAATCTGTATTATATTTTGAGATAACAGCATTTTGTGAACTTAAATCGACCATCCGTCAATTATGTTTAATATTTTCTGTCTGTTTCAGTAATGAATTTAACGGATCAAGATTGGACTTATCGAGAAATGTATGATGAAGAATCTGTGTTTGGCGCTGCTTCATATACTTGGGTATCTATATACTGTATATTTACGTGCATAACATACATACAGAAAAAACAAACATACAATTGATCGAACAGAGAGAATTCTCTCTTTTTGTATTGTATTGTATTCTTGATATGTTTTTCTGTATTTTTTTTCTACTTAGTTATATAATGATCAACTACGTTAAGTGTATTACATATGAAATTAATAAGACTATAAAGCCAAAACTAGATAATGGCTAATTATTGTATCAATTTAACTTTTCTTAATGTAAATGGCTTAGGAAAAGATTTTAAACGCAAATTCATGTTTCTTTGGTTGAAAAAATTTCAAAGCGACATCATTTTCTTACAAGAAACACACAGTATTGAATCATATGAAACTATATGGAAAAAGGAATGGGCTGGAGATATTTATTTTTCGCACGGGGAAACGAACTCTAGAGGTGTTGCTATTTTGTTTAACAGCTCAACAGATTATATATTAAAGGAAAAATAGCAGATGAAAACGGAAGGTATCTCAGTCTAACTGTTATAATTGATAACACAGATTTTGCTTTTGTAAATTATAATGCGCCCACCAAAATTTTTGAAAATGAACAAATTGCATATATTGAAAAAATCAAGATTTTATTAAACGAAAGGTTAGATCAAAATCTCGTTTTAGGTGGAGATTTTAATACGATACTTAATCCATCTTTTGACAAAATAGGTGGTTCAAAATATACACACCTGCCAAATATACGAGTAAATTAGAAGATTTTATAGAAGAATTTGAGTTATGTGATATTTGGAGGACAAAAAATGTTGATTTTAGAATATATACTTGGCGTCAAAGAACCCCTCCTATACAATGTCGCCTAGATTTTTGGTTGATATCGATTTTTTTGTCTTGCAGTGTTACCAAAACATCCATTGTTCCGTCTATAAAAACTGATCATAGTCTTATCAAATTGACACTGTCCGGCGAAAACTTTAGGTAGAGAGGCCCCGGTTTCTGGAAATAGTAAAAAAATACTTTATCAGAATGTGATAATAAATATCACAATTAAAAAATTAAGAATTTGAAATGGGGTACCATAAAAAGTGAAATAAGAGCTGCAACCGTCAAATATTCGAAATATAAAAACATGAAATTACGGGAAAAAGAGTCCAATTTAAAAAAAAAAACCGACAAGACGAAATTCAGAAAACTGTCTCTTGTAAATATTTAGATAAAGATATAAATAATTTTTTGATTGAATTAGACACTGTTAACGAAGATTTAGAGCAAATAGTAAAAAATCAAACAAGGGGGGCTAGTATACGATCTCACGCCGAGCACTGTGAAGGCAATGAAAGAAATTCAAAATATTTCTTATCATTAGAAAACGCAATTATAAAAATAAATGTATAAACAAATTAGTTGTAAACGACATTGAAATTGTGTCACAAGAAAAAATTCTAAACGAAGAGAAACATTTCTTTAAAAGTTGTACTCATCAAAAGAAGACCCTGATACATATATAGGTGATTCTAATTTGTTTGACTTAAATATTATTTCTAAGCTTACAGATCTGGAAAAGGATATATGCGATGCAGATATTTCAGAATCTGAGTGCGTTAAAGTTTTAAAAACATTTAAAAATAATAAAAGCCCTAGTACAGACGGGCTTACTGCTAAGTTTTACAAATTTTTCTGGATTGATATAAATAATATCTTTTAGAAAGCTATGAATATTCCTTCGAAACCGGAACCCTCTCAATAGACCAAAGACGGTGTATTCTTTCTCTTATTCCAAAGAAAGATAAAGATAGAACACTCTTGTGAAACTGGCGTCCCCTTTCTCTCTTACATTTTGATTATTAATTATCAGCCAAAGTTATTGCGGAAAGAATGAAATTATTTCTTCCAAAACCTTTGATCCGGACCAAACGGGATATGTGGCTTGTAGATTCATTGGCGAAAGTGTACGACTCATTGCTGATATTATATTGTTTACTACTTTATAGAATTATCCAGTGCTTATATAACTGGTCGATTTCGAAAAGGCGTTTTATACGCTAGAATGGAAATTTATTCAAAAAGCATTGGTTTGTTTTAATTTCGGTAGCAATTTCCGGAAATGGGTCTTTACTTTATACTCAAATATATCTTGTCTTGTCGCTAATAATGGATTTAGCTATAGTCCATTGACAATGGAGAGAGACGTTCGACAATGGTGTCATTTGTCTCCTTTTTTATTTATTTTTGCCGTTGAACTGCTGGCAATAAGTATTCAAAAGAACAATCAGATATCTGATATGAAAATTGGGAATACTGAAATCACAATTTCACAGTTTGCTGATGATACCACTTGTTTTTTGAAAGATGCAAATTTTATTAGATTCCTTTAACGATTTTAAGAAATGTTGAGGATTAAAAGTCAAAAGAAGGTCAATGAAGGTTCCCTTCCTTTTAAATGGGCAGATGGTTTAAAATGTAATGCTTTTGAAGAAATGGTTTGTTTTAATTTAGATACATGCATAGAAAAAATGGAATCAATAATTAAACTGTGGAGGATCAGAAACCTTTCCTTGATCGGTAAAATTGTAATTCTTAAATCACTTGCAATATCGAAACTTATTTATGTTATGCCATCTACACATCTACCAAAATCTTATGTAATTAAAATACAACGTGATATTAATAGTTTTTTTATGGAATGGTAGTACTCCGAAAGTTAAATCGGAAGTTATTCAAAAGTCTTCTAGCGAGGGGGGACTGAAAGCCCCAAATTTTGAAGTACAGCTGTTATCCTTTCCTATTATGTGGGTAAAAAGATTTCTGTCAGAACATGACTCCAAATGGAAACATGTTTCTAAAGCATTTTTCTCCCTTTTTGGTTTAGAGGATTTATTTATGAGCAGATGTGAATTTGAGTATTTAAATTTTAAAGCACATCTTTTTATATAAAAGTGCTATCTGCTTTGAAACATTTCAAGGGTATTTTCATCCCGTTAAATGCATTTCATGTTAGAAAAGAATTTATTTGGTTCAATCCGTTTATCAAAATTTATCAAAAGAGTATTTTTTACAGATCTTGGTACATGAAAGGCATAAGGTTCATCAATGATATTGTAGATGATAAAGGCGAATTTTTGTCTCCTGACACTATTAACAGAAAATATAACCTGAATGTCACTTTTGTAGACATTCTATCTAATAAGCTTGCTATACCACATGACTGGAAAGATTTGTTATTACAACAACACATGTCACCTAACAGCAACTCATTTGGATTCGTTTTTGAGCATGAGAATAAAAAATGCCTATCAGTAAAATATTTACTAAAGATGTATTCACTTTTTATCGATCGGGGAAGTGTTTCTCCTATTTCACAACAAAGATGGGAAGAAAGTTTTAATATAGAAATTAGTGACGAACAATGGAAAAATATTTATTCACTAGCTTTCAAATGTATTATAGAAAGCAAACTACAAGCTTTCCAATATAAACTACTACACAGAATAGTCTCACATAATTATCATCTTGAAAAATATAAACTTTCCTTTACTAATGAATGCGCCAGTTGTAAAGAAATAGAAACTATAGAGCCTAATTTTTTTGAATGTACAGAAATAAAACAATTTTGGAGAGAATTTTCAAATTGGTGGTATTCAGTTTTTGAAGCAGAACTATTTTTGATTAAAGACAGTGTCATTTTTGGTCTATTGAATTCTGATAACTTAGTTTTAAATTATTGCATTCTACAGGCAAAGTATTACATTAATTATGTAAAGAACACACAATTAGACAGACTTTTCATATCTGTGCAAGCTATTCTTAAATTTTTGAAAAGACGTCTGGAGATATTAGAATATTTATATATTTCTAAAGACAAACACGAGTCATTTGTCAACAGATGGGGGGGGGGGGGGGGGGGGGGGGGTTATGGACCGAAGCTATTTAATTAAATTTATGTTTTAATATGGTTATATTATAATGTATTCCAAAGTAGTCTTAAGACGTATCATATACTGAGTATTCACACCACTAACTTGTAAATTTTTACTATGTCTTATTTGCATAATATCAATATTATAACAATGCCATACATGTCATGTCATTCACTTATGTCTTGTAAAAATGTATGCATGCACTGTAGTTTGAACATCAAAAAGATCAATAATAAATTTTAAAAAAAATTGATATATTTATGATAACCCAGTGTAACACAAAAGTGTCAAAATAATACTAATAATATTAATGATGATGATAATAATAATAATAATAATAATAATAATAATAATAATAATAATAATAATAATAATAATAATAATAATAATAATAATAATAATAATAATAATAATAATAATAATAATAATAATAATAATAATAATAATAATAATAATAATAATAATGATAATAATAATAATAATAATAATAATAATGTTAATAATAATAATAATAATAATAATAATAATAATAATAATAATAATAATAATAATAATAATAATAATAATAATAATAATAATAATAATAATAATAATAATATTGTTATTGTCATCCTTCGTATTGATAGTGATGTACAAATCTCTTTTAATATTTTTCAGTCAATTTCTGGCGTTTTAGAATCTGCCTGGTGTTTTGAAATAAAACGAATACCTATGAAGCTTCATGAAGCGTTAGATCAAGTGGAATCCACCATCTCTGAAAACGGTAGTGAATATATGGTAGTTGACGGCTGGTTTGATGTTAACTATGGTTCCGAATATGATTCTGTATATGATGATTTTATGGCAAATAGAACAGCACTTAACTATACTACTTATTTAAACATGAATTACAAGTATTGCAAATCGATGTTTCCTACTGAATACTATGGAAATGCTTACATCGGAATGTCTATTGCATTCTTTCTGCTTATGTGTTTTGGTAACATCTTAGTTTTAGTCCTTCCTTCAATGTCGAAAGCATTTAGGTCACCAATATTTACCACACTTTTAAGTTTTTCTGTCATATCGTTAATTCATGGCGTCGATCTGTTATTTTACAGCTTAGCCCAATGTTCAGTGATGTTTAATTTCAGATTAGATTCAGCATTCGAATGTATGCTTTTCAGCTGTGCAAGGGTTTTTATTGCAAATGTTAGGAGTTTACATCTATGTCTTCTAGCGTTTCAGCGTATTTATCTGTCTTTGTTTCCACTCAAAGCATATGTACATCACACAAGGACAAATGTTTGTCGCTGTATTTTTTGTATTTACATGTTGTGTATGTTAATTGAACTACTTATGGGCGTTACAGGTTTGCGAACTTGCGTAGTGGATAGATCTAATCTTGATTTGTTAACTATTGTCAAAACACATGCGGATTTCATTGTTCTTAACCTTATGGTAGTTTTGTTATTATTAGCAGGTATGTTATCCGGGATAGCTTACAAATATACATCATCTACACTAACTCAATCTGCATCACAAAGATCTCAATCTCGCATCGCCTCAATAGTTATAGCTTTGTATGTAAGTTTTTACTGTCCCCTTAAGATTGTCGGTCTTTTTCTACAATTCTCGTGTGTAGATCCGCAGTATGTAGGACCAATTTCTTTTGCCGTGTCTGTGGCACAATTCCTTTTTAATGCGCTTAATCCAATTATGTTGTGTCTTAGGGTCCCAGAAGCAAAAAGGGCTTTTAGTGACAGATGCTGTATATGCATACGCAAACAACAAAAAAATTAGAAGTAGATGAGCGGGTTTTTTTCTGTATATGAAAACTAATTTTAAATAAATGTGTTCACAAAAAAACAAAGTGAAAGTCAATATGATAACACACATTTGTATGTATTACCATTGTGGAGAATAGTTCTGTAAGGAAACAAATGGGTTTGTATACTCCTCTATCTTTATTCTAAAAAAAGTCATTTTAAATTATATTATTATATTATTTGTGATGTTTACTTTAAAATAGTCAAACAATGTTTGCTCCCTTTGGTTAGAGGTGTTGAAATCGTATTTTGAGATTTTCCATACTGAAATTTGACTGTTTGTAACTTCCGCCGCTATTTTGTCGTCAACTGGTTATGTAACAACAATTAACGATTAACTGTCCAAAATCTACATCATTGGAACTTTCAAATTATTTCAGGGCGAACACACAACAGAAGATTTTGTTCCAGATAACTTTGAATGTTAGATTTGATATGTCTTACCGGAATCACCTTTTATTGTTACATCCTGCTTAGCAATCAGACCTTACATTACACAATCTTTTTAAGTCATCACGCACACTGTGCAAGAAATTAGATCTGCATTTGCATATCTGTACATTTATCAGATTTGACATAATAAGCCTTCATAACCAATCAAAACTGACATAACACATCCTGTGCAACTAATTACATCTGTTTGTGCATATCCTGTTTAGCCAATCAGACGTTAGACAGCAGTCATAAGATTTGTGTGATTATAGAGAAAGTTAGACATTCGTTGTTGTTTCAAAAAATCAAAACATATTGTTCGTTGTTGTTTATTTAGACACCGACACCATTTAAAACTGCCCTTACTAATCAGACTGATAATGTATGAAAAGGTATACCGTAGTATACATTTTTCAAACTGTATATGCATCTTGTTTTACATTTGCAAAGAAAGTGATTTTCGTTATCGCAAAGGGAACTAATTATTTATAAATGCATTTGTCTTGGATGTTGTAAGGTTACCCTAAGGTTGCACATAATTGTCCGAGTGTCGTAAAACAATATTTAAAGAAATGTGTTATTTTTTTTGTAAACGATAGGCCTTTTGTAAAATATATTTTATTCATACTGCAGACTATTGAACTTATACAAAAAGGTTCATATATTTATAAGTGTCTTACTTTTATACATTTATATATAGGTTTTAAATTAGAGACTATGGTAATATTCAATTGTCAACACGAATGTTTCGTTCATTATATTGAGCAGACATGCGAATACAGGAGCAATGTTTTTTTTTATTTCTTCGTTATTATGTATGAATACATAAATCAATGATAATAGAATGACTATGGGGTTATCTCCCTTTTTGGCTTTAAAGCATTGCGTGCAATATAACTATCGTGTTTTAACGTTCTCAGGTTCAATAACGCCTAACTGTAATCTAACATGGATAATACAGTTACTTATAATAATAACATAATTTGTATGTAGTGTGTGTGTTATACTTCATATATATGTATGTTTTATAGCTTGCTGTTCGGTTTAACCCAAAGGTCCATGGCGAAGGTCGTACCTTGATCTATACTGATTTACTTTTATATATTGTAACTTGAATGGAGAGTGTTCTCATTTGCACTCATACCACATCTTCTTATATCTATGTTAATGTTAATAAACATTTTATTAATGTGAGCTTGCCATTGTTAATTGTTACATTTGTGTTGTATGATATTTATTAAAATAATACAATAAACAGGCTTACGTCTTTCAACAATGTGTATAAGAATTTTTTTATACAGATATATGGCTTTTTTACAAATCTTGATGCAAATTTAATTTTTGCAACTCATATACATAACCAAAAAATTGATTGAAAATAGGGCTTATGTCAAAAAGACAACAAGCACACCAACAAGCAGACAACAGCTGATGGCCACCAACGGATTCTGACCGCAGCACTAGTTAAGTGAAAAAGGACGTCACACTAAACTTAAAAACATAAAAATGAACTAAAATACAAAAATCATACAAGGCTTTCAAAGGCCTAAGACTCCTGACCTGGGACTTGGGACAGGTGCAACATGTGTTGCGGGGTTGAAGGGTACTGTCCTTTTTATCTTTGATGAGAAAGACTGATATGGAAGATATGCTGACTTGAGGTACTACATTTTCTCCTTGACGACATGTATAGTCATTTCAGCAATAAAGTTTATCGAAATATTGTAGTTATTCCTACGAGTACTAAATTGGCATCAGTAATAGCAAACCTGTTCATTTTCTGTTATGAACCACAGTTTATGAGCAAACTATTAAGAAACGTCTAAATACCTTTTACCAGTAATTGAAAGGTCAACAAAACATACCGTTAACTTGGTTTGGTTTTTTCGTGTAATAATCAAGGATTATACTGCTGCAGTTTAACCAAATTAATTTACTTTAAATAAACGTAATACAAACAGCTTACACTGTTTTGTCTATATTTAGATATTGTCGTTACCTCAACCTCTTTCTTCTTTCCACGAGTGTGACCTACCAAATAGAAATTTCTATGTTTTCATCAGTTTAAAATTTCCTAATCAACACAGCAGGTGCCACTAGTGCAAGATAAGCTGTCGACCTTTCCGAAGCACCTTCCTGTATTCTAAGGGGTTCAACCGTCAGTTTTGGATGTTAGAATTTGTTTGTTTTCTGTTGTTTGTCTTTTGGTCGTGTTTATCTTTGCACTAGCATTTTCATTATCTTTTCGATTGATAAGTTTTAATTTTCGATTGTCCTCTCTCATCTCTCATTTGTGTAGGGTATTTCAGTATTTTTAAACAAAAAAAAGTATTCACATAATATTTATCAAAAATTAATGGATGTAAGGCATTCAACAATCAACCACGCATCGATTGCGACTTCTTCTTGAAGCAAACGTTAGATGTGCTCGTTCAAAGATGTAATCATTTGGATCAATTCGGTGCAGTTTAGAGGTTTTTATTCCAGAATATTTTATTTAATTCTGTTCACATCACGAATTGTCAATGGTTTTGTCTATGTTCTGTAGAATTGGTTAAAATATAATAGTTATTACAAGACCACATGCAAATTCATTTATTTGATAAATATTTATAAACAATCTTTAACAAAAAAAAATTTCTAACTGCGTATTTCCTTGTTCATAAAATGCACATTCTAGTAGTATTCAATTTAAAGAATTATATACACATGATACCTTATCAATAGTTAAAGTGCTGATCAAATTGATCATAGACAATCTAAAACTAACAGACACATACAATGATATTTGGCAGAAAGATTACACTGATGTATATAGACATTTGTTATTTGTTTATGTTTGATATACTTTCATTTCATTTGTATGTTATGGAGTTTAGTGTGAAGTTCATTTCCATTAAACTAGTACTGATTTTTTTTAAAAGGGCTTCTTGGTACGGGATTTTTTTGTCGGTTTGTTGAAGGCCCATATGTAGACTTCGGGTGTGTTCAGCTCTTTGATCGGGTTGGTGTTTCTTTGACAATAATACAAAATACAAGGTTATTGTTTTATACGTCAGATGCGCGTTTTGTCTACACGCTCAAAGATCAAAATAGTTGTAAAAGCCAAATGCAAAAAAGTAAAAAGTTGAAGAGCATTGATGACCCAAAATTCTAAAACGTTGTGCTAAATTTGGCTATTGTAATCTTTACCTGGGTTAAAAAAAAATCCTGAGTATTTCGAATAATTCATACTTTTTCAAACAGATAGTTTAAAAAAAATGACATATTGCCTATTTCCATTCTCTATTTTATAATAAACAGGCGGAAGAATAAGCAGTCAGATATAAGTTTATTGCTACTTACAAACATTGCAAAAAAAAATGGGTACTTTATCGATTATCTTAAAGAAGCGACAAAATATACCAGAGGGACAATCAAACTCATAGATCGAAAAATAAATGAAAAAGACAAACAGAAAATAAGTGAATAAAAGACACAATATAGAAAACTAAAGACTTAGCAACACGACCCCCACCACAATTGGGAATGATCTCAGTTGCTTCTGAAGGGTAAGCAGATCCTGCTCCACATGTGGCACCCGTCGTGTTATTTATATATCATAACAAACCCGGTAAATAGACTAATTCGGTAGGTCACATAAAAGGGATGGTTGCTAACATGAAAAAAAAAACATATAAATTACGTATATTCTTATTAAGTGCGAGATATTATGGACATAATTGTGCAAATCGTGATACAAGTATGAAATTTGGTACACGAGTAGACTAAATAATAATAGAAAAAAATTCAGCTCAGGCCATAAAACAATTTCATTTATTCAAGATGGCCACCGCTCATTTTGCAAATGGAGTCATATCCAATTGGTTACATTTCGTTAATCTTTTTGAAAGCTGTGTAATAGGTATAATCCAATGTAAGTTTTGAAAAAACTTAAATAACAATTCATAAAGTACGACAAAACAATACATACATGAAGAAAAAAAGAAACTTCCGATTATTTGGTATGCTATTTTCTCATTGTTGAATATAAATTGGCTGCCTGTAACTGCTTATGACAACAGTTGTTTTAAAAATAGTCCGTTTGTATATATAAATGACATTTTTACCTATTTAGTCTTTTTATTAAGACCACACCTTTTCTAATTTATGAAATGTCTGTACAAGTTAGGTGTATGACAGTTGTTGTCCATTTGGTTAATGTGATTGAGCTTTTGAATTTTCATCGGAGTTTTGTGATTTTACTTTGTGATTCTGTTTGCCTCTTTAAATTTTACCTTAATATTTGAAATTAAAAATGACTTGCATATCGTCACACCCATCCACATCTTATCCTTACACCCCATCCCCTATCCACACTCCTTTCATCCATTTCGTAGAAAAACAGTATTACCAAGTGACGCACATCATTATCATTTGTGTCTTTTACGTGGTTAGAAGACTGAAAAAATTGTAGGATGATTTTAAAAGTATAATTCAAACATATTTCTCTTCGAGAAAGCTTCAGAATCTCTATTTTGAGTTTATTCAGAATTTGATTTTGATATACATTTTGTACGTTTCAAATAAAACAAAAACTACGGAATTAAATACAAAATTATTGACTTATTAAATCTACGAACTAGAATCAGTTAAAATTTGAAATTGTGAAACTGGATGTCTCCAATTTAACATCATATCTATTTTGGATTTTTTGTTTATTTTAAAATCCTGATAACAGATTTCATATGTCACTTCTGATTCAAATCTGATAATATGACATAATATATTTTCTACACAATTTTAATAAATTCTTTATCCCGATTTAAATATATTATAACGGACTTTGAGAATTCAGTATTGTTTCATACAAATTTGACAAATAGACATCCTAATTACGATTAAGTCGTTACAATACATATCAAATGATCCGTCATTAGGGAATTCAAGAAATCATTTAAAAGTTTTTTGGATTCGAGCGTCACTAATGAGTCTTTTGTAGACGAAACGCGAGTCTGGCGTGAAAACAACTTTAAAGCTGGTGTCTATAATGAGTTTATTAATATGTTATTTCCAAGTTAAAGCATTTTTAGAAGTTGTTATTAACTTTTAAATGATGTAATAAGAATTTGAATAAATTAATACTTATTCATTGCCCTAGCTTCAGTGATAATGAGACTGGCCATAAGCATCGACAACCCTTTTGTGAAGCCGAACTGTAGAGATGACCGATCAAAATTCAAGGTTAATCGAGGTAGTATGGTACATTCGAAGAGTTTTGAGATGACAGGTGTAACGGCAATTCCTCTATAGTTGTCCATTAGCATTGGATTTTTCCCTTTTTTGAGCACAGGTGTTACGATACCAGATTTAAAGATATCAGGTATATGATGATTGATGAAAATGTTATTGAAACAGTTTGTAAGAAAATGAGTAACTGTTGTTGGTGAGTTTTTAAAATGCTCAGCAGCAAGACCTAGTTCATCTGTTGCCTTGCCAGAATATAGCTGTTTGATTGCATCACAGATATTTTGAGAACTAAATTGTGGTTCGTCGCTGTTTTGTTTGCAGAGTTCATCAAATATGTTATGCCGGATATTGCAGAGATCTAAACATTCTGGATTATAACCATTGTCTTTCGGAACAGCCAAGTCCTCGAAGTATCTAGAGAAGCTATTTGTTTGGTCCTTTGTAGAGTAGTGGTGCTCGCCATTTTCTATTATACAGATTGCATCTTTATTTTTGGAGCCTCTGTTACGACGAATGAGTTTATGAAACATATCTTTGCTAGGATTGTCCATTAGTTCATTGTAGAATTGGGTTCTATCCATATACTGTTCCTTTCGGAGTTGTTTGCGAAGATTTCGTTGCGCCAGTATTTTGTCTGTTTTAAGATGATCATTTTTCTTGCCATGAGATTTCCAGACTTGATATTTTTCTTTACTAGTTTTGAGCAGCATAAGAGTGGTTGGAGATGCCTTGAAATGAAAAAAAAAGTACCATAATACTACAAAAGCAGGGGATTTACATGTTGCACCCGAGATGTTTCAAAGAATTGTTACAGCAAGTAAGTAGATAATATTTACCTAATAAGATTTTTCTGTAAAAGAGATACAGTGATCATATAAGCATGATAAGAC
This sequence comes from Mytilus edulis, assembly GCA_019925275.1. Taxonomy (NCBI): domain Eukaryota; kingdom Metazoa; phylum Mollusca; class Bivalvia; order Mytilida; family Mytilidae; genus Mytilus; species Mytilus edulis. The sequence goes on from CM034351.1 coordinate 35,278,693, forward strand.
CCAAAAAGTAAACAAATGCAGCTGTCAGCATGGTCAGGTACCCCTCCCAAAACATTTTTAAAATAAAATAAAACACACATACACAAAAACAACAACAAACCTTAGGGTTTATCTGCCATTTGGCTTTAATATGAACTTCTTTAATACCCCTTTTTTAAACTATGAAACTTAAAATTATGTGAACTTTTTTAATTTTGTTTTTGAGAGAGAAAAATTATAACATAAATGATGTTTCATGTCTCCTTTCCTTTACCGGATTTGTAAGGTTTTGTACATGATAATCACATCATTTTATGCAAGTCCTTATTAAATAAAAAATGTTTGGGCAAGAATGCTGCAATGTTGTGACTTTAAAGCTGCAACCTGGTGAGGTTGTCAGAACATTAAAGCTGTAGTAGTGCTGAATGATGCCGCTTCTGACATCATTCTGGCTCCACTGCACCGCTATTTCAATCCATGACAAAAAGCGCTGCAATGTTGCCATAAAGCAAACATATAATTTTCTCATTTCTCATTCTAAATAGACTAGAATGATGCGAGAATAAGCCCATTGATGATGTCACCATATGTTGCTTGAGCCTATGATTTTAAGTGAAGAATTGGGTGTTCAATTATTGTGAAGACTTGCATGTAAATGTAGATTAACATGATTAAGTAAATGCATCATATTAAAGTTCAATCTATCATGTAATTAAATCATGGTAATTGTTTAATCCTGATAGACCTGGAAAGCATTTTCAAAAAGTTGTTATTTATTCCAGGGACAAACTTTCATGTAATGGGGCAAATTGGTACCTTCTGAAACATTAGTCGTCGTTTCCCTTTCCTTTCTCAATTTAACCCTCACTAAAATTTGAAGAGCATGCAGAAAGAAGTTTGGTCAATTGTGTCTTTGTTACCCTCTAAAGTCAGATTGAAATGCTATTTGTTTGAAAAAAAGTGTATTATAATCACGAGTTTAGATTGCTAATTAGACAAAACAAAACACCTTTGACTGAAGTGAGGGGGCTCCTGTTGGGATCATGGAAATTATGTTGGTGTTATTGAAGGTATGGATGTTGCATGTTGACAGTTCATGAGTTACACATTTTAACTTTTCCTTTTTTTAAATGTGGGAAAATTAAGTTCATTACATTGTACATATACAGATATAGGAATAATCTCTGAGGATAGAACTTTCCTTTCTTTAAAAGAAAAAGTTATTATAATAACCCTGAGCGCACAAAAAAATCATGATGTAATTAAATGAGTTAAAACAATTTCTCTGGTACATGAATACTCAGCACTATACGTATGTACCTGGTTAGACATTACTTGACCTTAGTCACTAATTAAAGGAAGTCGGAATTTAAAGGCATTAGTGCCGCAATAGTGCCAGCAAACTAATTTGCAATGCATACATGAATAATAAACGATATCTACATTGAACCCACAACTTGTTGCGCCAAAGAAGCCGCAGCATTGTGTGGTAAAGGTGCTTTAAAATAATTTGCATACGGAATACGCTTAAGGCTATTGCAGCATCGTTGCAGCAACAAAACTGCAACATAGCCGTAATGTTGCCACAACTATATATGTGCAAGAAGGCAATATAAGGGCGAATGACCTTCTTTAATTCATGTTTACTTGAGATAGGTTTTAAAATTCATGTTTTTTTATGTACATACAAGTAAAAATAGTAAGTAGTTTTGATAGTCATGTTAGTGATACACAGAATGAGATCAATTGTGTATCTATTTTCTTTTATATTACAGCAATTTGTAGACTGTAGAGAAAAATTACTTGGAACTAACCCTGAGTATTGAACATGTTTAGGAGGTATGTATTTGCATATACATGTACATGTATATATATAATTCTCTGTACACATGTATACTCAATAGTCATAGATCAGTAGTGAGTTTATTAACTACATGTCAAACTTCTGTACTCATAGGTAGTTTTACTATGACAAGAATAAGAACATGAAGAAGGTCTTTCAATTCAAAAATAACCAAAACTTAAAAGTTCAAATTTGGTCTTTATATTCCATGTTTATACTTGGCTTTAGCACATTTTATTTGCATTTTGAATTGGTAATCTAGTTTCATCATTAAGTATTAGTTAAAACTTATTAAAATAAAAAAACAAGGTTTTTGATTTATCTAATTTACACTTATGCATGCATGATTGAGGGGAAGAGAAATTTCTTAATCATTTGTGTATAAAAACATATTACCTCAACTGAACCCATGTTCCATTCATGTATTACTAACTCCTTTATGATAGGTTGTTTTTTCTTTCAATCTAATCACGTGTATTCCAGAATTTATTATTGTTTCACTTTCAATTAGTATCTTGCTTAAAATATTCTTAAAATGTTTTTCTTTTCTTATAATATAGAAGAACACTCTTGAAGACAAATACAAAGATAGCAGAAGCTGAAATACTACCACCATAAGAAAAAGGGTAGGTATGACTGTATATAAGATAGTGCCATACAATTTATAAAATGTCTCATAAACTTGACTTTTTAGCTCACCGGGCCCAAAGGTCCAAGTGAGGTTTTCTCATCAAGTTTTGTCGTCTTCGTAATCCGTCGTCTTTAACTTTTACAAAAATCTTCTTTTCTGAAACTACTGGGCAAAATTTAACCAAACATGACTATAATCATCATTGGAGTATCTTGTTTAAAAAAATGTGTTTATTGAACAGACCAACCAACAAAGATGGCCACCATGGCTAAAAATAGAACAAAGGGGTAAATTGTAAATTTTGGCTTGTATCTCCGAAACAAACGCATTCAGAGCAATCTGACATTGTGGTAAAATTGTTTGTCAGGTCAAGATCTATCTGTCCTGAAATTTTCAAATGAATCAGACAACCTGTTGTTGGGTGGCTACCCCTAAATTGGTAATTTTAAGGAAATTTAGCTGTTTTGTGTTATTATCTGGAATATAATTATAGCTAGAGATAAACTGTATGCAGCAATAATGTTCAGAAAAGTAAGATCTGTAATCAAGTCAACATAACTAAAATGGTCAGTTGACCCCTGAAGGAATTATTGCCCTTTATAGTCAATTTTTATCAATTTTTTGTAAATTTTTGTAATCTTTTACAAAAATCTTTTTCTCTAAAACTACTAAAGGCAAATTTAGCCAAATGTGTCCGCAATCATCATTAGGGTATGTTGTTTAAAAAATGTGTCCGCAATCATCATTAGGGTATGTTGTTTAAAAAATGTGTCCGATGACCCTTCCCGCAAACTAAGATGGCCTACATCATGTACATGGCAAAAAATTGTAAACAGGGTAAAATGCAGTTTTTAGTTCATATATCTGGAACAAAAGCATTTAGAGCTAATCTGACAAGGGTGAAATTGTTCATTAGAGCAAGAATTATCTGTCCTAAAAATTTCAGACCAATCAGGTAACCTGTTTCTGGGTTGCTGCCCCTTAATTGGTAATTTTAAGAAAATTTTGCAGCTTTGGTTATTATCTTGAATATTATTATACTATAGAGATTATCTGTAAACAGCAACAATGTACAGCAAAGTAAGTCTTACAAAAAAGTTAACATGATGAGAATGGTAAATTGACCCCTTAAGGGAGTTATTGCCCTTTACAGTCAATTTTTAACAATTTTCATAAATTTTGTAAAGTTTGACAAAAAAATTTCCACTGTCACTACTGGGCCAAGTTCATTATAAATAGAGATAATTGTTAGCAGAGAAAATGTTCATTAAAGTAAGATCTTCAAACACACATCACTATCACTAAACATGAATCCATCTGTGTCCTTTGTCTAATATGCACATAGACCAATGTGAGAGACACAGGCCCTTTAGAGCCTCTAGTTCGATATCTTGTATATTTTATATTGTTCATTAACTTTATAAAATATCTCATAAACTTCAAAAGATTTAAGATTTTCAAGATATCCAATTAGTAGATAACTGTATTAAATTTAAAAGATTTGGAGCCATCAACCATAGATTTGATGATTGCAAATTGAGTTTACTGGCAACACGTTAGCAGAGCCAGTAAACAGATTTTGCGACTATCAAATCAAAAAACAGGAATATCACTAGTGAGACAACCACGTCTTGATTTATATTGTTTCTATCAGAACTTATTAAGTATTCAATCTTTTGTAGGCACTTGATAAAGTACCTGGGAAACCTTACAGGGTGAAGGTTGTTGACACAAGCCTTGATTTAGATGTAACCAATAATTAAGATACAATCACCAATATTACAACTTTAGATTTGAGAGTAGTCATTTGAGGATGTGGCAGGCATACAATATTGGTGAAGGTATTACATTTATATTCAACATAAAGAAAAAAACAGAAGTCAGATTACAAATAACATATAGTTTTTATATATAACACAACCACTGAAAATACAGGGTATGGCTTATACATATTGAACACGGATGAGTAAAAGAAGTCAACAATACTCAACCCTCCTCCTAAATCCTGGGTCAGTGGTTAAAAATATATAAAGACAATTAAAAGCAATACCGCGCTAAATTCAATAAGTCCAGCACGTCAACATAAAACATATAAAATTAAATCATCTTAATAAAATAGTTGCATAAGAACTAAGAATGGCCACCATTAACTGACAGCCAATTAATAAATAGAGCCTATTGATTAAAAGACCACAAACTCCTATATTGGAATGTATGCTATACAAATTCACATGATTTTATATCATAGCATTAAACAATTCTAGTTTAGGATCTTGAAGTTGGTTATTTTTTATTAAACTTTCATATTGATCATTTTAACAAACAATAAAATGCATACAATAGATATCATTGATATAGAAAGATGTGGTGTATGAGTTTCAATGATTTTTTTAATTTGAACAAGTTCTTTAATTTCAATTTTCGTTTCAGGAAAGCTTTTGACTTTAAAATCAACAAAGAATTATGTGCAGCTAAAAGTACTCAATGACTGGACTAAGATGTCTTTTAATGACCTCATTACTGAAGGTAATCTTATAATTATTTCTTTTACAAACTTTAAAAAGCATACTTGCAAGACAATCATTTTATTTTGTCACAACAACAGAGAAAACTAACACAAATTTCAATAAACATTGTTATGCATCATTTAAATCCCTGCTTGTGGGTTACAGGATTAGGGATATAGACAGAATCCTGTTATAGATAATCAGGTTGTCCAATGTTGACAGAGAAATTTATACATGTAGTATTGTTGTCTTTTTAAAGTCACCTGACCTACTTTAAGTTCATCTGGCATAAACTTTTCAAAAATCTTCTGATGCGACTGGGCCAATTGGAACTAAACTTGGTTACATGTATATATAGTAAATTTGAATTTCACTGAACTTTCATTTTATTTATTTATTTTAAGGAACAGAACAAGCTCCAAAACAACAGAAGCAGACATTCATTTGTTCTATGGACGGCTGCATTTGAGAGTTCAAGAACCAGATCAGTCTTGATCAACATCTCCTTCAAGGCAGCTGTGAATATAAGCTAGAGAGGATCATTTAAAGATCAGACATAAGTTCTATATGCCCAAAGGTTGTCAAATAATGTACATCATTGTCCTGATGTGCAAGCAGTCTTAGTAGAAAATGCATGTACTACAGACTTCAGTGCCAAAGAAATGGGATGAGCATTAAAGTGAAAAATAGCATCAAACAGATAGATTCGTTGGCAGATTTATTTAATCGAGGGGGAAAATCTAGCTCTAAATTGACCCTAATACAGCTGCAGAAAGTATGAGATCAGGTGTATATACCTTTAGGAAAGATGAATTCTTAACTGCCCAGCTAATAAATGGTTTCTTTTCTCGATTGACACAGCAACAGATAAAACAGATAAGCATGACTATAAATCAGCTAAGTCTGAAATTCTTAGGTCACAATTGAAAAGACAGATTTTTGAGACAATTGAAGATTAAATTTTAACACCACTATTGTAATGTTAAATTAAAGTTATCACATTTGTCATCTGAAATCTCTAAACCTATGATCCTAACAAGCTATGGCCATACAATATGTTTTCTCAAACACAATGCTACAAGTTTTTATGAAATTTGTGAAATATTATCATGTAGATGTTTATTTTGATATTTTATTTGTTACACATTAGAATGTATGAACTTTTCATTTGAATACTGTTACATTTTTTTCTTTTGGTCAGTATGTTCAAACTTGATTAGATGATATTTCTGTAACCATAGCAGTTTTAACTTATTTTTTGAGAATTGCTAAGTCTCTTGAAAGTTTTGTAATACCTGTACAATGTCTTTGGTATACTTGTTGATTTTATGTTATTCTGTAAAATGCAGACATTTTGGCATAGTTTTAAGTGAACTGATTTAGCACTTTTATAAAGCTATGTATTTTCATGGACATTTGCCTACTTTTTCTATTGATAATTCTTCAAAATTGGAAAAGGAATATTCTAATACAATTTGTTTGAATCATTGAATTTTATTGGCTGCAACTCTGTGTAAATTCCACAATCTACATACCATAACTAAGGCTCTTCTTGAAATGATCAAGGTAGCAGCCATATTGGATTTCACCACATCATATTTACCAAAAAAATAAGCAAAATAAAAAAAAAACTGCCTACCTTAAACTACTTTTTATCAGCTTATATTCAAATTTGAAGCGTAAATGAAGCCCAAAACATAAGATGTTAACCGTTTGCACTCAAAGTATTCATATGACGCCATGATGTTGCTAAAGAAGTCAGCAACATTTGGTTGAATTTTTAGTTTAAGCAACTTTATGTCAAAATAAAAAACAGAAATAATATTTTTATTGATTATTGCATTAGAATGGACACAACTGTATTAATTTGAATATTAAAGGTTTGTGGACGTAAATCTAGATTTTCTGTTGCATATATCTGTTTTAACTAGCTCTGCTACACATCACTATGTAAACTCAATTTACCTACTTTTTATGTCTGTAAAGGTTAAAATACAAATACAGTTATCTCCTAAATTATATACACATGATTGCACCAATATGAGTTTAATATAATAAAATTTGAATGTACTTAGTAGGTGTTTTAATCGATTTAAAAAAAATTAAGATGGACAAGCATTTTACCCAAATTGCTTTATAAATGGCAAACTTTGTTGATCTGTATCAGTTAACAACTAATATGCACAATCAAGTTCTTTTTTCCCTCTGTATTCAATTACAAATATAAATCTTAAAAAATAAAAATACATACTAAATTTGAGAAAGAAAAAAATTGTAAAATTTTGGAAATTTGGTTACCATAGCAACCATTTTTATTAAATTTCTTTAAGCAAAAATATTTTTCTGGACTGAAACATTTTACTGATTAATTTTTTTATATTGTAAGGAATTTAATGCCATGTTTGTATTGTGTAAATATGTAAATTACTTGGATCATTATTGACTTGTAGAAAAATACAATTTAAGGAATTTGAAAGTCTTGTGTTTTTCATTTATTAATTATTTTTTTTGCAATTATTTGCCCATTGATTTTATTTTATAATTTGAAAGCCCTTTATAGATTCTTTCAAAATATACCTCACAGTTAACTGGGAGACGCTGCATTTAAGAAGAAAATCCACTTGAATATCCTGTATTTAAGCGTTTTTCACTGAAATCCAAATTTGCCATTTTACCATATCTTGACTGGCTGGTAGCAGAATAATTGATAATGGTAAATGTAAATCATATGTGAATTTTAAACAGCTGGGAGGTCATTTATATTATATTATTCAGAAAAAAAAGGTTATGTTATACATAAAAAAAGTACCAAACAGTGCAAAATGTCGTTTTTTCACTTTTTCAAGAGTTAAAATATGACCTTTTTAAGCTTAAATCAACCTATGTGGTTTCCATGGCAACCGCAATATTCCGGAATAATTTGTTGCCTGTTATAGTCTTTAGGTAAGGTACTGGCTATTATATAAAAGTTTCATCAAAATCTGAGACCATGTGTGCCAGACCCTATTAGAATTTCTTTGGTGGTTACAGAGAATTGCTCTTAAGGTATTGCTATTTTGGTTTCAACATTTCCATTGTCAAAATTACAAAAAGGCGTTACATAACCATTTTTATGAAAACAGTTTATTTTTTTATATATTAACGAAGTTATATATATATATATATATATATAATTATTTTCGTATACAAAGAGAAAATTTCAAGAGAGCTTCATTACTCCCACCCGACCCCCAATTTTCAAAAGCTTACAACTTGAAAATGAATACATGATTCTATCAAAATTTTTGTCTCTTTAAGATATAATATAAAATTACTAATCAAATTGATAAAATGGCCCAAGGGCCCAGCTTGATATTATTGCAAATGTAAAACCCTGGATAGTTCGAGCAAGTATGGCCCCTTTAAATACGTTTGACATATCTACATTTTGATTGTGATTAACATCTTGATAATGGGCATCTTTTTAAAGACATCAAGAAATTCAGTGGGCCATTCTTATACACTCTTTATAGAAAAAAATTAACATTGACCAAAGAATTATGAATCATGAAAATGTGCCACATATAGTTGACCTACTGCCTTATTACATCTGAGCAACGTACATAATAACTTAATTTTAACATTGATCACTCATAAAAAGGGAGAAATTCACATGACAAAAAAACTAATTTTGTTCAACCAGTCGCTGTACCATTTATAATAGGTCAAGACCAAAGAACATATGACAGACGGAAAACTTCGAAACATAAGGCTATTACAAACAAAGTATGAAGCATCCAGGTATTATATCTTAATACCGAAAATATAAAGCTGGACAGTAATACCTTTGTCTCACTCTATGACATTTTACATTCACTGTTTATAGATTATTCCCACACCGACAAAGTGCATTCGGCTCTTACTAATGTTTTTACTAATAAAACATAAAACCTGTATAAAAAAAAGTCTGAAAAGACGAAGGCCCCCGCTGAAAATTTTCAATTTTCCAAGTTATAAAGGGGCATAATTGTCCAAAAATATTACTGCCCAAATTCTAACTCGGCCTAACTTTGTGTGATTATTAACATTGTGTGTGAATTTCAATAATTTTTGATAAGGCAAATTAACGACAGAGTGCGGACACCAAACTAAATTCATTAATATAACTTGTGACCCGTTATCACTGAATTGTTGGGACAAAAACCACTGAATTCAACACGCCATTAGCGATAATAATCCTTGTGTTAAAATGTAATACAAACGACTCATACAAAATACAAAATTATGGCATTAAAACAAGTGACTATAGATGAAGACAACAGCGCCATACCATCATACATGCCAAAATAGTATTGCATTCATATGAAATGATTTCAAAAGTTGCTTAATTGAACAACATACAATATTAAGAAATTCTTAATAAACATTCTTTTTATGATGATATATACTGAGAAAAAGTATTCACATGCAGAACTAAATTTGTACATTCATATGTAGAATAAGTATGTACATATATAGTAAATAAAGTATATGCATATGAGGTTAACTTTGTCCAAATATATATATAGAAAAGTATGTGCATATAAGGTAAACGATGTGCATATGTAGGAAAAGTATGTGCATATATATATATAAAAAGTAAGTGAACATAAAGTAAACTATGAAAAGTATGTGTAAACATAGAAAAAAACACGTGCAGATATTGAAAAGTATGTGCATTCATGTATATAAACATATGTTTGTATTCGGCAGCTACGGCGTTCCATAAAGTAGTCTCTTTAGCAAAACAGCGCATGTCTATAAGATCACGTGTAACTTATGCGCATAAGTTGTACAACTCGTGCGCACAAGTTAATAACTCGTGCGCACAAGTTGTGTTACTTGTGCGCCCAAGATAGTAACTTGTGCGCACAAGTTGAAATTTTTTTTTGCCTGGCACTCCAGGGCTTCCGTAGAACTGTATGTAAGATTGCTTCATATTGGTTTGCCTGGTTTTTTTTTCTTTTTATATATTCGAAAGTAATCTTGTCTTAAATGTAATTTGCTTCCTAAGCATTAAATCTCTACATATCTACTGCAAAATCGTAATATACATAGAGAATATCTTATTACCTTTCCAATATCACATCTGTATCAACACGAGACACGAGTATTATCCCATTACATGAGTTGAGAGTTAAACAGGTTACTTTTTTTATACTTTAAGTAAATGTTGTTAATGTGACATGATGTTTTACAGATAGGAGAATTTGATAAATCCTTCACAACAGTGACTAGTATCGATATACTCACAGATGACTGATACAGCGAGATTGCCATTGGCCGTATTTCACATACAGTACAAGTTCTAAATTTACCACTAAGTAAATAATAAATATTCTTTTTTATTCTAACTGTTTATTTTTCAGTGTCAAGTACAGGCGTTAGGTGAGTTTCTTTTTTTTTTTATTTTCCATGTATTATGATAACATTTTTAATCTTTAGTTCTTTGATTCATGAAATCACCAAGCAGATATTTTTCACGACACTACATGAACTAGGGAAATACATTTTATCGTTTAGAGTTAATTTCGTTAATTTTTGCTTGGGTAAAAGTTATCGTACTATGCACCTCTCCTTGTTTACCTCATTTTATTGTCATATGAATCGGAGTTCCTTCAGATACTTGTCAGAAACAATAAAATCAAAGAAGCCAGCTCGTTTAATTTCACATTCAGATAAATTGATGATAGTCTTGCCATTAACAATCCAAACTAGTTCTGATTGGATTCTAATAATATTTCCCCAAGAACTAGAAATGAAATAATCAACAGACCCGGCTTCCTCCGCCTCATTGTCAGACTAATCTTATATCTTGAATTTCACTTAAGGTATCACTACAGTCAGAATTTTCTGACTCCAATCAACAGTCTTTAAAGATTAATTTCTCCCAAACTACTCAAGGGATTTTTAAAATCTTAACCTCATTTTAAAGCTGAAATATAACTCTTTCTGCATCTACAATAAATTTATTGGTTTGATTGATCTCAAAATATAGCTCCTTAATTGCCCAAAAATTGATCTTCCAACTTGGATGAAAATGGCATATTCATGTCAAATGGTAGTAAAAATTTGTTTTCATCCCTTTAATCAACCATATATACAATTTCCAAAACCATGTCTTAGATTTTTGATATGTGCCTCCAGTAAGAAGATATATTGATTAAACTGCTGTGAGCCAAACCTCATTTCACCTTTCATCTTTCAAGACCTATAACTTATTTCGAAACAAATTCTCCAAAAACTGGGACACAGTATTGTAGAAAATGCACCCTTTAATCACATATATCAAGGTCAAGCCAAAGGGGGTACCCACAAAGTTTCTATTTTATTTTTTTCCTTACAATTCTCATGAAAAATTGTTCTGAGAAATGACCTTAAAAACTGAATTTCCCCCTTATAACCCCTATAAAGTCAATATAAATACAAACATTCCACTGGGAACACCCCAGGAGTGTTCTGATACCATTACTATATCAATAGAACCACACACTTTGTGTCTTTGATGCTCTAATGCTGTAAATTTTGCATTATATGTGAAACACTAACTTGGCAATGGCGGGAGTTTGACGTCACAGATTTGACCAACATCTGTGATGTAGTAATTAAATATGGACAAAGCTCCGCCTCTTTGCAGACAGAGTAAGATAAGAAAATAACATGATTGGCCAGCTGTTTAACATCATTATTCTCTATATATATGATATATATAAAGAATAATGTTCATCTGAATTTTAAAAAAAAATTATATGTAGAAACTATGTCTGAAATAAATTGTGTGCATAAAAAAACATGTTCATAAAATGATCACCCTTTTCTTGAAAATACACTTTCCCACATGATTTTTTGATTTAATGGAACTGAAAAATTACACATAAATTGAAAATTAGTTCGAATGCATAAAACTGTATTTAAATAAAGTAGATCAAAGAGTAGATATTTATACAGGCAGTCAGAGGCTTTCAAAAATACTTTCTCACTCTTTTCCACAGTATTTATTTTTGGTAGATTTTTTCCCTTTAGTTTTTTTTTTCTTTTTCTTTGTTCACTTCCTTGTTACATAAATAATTTTTGTTGCAAAACAATGAGATAAGACTACAATATTTATCTTGTTGTCAGGGATTAACAGCTGGACACTGGTATCAACAGATGATTGACATATTAGCTCCTCCATAATGCCTATATATCTAGATTAATTACCATGTTTTTATTTACATAAGTTCATTATCAATTTACTCCATGTTGTGATATGATAATGACTTTGGATTTTGACAAACTGTGCAGAATTGTACTTACCTCAAAATTATGTGATAAAAAAAAATATCTTCAAAAAATCATTGCTAGACTCTAGTGCTACCTCAAATTGTCATCTCAGTACCAGAATCTATGACAAACGAGACGATTATGATTTTGAAATTATGAATTTCCTCACCTTAGTGGGGTTCGTGTTGTTTATTCTTTAGTTTTCTGTGTTGTGTCGTGTGTACATGTACTATTGTTTTTCTGTTTGTCATTTTCATTTTTAGCCATGGCGTTGTCAGTTTGTTTTAGATTTATGAGTTTGACTGTCCCTTTGGTATCTTTCGTCCCTCTTTTAGTAGAAATATATCAAGTTCATCTGCATACGGGATATATATTTCCCAACTTATTAGGTATTCCAAGAGGTAGTTGCTCCTACTCAGACTTTGTAAAATGTCACCAGTATCTAAGCATAAAGTTTATGAATCAGGGTTATGTCAAAGGAAGTCTCGTCTTCAATAAAAAAAAAACAGTTCATCGGACGGTACCAAGATCCAGGTTGACAGATATTCTGTATCAACTTTACAAATAATACAAGATGGTCTTGAAGTAAAGATTCTGGGTACGGACGTTTTATATCATCTGAATCACGTGTTATAGTATTCATGTATTTTTCTTTATCGATATTACTTTTTCTGTTTAGTTTGTTTTTAATAATACTCATTTGACGTGCCTCTGTTCCTATACATCCCATCATTATGTCATTGTTCTATGATTTTTTTTTAGTTTGTCTATAATGTTTGCTTATCAGCCTTGTCTAAATGCCTTTGTGTGGTTTTTTGATACATATGACGGGTCTCTGTAATTATACATCCCGTTATTGTGTTATTGAATATTTTGGTTTTTGTGTTTCATTTTTGCAAATGTTCATTCTATATATGTCTTTGTGTGCCTCTTTGGTTTACATTTGTTTGTTTTATAGTGAATACGATTATACCACAATTATGTACCCTGTTAGTTTTTACCTTTTATGTCTGGGATTTTTTTTGTACACACATCGTTGTAAATATAATGGCATTTTATGAGACTATTATACAAGTGAGAGGTTAAACATGTTAAACTAGCTATACATATTTTTCCGGAGTTTTCTTTTACTTTAACATATTCATTTTTTTATTTTGCCAATTTCAGATATGCATAGTTCAAAATACTATTTTTACCTCCTTGCCATTATCCGGAAAAGTTAATGACATGTTCGATAAGCATTTAAAAAAACCGGTTAGCAATAACTGTACAGTCAGCTAGTTATATTACCTATAGTTCGTGTTAATCGGTTAACTTCATGCGTGTAGCAATGATTACGTTGGATGCTTCATTGATAGATCTAAAAGACTGTTACCACATAAATATAGTCCTCCAGATTTGGAAAACAACTTGTGCGTGCTTTACTGTAAGGAACAAAGTTATATGTACTCTGGGACAGAGGTAATGTTGTAATACTGTAAACAAAACCATTCAACACATGATAAGAAGTATCCGCCAAAGATAACTGGAACCACAAATGATATCATTTAGAATCCGAAAAGGATCTTCAGCCGTTAAAAAATAATTAATCAATATTGATCCAGTTGAAAATAACATTTTAGAAAAGGACTTTATTTTTTTGTTCATGGTTATCCGTCGTTATCACACTTAATTAAAATACATTTCTAGTTTTGTCCTTCTTTCCGTGGATGCAACATGGACATTGTAGCTTGTGCTTTTCTAAATTATTTGCAAAAACTGGCTGAACTGAAATTAAAAGTAGTGCATTCAGTCAGCGCCCAATAAAGTATGTCTACACATTTGCTTCCGAAATAAATTGCTGTTGTTTGATTGAAAGATCCTATGTGAGAGTTTATGAATTAAAACATAAATTTTTATAAAGCGGTTGGTACATTTGTCTACAGATGCAACTTTTTCAAACATGTAATACTAGTTGTGTGTGAATTTTTACTTTATAGCGGATATATATATTATATATATATATAAAGTGGTGTATTATTTCAAGATCATGGTTACACGTGCTATGGTTTTACAATTCAGGAATTCCGTTTAAGTCATTGGATAGTAAATAGTTTCGCATGTTGGCAGGTTATAAATTGACACCTGGTATTTCAACCAAATAGCACGTATTATAGTGACAGTTTGATAATAAATGACTTTAGTTATAAATAAGGCGTTATCGTCTTTGAAGATAATGTACGGCACACATTATATGTTAACTACATTACATCAACAGAAATCATTTAAGAATTATGCTGTTAATGTAATAAAAAATTTATTCCATAATATATTTGACCTTTTTAAATTGAAAACACTGGAGAACAAAGATGTATTTAATATATAATCCCAAAATATCGTTTCAATTATTTTTTAGGATGGTAGACAATGTTTTTGTGGTAATGATCCTTTTCAGTACGAATTTGGATATAATTGTTATCATAAGTGCATTGGCGATCCTGAACAGATATGTGGAGGAAACTACCAGTTATCAGTATATGGAACAGGTACATTAACTGATTAGTGAATAAGTATAAACATTTTATGAAAGGTTGTAAGCTTAATATGGAAAATGATGATGTTATCATGCTGTAAATCATCATTTGAAATCCTTTATTTCTCATATCACGGTCAAAATGATAATTTTAATGTTGTTTTTTTTTTAATTTATAACCAATTATTTCCATGAATAATTAAATAAAAGCATTCTAAGAATTGAACGAAAACAAACCAGTATTAAAAGACAGAAGTGTTCAATTAAAACTTTTATATAAAATTGAGTATTTCATTGATGCTGATTTTTATGCTGATTGATAGCATTGTATATGAGGCTCGGAAGTGATTCTATCTTTAATTATCACCGTTGCTTGCTGCTATTTCTTACAACATTTTATTAAAAATAGCAATGATTCCAAAACCAAATTATCATAAAATAAACTCAAAGAACTCTTTGAGTTAAGGCATCTCGGAAGAATCATACAAACACCGTCAAATCAGTTGATACATGATAAAAGACTTATGTACAAAAAAACTAACTATTTGCACCCTAATATTTTACATATGAATTTTTCAGGATATCTACCCTTATGCTGATGTGTTATGATACTAGTTTTCAGTTACTGAGCTTTCTCTTATTTAAGTGTTTTGTGTTCATTGTTATTTGATTAAGCTGCAATTATCATGATTATGTCATGAACCGTTCTTTTAGTTCAAGCATATTATTACTAAGTTTTATATTTGTTCTACTTTAGGTTAGGGGAGAAGAGTGCTCACAGACATCTTTTTCTAGACGGCGATGTTTCTTTGCTTCCATAATACATATCTTACTTGCTCTTAATGCCCGTGTGTGCAGTGATGTCATTGTTTTAACGAACGTGATCAATGCAACACTGGTAAATAATTAAGTCAGGAATTTCGTTAAAAATAAATAACTTAAAACTTTTACTAAATTCTTTTATAGTTACAAAGATTTTTGCTTTACCTGTAGAAAACTTATAAAAAACGATATTTCACATCCTCACTTTTACTGTAATTTTGTACCAAAAGCGTTGAAATCACTTTGTGATTTTTGTAAACTCATAAAACGTTTAAACAAACTTAAGAGTAAAAGTTATCTTATGAATGTTGTAATTAGATCTTTCGATATAGTTTACATTGGCATCAATTTTATCATCAGCAAATTAAAACGTGACTAAATTAGTATTCTTTCCAAATAAGATGTATAGAGACACACCCACGTTCATGTTTACCTTTTCTACTGCCTGTCGATACATTTATTTTTGGCATTGCACAAGTCATCTGTTCTTTGACTGCCTATGATGTTAACATACTTAGTCCCTTGGATGTGTTTTATGTGATTTTAGTCTCTGACTTTGACTTTAAACTAAGTCTCAGGAACTGTGAGTACTCTCAAATCGGACTTACTTGTTAATTTGACCTCTTGATAGTATTTTATATGCTTTTATGCTAGTTAATGTTTACTTATTAAGGGTTATATCTGATCTATACACCAACTTCTTGAATCTGATAAGTGTTTGGTATTACTATAACTTTTCCCTTCTTCGTACTATGAATATCAAAATTATTTATTTTGTGAAAATACAAATATTTCCTTTCTTCTTTTATACAGTATACTTAGCAACATAACTATTTGCATTTCCCTGTTTATGATAGTTTTGCGAATGGCATATTTTTTTTTTAAGGTTGTTTTTCACAAAATGTTTAACATTTCGCAGCGGTATACTACGTTTACTGCATTTATTCGGTAATTACATTTTATTCGTTCAGTGTATGTTTACTCGTACAATGTATTAATATGTCTTTTGAATGAGTTACGCTATTCAAATTGATATGTTATAGTGTGTATTTCTCTGTTGTGGTGTTACACTATTGTTTCAGATAAGGATGGCGGATTTGGTACCATTAAAAAATTTAAACCCACTGCTATGGTTTGCACCTGTCCTAGTGTTCAGTGCTTGTCGTTTGTTGATGTGGTTCTAAAGTGTTCCTCGTATCTCGTTTTTTTTTTTGTGTAGATAAGATCGTAGTTTTTCTTACTTGAATGGTTTTACACTATTAATTTTTGGGGACCTTTACAGCTTGCTATTCTGTGTTAGCCAAGACTCCGTGTTAAATACCGTACTTTGACCTATAATGGTTCACTTTTATAAATTGTTATTTTGATGGAGAGTTGTCTTATTTGCACTCATACAACATCTTCCGTTTAGACAGCCGAATTCCGTATGTCCCTGTCCAAAGTCAGGAACCAATATATATTTGATACATATAATCCAATCTTTATGAGACACAATATTGTTATAATTGAAAGAGAACACCATGATTTAGATAAATAATTAAGTGTCACTTTTAATATTGCATATCAAGTAAGAGGCACAAGAATTGAATAATATTTTTCTTTGACATGTATTATAATGATCATGATTATATCACAAGTGCCTGTTGTCATTTGTCAATTATTTGAATGTTCCAATCTTTATAACTACGGAAAAACGAAAATTTGGAAGACAAATGTCTCATCACTATGTTGCATCAACTTAATGTTTAATGAACATATCTTGTCTATCTGTGTTCGAACATTTTATAGATTGTTATTTTTCAGTTTTTGTTTTAAATTCAGTGTTAATTTGCTCATATTGATAACCTTTTGAATCACATAAATATTGATATATCAATAACTGTGTGATTTATGAAATACCCTTTAATGATTGTGATGGTAAGATATTTATAAATGTTCTGTTACAAAACTTTGAATTTTTCGAAAAACTTAGGATTTTCGTATCCAAGGAATATATTACCTTAGACGTATTTGGCATAACATTTTTAGAAATTTAGGTCCTCAATGCTTTTCAACTTTGTACTTGTTTGGCTTTATAACTATTTAAATCTGAGCGTCACTGATGAGTCTTATGTAGACGAAACGCGCGTCTGGCGGATTGAAATATAATCCTGGTACCTTTGATAACTGATTGCAACTGAATACTGTCATATTAGGTACCCTGTTATGTTTTGCTGGATAATAATATAAACAAGGGCGACATTGTTTTTCACAAGTACTGGGTTTGTCCTATGTTTCTTTTTCGTTTTGTTGTCTTTTCATGGTTAAATATATGCCAAGCACAAATGAAATCGATTGATATCACAGAAATATCGAAATTATCGTCAACAATTATAGAATGTTATTTAGAAATGTCTACATATTTTGTATTATTCGAAAATACAGTTGAACCTTTCACTACATATAAAACACAATTAATGATGCTAAATTGAATATGAATTAAATAAAGTTTTACTTATCAATGTTAGTAAAGTCTGTATCACTGAATCTACACAAAAATCAATTTACATACAGTCCGTGTAACGTAAAAGTTAACAATACGAACGATGCCCGAACCATGAACGGACGATGCCCGAACGATGTACGTACGCTTCCCGAACGGTGTACGAATGCAAACGAAACGCTGACCGAACGTTGTACGGACGCTAAACGAATGATGTACGAACGAAACCATGTACCATAAATCATACCATAAACGATAACATAAGCGCCCTTTTATCGTATATCCAATGGTTTTGCGTAAATCGTTTCATTTAGCGTATACCGTATCGTTTTGCGTACATCGTTTCGTTTAGCGTATATCGTATCGTTTAGCGTACATCATTTATTGGCGTGCATAGTTTCGTTTAGCGTATATATTTTTTTTAAATATAAAACATGAATTGTGTTCAACTTCTGTTAAATCTTTTTATATAGGTGATAATATGCGTAAAATTCGGATCAATCAACATTTTTTTGAAAATAGCCTAAGGTATCACCTTTTTTTCAAATGAACAATTCTAGTTATTTTAGATGGATGTCGGAATTAATGTAATGTTCTTACAAAAATATATTACGGGTCTTAAGGTTGACTTTTTGTTTAAAAAGATTATTAAATATTTTTTATGTATTCTCTTTTATAGCATGTATTTTAAAATCGACTGAATAGCAGTTTTATCTATATGTCGTAATTAAACCATTTAGTTTTGTATTATAGATTTTTTTATTCATTTCAAAATCAGACGAAAAAAAACAAAATATTCGAGAAATTTCAAACAAAAACAATTACTCATCAACTCCAAACATAAATCCCTACCAATGTACAAACGATTGTGTATTATTTTACCAGTCCTATAAATGCACTTTACTTTAAATAATCATCAACAATTGTCCGGCAAAGAACTAGACCACTTCCCTCTATTCCTGATTTTTCTTATACCATTTTCCTTAATTTTCTTTTACGATTTTCCTCTGTTCTTTATTTTGCCCGTTATACTCTTAGACTGTTCTAATTTTGTATTTTTTTTTTTTTTTTTTGCTTTATTTTCCTGTATTTATACCTCCTTAATTCGGAGCAACCCACCCTATATATACATATGATACACACGATCTATAGGTCATCGCTTGTGCCGAAATACACATGTTTGCATAACACAGGATGTCCTTGTTCATATTTATTTTAAGTATTGAATGCTTTTTTTGTAACTTCATTGGGGTGTAAAAGCGTCGACCGAAGTACATTTTGTAAGAAGCGCTTCATTCTAAAAATGTGCGCACGGTCAACGCTTTTACAACCCTATGAAGTTACAAAAAGAAGCATTCAAGACTTATAAATACATTGTTTAGCTAGGATTATGAAAACACGATTTTTATCAAGTTTTTATTTAATTTTCCTGTCCACTCTATTGTGGGACCTCGTGTCATCTTGAATGATACATTTTATTGTGTAATGAAATTGATTAAGGAATAACGCAAGATTGCAGTGTAGCCAATCAGAATAACGTATTATAATTCAATTAAATCTTTATTGCCATAAAACTACATATTTATATGTATGTGACACAACATATAATTAAACATACATCTAATGTTATTATAACATTGTAAATGTCCTCCTAATGATACATCTTATAGTTTCCACTGGACATTAAACAGCCAACTATAAATTCATCCGTCATATTCTTAGTTTTGTTATAATGTGAAAATCAAACAACATGATGATACAATAGTTATTTCAGATTTTCAATAATGGGAAATAATTGTAAACAAAACCACTCAATTACATCCCTACGACACAAATTAAAGTCTAGCCTTTTCGCATTAAAATACGTTATTTTTATCTATTTCAATCTATTCTGAATAATTTTAAACAATTTCAAATCAAACGGTCATTTTTTTTATTTGCCATAAAAAAACAATTATTTTCATTTCTCATTTTAAACAAATCGATTGTTTCTCAATGGTCGGTGCCTGTCAGCATTTATAAAACCGTGTTTGCCAGAAAAAAAGCTACATAGAACAGGAAAAATAGCAATGTCTTAGAAATACTTCGAGTCCCTACATGTATTTTCTAATTTCTGTTGTAATGTGGTGTAATGCAAAGTGGTAATTCCTGAATACTGATTTGTACCCACCAAACATCTGTGGTTAATAACAAATATATGGCCAGTAGTCTCTTTTTCTTTACTCGCAAAGTATTCACCTAAATCATGTTTTATTTATGAAAATTGCTCATTGCTGGCGAATGTTAGTTTTTCAATTGTTTAGCTGTTAGGTTACTTTCTGATCTCGCAAACCTGAAATTGTATGGTAATTATTGTTTGCATCCATTTGCACCAATGCATTCAAAAGATATAACGCGACACCGTACAAGATTCGTTATTTTACATAAACTATTAGTATTTTTTTCTTTAACGAAAACGAAATACGAAACCACTTCTCGCAAATCGCTTTGGGGTTATTGTGCTTGTCTTTTGACAAAATATAGCATTGTTTCAAAAACAAAACGTATAAGAGTAATATATAAAACTGAACTAGAGTGAAGAGTTGAGAAGTAGGAATTCCGAATTTTAATTGAATGTTCTAAATCTTAGTGTATTTCTGATATATGTAACCGTCACCAGCTAATAAAAGCAACATATATATATAATATGTTTAAGATGAACAATTTAAATTTTGTATACCAAACATTTAAAATTTTACTCGGCGTTTATAACTAGCATTGAAAGTACAACATCTTATAAACGATAATCATTGATAAAATTTATGTAAATGAGCCACTCTGTCTCAGGTTGAGATGGAATATGTTCGTTATTTGATTTAACGAGTTTAACAATCGAAACCCCTGAAATATCGTCTTATGACAAGCACGAAAAATGGCAAAACTAAACTTTCAACAGCAGACAATGATTTCTAATTATACGATATTCTTTCAATGGATGTTATAAATGCAATGCAGAGCTTATCAAGTAATACATTTCTTATCCCTTTTCAAATATGAAGTCACATGCACGAAAAAGTTTGTCTGACAGCATATTTCATCCTGGCCACAACTCCCCCACCCCTACCTTGTAAAAATTTAATGGTATCTCCCTAGTGTTGATTTCGACCTCGAGCTTTAATGATAACCGCAGAGAAATAGTCAATTGTAAGTCGATTTGCCTCTATCCACCACCAACACATAACCACAAGCTGAGTGAGGAGACTTTCTTGCTATAAGACGTCTAGAACTATTTTCAACCTTGTCGTCTTATTTTTTAAATTATGTCATTGATGATCTGATCACTACAACGCTTTAACAAAATATTCGTTCTCGTGAAAACTAAGATTTGTTTAATTTTCAAATTTTATCGTGGTCTCTTCTCATGATATAGGGGCTATTTGTATGTTGGCTTTACAGCTAATTTCCGTATGCATGTAAAGCGAGACTTTGGTTAGCTTGCTTGGTTAGTTTGTATATTTTACAATTGTAATTGGGATAATGTCCAATCAAATTTAAATATAATATCTACAGATTAAAATACGCCTCTTTATTGTTTGAAGATGTCAATGTTATTTACAAAGCTGGAATCCATGTTTATACAAACAGAGCAAGGAAGCCTATCAAAGCTTTACTCTACAAGCATTAGGAAATTAGCTGTAAAGTCGACAAGATAACAGGTTAATGTATTCAAGTGAATTTCAGATCGGTTGCAATTACAATGGTTCAATCAATCTTATCTTTGATGTGCCATATTGGCATCCCTATAAAATAAGACAGTCCATGCGTGACCCATGGCATTTAATATTATGCATGTCAGTGGATATTTTCTTTGTGAGGCTAGCACTAATAAGTAAGTAAGTAAGTAATTACTCTGTAAGTAAGTAAGTAAGTAAGTAAGTAAGTAAATTATTTATTATAGTGACATGTGTTTTTCACAAAATATTATATAATACAGTGAGATATAAAAACAATAATTAGAACACCCGACCTTTTGGGTCTATAAGTCACTTTAAACATAAATTACAATGGTAAGACGAACAAAAATAAATAAATGTTATCGAAAATTTTCATTTTTTTTTTTTCTCTTACTAATATCATATATTATCAACGTGTCTGAAATATTTTGAAAAGTGAAATTAAACTCTTGAACAGACAATTTATGAACGTCGTTTGTGTGAATTCGGGATTTAAACGTATTAAAAATTCTTCACTTTTTGGGATTCGAGGAAAATAAATATTTAGCAAACACTGTTGAGGAACACAAATAAAAAAATAATTCTGTATCATAAATTTAATTTGTTAATATTTGCAACTCTTAAAACAAGCTGATATTTTTTTTTAATTT
Source organism: Mytilus edulis (assembly GCA_019925275.1). Lineage (NCBI taxonomy): Eukaryota > Metazoa > Mollusca > Bivalvia > Mytilida > Mytilidae > Mytilus > Mytilus edulis. The sequence goes on from CM034351.1 coordinate 35,301,113, forward strand.
CTTCATGTTGAATAACCTAACAAATGGGGATACATGTATACACGACTTCCCAAATTTAATCTAAAATTCAACTACGTTACCCAACACCTTTAATATTGAAACAATACAAGATATAAATATATATTTTTTTTATCAAATTTGAATACTGGGAGCTATCTGAAGTCTGTTCATAGCATCTCAGTTTTAATATAGGCGTGGCAATCCATCACTTTTATCAAATCAACTTTCCTTAATAATAAAGAGTGACGTGCAATTGTGTCTGTTTCAAGTTAGATAAATATAATCATTCATATTTCTGGACGTACATATATCAGAGTTTAGGTTATTTCATTCGATAGAAGTAGATGAAAAAAAAGGATTTTCTGATATTCTATCTATAACTGAAAAATTGGCATTAAATCGTAGAGGCAGTCCCACTTCATGTGAAGAATAGAACGTATTCAGCTTTTTAGATTTTTTAATGCATTACACCACATTACAACAGAAATTAGAAAATACATGTAGGGACTCGAAGTATTTCTAAGACATTGCTATTTTCCTGTTCTATGTAGCTTTTTTTCTGGCAAACACGGTTTTATAAATGCTGACAGGCACCGACCATTGAGAAACAATCGATTTGTTTAAAATGAGAAATGAAAATAATTGTTTTTTTATGGCAAATAAAAAAAATGACCGTTTGATTTGAAATTGTTTAAAATTATTCAGAATAGATTGAAATAGATAAAAATAACGTATTTTAATGCGAAAAGGCTAGACTTTAATTTGTGTCGTAGGGATGTAATTGAGTGGTTTTGTTTACAATTATTTCCCATTATTGAAAATCTGCAATAACTATTGTATCATCATGTTGTTTGATTTTCACATTATAACATTGTAAATGTCCTCCTAATGATACATCTAATAGTTTCCACTGGACATTAAACAGCTAACTATAAATTCATCCGTCATATTCTTAGTTTTAGTTGGCATTAAATCTGTACAAGATATAAATATATATTTTTTTTTATCAAATTTGAATACTGGGAGCTATCTGAAGTCTGTTCATAGCATCTCAGTTTTAATATAGGCGTGGCAATCCATCACTTTTATCAAATCAACTTTCCTTAATAATAAAGAGTGACGTGCAATTGTGTCTGTTTCAAGTTAGATAAATATAATCATTCATATTTCTGGACGTACATATATCAGAGTTTAGGTTATTTCATTCGATAGTAGTAGATGAAAAAAAAGGATTTTCTGATATTCTATCTATAACTGAAAAATTGGCATTAAATCGTAGAGGCAGTCCCACTTCATGTGAAGAATAGAACGTATTCAGCTTTTTAGATTTTTTAATGCATTACACCACATTACAACAGAAATTAGAAAATACATGTAGGGACTCGAAGTATTTCTAAGACATTGCTATTTTCCTGTTCTATGTAGCTTTTTTTCTGGCAAACACGGTTTTATAAATGCTGACAGGCACCGACCATTGAGAAACAATCGATTTGTTTAAAATGAGAAATGAAAATAATTGTTTTTTTATGGCAAATAAAAAAAATGACCGTTTGATTTGAAATTGTTTAAAATTATTCAGAATAGATTGAAATAGATAAAAATAACGTATTTTAATGCGAAAAGGCTAGACTTTAATTTGTGTCGTAGGGATGTAATTGAGTGGTTTTGTTTACAATTATTTCCCATTATTGAAAATCTGCAATAACTATTGTATCATCATGTTGTTTGATTTTCACATTATAACATTGTAAATGTCCTCCTAATGATACATCTAATAGTTTCCACTGGACATTAAACAGCTAACTATAAATTCATCCGTCATATTCTTAGTTTTAGTTGGCATTAAATCTGTACAAGATATAAATATATATTTTTTTTATCAAATTTGAATACTGGGAGCTATCTGAAGTCTGTTCATAGCATCTCAGTTTTAATATAGGCGTGGCAATCCATCACTTTTATCAAATCAACTTTCCTTAATAATAAAGAGTGACGTGCAATTGTGTCTGTTTCAAGTTAGATAAATATAATCATTCATATTTCTGGACGTACATATATCAGAGTTTAGGTTATTTCATTCGATAGTAGTAGATGAAAAAAAAGGATTTTCTGATATTCTATCTATAACTGAAAAATTGGCATTAAATCGTAGAGGCAGTCCCACTTCATGTGAAGAATAGAACGTATTCAGCTTTTTAGATTTTCTTCTGTCCACTAGCAAATGTCTGCCTGTACCACTGAACATGTATATAACTTCCGGACTAGCGAACACAGGCAACCCAGTTACTAATCTTCCTGCTTCCAACTAAACGACATGTTCCAGATTGTTGGAATCTTGTTCTATTTTAATATCATCCGGAGAAGGATTACAGGAGAATAGCATAGTAATAGTCTTGTTCCGATTAAAATCAATAAACCAAATGAATCCTTAGACTATACTAAAATTTGTTCTAAATCGCTATTTAAGACATTCGCTCATTTGTTAGGACTAGTACTTGAATAAGAAAAGGATTTTTCATCATCACACAATCGAGTTAGACTTATTAAATTACCAGCTTTGTCATATACATGAATAAGGAATAGTAGGGAACCTAATACCGAGCCTTGTGGAACTCCTGCATTAGTATTCTAATTCGGCAAATATGAACTTGAAACAGAAACGCATTTTGTATATTTGAAATACAGTGTATAACTAATTAAGTGGTTAAATACGTTTTTAAATACATTTTTTTTTTCAAATACTTTGCCCACTACTGATAATAATGAGATTGGTCTAAAATTGGAAATCAGTGATTTGTACCCGGTTTTGAAAATAAATAAATGCTCAAAGTCAACTCATTTTAAAGAAGTTTTGAAAATAAAATGGTCAAATGCATATTTTTTTACATAAAGCACAAATAAATTTACATGTTACATTATGAGATCAAAATACCTTAAATACCCCAGTCTAGAGATATCTTGTAAATTCGACTGAATACACCATATCGAGAATTTTACATTCATACTTGTTACGTAACAAGATCTGGGCCCAGGTAAAAAGATCCAGCAGGTGGTGTATATTCTAAAGTGTTTATCGCTTTCCATTATACATGCTGACGATGACATTTAGCTTTAGGGCCATTTTGTTTTCGCAAAGACAAACAAAAATTATAAATAATTTCATATATTATCAAATATTCTGTTGAAAATTTGTTTAATCATTTTTTTTTTTTTAAATTAGAGGTAAACAGATAAGCATAACGTCTTCGCAATTTCTTGTTCAGATCCATGGACACATATGTCAGAATTCTATATATATACATAATTTGTTTCAGAGATCGATTTATGAACTTTATGCTTAAAATAATTAACCCACAACATATGTATATGGTATACGGCATTTATATACATGTACATGCATAATAATAATCCCTTAAATATATTTTAGTTTATTGATTGAAGTTGTTTTATGTCCAGGATAAACTATGTCAAACATTTTTATGAAGAAAAAGAGTTTCTAATTCGAAGGAAGATTTTACGACATATTTTGCACAATGTAATTTAAAGTATTATTTCCTCGTTTCAAAGTAAAAAAAAATAAATATTATTTTTCATATTTAAAAAAAAAAGTGGATTTGTTTTGTGATCAATAGAACTTACTGCGACCGGATTTATAATGGGGTTTATATTTAGGTGTGTGCCAAATAGGGAAACAATAAACTGGTAATTGGTGACCATTTAGACTTCGTTTAGATAACACACGTCTTCAAAATTAATAGTTTAAAATAAAATTTTGGGAAGTTAAAAATTGAAAAGTGAAACGCTAAAATGTATATACAAACCTATTCTATCACTTTCCTCTGAGCAAAGTCTTAATTTAAAGGGAAATATATATTGAAACTGTAGGAGATCATAGTGGGGTTAACGACAACGAGCCAGCAATCAAACAACAAAAACACATAAGGACAGCTAGTGGGTAACATATATAGTGTTCACCAATAGATAGGTGTATACACAAAATGCCAATTTTCTAAATTATCCCTTATTTCTTTATCATTCTGAATAATTTATCCCGGAAAATAGAATACATGTACTACATGTATTTGATTTAACAAATGATAAAAGATCTGGGGTAAAAACGTGATTTAAAAATTGAGGAAAAAAACAGAATAAGAAAGTTATATACCAATCTTAAAGTTTTACTACTTTGAGGTATATTGTCCCCCTTCTTTTAAGGCAGTGGCTATTCGCCCGGCTAGCCGGACAAATAGTAAAAAATGTCTATTCATCCGGCAAGCCGGACAAATAGCATTTTTACGGTTTTTCGCTATTTGTCCGGCAAAAAATCATAATGATGAAGATATAGCATCGTGTTTTGAAGGTTTTAAATAAAGCACGAGTTGTTTTAAAATAATTATATTGTCTAACATCGTTTTATGAAAAAAACAAAAAACTATACATTTGATTCAGATTTTTTTTAACATAATATTCTAAAGGAATTTGTGTAGGAAGGGGGGGATGATTTTCTCTTTTGTAGTTCTGCCTATGAATTTCATGTAAGGTAAATAGTCGAGCCAATCATTATTGGCTTTATCTGTGATTCCAAAAGATCCTGAATTTATTGTTTCTGTGAAGTTTGGTTAAAGTAAGGTCCCCATATGATTATGCACGATTCTTGATTAGCAACCCAACGACAAAAATATAATTTAAGAAGCATCTACATGTACATGTATAACTAGTTTTGAGTTAGAGAAATCATTCAATGCCATATGATTCTATTCAGATTTGTGCGTTTTTCGATTTACGAATAAGTCAATAGGATAAAAAAGTAATTGAAGCAAAAAAAAAAAGATACATGAAATAACGAATTAATATAAGTTTACAAATACCTAGGTGCATTTAATAAAACAACATTTGAACTAATTAATACATCTTTTCATATTATTGTAATTTATGTTTATGTTCCCGATATGGAATTCTTCTAAAATTAAATATCACTTGAATGGGTATTTCTGGTGTATATACATGTATCACACGTGCTATCTACATGTCCAATATACGGAAATGACACGGCTGGGTATTGTAAAGTTACTGAATGAAGATTACTGTCATGTGTATATCCCCGGGCGAAGAATTTACTGGTTTGTCAAAACGGTTAGGTGTAATTTGTCATATTGTAATGTTTGAATCGCTCATCTCTTCTTTTTTATAATATGAAATGCGCCAATAAATGGAACTTGACATATTCCCCATTTCCATTCTCAATTTTATTAATTGTGTCATATTAACTTTGAAACGATTAACCTATTTACACGTACATGTAACATTAGCATACTGACTTCAACTGTTAAATAACTTTATAATTACTATAATTACTAAAATTTTTAATTATGTACTTCTCCTTCCGTATGCCATGTTTTTTGTGTCAATTCTATCTTTCCATCAGGTCCCTAGTGCAATATTTTGTTCTAAGTGCAATAAGGAGGCCCTTTCAGTTTGCGGTATCTGTACCTGTAAATACCGGAAAGGACCTCCCTCCTCAGTGCACTAAGAAGAAACATTTCAAAACAAGTCTATAATATTTGCGTAATTAAATGATTGTTTTATTGGCGCAAATGAATGTTGCAGTTTTTACAATAAAGTGATGCAAAAAAAGAATTGGCGGAATTAACTTGTGGCGCAAATTATTTTCTAGCGAAACTGGATATCGGCCTTCAAAACATTGTGTGTACACAAACAAAACCGTATTTATCTTTTACGAAGTCTAGCCGGAGAATAAAAGGTTTTGCAATTTGTGTAGGATTTTGATTTTAGAATTTAATGAACAAGTAAGAAGATCGTTAGAGATCTTAAGTGAATCGGAAATTGAGCTATGCACGATGAAAGGGAAAAGTTTGGTGCGTCGATAACAAATTTCATGGATGCATGTGATAACTGTAAAATGTCAAGTCTTTAAATAACATCCATATGTAGAACTGATTATTTCGATCTTTCAAATATGTGTAGAATAATAATAAGAAAATATATTATTTAGTCTCTTTCATATGAATACTGTAGATTTGTATTTGATCATCGATTGCAAACATAACGTCCAGTGAGAAATATTTCATGTATTCGTACAAAGAACAAATCAACTTCTTTTAGAATACAATTGATTTGTTATTTAGGTAAATAATTTGCGACAGAATAAGTGAAACTTGGCCAGAAGCTTACCTCTAAAATAAAGAAATATAAAAAAGGTAGAGTTATTTTTTAATTCTGTCTTTTACTCATAATGAACTTAAGCACTTTTCACAGTAAAAAAAAAGTTTTAACACCGACAGCAGGAATCACAAGCGACGCTGGTTCCATAGATATCTTCAACGAATTTTTATATACCCCTGGCAGTGTTCGGTTTATATCAGACTCACATTGAGGAGAACAAATACCATGCATGGATGTGTTGGCTTTTTTTTTTAATGCATTTAGATATGAAACATGTACTTCATATAATGCCTTATTTATAGAACATTCTTTATAATCTATTGTGTCAAGGAAATATTTGGATCAGAGAAATTTTTGGCGGAGGAGAGAGAGAGACATAGAGAGCCTGACTTATATCGCGGTATTTGGTCTCATGTTATTCATGTCAAAATGTGATTGGATGAAACGTTTCCCATTCGTTTTATATATATTCCATAATGATTTAATTCAATCCAAACTAATAATTTTTTTTTATCCCGCATCTTTTTATATTAAATCACTTTAACTCATAACTATAATAATTGAAATAACTTTCTAAAATAAAACCCTAGGCTAACATACGTGTACATCAGACGCTTAACAAAACGATATACTATACGATTGATGAAACGCTAAACGATATCACATACCATACGATAAACGCTACAAACGCTAAACGCTAAACCATTATTACCGTAAACCATACGACAAATAAAATGATTAACGATACCATGAACCATAAGTTATACAAAACCATCAACGATGACATTTACCATACGATGAACGAACGATGAACGAACGCTGACCGAACGTTGTACGGACGCTATACGAATGATGTACGAACGATGACCGAACTCTATACGAACGAATACCGAACGCTGTACGTACGATTCCCGAACGAAATAAGTGTTAACTTTTACGTTACAGGGACTGTATCAAAATGAGAAATTCGCGAAACTAATTTCTTTATTGACGACATAAATACAAATTCTTCACTAAGGAATAGCATTGTAAACGTCACAAACAAGACGATTTCAGTAACTAAAATTGAGAAAGGAAATGGTGAATGTGTCAAAGTGACAACAACCCGACCATAGAGTAGACAACAGCCGAAGGTCACCAATGGGTCTCAATGTAGCGAGAAATTACGCACCCGTAGGTGTCCTTCATCTGGCCCTTTAAAAATATGTATACTAGTACAGTGATAATGGACGTCATACTAAACTCCGAATTTTATACAAGAAACTAAAATTAAACATCATACAAGACTCAAAAAGGCCAGAGGCTCCTGACTTGGGACAGGCGCAAAATTGCGGCGGGGTTAAACATGTTTATGAGATCTCAACCCTCCCCCTATACCTCTAGGCAATATAGAAAAGTAAACGCATAACAATACGCACATTAAAATTCAGCTCAAGAGAAGTCCGAAGTCAGAAGATGTAACAAAAGAAAATAAATAAAATGACAATAATACATAAATAACAACAGATTACTAGCAGTTAACTGGCTTTCCAGCTCCAGACCTCAATTAAACTGATTGATTGAAAGACTATGTCTTCATCATATGAACATCAGCCATAATCCCTCCCGTTAGGGGTTTAGTATCATACCATCATAAAATATATTAAAGGACAAAACCCGTGTAATGCCAACAACTGTTTTTTTTTTTAAATAAATGTATTTAGTTCCGACTGTTTATCACAAGTGACCTTACAGTTATTGCAAATTCACAACGCAAAAATAACAGTATCAGCATAATTAGTTATCAAAGGTACCAGGATTATAATTTAGTACGCCAGACGCGCGTTTCGTCTGCATAAGACTCATCAGTGACGCTCATATCAAAATATTCAAAAAGCCAAACAAGTACAAAGTTGAAGAGCATTGAGGATCCAAAATTCCAAAAAGTTGTGCCAAATACACAAGCATTCATCAGTCTTGGGAGACGAGGCAATTCAAAAGAAACAAAAATACGAAAACACTTTTTCAACCATATGTTTCAGTAAATTGGTCATATCCAGTAAACACTATTTTTAAACTATTAAAAGAAAAATATAAGTCTTTTTCAGACAATTTCTCAAATGTTTAAATTTGTGTTTCAGGGTCATACGACCCTTTGTTATATGATTGTCTGTTCCTTTTCTGTCAAGGTTTTTTCGAATGTTATGTGTGTTACATGTATGTACATTGAACATTCACATGAGATAGACTCAAGTAGGCAAAATATGAATTGATGAATACATGTTTAGATTCCATTTATAGTATTTTTACTGCTTCAGTGTAACTAAGTTAGGATTTGAACCTAAGACCTTCTCATAGAGATGCTCTGACCCCTGAGATACCTAGTTGAAAACACTGAAAGCATATATACATATTTCAAGAATCACAAACATGATATATCTTATCAATTATTCTCCAAGTTACCAAAAGAATGATACAAAAAAAAAGTCATGACATGTATATTAATATACATGGACCAACAGTATGCAGCGAAGCAATATTGAAAACACATTCCATAATTTCAGTCTGGTTGTTTTTGTTCCTCAGTGAAGAAAATACCCCCGGAAAATATGTTTTTCTCAATGATGACATTAGGCAAAGCACGTATAGGAAATGATACTACTCAATAACTTGAACCTAATACCGTCCCACTGTAATTTGGTGGGGAAGTCAGTATAAAAATAACACCTACCTTCCATGTCTTCTCACGTACAAATGGCGGGTACAAGGTGCGAGATGTCGAGGTATTAATACATACAAAAAGTTCAATTTACCAATATCCATCTTTCTCAAATTAACTTCTCCTTAGCGAGTTACGACTTCTAATATTTAAGTACTCTCAGACTTAATACAAACAACATGTTGATGCGATATTTCTGAATTTTTTTTGGCGACGCGTATGCTTAAAAGTTGTTCGGCAGTCAGCGAGTAGATATTTTCTCCTTCTGGTGATATGAAATACTTTTGTTTTCAATCTTTCATTAAGCCTTGTTTCTTTTTTTTTTTTTTGTATCATCTTCAAATATTATACACCCATATATGAATTATCATGTACAAAAAACATTTTTCTTCATGTAGTTAATGGGAATATTTTACCCTGCGTATTTTGGCCGCAAGGTATTCCGCGGTTTAATATGTCGATGACGTGTGTTGCTTTGTAACAACAGAGACACTCCGGTAATAACAATTCCCGCAAAATTATTAAAAAAGGAAATTTTGATTAAAACATTGCTTTGAAAGATGATAAAAATGTTATCTAAATGGGGAATGTATAGATATTGAAAAATGAATGTGATGAAACTCGACAGAATATGAAGCTAAATGGCTCGTTCGCTACGCTCACACGACATTTAGCTTCATATTCTGGCTCGTGGGCTGATATTTTTCTATATCTATATATCCACATCAAGATAACATGTACATATTTGCTGTTCTTGTATATATTTTTATTATATTACCGTCATGTAATGTTGTCATTGTAACGGTATATTTAATATAAACCATGTTTAACACACCATTTCATATGATGTAAGATATGACAGTTGTTATCTGATAGTTCGATTCTATGTATGTTGCATAGTTTGTTTGTTTTTTGTTGTCCTCGGTTTAAGTTAGTAACCTTGATTTGTTTTTCCTCCAATCGATTAATGAATTTTGAATAGCAATATACTACAGCTGGTTGTATTTGTAACTTCTCTGTGTTTCCTTAATCTAAGTTACATATTTCCACAGAAATCTATTTGACATATTTAACACGTGATTCATTAACACATTTCAAATTCGTGTTGTGTCTTTTTAATCAGTTTTACAATTGATCATTACTTATATTTGTAATTCCCACACGATATACATTTATCTTAAAAAGGACATTTCGAATAAGAGTAGGTAGAGAAGAATATTTTCTATATAAATAAGATGAACTTTTATATTGAAAATAATGTATAAGATACTAGTAGTGACTTTTTCATTTGAGAATAACATAAACTTTGTTTAATCAAAGACACTTTTTAGTTAACAGATAACACATGTTCAAAAAAGATTGAAACAGACCGGAACAATAATATCTTGATAACAAATAAATGTGCATTCTGAATTGTCATGTGTGTACCAAGGTTTAGAATCACATACATTGGTGTTGATGGTATCTTTTATTACAAGTTCAATGTAAAATAAATGAAAACCAATTAGTTTCAATATTTTGGGGTTTCATCACATTCATGTATCTAACAACGGATCATGTAGATTAATACTATACATTAGCGAGCATTATTTTACAATTATAACATGTTTAATACCTGAACATTAAAACAAATTTTATAAAATGGCAATCATCGACAGAAACATATCTGGTTTCTATTCGTGTGAGAGGGTAAAGATAATTAATTACCAAGTTCATTCATAAGATTTCAATTTTGGACAACTACAATATTTCGTTTCCAGTTTGGTTTAGAAGATATAGCTAGATGATACAATTAATTATCTAATAACTAACACAATTCTGTTATAATAGTATTGTTATGTTCATTGTTATTAAATACATTATCATTATTAAAAATCTAATCTGGATCAATATCTAATTTTTGGAAATATTTTTGAGATTTACCTGTGACGTCACCTTAGTTCGTCGATCTAGTCGGTGCTGTTTTCATGTGCTGACCTAGGTTGTTTTACTTGTTCGTTTTTATTTTGTGATGAGTCACCACTTCGGTGTTGCCATGAATATCCATTATATGGTCATATTTATACCTTTACTGTTTGTAAAAGTATGAATTTATCTAAATACAAAGGATTTTTTATCCCAGTCAGACAAACTTAGCCATATTTGGCATACATTTTTGGAATTTAGGTCATCAGTGCTTTTCATGTGTGTTACTATTTTGACCTAGGTGTCAGTGATGAGTCTTCTGTAGACGAAACACGCGACTGGCGTATAAAATTATAAGCCATGTACCTTTAATAACTATTAGCATGTCGTAATGTTCTATTGTATTGTTAATTAGAGTAGTTCTCTATTCTGAAAGTTTTTCCATTCATTTGTTTGTAGTCCTGTCATGTAATTTTGTCATGTTAGTGTTATATCTAACATTTTCATAAAAGCGGGAGGTTTACCTAGCATAGCAACACAATCAGGTTCACATGTTCAGCGATCTGAACATTAAGCATGGCATGCTGATATATATCTGATTTTTTTATCACGTAAAAAACTTATAACAATGTAATTTATTTCCTGTTTAAACAGTCCTGCACCAAGTCAAGAATAGGGCAGTGGTTATCATATATTTCGTTTCTATTGTGTTGCACTTCAGTGTTCATATTGTTCCTTTGTTTTCATCCTACAGTTGATCAGTTTCCCGCAGTGTTAGTTTGTAACCCGGATTTGTTTTCATCTCTATCGATTAATGACTTTTGAACAACGGTATACATCTGTTGTCTTTATGAAAATATTTTCGAAAGTTTCTGCCTTAAGGGAGTTCGATTCTCAGTTTCAAAGTAATTTACTTTTCAAAACACTCGTGTATATATATAGGGAATTAATAAACGAATCCAAAGAGCACAAAAAATATATAGGTCACCGTGCTTGTTTTCGAGATATAAGCCAATGAAATTTTGGGGGGAAAATATTCTCTCTTGACTTTTCATAGCTTTATCATTGACAAGTTGAAGTTCTCAAAAACTGTTGAAAAGTAAAAAATAAAATTTTATAAGACTTTTACAGATGGCTTAACATTATACATGTTAAAGATTTACAGAAAAAAAAATGGGGGTCACCGGGCAAATTTGTTCAAGGCATTCAAATTGATAAAACCAAAGGATTCCGAAAATCTGACAAAAAATCTAAAACATGACAAGCCAGCTTCCTTAATTATTCGCATTGTATTTCTATGACTTTTTGCACTTACATGAGGGTAATATATTGATTAAAACATTGAAACGAAATATGTTCCTTTATAATTTTTATTATATCAATCAAACGGAAATGCATGTATCAACAACAGATCAATTTGTTAATAAGATATGTTCATTCCAAAGAAGTATTTGGCCATGCTATCTTTCAGAACCATTACTTTTTGTTTAAGGTTCATTTAAAAAAAAAAAACCACTTTAATGCAACTGTTTAATTTTTTTTTAGTTTGATATATCACAGCGGTATGAACTATTTGTTAGTCAGTGAACTTCTAATTTAGTGTAAATTGACCTGCAAATGTTTAATTATGTTATAACTTTTTTTTTGTTTAGAATATCAAATCTAGACGCGCATATAAATTATACCTTTTAAACTATTAAAAATAATATGATATATGACTAATTTACTGATTCAATGTTGCGACTGTCCCTATTATGAAAACAACGCACTGCTAGAACTTTTATACAATGAAATAATAAGCGTGTATTTCTTTGTTTTATACAAATATACTATCTTCCTGATATCTTATTATTATTGGTTACAATAAGCATTTCCATAGTAATTTTTTTATTTAAGCTAACCAATGATTATCGACAATTAAACCCAGATCTCGTTGTCCACTTGTTGACGTTTTACTCTGTCAATCAAACACTATTTATATAAACTGATGAATTGAAATTATAAACATTTGTAAAACAACATGTTACATTTTGTTCAAGTGGGCATGCTTTTAAACGGGAGGTGTGTTTAATAGATTAAAAATTCAATAAAGGGTCAGTTGTAACATATATGTTATTTGGGTGAAAAGAATGCATATATGTTTGTGAGAATCATTTACTATTTCAATCGTAGATTTTTTTTTGTTATAAATTATGTCGTTAGTTTTGGTAATTGAATAGTTTAATATCTTTCACGTTAATGCCTATTATAGCCTATTATATGGTAAAATACTTTCTCATTATTGAATATAATACGGGTGCCTATAATTGATTACAACAACAGTTGTTTTAAAATAGTCCGTTTGTATACATAAATGAAGTTTTTATAGATAATGTGTAATTGATTTGTTAACAAATGAGAGGTTTAGGAAGCTATAGCACCAGGTTTAAACCACCATTTTCTAGTTTCGAAAATGCATGTACCAAGTTAGAAATATGTCAGTTGATGTCCACTCGTTTGGTGTGTTTGCGATTTTGTAATTGCTAATTGATTATGGACTTTTCGCTTTGAATTTTCCTCGGAGTACCGTTTTTTGTGATTTGACTTTCTGATTATCGACGGTAGTTTTTGTCCCAGTCCAGTGTTTTTGTTATTCTGTTGTTTACTGATTATAGTTGATGTGTTTCTTTCGGTTCTGATATCTGACCCGGATCTGCTCTCATTGAATCGTGTTTTTTTCTTTTGAACAGCGGTATCCTACAATTTGTGTTTATTTGTTTTTACCTTAACATTTAAAATTAGAAATGACTTGCATATGGTTACATCCATCCACACCCACTCACTTCATCCATTACACAATTATGCTGTTGAAATACTGCACAAAATGATTTCGTCGAATCAATGTATAACCAAATGATGCATATCAATTGAATTTCCGTCTTTAACGTAAATTAAATATTGAAAAAGGACAGGATGATTTTTAAACAATAATTTAAACATATTTGTCTGAGACAAAGTTCAAGAATCTCAATTTTGACCAAACGCCACGTTTGACGGGAGTGGACGTTTCAATTCTTCTTTTTTTTCGTATAAACAGTGCACCCAGGCATCTCAGATGTTGATTTTATTTTCTTTTATCTTTTACATGATCGACGAGGAAATCAAACGTCGCACGGTTAAAGTTTCAATTTTATTCAGATTTTGGACTTTGATATACATTTTGTACATTTCAAATAATACAAAAACTACGGAATTAAATACAAAATCATTGACTTCTTAAAACTACGAGCTAAAATCAATTAGAATTTGAAATTATGAAACTGGATGTCTCCATTTTGTCATCATCTGTATCATGGATTTTTTGTTTAATTTTAAATCCTGATAACAGATTGTATTTGTTACTAGACTTTTAATCTACAAAAATAGACTTACAGTACAGCCTGTGACATTCTCTTAATTATGTCCACCCTCTTGCATGGTCAACATCCAATGGTGGCCATTTATTGGGGTATTCAATTTTGAGATGTTGGCCATTTATTGGGGTCACAAAACATAGGTTGATGTGTTATCTAATAATGTTACCTGTTGTAATCAATCAGGGTTAAAGTTTTCAACTTGTATGTTTCTTTAAAATTTACCTGTACAGGTAACTTAGGTTTCTTTCAAAATTGACATTTCACCTTTTTTTTTAAATGTAGAATAAGACATTGTTTTAGTCTTTGTTAATTAATACTATTTTTGATTTTTATGTTTTTTGAATTTATTCAAATTTATTTTTTTTATTTTTTTATTTGTTTTTATTAATTTTTGTATGATTTTGTTTCTTATTTTTTTAATGTCTTCTTAGTAGGAATCTTGAGAAGCAAAAAGACAAAAATATCAAAGATAAAGTTATTGACTAGCATTTGAAAGACAATTAACAGACTTTAATCTTTTTTTTTTTTAAAGTTAAAAAAATAATAAATATACATTGTATTTAATCGTTTATTTGCATTATTTAATGAATTATCATTAATAATAACTAATAATCACGCAAATGATATTTTTAAAGAAACCATGAAGGAAGTGATTTTTAGCAAGCCTGTTTCTTAACATAATAAAATGATCAGACAATATCAATCCTCTTATAATAAATCTTTATAACATCTATTACAATGTATTATTATTCAGGAAAACTACAAATATCATTATACGGTTTTAATAGGAAAAAACTAGTTTTTATACGGTTTTAATAGGAAAAAACTAGTTTTGTCTATCTTTTTTTTTTTAAATCTGAAATCAGGAGTTAACATAATGGACATGTTGAAGAGGACTTATTCTTTCCAAAAAAATATTTAAAGAAAAAAACTGTCTTGCTTTGCCTTTTTTAAACAAATGTGAACTTATTAAATATTACATCTTCAGTTTGGCTAATATCTGTCAGTTAAAAGCCAAAATTTGACAGAATACACTTATATAGATGGTTACACTTTTATGGTCTATTAATTAAATCATTTTTTTCTGTGTACATTTATATTGTTGGAAGTGCTGGACTGGTATGATACATATTCTTGGTATACATTTGCAAATATTTCCCTAAACCCAGGTCTTGTAGATAAAGTTAACAATTTCAGGGACTTGAATGAATTAAGACTTTAAAACCCTTGATGAAAAATCAATTTAAAGAAATATATAAGAACATTTGAAAATAGATTTAAGAATCAAAACTTTGGTAAAAATTGTATACTCAAATGTGTCACATAGAGAGTTAGTGGTAATAATTTAGAAATAGAAAATAGTGGACAATATAAAATTCCTAGAAAAGATAGAATATGTAAACTTCGCCACTTGCTGGACAATGAAGACCACTCCCTTCTTAATTGTAAAATTAACAAAATAACTTGAGATAATCTATTTGAAAATTGTTTACCTTCTCATAATATTGTCTCTTACCCAAGAACAAAAAGCGAAAGAAATGCTAAACCTTTATTACATGAATATGTTGAAAATATTGGCTCCCTTATAAAATAGTCATTATTAGAACTGAGGGCAGAAACCTAAAAAAAATCCATTTATTTTTGTTTGTTTGTTTTGTCACAAACTAAATACCATATGTTTATATGACAAAACAAATATCAAATTTTGTTGAATTAATGAATATTTTGAATATATTTATTCAATAGAGAAATAAGGAATTGCCTAAATTTTATTTAGAATAAGTTCTAAAGACAATCTTTAACATTTGTAAAACAGTATTGAATGCAGATACGTCTATCTACCATGTCTACTATGATTTAAATATAAATTATTTTGAAAATTAATTTGAGAAAAAACTTTTCAATAGAAAAAGGCAGACATTTGGAAGATGATATTCATTTATTCTTCACTTATCATAAAGTACATGTAAAAAATAGCTTAAATTGATTAGAAAGGTATAATGTCAAAACAAATAGTCATGAGTCAAATTAAAAAAAAAATCAGTAATTTATTCAACTATTTATATTATTTTATTTTATTTTTGAATTTTCTTGTCATAATCACAGTAATTAAATTTCACTAACACACACATGTATATTTTACCTGAGATACATGACCTGTAAGTTATATAATTTTAACACTTCAATGTAGTCAAGATTTGCCTTTACCCTTGACTAGTTTTTGATGAATACCTTGTGTATTAATTAAGCGTCAGGGGTATAATGTTGAACATATAGGGCCACCATGGTGGACATAATTTTTATGGCCACCATGAATAAGATAATGTCACAGGTAGTACTGTAATCTACAGTGATATACACTAGATCTTCAGCACTTGACTTTACATAATAAGCACAATTCTTTCAATCTTTAGCATTATACTCTAAATCTGCAATGCTAGACTTAAAATCATCAGCATCAGACTTTATATATTCAGCCATAAACTTTAAGTCATTTCTACGCTAGAATTCACCTACTACAGCTCTCAATCTGTATATCTATGTTTTTACCTATACACATTGTTATAAAAATAATGAGATGTGGTATGACACAATGAGACAACCATCCACTCCAGTTCAAATGAAGTGTATAGACGCAATTAAAGGTAGTCAAACGACATTCAACAATGAGGAATACCAAAACGGTATAGTCGGCAATAAAGGCCGGCCTTCACACGAAACATGTTTTTTTTATTAAATGAAAATATGTATGAAAGTGAAAAGATATAAGCAGATTACCAATCCCTTTTTAAAATTAACTGACAAGTTTTTTTCTCTTCGCAAAATATTTGGACATACAAAACCGTCCCTCATAATCATATTATATTTAGGTGAAAATCAAAAGTAACGATATACAAAAGAAATTGATTCAAATAGAAAGAGTTCCTTCTTCGTGCTATGCTAATTTGTTTAGATGTTTGTATGTAAACATAAACATTTTATTTTTCTGTTTATATTTAATAATATTCTTGTCAATGTGAAAGTAACCTATACACACCCCTTTTTTAAGTGAAAATTTGACACGATATAATTTATGTTTAACACAATAATCAATTAAAAACAAACCGTTTTTCTAACGTGTGAAGAAATTCATGTTACAAAACTTTCAATTTTATTTTGGGTATAACCATATAAAAAAATAAGTTTTTGTTTGAAAATCAAGTTTCAATTAATCAGTGCTTTTACACAAAATACTAAGTTTAACATATGTTGTTATCTGTCCCTAATTTAAAAGGAAGCATTCGATAATTTTGTCAAAGACGTAAGTTAATAATATGTCATAAACTCGTTTACTACGAAAATGAAACGGAAATAAAACGAAAATAAAATATAATCCAAAATAATTAATCACTCTTTTTATGAATATTATTGTTAACCTTTGAAACAAATCAAATTAAAAAGGCTTAATGACCCTTTTTACTTGCAGTATCACTGTCGAAACTGATGTCGACCAAACGTGCATACAAAATTTAAGTCATAGGTTAATGAAAAACATAAATCTTTTATTGTAACTTCTATAAATAACTTTTAAAAATCAGGTTTGAAATTAATATGTGTTTAATTTTGAATCCGTTATCATCAGGATAATTTAGAGGCATATGTTATTTTTTTTTTAAATTGCAGTCGAAGGATTTCATGATTCCTTCAGAAATTTAAAATAATTATATGTTTGTCATAAACCCGGTTACTACGATAATCAAACGGAAATTAAGAAAAAAAATAATCATCTTAAAACATTTTTACATTTGTCATGTTTGTTCTCATAAATATTTTTTTTGATCTTGAAAAATCAAATCGCCCAGTTAATTTCAATTGCGACAACCTATATTTCCAATTAGTAAGATTTGTTTTGATTTAAAGGGGCACTAGCTACGAGATACATGTATATAAAAAATCTAAAGTTTGATTTTTTTTGTTCAATCAATAATGAAAGTGAAATAGTGAAATAACAACTCGCTTTTTTCTGTCAAAAAGGTTCAATTTTGTCAAATTACGCTAAGAAACATTGATAATTAGTTATTCACTTGCAAGTGAATGAGTCGACCTCTTAAATCTGTATTCATGTTAACTTTAATTTAACCCCTAGCTAGAGATTGACAACGCATGCATTGTACGTGTACTGGTTATTTAAAGAAAAGGAATGTCAACAATGAAAGTGAAACTAAGGTAAATCATTTGATTACTAATTCGATGCACATAAAATCATTCTTATACGGTTAAAAGCAATGAGAAATATCTATTTTTTATCTATAAAATAAATTCAAACAGACCTATACAAATCCAATTGTACGTGTTGGCTTAATCTATTCATATCTTTATTTATATTTACATCGCTTATATGGTCATCTGAGGTCAAGTCGAAAGTTAATTAGATGGCGTCTGGACTAAAATACACACGAAACTAACCTTTATATTATCTACCCCATGCTCTGTAAACTGTTTATTTTAGACTTTTGATAGTTTGGATAAATGTTTTACATTGTTATAAATCAAATATGAGAATTTGAGTCAAATCGGTGACCATGAATTTGACAGCTAGTGCCCCTTTAAAAAAAATGGGTTGATAATATTTACAACTTTGAGCATCACTTCCGAGAATACTAAAGACAACACGAGCGTATAGCGTACACATGTTTAATCCTGGAATTTATAATGAGTTAATGTTTATTGATGACAGCATGCATTGTCTTTTACGAAATACTGTATAACAATCCTTAACGATTCCCGTTTGGACATAGGAATACACCTTAAAACAGAATGAATTTGTTTGCTCTGAAAATAATTATATAATAATATTGTCTAACAATACAATTCATATTCCTTGTAAAAAAATATTACATAAAGGTCAAATAATTCGTGATCGCGTCCGTAAGATTTCTAACTTCACGAGTTGGAACTTTTAGTTAATAATAAATATCATATTCCACTGGTGCCAAGCATAATTATATAGTTTAAGAAAAGAAAGAATATATTTTAAACTTTTCAACCAATTGTTCCGAAATGGCTTTCAGTTTAAAAGATTTATTAAAAATACGATACTTATTATTTCCTACTAATTCAATAAGTTTAAAGAATGAATGGGAAGCTTCGTTGCAGCACTTTTCCATCTGGTAAATCAATAAAAAATAAACTCACGTAGCATATGTGTTAATTGGGCTGAGTTCTACAATTGGTGACTTCATACATAACGGAACAGATTTGCCTCTAGTAGATGCAGTTGAGAGGTTTGTCGAAAACCTTAGAACCACACATTTCGAATCCCGACTTATAAAATACCACAAAACGTAACAATATGCTTTTTTTATTGCAACTTGATCCCAGCTGTAATTTAGTTATTGCAACAAATCTGCAACATATTTTAGAGTAGATACAATTAAATCTAATATACATTTCAAAAGTTTTAATACTTCTTCGTTCTGTTATAAACCACAATTACTGATAAAAGGAATGAGCATAACTCGTGTAACTTTCATTTATTACAATGTATGTAATGGAATTACACTATATCAGCAGGAAATTGTTATTATGTAACTTCTCGTACTTTACAAAAAGCAGTGTGAATTTGGCAGTTATGTAACTTCTCTAATTAATATACACTTGTTTACTGGCTATGATGACCATAGACTTGTTATTGTCCACATGGCCAGTAAAATAAGGGTATACTTCTACATGAAAAACAGGATTGAGATATGCATTAATTCATTTCGGGTGAAATAGTAGATCCATTTGTTAATTACTCTACTGATATTGAAATTAAGGATGCCATAATTTAACCAAGACCGTGTCCATTACTAGAGTGACATACATTATAACAGAACAATGAGTACCCGTCTAAATCTGTAATTCTAAACATCGAAGATGGTTTCAACTTTTTGATTATTGTCATTTTTTTTATTTTCATTAATTTAGCTGGTTACTTTACGATTTATTCACAGACAAAAGAATATTTACCAGGGATACGTGACAGGCATATCAATTGACTTCTTGAAAATTCTTATAAATGTTTTCTTCACTTGGTAGATATACCATTTTGGAATAATGAGTTAAGGTACAAGCATAAGTTTCAATAATACATGTTACGCTTCTCTTAATTGAAATAACGTTAACTTATCAAACATATACATTCTTTAAGATTCTGACTATTCATGTAGAATATGATGTATCTATCAGAAGGACATCAAATTCTTTAAATTCAAGATTACAAGTTTTACCCCCTTCTTACGGATGTACGTGGATGAATTAAACAAATCAAGAATTAAAACTGATACTATAAATTCGAAAGGGCATTATATAAGGACCAACATAAAAAATTCATGGACCTGCTTTTCGAGACATTCGATTTTTTAAATATTGCGATAAAAGGCTGACTCGGACTTTTACTTTATACATGTAATTGCTTTGGTATTATGCTGGTCTTAAATCAAAACAAAAGACATCACGAATCTGCTAACATAGCATTTGTAATATGTAGTTTTTATTTTGATCATATAACCTAGTGTTACATAAAAGCTATATATAAAAGTAAGACAACTAAACAGCTACACACTTTTTGAATTTTGTTTTAAAAGATTTTAGAAGATACTACTGACGACTTTTTATTTTTTATAAGTAAACGGAACATTTTGTAGAAAAAGAATGAACAAAAACAACTAAACAACATACATATACAGAAACTATAGTTGTCACTATACATGCTTTAAGCGTGATAGTATTAAGAATAATATGTAAAGGTTTTGAAATTGTTCCACCGATATCGGATGTAAAAAGCATCCTCATTAAAGACGCCTTCTGGGGGAAAAACTATATTATCTATGTACTAGGTAAATGTAGCTTTAAAACTGTTAGTCTCGGATAAGCAGCCGTGACGAACAATCGAATCAAGTATATGACCACTGGGTCTATGCATCTGCTGGTTCCGTCCCGAGGGTATCATCAGCCCAGAAGTCAGCACTTATATATTCATTTTTATAAATTTACTGTTTGCAAAAGTATGAATTATTCGAAATACTAAGGATTTTCTTATCCCAGGCATAGATTACCTAGCCATATTTGACACAACGTTTTGTAAGTTTAGGTCCTCAATGCCCTTCAACTTTAAACTTGTTCGGCTTTTACATATTTTTATCTTAGCGTCACTGATGAGTCTTATGTAGACGAAACGCGTGTCTGGCGTATCAAATTATAAGCCTGATACCTTTGATAACTATATTATATCGACTTGTTACAAAATTGCAAGACATACTCATTACCATTTAACTCCCTATGCAATTATGTAGAATTACTGTTGATACAATACAGAATGGAAATAGGGAAACTGTCAAAGAGAAAACACCCCGATCAATAGCAGAAAATAAAAAAAAAACTACCAGTGGTTCTTCAACACAACGAATGAATAACCAATATGAGGAATGTGGCTTCTACACTTAGCTCATAAACATACAAATGGAGAAACATTACAAAAACTACATTTATGTGCCTCTGGGAATATTGCTGCAAATTTTCATTTGTTCTCCTTTATTTTAAAGGGAAAAGAAACAAACAAAAAATGTGCCAAACATTCAAGATTTTTAACCTGTCATTATTTCCAACTTAATTGATTTCTGGGATGCCAGATACAAAGCACGATCGTAGTCATTGCTGGAATCCTAATATAAAGATAAAACTACAGGACAATGCGTGCCTGTAGAGACCCAATTTCCAAACATCAAAGATTATTTTAACTATTGTGTTTTGTTATTTTGTGTATGTACAGTGTAACCTGTGTTCACCGACTGACTGGGGGACCAGAACAAAATATGGGATAAAGCAGGATCTGGGAACACTCAGGTTATGTCTGCAAGGATAGTCATATTTTTGGACAGTGAAAATGTGTCTGATAAAGCAGGATTTTGGAATACTCAGGTATCGGATAACTCAAGTTACACTTTAAATAAATAGAGTCGTTTTTTTTACGATTGTTCTGGATTTCCCACTTTTGTATGTTCTTTTTCTTTCATTTTAATTTGCAGGTGCCAACATTCACACTTATGCTATGTATATGTCCATATAGTTGAGATATCTTAAAGTCTGGGTTTGCAGTACTGATGTCAAAGTGAAAGCTAAAGAAGACCAATATGCATATCTTTAAACAGAGAAACATAAACCGATACAAATGGCATCTTGGTAGCTGTTAAAAATTTCATCTTCACTCGGTAGAAAAAAAACATTTTGGAATTTTTACTATTCATATGGAATACAATGAAACCCATTAGAAGGATATCGAGAAACACCCTCCTCCTAAAGGTTGGTTCTGGTTTGTTTATAGCAACATGGTTACATGGACATGTGTATGTATACCGGGTTTTTTTCTATGTATGATCAAGGTGCTGTGGTGGCAGTTTTTTTTTCTTTTTCAAGAGACATTTTCTCAGTTTTACTGTTGCTTAAAATGTTTTATATGAATGCTGTATACAGAACATGTAGAACAACGCCTTGTATTTTTATATTAACAAATTAATACACTGAATACGGGATAAATAAGAGAATTGTTAACGGAAGATTTTTTATTTATAACCATAAAAACAACACATCTTTTACAATATGAATAAACTGATATTTACATAATTTTGACATTTACAATATTACATATATTTCATAACTAACACACAAAAGAAGTAACTCGGTTTCAGCTTTTCTATCACTTTTTCTTACAAAATAGATAGTTGACAATTTCATATGACCTAATTTAACCAGCAAAACACCATGAAAATCTCAATCCGTGGACGTCTTCGGTTTGACCCAAAAGTATACGGTATAATATTTCAGCGGAAATGGACTCCACATTATACTTGAAAACATCTCAATAGAATAAAATACAAAACTAACTAAGGCCAGAGGTTTCTGACCTTGGACAATGGAGGAATTACACATTTAATTTTTAGATCTCAACCCTCTAATGGATTAAACGAACACACGGCAATACGAACTATAAAACTCATTTTGAAAGCAATCTGCAAGTAATTTTAGAAAAGGATACAGAAGAAAGTAAGCAAAATGACACTGACAAAAAAAAATTAACAAGTCTTACTAGTAGTTACAGATATGCCAACTCCATTGATTGAAAGCTGATGATTTTTACATATGAAAATCAAGTTGGATTTCAAAACTTTTTTGAAAGAGCTTATCGACGGTTTGTGTTAATTTTTTGATGTCATTGAAATGAAATTTTGTAAAACGTGAACGATGACAACATAACGATAGAAAAGCAAACAAATTAAAAGAGCGGTCATCAGTGTTTTGTTATTTGTATTTTGTAATGGTTTTGAAATTGTGTAACCGAGTTCAGTGCTAATAATCCTGCTTATTTTAGATACTTTTTAGGACTAACAATGCTTTTTCCTATTTAATCTGCAATCTGTAAGATAACCTCTATATGTTTAAAAATACAAGGCAACGATTTTTCGTAAGAGGGCACTGGTTCGTTACAAGTAAATTTAAAGATACATGTATACAATAATTGAATTATATAAACGCCTAAAAAGTAAACAAAACGTTTTAACACAACTAAAAAAAATGTATTAAGATACATGAATTTTTGAAAGAAATTATCTATAACTATTTCTAATACATGTAGCACAAACACATCAATAGTTTGATTATATGGTAAAATGCAAAATCACAAAAATACTGAACTTTGAACAAAAAATAATAAAATGTAAAGATAATAAATAATTGAAAACACAAATAGAAGTTATTTTTATCTTTCATTGTTTCTGGCACTGTATAAAATAATGACAAATGCATTCGTTTGTTTGTTCGAGTTTTTTCGTCACATGATGAAGAACAAATGAATTATTTCTTTTAAGTTCATTATATATATATATACCATATCGATTTTTATTATATTTTTATTTGTTTTACTTAAGAAGTTTGATAGCAATGATTTTTTTATTCGAAACTGAATAGACTTGCTCAGAATTTGCCATGTTTGCTTAAATTACATTAAATAATCTAGTTATCATTTTAAAATCTTAAGACAATGTAAGATAAGGATCTGAGTCTGCATGAAATAATTCTTAATAATAAAATAAGGTACAATCACAAAAAAAGGGAAATAAAAACGGAAAGTCCATAATCAAATGGCAAAATCAAATAATAAAACACATCAAAAGAATGGACAACAAATGAATCAAATCTATCATCTATGATTTAACTATGGCAATATACATATTGGTAATGATGGAGCAGGATCTGCTTAACCTTTCGGAGCACCTGAGATTACCCCTAGTTTTTGATGGTATTCGTGTTGCTTATTCTTTAGTTTTCTATGTTGTCATGTGTACTTTTGTTTGTCTGCTTGTTTTTATGATTTTTAGCCATGGCGTTGTCATTTTATTTTCGATTTATGAATTTGACTGTCCCTCTGGTATCGTTCGTCCCTCTTTTATGACAGAAGTAGTTAGTTCTAAACGATGTGCAATTTCGGGTAGACAAGGAATTACCTTTCCTAAGAAAATACACAGATTTATAGTTTGATATTACTTTCTTGAGAATGATTTTTAAAGAATAAACATTTGCATTTGACTCAAAGAACTATTTAACACATTATTGATCTTTACAAACGTGTGTTGTCATATTATTTTTTAAATAAGCCTTTCGGACACAACTATTTCATCAACTTTCAGTATGCAGAAAAAAATACAGGGCAGATAATTCTCAGGGGACATTGAAATGTCATATTTTTAAGTGTCTTTTCACTAAATGCAAACATATAATCAATGCAATTTAAATATTTACTGTTCATACACACTTGTCTACAAATACAATTGACAAACATAATAAACTTGTCTTTTATGGACACCTTTATTTAATACAAATGTAGTCCCTTGCAGACACACAGACTATTATAATTTTGAGTTTAAGTATGTTTACCAATGCATCTACAAAATTTGTCCTTCAAAGCCCTTTTTGCTTCTGGAACCCTAAGACACAAAATCAACGGATTTAACGCATTAAGAAGAAATTCTGCCAGAGAAACAGTTAGCGAAATGGGCCCAACATACATCGGATCTACGCATGCGAACTGAAGAACAAAAACTACAATTTTAAGCGGACAATAAAAACTGAGATATAAAACTATAACTATAGAAGCAATCCGAGATTGTGATCTTTGAGTGACAGACTGAGTAATTCTTGGCGATGTATACTTCTGAACTATCCCGGATAACATTCCTGTTAATAAAAAAGCAACAACAATGAGGTTGAGAACGATGAAATCCGCATTTGTTTTAAAAATAGTTGACCATTCAGGTTTAGATCTACCGACAGCGCAATCCCTTAAACCTTGAAACCCCATAATGCACTCAATTAAAACACATGAAAAGTAAATAAAGAAAATACAGCGGAAAACATTTGTCCTTGTATGATACACAAGTGCTTTGAGGGGAAATAGAGACATATAAATACGTTGAGACGCTAGTAGACATAGATGTAAGCTCCTAACATTTACAATAAAACCCCTACCACAGTTGATAAGCATACACTTGAATGCTGCATCGAATTCAAATATGAACACCATCGAACACTGCGCTAAGCTGTAAAATAACAGGTCAAAACCGTGAATCAACGATATGATAGAAAAACTTAAAAGCGTTGTAAATATTGGTGACCTAAATGATTTCGAAATGGCAGGAAGGACTAAAACCAAGGTATTTCCGAAAAAAATTAGCATACAGAAAAGAACACACATTCCTATGTAAGCGTTTACAATGTATTTACTTCGCAACATCGGTTCACAATACTTGTAACTCATATCTACATAAGTAGTTATATTTTCTGACAGAAACGTTTGGTTTGCCTCCGTCAAGTCCATATCAGTAAAATCAAAAACAAATGTGGTATTGCGGTTGCTGGAATGCGTCAAGTTAGCAGTATTAATAGAATTCACCCATTCTAACAGCTGTATAGGTAGTGGCAAAATTTCAGGACAACTAGTGGCAGCTAAAACGCCAGAAAGAGACTGTAAATATAGTTAATGAGAATTAAACATTACTATCAATAAACATGATAAAATATGAAGCTACTTATAAAAACAGCACGGTTCAAATCTGAACAATTTTGAACAGATATATCATGTTATGGAGGGGTATTTGCAAAAAATACCAGTCAAGAGACCGTAAAATTCCCGAGCCACTAGGCGAGAATAATTTGGTCCCAACACATGTATTTTTGCAATAACTACACCTTATATAGCATGTATAAAAATGCTAAATTTTGATTGTTTGATAGCCAGTGTATTTTTCGCATATTCCAAATTTTTTCCTCATTTAAAACGAATTTGCATGTTTTTCACCATTGCCGGTGAATTTGCCTCAAATACCATGGTATTTGCCATTTTGTATATTCCTTTTTTACCCTCACGATCGTCTTCCCGCCAAAAATTATTCGGAACCTTTCTAACTTTATCATGTACATGAAAAGACAACATTGTAAAGCACTATTGATTGAATTAAACCGAAAAATTTTACATTAAACATTTCATACATGTACATGTATATAAAGTTGAAAAAAGACGTATATACAAATGAACGATTTAATGATGAAATAAAAATGATTTTGCACATAGATACCATGACGTTACAAAAAGACAGCACTAACGCGTATATAAATTCATGTATAATTCCCGCGGTACTACTATTTCCTTTCTCTGTACAGACAGTTTCAATCAAAATATATTCGGTGTAATTAAACAGATATATCATGGAATGGAGGAGTATTTGAGAAAAATACCAGTCTTAGGTCCAAATTTCCGTCGCCTAGCGGCGAAATTTCAGAGTCCCTCGACTGGTATTTTTCGCAAATACTCCTCCATTACATGATATATATGTTCAATACTCCTTTATAACATGATATATCTGTTCAAAATTGTCTAGATTTGAACCGTGTTGTTATATTATGAACTTCATATTTCATCATGTTTAATCACAACGAATAGATTTTGATTGAACTCTCTGTACTGGTGAAAGAAAATATTTTTGTACTAGTAAGCTGTAATCCATATACATGTTTATGCATAATTTTAAGGATAAGTTGAGACTATCATAATACCGCGGGAATTATACATATACTTATACGCGTTTATGTAACGTCATACTTGTTAGTTTTGGCGGGAAGCGGCTCAAGAGGGTAAATAAAGAATATCCATGATGGCAAAGACCACGGCATAGAGAACACTTTGAGCCAAGTTCACCTGCAGTTCTTTTAAAGTGAGAAAAAAGTGTGGAATATGCAAAAAATACACTGGCTACCAACAAATCAAAATTCATCAGTCTTACATAAGGTGTAAATGAGGGGCGAAAGATACCAAAGGGACAGTCAATAGGTTTAAGAACTCTATAGCAAACCGATGATTATCATTATCATATATGTTGTTTAATGAGGCTCGAGGGTACAAAAAAATTAAAAAAATTCTTAACATTTTTTTTTTCACTACAAATTTACACTTTTTAATATTACTTTATGATATTGTACTAAAATCAACCACAAAAATAGATTCGTTTTGGCCCAAGAAGACTTTTAGAATGGATATCATTGAAAAAGTTCATAATTATCTCCCTTTTCTGCAAACATGCAATTTTTGTGGCATTCAAATTGAAATATCTGCTTTAACTCATCGGTGACCCATATCTTTTTATTATTATTTTCAAATAAGCTGAACGCAAACTAAACAGTTGTAAAATTTAAGCGATTTCTGTATTTTAGTTCTTTCTTTATTTCGATATAACCTATATTTATCCTATTAGTTTAACAGAAAAAAAGAACCTTTACAAAAATGAATGCTTCTTTCGAAGGCAGATTGTGAGCTTAAATGAACGGTGACCCCATTTTTTTTCTTCTTTTTTTTCTATTAAATATGTGATAAAGTTCATTTATAGAAAAAATAGCGAAATCCTATTTTTTTTTTTTAAATCGATTTATACCCGCGAGCCCCATTAAGAAGTTATGGATGCAAGCTATACTTTATTGTAGTTTTAACATTGGTAGGCATTATATTAATGATTAATTTTGCCCGACCGATAGTGAGAGCTAAAATAACACAAACAAAATGGCTACCCATGTTAAATCTACAAAAAAGGATAGCTTGCATCAATTATTTCAATTCTGATTAGGACAATTAAGATAATTTCTATGTCCGATGTTTATAAGTGTATAGCGTGTGTGTAGGCTCTTCAATGAACCTCACTTTTTGTTTGTAAGCAAGTACACGACTGACAATGTGATTTTCAGTGGGAGTAGTTTTTAATAGCCAGCGTAAACAGTTGTCGTATCTAATCAAATATGTCAATTACGAATTGCAACATATTACAGTCACAATTAATGAATAGTAACAACATGTGCATTATTTAAGAGTTTTGAAGTCTTTTATGTTAATAAAATATATTGAATTCATGCCAATTTGATAAAATTCATAATTCTGCAGTAGTCAATAAACGCATGTGCAAACACATTTTATTGAAATTAGAGCATGGGTTTATTCACAGAGAGAAAGAAGCACGTCATTTTAGAATTTGGTATTTAAAATGAAACTAGACAGTGGATCATGGTTTTCTGTATGATTATTATCTACATCATATTGTTAATTCCCTTACTATAGATTTACATGTACTACTACATGCACTATTACATCAATAATTTGTTCTTTTTTGCAATCATTTGTCACATTCAAAATATCATATCATGAGTAGATTTTTGGGCGTATGATAAACCCGAGGAATTAGATTAACTTTCCATTTCGAGTGCTAACATTAGTGTACCAATAGGAAACCTTTATCTTTTATACATTTATAATATGCACATTTGACAATGCGTTCATATCATTGTTTTTGTTGGTTTCTCATTCTTTGTGGGTATGTGTGTAGATGTCTGATTGTGTGTAATACAAGAATTCATAGAAATACCCCAGTATACTGTCGTCCATCATTCATTATATCTTCACCGTCCGGTATTTGCCAATAGTCCCACTCTTGATCTGTAGAATTCATGACTGAAATTTAAATAGGACAAGTTATATCTAACAAATAATACATACGATTGATCACATATGTTAACTTTCATATTTATCTATGCAAAGGTATTAGCAGCTTCCACTAAATCGCATTTGATATCTTTAAACACGTAATTTTTTTTTTTTAAAACCTTTAAGATGGTACCTAACATCTTGACTAAAATTAATTTGGCTCGTTTAATTTTTATAATATTTGACAAAATATTTACTCTGACCCTTTGACAAACATATAAGAACAATAACTTTTTTGTCTCAAAAGTCAATTTCTAAAATCTTTGTCTCAATAGTATATATAGAATAAAATCATCACTTGATATAAGCTCATTTGCAGTTCCTAAAACTATAATATAAAAATGTTTTCTCTCATTTTCCAGATTTCAAATCATAGCATGATGGCAGTTCACATTCTTAAATTTATTAAAATAAATGTATATAGACGATTTTAGAACAAATATCAATCTTTTAGATGCAATATTGTAAGGTCAGATATCCTATTCACATCAAATATGCCCTTTATATTTTGTTCAGTTAGATAATTTAGAAGTTTTTGTACTTACAATCACAGAAATAATATCCATCTCCATGGTAACCTTTTCTACATTTACATTTATAATCCTCACACATGGCATTCATGAACTTTGAACTAATCATCCTCTCGGAAAAATTTCTTCGTACATGTAGCAGTTTGACAAACACTAATTAAGATCATTGAGAATCTCCTCAGCAATACAACCTGTTTAAAACGTTTAGCTAATTTTACAGAGTTATCTCCCTGTAGTGTTAGGTAACACCTTAACGTACTTGGTTTCTTTTTTAAACAGTTTAACAATTTATTAATAATTTCATTTTAATTCCCACATAGTACAATGTAGTATATATTTATCTTAAGAATGGCACACAACTTGTTCAGCTATTGTGTGCATCAATACACTATGTGGTATGTACATTTGTTTAATTGTCATGTGTTATTAAATCATATTTTACATTTGCTTCTTGAGGTTTTATTTATGATTCGTAAAATTGTTTTACCTGCTGATGATACATACCTTAATATGGTCCAGTTGTTTATATGTATGCTTCAAATTGGGTTCCTGTTATTTGTTCCTTTTAGTAGCTTTGTTCGCCTTCAAAGATGATCAAATGAATACAGCTTCATATATGCATATATGAAAATACTATCTACATACATTGTATTACACCTACGAGCCACCGTGTTGAACAGACGAATTAAACTACATAAATTATAGAAAGAATTGTAAAGGTAAAAATATGTTCATGTCTAGTTCTTCTGATTGTCCTGTTGGTAAACAAATTTTGATGATATTTGCACATAATTACGTACATATATATATTAATATAATAAATCAGTGATATTTTTATGTCCGGATAGATTCTACAATTCAAATGACAGCAATATTTGAACACAGTGACCGCATCAGTTTAGAGTGCCGGCGTTCCTTCGTCAAATACAGGGAAAACATTATTGTGTATGCATTTAAGCCATCTAAGTTTCTTTTCAATCTATAGCTCTTCATGTTTTAGATAAAATACGTTTAATAAATTTTCTATGATTTAAATATATGTTAAAGGCACCAGTTGTGTTTATTGAACATATATTCAATTGATGCTTCAGATAAAAAAAAAAAACACATATCGTCGAAAATAAATCTATAGCATCCCGTTTTCAATGGAAAAAATTCGGTTGTTATTATCATGAGCATGTTGAAAAAACGAAAGTTATAAACAGTTTTTTTCTGTATACAAATCTTTTATAAACCAAACGGGAACTTATGAATAAAAAATATATCAAAAAGAAAAATATTGGCATTTATAAAATGATATTTTGCTGTGCTTTCTCTGCGAATTTCTTTTAAGAATTCAATTAATTTCAAACAATGCATCTTTTCCCGAGTTTCTACATTTTGTTAGTTTAGATATAGTTATAACTTATACATACCCTAGCACTATGTTAAATTTGACTATCATTGGTAAAAAAAAATATATTAAGTGTCAATTGACCTACAATATTTTTGTTATGCTGTTATTCGATATGTGTGTCTCCAGTATGACGGACGATATTTTAATTATCAAAAATGCTGTAAAGTTGTAATCTTTTTTGTGTAATCTCATATACTGGTTAAAGATTAATTATTTTAGTGATACAATATATCGAATGCTTTATATTACCAACATGATATAATTTCGAGCACCGTTGTATATGTCTTTAAAATCTAATCTTGATCAACAACTGGATCTGTCTGAAAAAAATGATTTATGATGGCACGGACCTCTCATCGGCAAATTTCAAAATGATCACCTATTTTTAGATAATCTCTAAGCGAATAAAACATTTCCGAGTAAATAGTTCAATAGTCGAAGCTTATGTTACATTCCTCCAGATCTATCAAAATAAAAAAGATAAAAGTGTTAAATTATATATAAACAACTTACAATAATTTGTGATTCCTCTCCTTGTTCGCAAAGATCCTTATTATGGATAAGACAATTTGGTCATTCTTTTATACTATGTCTGAAACAAATGAAAACTAATTGATGACTTTTTATTCGTTTTTTTATTGAGTTATCTTCTTAATATTTTAATATTATTTGTTGAGAAGTAAAATCGACCTTTATATTTCGTGTTTCAAATAAACCTACACAATAGTTATCTTGAAATAAGAAATCGTTGTAGATTTCTAAAAAAAAATCTATTGTCTTCACTTTTTGAATTGACATTGTAAATGTACAGCGTGCATATCATGTAAATATGTGTTTTGCAAACGGAGTTGTGTGATGGTAGCTTACATATTTAATAAATTGATTGGATGATTATTAAATGGATTTAAATGACAATATTCTTTTATAAGAACAATTAACATTTGTATCGTCTCCAAAATACAAATACGACTAATGGTTAAAAATAAAATAGAAATAGAAAAATAATGAAAACACAATCCTGAAGTTTGTTTTCAGTGCAAAAAAATAATTACATATGCTTGCTACACACACAACCATTGATATCTGTATAACTTCCGAAGACATATACAAGATATGACTAGTCTATAATCATGAATTCAAAACCATGATCAACACTTTTTAGAAATAGGCAACCTTCTTGAATAGTAAACAAAGACTACAGACAATAATATAAACAAATTGTAACGTCAAGAATATACATTGTGTAATACATTGTAATATGAAATGTTAAAGAAACTCCAGTTTGTTTAGACTTTTGTTCTTGTAATTTGATTAGAACCGTTTCATTGGTGTCCTTGTTGTTTTCTAACTTCTTTTCTGAATACAAACACGATAGGACGGGGAAATCCCTTTTCAACTCCGTCTTTTGCTATTATAAATTTGGTTTCGTAAGAAACATTACTCGATGACTGATTGATGTTGATTGAATTGACTAACATCTGTCTCTAGAAACTACAACTACTGAGATATAACGCATGATTCAACATAATATAGTATAAAGTCATGGTGAAGCTAATAGTGTCGAGAAAAATAAGAACGAAACATTAGAAACTTTTGCATCTTAAAAGAATGAGGCGCCAAAAATTTTTAGAATTAAACTTTTTTCTGAACCTCATTTTTGGATTTATATGACTGAAACAATAATTGGTGAAGAAAAAATCATTTGGTTGTGCGCTTCTTTTTTTTATACGGCCCTCTGAAAGTACCCAATTTTGATGGTTTTTTTTCATTTTTCCTCAATTTTTACCCATTATTGGGATATTATCGTGAAAAAAAAAATCACAGATCCACAATTAAACTTTTTTTCATACTCTAAATAAAGATGAAGTGGACCACTCTGAAAAAAACTATAGGTAGGTGTTAATATAAAAAAGTTTTATCATATTTTGATGCTTTTTCATGTCAAATTTACAATTTTGTCAACTTTGTAAAGTTTTGATTTTTCTGTGTTAAAAAACAAAATGCATATTACTTCAACTTCCTTGTTATAAATGATTAAAAAAAATACATATCAAAGAAATTTGAAAAAAAAGTTATATTGGATGTTAATGTTTCTGATAAAATCATTTTTGTACATGTACCTCTCACCCATTTTTCTAAAAATTTCATTAAAAAGACTGACTTGATTAGTAATAAAATTTGAAATTTTCATTACTCAAAAACTACTTATCGGAAATACACAAAATTCTTTCAGAGAGTTAAGTTTGATTTTGATAATAATAAAATTCATTGCTACATGTATTTTCCACTTGTATCACATGTTTTGGAAATAATTCCAGAACGTGATTTCAATGAGACTGAAATGTCAGAAGAATACATCCTTAGCTAGTTTATGCTAAACCTTCCTCAGAAACGTCTAGGTCCAAAATGCGAGAAAAAAAAAGAATTAATACAAATGTAAGAACCGTAACAATTACAGATAATTATCACCACTCACCCCATCCCCCTACCACAAAAATAAGACATAAACAATTGGAAAAATCCTTCAAAGATCAACTCAACAAGTATTGTTATATTAAAAACCAAAATCAACCAATTCTTCAATAGCCCGTGTATCGGTATTAGAGCAAAAATGTTTACGATGCCCTACAATAATAAAAAAAAAAAGAAAGAAAGAAACCAACTTTTCTAATTGGTCTGAAAAAGATGATTGCTTCAGAATAGTTATGTTTATTATTGTCTAGTTCAAGTAAATGTTCAGTTTATAGAGTTTTATGAGGTATAAAGAAAAATATCTACATTAAGGTAAATGATAACCAAAAGAGTATTAGCACCGAAATCGGCGAACCATTTCAAAACTGTTGCCAAATATTTTCTATACTATTACACTTATGATGTCCTCTATAATTTGCTTGCTTGTTTGCCGTTATGTTGTTTGTTCACTTTTTGCAATCATATCCTTTCAATTATAAAAAGAAATCATTAGGCTTTTTTTTTTAAACTTTTCGATTCATACTTTTGACTTTTTGAACCACTATATTAAAGCTGTGTTTATCGAAAAGTTTGTATGTTTGTTGCATTGTCGTTTGTGTGTTGTTGCACTGCCGACTACTTCTTATTTTTTCATATGAATTTGTTTTCCTTAAGACACTTGTCAAAAACAAGAAGATCAAAGACGCAAGGTTATTAAATTTCACTTTCAGATATACTGATGATGTTTCCCATTAGTAATCCTAATTTTTTTGATTGGGTTCTATTAATAGATACCCAAGAACTAGAAATTAGAGAAACAACAAACACGACTTTCTGAGCTTTATTGTTAGACTTAAACCATCTTATTTGACATACACAGTCATCTCAGTACCAGAATCTATGACAAAAGAGACGATTTTAATTTTGAAATTATCAGAATGATACATGAAATATATATTATGCGTACTAACATCATTATATCATCTTAATACATGTTAAATGTTGGTTTTTTTATTTGTCTTTATCAATATTAATTTTACTGTTTAGTCTGGGTTTTTTATATCCATTTAACGGGACTCTCTAATTATGCATTTCTTCATTTGTTTCATTTATACTAATGTGCCTTGTTTGTATGATTATTTTTTTGTTTCTTTGATACATATGACGTGGTTCTGTACTTAGATATCCCGCCGTTGTGTTATTGTTCCATGATAATTTTTGTATTCTTGTCTTTCATTTTTGATTACGCTTTGTCTATACGCCCTTTTGTGTTCTTTGATAAAAATAACGTGGCTCTTTTTTTTCAGAAGAAATTCATTATAGGCATAAAGACTAGCAGCAAGACGGACAAGGACATTATCTAATTTCCAAATGTTAAATTTCCAAATGTAACAGAACAAAGAAGTCATAACCGACATTGTAAAAAATATTCATATTCAATATAAAAAACAAATAGTAATCAAAATGTCATCAACTATTATTTTACGATATTAAACAAAACAAATTTGTTTAATCCCTGCTAATTAAAGACATCATTTGACCCAATTTAAAACAATCAGAAGATTTTATTTCTTAAACGGTACACAAAAAAATGAATTAAAACATTTGATCAAAAAAATGTTTTTGTTTATATTTATAAAAAAAACAGGTTTATAACTTTTTTTTATATATATAAAAAAACAAGGTAAAATGCTTAAATGGTGGTCAATTTAAAAAGTTGAGACTGGTTTTTTTATAGTATGAAACTCAAAGCACTGACACATTGACCATACATAATTTGTCGACGTTTTCTACCAAAAATTTGTTTATTAAAAAAATATGAATGAATATATATATTAATGACACAAAAAAATCATCAGTTTTCGTACTGCTTTAATACCGATATCCTGAATAAGAATTTGTATAATGCAAAGACAGGATCAGAAATAATCCAAGAAGATATCAATATGAGAAACAAGTCATACCTACATGTCAAATAAACAAAAACAACAAGCAGCCGCATTCAAACGAAAACAAACAAAACAAAATTCATCAGTAACAGTTCTCAGAACATTATACCTTAAACATTTTTTTTTTTAAATCCAATCATAAACAAACACAAATACAAACAAACAAAACTAAAGACGAAACATAATAGAAAAATACAAGGTAAAAATATTTAGCACAAAAGACTCAAAAATGCACTACAAATTAACAATGACATAGTATTACTTGGTTGTACTTTAACTAAAAAAGTTATATAAGACACCGACTATTTACTTCTAAAAAACGGTTCAAAATGATATTTTCAAAAATGGTAAATGTGTTGAAGTCACCAAGGCGAGGAAACGCTTTCATAGCGTAATATTTTCTAGAATTTTTATTATATAGTTTTAGAGAGTGAATATCAATCTATAACAGTAGACAGCCCAACAATATGTGCAAGCTTTGTTGTTTTCATAAATCTGGGGTATGTGTGGATAATCGTTTCAACTGCATCTATATTTTTAAAACATGTTCTCTAACATTTAAATTCCGTATTGCGGTCCTCCGTCCAATCTACATTACTATGCAGGAGTTTGATACCATATTTCAAACTAGAAAACTATTATAACCGATATCATAAGGATAAATCAAATTCAATAAAAAATTCATATAAAGCAATTTAATTATCAGCAACCCGTTTTCTACGATATTAAACAAAACAAATTAGTTTTATTCTTGCTAATGAAAGACATCATTTAACGCAAATTTAATCAACCCGGCGATTTTATTTCTTAAACGTATCGTTTACTCATAATTCTGATTAAAAAAATGATTATTACTTTTGTTTGATATCCGTTTAATTTTCGTAGAAAAACCTTATTTTGACATTTTTATTCACTTATATGGATGACAAATCATAAAATGCTTCAATCGTGGTCTATTTAAAAAGATGAAATTAAAACTTACGATTTGTTTTTGTTTTGTTTTTTAATATCGTTTAAAAGCACGGACACATCAACCAGAGATAATTTGTTGACGTTCTCTACCACGAATTTGTAGATTAAAAAAACAATTGAATGACAATATATTAATGACAAAAATTTCATCCATTTGCTTTTCTACTTTACGATAGTTCAGTGGTATAAAAAAACGACAGTATTTTCGTTTACTTTGCCAAAACTATGCTTCTTAAAAAAAATAGTAAAACGTTTGGATCACCGCGCTGTTTTTCAAGGTACAAGTCGTTTAATAAAATAAAATATGAGAAGAGAGGTTTAATACTACATTTTAAGAAAACAAAGTGACAAACATGGGTCGCCAAACTTCATTGAACTTGTTTATTAGCCACAAGTAAAAAATGGAAATTTCCCTATTTGTCCAGTATTAATTTTGTACCTCCCCTTAAATGGCTTTCTTTTAACTTGATTCTTAAAACAAAAACATTTGGTATTTTTCAAAATATTTTCAATATGCACTAAATAAGTTTTTTTTATATGAATAAACAGTGTAACCAATAAATTGCAAATCTGTCTCCGAATTTGTAGATATAGGCAAATAACTAGACCGATTATTTACTGTGATTGTACAATTCAAGATGGCGGTATACCCCTGAGTACATTAATACCGATACCCAAAACAGAATTTGTATCATGCAACCTCAAAATTGGTAAAGATACAGGAAATAACACAATACACAATAATTTTCTTCATTGTTCTTGGTGAATTCAAAATGACGTGCATTGAGGTAATGACATTCATTTTCCGTTTTAAATTACATTGATTAAGTGTTGTCACGGAAAAGTGTACGTTGACTGCATTGAATATAATACTTTTTTAAACAAAAGAAAATTTAGTTAATTCATATTTATTAAAAAGTTATTAGAGAAAGACACTTCCTTAAAATGTTATTTATATATAGTTATTAATTTTATTAATATATAGTTGTTGCAAAAATATTGCTTAAAATTTTAATAATGTATAGTTGTAAAATATTTAAAAGATTTAACAAGTCTTTCAATAACCCTTATAATTTACGAAAACAAAAACAGTGATTTCAAACAAATAACATTAACACTGAATTTTTAAATGCTGTTTATAGATCACCTATGGTCAGCTGAAAACTACGGGGCGTTTCACTACTCTTATCTAGACTCAAGTTTAAAGCATTATAATACTGTTTATCATTACTTTCCTATGCCATGTCAATGACGTCAGGTTGTGCCATCAATTTGTTCTCACTTTGATCGACTGACAAAAAAACGTTTTCAGTTGG
This sequence comes from Mytilus edulis, assembly GCA_019925275.1. NCBI lineage: Eukaryota > Metazoa > Mollusca > Bivalvia > Mytilida > Mytilidae > Mytilus > Mytilus edulis. Next base: position 35,339,002 of record CM034351.1, read on the forward strand.
GTAGCTTAAGATGGAAAACAAATCATCAGATGGATCCGGGCAAGCTATTAAAATGATAATTAGTTTATTCTAAATGTAAAATTACCGAACATATGGAACGGCAGTCAACTTTTGAAAAATCCACTTAATGCGACTTGTCTATATAACAGTTTGAGCTTTCAAAAGATAAAACTAAATATCAATTATGCCAATTATTTGTAATCGATAAATTGAAAATAGTGACATCTAAAAATGTCCTTTTTTAAATATGGTTTCTATCATTTTTGATATACCTAATGTATTATCATTCGAAGCCTTTTGAAAAACTTACAGATTGATTCAGGAATTTGGGTTCTTAATGCGCTTCAACTGGATATTTTTGGTTTGTAGACGACTTGCCTGTCTGGTGTATATAATTCTTTATTCTTTTTCTGAAGGTGATTTAACCGTTCGAAATTGTGGTTCCTCAATGATGTTCAATTTCGTATAGTTATTTTATATCAATGCAAAGATAAAGTAAATAAATGCACTAAAATACAAGATTTAACCAAAATACAATAAAAAGAATACCAACATGACAACAAATAAAAACCACCTACACCGATCAAACGAAAGCTAAAACATAAACGGATGAACAGTATTTCACAAATTAAGATGTCCTAAAAACAAATAGATAACAATACAGATAGATAAACATAGAGAGAACTAATAGACGATAATTTTGCGTTAGCTAATGTGTATCCGTCCCTTACCGGGATTCGACCCTTGCTGTTGTGGCATGGTGGCATGGTGGCAACAACGTCCAGCGCTCTAGACCACTCGACCACCAGGACAACATAACCATGTGTTATCCGATAGATAATGTCAGTCATAACGTTGTCACGTGTTAAGACGTGTATATATTTGATAAATACGCCTTAACAAGTGACAACTCTACGACAGATCCACCAATAGTATCACAATTGAAGGTGATTCAAGGCAGAAACAACTATTATATTCATATTTACTCTCAATATCAGCAGATTTAATATTTGTGTGCTAATATTTAAAGTAATAATGAATATTATATGTGTTTTCAGTCGTGCATCACTTTCATCATGTTCACTTGTTACTGGATTGATGGATCTGTCGTTGAGTTGTCACTTGTATAGATGTACTTATGAAAAAAAAACTATGTGAATTCAACTTTTACAATCCTTTAAAATAAATATTTTTGATAATCTGTTCAAATATAGGAACATTATGAACAGATCTAATTTGATTATTTATTACAGTTACAGTTTTATTATCATCTCGCAAGGAAAATTAACCCTTAATAAGTACCTCAATTGGAAATAATTCTAGTTGATTGAACACGAGGATTCCATACCCTGTAATGTTTTAACTAACGGTACGTAAGTAAAGTCGATTGGGTAAAATGCATTATATGAGTTTCACCACACTAAAAATGTAGTGTTTGTTTTATTCTTTTTATATAAATAAACTCATCATAGATACAAGGATTAAATTTAGCATATACGCCAGACGCGTGTTTCGTCTACAAAAGACTCATCAGTGACGCTCGAATCCAAAAATGTTAAAAGGGCCAAATAAAGTACGAAGTTGAAGAGCATTGAGGACCAAATTTTCTCAAATTAAGGATGTTTACTGCTCAGTTTCAAAATAAATAACTTTCCATAAAACTAGTATATATTGATAGAGGATAAATTGAAGAAGCAAACAAGCAAAAAAAATAAAAGGGGTCAATGTGCTTGTTTTCGAGATATTAGCCATCCGAATTTTGGCGGGAAAATGTTCTCTCTTAATTTTTCATAGCCTTATCATTGACCAGTTAAAGTTCTCAAAAAACTATAAAAAATGAATAAGATTGTAGAAGACTTTTACAAATTCCTTATAATAATACATGTTAAAGATTTATAAAACGAAAAATGGGGGTTCATGGGCAAATTTATTTAAAGCAATCAAATGGATAAAACCAGAGGATTTCGAAAATCTGACACAAATTCCAAAATATGACAAGCAAACATTCTTAAATCAACATTAAACGTCACGAATGTGTTTCTTCAGAAAAAAAAAGTTATCAAAGGTACCAGGATTATAATTAAGCACAGCAGACGCGCGTTTCGTCTACATAAGACTCATCAGTGACGCTCAGATCAAAATAGTTAGAAAGTCAAACAAGTACAAAGTTGAAGATTAAAATATCTAATTGAAATATAATAAGTAGTTTTCATTTAAAAATATCTACTGATATATACGTCAACACATCATCGTAGTGGTGATCATTGCATGTCATAAACCAAATGAATATCAAAAAGGGTGACTTAATTTTAGAAATGTGATATGTATCGATCGTGATACATATTATAGTAATTCATACTTTTAAATAATTGACATTCATTTTATGGAAACTTGTCTAATTCAATTTTCTTTTATTTGCAAGCTTATTACCAACCCATTCGTCTTAAAATACACATTGTATCGGCCTATGTATTTATTCTAATCTAATAATATGTTGTACAATGTATCCGAATTATTCAAAACTGAACAAGCTTTTAAAAAATGATCAAACAAACAATATGGATAAATATATTTACTGATGTTCATGTTTAAACTGTAAACACAGTTGTGCATTTTATTAGTTAATTACATAAACGGTACCAATAAAAGAGTTCAACAATTAATAAGTTCTGGAATTTTTTTTTTCTCTTTTTAGTCATAACTCATGTTACCTTACCTTATCTGTACGTTCCGCATCTGTCAGGTGCACCATCAAAAAATGTAGTTAGGATTTTCTATATATACGGGTCATAATCACAGGGTTGACACTACTAAATTCAATCATTGTCACAATGTTTCCTATTGTAGTATTTTAATCAGCATGACTTTATGAAATGGCAATACAAATACTACAAATCTGGACCTAAATAAGGCGTAGGTTCAGTTTCCAATATGTTTTAGCGGACATGACGTAAAAACGGCGAATAGAAGAACTCAATTTTATTAATAACTTAAATAGGACAATACTGTTGATTACAAATTACTCCACTCCAGGCCCTTTTGTTTTCCAAATATTTATATATTACCAATAATTCATAAGTTCCATACAAACTACGGGTTCAAACAGAAAGATTTTGAAAGCAGAGAAAACTGCATCGTATAATCAGCATGACTTTATCAGATGAGAATATCAATTCTAAATATCCTGGCTAACATAGGACTTACACATAATTACTTTAATTCAGTCACGGACCCGTATATCACGGTTTTGTTCTAGGGTCATCTATAAATTAAATGCTCGTAATGAAAGTTCTAACCTGTATACACTACGATAAAGTCAAAGTTCTATCCATTTAAGTTTTTTATGCATTTGAATTGTACATATCTACGACATGCTATGCTTTAAAACTATTCGAAAGGTACTGGTTTGTCTGTAAACAGAGAAAATTTTGTGGTGTTAGCACAACCTTTTAACTGATATGGTCCACATGAATCTTAAAAGACAAGACAGGGGGACTAAGCACGTTTAAATATAAAAGGTCTACCTGACTTCAACGGATATCTTTTTTAAACTGTTGCCAGGGATAGATATGCAGGTATATGGGTTTTTTTTATCGGAATTCTCTGTTAATTTCATACAGAAATATATTATATTATGCTACTTCAAGGTACAAAATGATTTAAACTTACTAAAACAATTTTTGTATGATTGTCTCTTAATTTAGGGGATAGGTAAGAAAATCAATATAATGGCTGCATATCAAAATGAATTTCACAGAAAAAAAATGGGATAATTTCTTCCTTTGCTTAAATTTCTTGTGCAAATGCTTTTATTATCTAATATAATGTATTACGTGATTAATAATATTATAGATAATTTCAAATAAACAATATAAAAAAGAAGATGTGGTATTGCCAATTTTACAACTCTCCACAAAAGATCAAATGACATAGAAATAAACAACTATAGGTAACCGTACGGTCTTCAACATTGAGCAAAGCCTATATCACATAGTAAGCTATGAAAGCGCAGTTCAGTTTTCCAGTTCAGTTTTCATGCATCCAAAATAGGTAAGGTACATTCGAATCGCGAAGTTACTTTTCATTCTGATTATATCTTTAAAAAATCATTTTTGTGTACTTCAAAGTTTTGTATATAAATAAAGCATACAAAAAATCTAGTAAACAATGCCATTCTGGTTTAATCAATTAATCAATCTGAGATCACCCCTAGTTTTTGGTGGGGTTCGTGTTGTTTATTCTTAAGTTTTCTATGTTGTGTCATGTGTACTATTGTTTGTCTGTTTTTCTTTTTCATTTTTAGCCATGGCGTTGTCAGTTTATTTTCGATTAATGAGTTTGACTGTCCCTATGGTATCTTTCGTCCCTCTTTTAAGTCCTTGGATTCTGGAAATATATACAGATTTTAACGTTTTCGCGTATATGAATACACCGATATGTATGCGTTACTAAATCATTAAGGTGGTACCTAACACAAAAGGGAGATAGCTCTGTAAAATCAGCTAAACGTTTTAATCACGTTGTGTTGTTAAGGGAACATTAAGCTTCTCAATGATCAAAACTAGTGTTTATCAAATTGCTATGTAACCAATGTAATTTTTCTGATAAAATGGTTGGTTAAATTTTTTTTTGAATATTATATTTTTGTCAAAGGGTCAAAGTAAATGCTTTCTCAAAATTTTATGAAAATCAAACGAGCCAAATCAATTTTAGTGAAGGTGTTGGGTACCACCTTAAACAACTCTATCTGAATGAATGATTAGATTGAGATTCAATTGGCAGTTTGCAGTCCTATCATGTTTATACATGTACACACCACAAATAAGGCATTGTCTATTTTTAGTCTTTTTATGCCCCACCTACGATAGTAGAGGGGCATTAAGTTTTCTGGTCTGTGCCTCCGTTCGTCCGTCCGTCCGTTCGCTTCAGGTTAAAGTTTTTGGTCGAGGTAGTTTTTGATGAAGCTGAAGTCCAATCAACTTGAAACTTAATACACATGTTCCCCATTATATGATCTTTCTTATTTTAATGCCAAATTATAGTTTTGACCCCAATTTCATGGTCGACTGAACATAGAAAATGATAGTGCAAAGTTCAGGTTAAAGTTTTTGGTCAAGGTAGTTTTTGATGAAGTTAAAGTTACATCAACTTAAAACTTAGAACACATCTTCCCTATGATATGATCTTTCTAATTTTAATTCCAAATTAAAGTTTTGACCCCAATTTCACGGTCCACTGAACATAGAAAATTATATAGGGAGTGGGGCATCCGTGTACTATGGACACATTCTTGTTCTCGAATGTTTTCCAGTGATATTGTGACTCGATTGATTTTCTTTCCCTTTGGACAAAAACACTTTATATATTCGGTGATTGTGAAACCCTGTTCTGGATTTTCTGTCAACCAATAATAGCAAAAGTTAAAACATTATGTTGTTTTTTAACTTCGCCTTTCTAGAATGGTTATAAATGCTTTAAACAGTAGCTTTGGAAGATATGTTAATTTTAACGAGTTCTCTGAATTTGGACTAGAACGTGATCGTTTTTACTACTTCTGCTATTTCTGCATTTTCTCTAAGTGTTGGTCAATGGAATAATTCGAGAGGTATACAGACATAGCAGTAATTTTTCATATTCATGGTATTGATTCGTTATTAGAATTATATAAAACACAAATGATACACAGGAGTTTCCGGTACATTTAAACATCGCTCAGGGCTTAAACACTTAACTCCGAATTCTTTATGGCGATTGTATACGAGCACAGGAGATGTACTAAATCATCGCATTGTGTTTGTGTCCGTGATTAAATTAGTAGAGTGCGAGATTGTTGTTTTAATATAAGAACGTATTTGTTTAAAAACACTTGAAACTACACTTCGGTCATGCTGTGTTGTTTTTTTTACACATTTTGTGTATGTGTGTTCGTCGTTTTGGTTTTTTTTTAAGCTATGGGGTTATCAGGTTGTATTTGACTTTTGAGTTTGAATAAAATTCACTTTGGTATGTTCCCCACCAACAACTAGGGGTGATCACAGGTGCTCCGGGAGGGAAAGCAGATCCTGCTCATATTATCCTCTTTCCTAACTGAAAATTACTACAAAGGAATCTCTGACGGAAGTATACATAATTTGAACAAAAGGTTCGGTGTTGACATGATATAAATAATGTGGTCATTTTTATAAATTTCCTGTTTACAAAGCTTTGAATTGTTCGAAATACGAAGGATTTTCTTATTCCAGGCATAGATCACCTTAGCCGTATTTGGCACAACTTTTTGGAATTTCGGACCCTCAATGTTCTTTATACTTTGTTTGGCTTTATGAATATTTTGATATGAGCATCACTGATGAGTCTTTTGTAGAAAAAACGCGGGTTTGGCGTACTAAAGTATAGTTCTGGTATCTTTGATAACTTATTAAATCATATTTTGTCAAACTTTTTTAATTACGTAAATGAAGTAGGGTAAATGCCATTTTTGCCGTTCAATCTGAACTCTGATTTATATTTGGCAGGAGTATATGTTTATATTCAAAGAAAAACGAATGAACACATATGTGTCTTGAAATATATACCAAATAATTTTATTAATTCGTTATGTGCTTAATCGGCAAAGCAGGAAGACAAACTGGCGGTCCCTGAAATATAAACAATTGTACTTTTATAATCTTTGAAAGAGATTGATGATTGATCTTTATATATACTTTGATCGTGGCATGCATTCTGCTGGATATTTAAAATCCTATTGTATATAGTTTTATTTAATTTTCATTTTCTTTTCAAACAAATTGCAACATAACACTACATTTACTTTGAATAATATTCAATCGCTTTGTGCTTTTCACGTTGTCATAATATAACAAATTTAAAAACTTGAACGTGTGTTTCCTGAAATTTTCTTTTCTTTAATACTCTTTAAATGTGTTGCGTAAACTTCGTCGTGAATATTCGTTAACATTACGGAAAAGACTGCAAACTAATTGAACAAAATAATAACTGGTAAAGTTTCTTTTTTCACGATTAGACGTAGAGGTTACAGAAACAACTGGCATTCAATACATTTAACTTGTAAGTTATGTTTTATAACACAAAGATTATAGTGTGAAACAAATTGTTCACTATTTACTGGTATTTACTATAATTATTGTGATGCTCTTTTAGACATTTTCTATCCATCAATTCATATTGTCGTGGTCATTAAAAGTTTGTCGACCAAATTGTTGTTGGGCTTTATGTAGTGTTTTTTTTTTATTTCATATCATGAAAAATTGTATAGACAAGTGACTTTTCATGTTTTAAAAAAAGTTACATACCACCAAAACATGTGGAACATCTTATTGAAGAACATGCTATTATCTTTACTTACTCTGCTGCGTTATTATGATTACTGATATTACCCCTTTCCATGTATAGCCATAAGGAACTGTCTGTTGTATTTGTGTATCAAACCCGTTAGGTAATGTAAAATGACAACTGTGGACAATGACTTTTTCTGCAAAAGGTGTTTCATTACATGTAGATAAAGTAGGGGAAAATATTAATTATACAGATGTAATTGCTTAAAATTATATATATATAAAAAAATATTAGAAATTTATACAGCTCACCTCTAAATATAACATTGCATACCGTTTACATTTTTACATAGACATGTTTCATGTATAAGCTCTCGGTCATTAATGATTCATAGATCATGTTACCAAAAGCTGGAAAGGTAAACAAGAAGAAAAGAAATTGTATCAAATGCTTAATGAAAGGAATATGCTTTATAACTAACTAACTAGCTAATGTTGTACGATGGATATTAAATGTTTGGAAATCGAAAATGTATAACGACTGAGAAAGTCAACACCAGACGGTTCTACGTACACAATACAGAAAAAAACTGTCTGATGACAAGATGCAATCTAAGTTCGTCTAGAATATATTGTATTCTGAATAACGATTCCCTGCAAAAATAATCATGCATTTGTCTATAACAAAAGAAAAATGTTCTCATTACTTTTAAAATCAATTGTAATTGAATTAATGAGTATATGGTAATTATATATATATAAGATGTGCAGGCTGTTACGCTTCTCGTTTTATCCTCTTATATCAATGATTTATTTACCTCTTGATTTGCAGCAGTAGAAGTTATGTCTTCTATCCTCTGCCTGGTTGTTATGATAACTGCGTATTCCAGATATGTATCTGTTGTCTGGACATATGAATGCAAAAGTCTCATCCCAGCTATTGACCCATCCTGTCATGAAAACATAAGTGAAAACTATCGTTTAAATTTATAAAAGATAAAAGCGTAAATTCTGCTTTAAAAATCTTTGTGGTAATATCCGAGCCCTAAAAGCTTCAATTGAAATTTTCACCTCTTTTTCGGATTACAATGCGATGTTTTCAGCAAACAGGGGCGAAAGATACCAGAGAAAAAGTAAAACTCATAGATCAAAATAAACTGACAACGAATTGGCTAATAAAGAAAAAGACAAGTAAAAGTATACAAGTCACAACATAGAAAACTAAAGACTAAGCAACACGAACTCCGCCATAAACTGGGCGTGATCTCAGGTGTTCAGAAAGGGTAAGCAGATCATGTTGTATTCTTGATCTCTAGTTCGATGGGATAGATGTGTTCAACATAGTCACGATTTTTTTTAGTATTTAATGAGAGAGCATCATCTATATAGCGGAAAGCGAAGTTAAAGGATATTGCTAACTTCTTATCTTTCTTTCCCAGTAAAGTCGTTAAATAATTTAGAAAAAAAACCAATTCATTCATTATGACAATTAAGATATTTTTTTTTTTAATTTAAAGTATGTACTATGTGTGACCAATGTAAAGCTTACCACTCCAACTGCATCCATTTGAGCCGTATGGATTCCTCCTGCATTTAAAGTCCCACACTCTGTCCTCAGCTACATTATTATGCACACTTCTTATGTATGATATCATTTTATTCGCTGGGCAAACAAAGTTAAGAGGCAAATCGTAACCATTCTTCCAACATAGTCCATATTGAACAATGCAAATAACGATACAGAAAATAAAACCTACATTACTGGGCGTCATATTTTTTCTCTGAAAAACGAAACAAAGCCATGTTAATTAAATACAACCAAAATGTTTCTCTTTTGAATCTGATTCAATTCGAATAATTTTTTAGGTTTAATTCAAGCTTCATAACAGTTAATTCACATTCTGTATGCATTAATATCAACCCCTTCTGTTACAGCTTTATTGTAGCCATTGACGTACTTTTCTTTCGTAATATATCAACTCGCGATCAATTTGTGTTTGTGATATTACACCTTTTCAAAATATGATATTTTATATGATATAAGTTCTTTGTTATCGTTATTGAAGTGATTAAAACCTTATTGGTTTTCCCGTTTGAATGGTTTTACACTAGTAATTTTGGGGCCCTTTATAGCTTGTTGTTCGGTGTGAGCCAATGCTCTGTGTTGAAGGCCGTACATTGACCTATAATGATTTACTTTTTTTAAATTGTTATTTGGATGGAGAGTTGTCTCATTGGCACTGACACCACATCGTCCTATGTCTACTTATTACATTTATGTGTAGTCGAAATAATTCCCGGAACAAATCCAAATTGCTTGACATCATTTCAAAAAATTAAGATCAATTAAGAAATTCAATGTACATAAATCAGTATTTATCGTTCTTTAAATTATTAAAAAAAAAGAAGATGCGGTACAATTGCTAATGTGACAACTGTTAACCAGAGACTAAATTTCACAGAAATTAACGTATATAAGTCACCGTTAGGCCTTCAACAATAAGCAACGCCACTACCGCATAGTCAGCTATAAAAGTCCCCGAAATGACAATGTTAAAACAATTCAGACGAGAAAACAAAAGACCTATTTCGTGTTGTAATATTGATCAAAAAAGTAAAATTATCTTCATGTAATGTATTAATTTTTTTTGGAATTTGCAAGCTATTAAATTACTAGTTTGTTTTTTTTTTGTTTTTTTTAAAGCGTTTTACGAATAATCATAGAGTATGTATTTATACGTGATGATATGTTGAACAATGATTTCCCAATTGCACCCACTCTTGGAAGAAGTTTGTTAAAAGATGAAGAATACCCGGTTAAGAAACTTTGATATTTGACGATGCGTTTAACCATGCCTTAATATACAATTTCATGTTTTAACTTACTGTCAATATGCTAGATAATACTTCCGTAATACAATAATCGAAATACAAAGTAAGTGTGTTTTAATGTTATGTGTAGGACAAGCAAATACATAGCTTCTCATTTAGTATTTAAAAAAATCCATATACGTGTAACATATGTAGATCGTGCAGTATTGAACTCCGATGTTTTCCTGGAAGACCATACAAATCAAAGTATTCTAAAACTACTTCTATACATATCACACGGACGTTAAGCATTAACAAAACAATGAAAATGATGATTAAATTATGTAGCAAACATACCAGCTCATTGGTGGACTGCCAGCAGTGAAAAAATATGCTTATACATACTTGTTCCTTCAAATTGCATGCGGAAATTAATCAATTATAATTTCTCCATTACAATAATCTCTTACAAAAACTATAACGATTCATTAGGCGTGGTTTTGCTTCTATACGACAAAAGGGGCTTTTAACAAGATGGAGCTAGTCGATTTAATTTGTTTTCTTTTTCTAAGAACTTGCAAATGGAATGATTTCTTTTATTAGTTTCATACAGTGCTGATTAGTCGAAATACTTCACATCTAGTAGATTCTTAAATGTTTACCGGGTTTATAATAACATGAGCAACACGACAAGTGCCACATGGGTATCAGAATTTGCTTACCCCTCCGGAGCACATGAGATCATCTCTAGTTTTTGGTGGGGTTCGTGTTGCGTAGTCTTTATGTTTTTTTTGTGTCTTAACTATTATTTGTCTGTTTGTCTTTTCCTTTTTTAACCATGGCATTGTCAGTTCATTTTCGATCTAAGAGTTTAAATGTCCATCCAGTATCTTTCGCCCCTATTGTATCCCAAAATATTTTTATTTTTAGTAACGCATGAATACACACTGTATGAACTTTCTGATACAAGACAAACATATTTGCCTGTTTTAATTTTGATAAGGTATTACGTATCATTATAATATGATATTTGCGAGTCTTTAAGTATATGAAGTATAGGCACAAAAAGTTTTAAATGAATAGTTAAATCTTTTTTCTAAATATTTTGATAGAACAAAAATGCTTTAAAACCAATATTACGGTATTTAAATGATAAATAAATTTCAAACAAGTCATATGGTTAACCGTTTATATTTCGTGTTTATAACATTATAACAATGATCTTATTCCACAATATATATATTTCACAATGTCAAGACGAAATTAACAACATTGATAAAGTTAACGTTTGTGTTATTTCGTCTATTGGTTTATTTTTGTATAGCATTTTTATTCGAGCTTTTAACACTATTAACCTCTTCGATTAAAGATATCCGTCGTAAAGACAAATTTGAATGAAAATCTAAATTTCCTTTTTTTTAAATTGTATTTTAAAATTAATGGTCCATACTCGAGACGAGAATTACTTCTTAAGTTATATAGCAATGGATTTAATATTAATCTGATGTTTTTTTCCTTACAATTATTATAAGGGAGAAATTCACTGTAAACAATCATACTAGTCGTGTATTTAGAATAAACCACAATCACTGACATTGTACTTATAAAATGATAAAACATACCACCTGACTAACTATTAGATATACAATATATCCACATGTGCAATGATAATCCAAGAAGTGTTGAGGAGGTAAACAAATCAAATATCAAAGTATTGGAATTGTTATTTGAAAGGAATTCTAAATATATGATAACTGACGTGATCATTATTCAGTTATATGGAAACAAATATCTGTCTTTATTTGAAGTCTTTCACATTAGAAAAAATAAGAAATCGAAGGATAAATTAGAAATGTTTGAAACTTATATAACTTTCTAGTTGTACACGACTGTCTGGGTTGATGGAGAGTTGAGCGCTCACAATCACATTGAACCTAGACACAATCTTGTTGGACTTTTTTTTAGTCAGGAGTTTGCAATCGTTGTATTGTTATAAATACTTTTCTCGTTTGAATTGTTTCATATTTGTCATGTCTGGACTTTTTACAGCTGACAACATGGATTATATTTTTCCTAATGTTAAAGGCCATATGGTGACCTAAACTTATGTTTATCCTCGAATTCGACACTTTGGTGAATAGTTTTCTCATTGACAATCATACCACATCTTCATACTTATATACTAGATCCAAAAGTTGTGCTGATTATTTGGTAAGATGATACGTAATGAAATGTGACGAATCCGCTTAGATAAAAAAATTTGCAAATATCAGCCATAAAATCTTCACAAGATTCACACTGATCTTTGCAAAGTATGTAACGCCGGCTATTTAACTATACTAAAACATTTATTTTTATCTATGTTGTGTCATGTGTGCTGTTGTTTGTTTTTCTTTTTCATTTTTAGTCATGACGTTGTCAGTTTGTTTTAGATTTATGAGTTTGACTGTCCCTTTGTATCTTTCGTTCCTCTTTTATTTTGATATAGTAAGAATTCAATTTATGAATTAAGTAACACACATTTTTTGGATTAGTCTCCAACAATAGAAAACAAGTGTTTTATAACTTTTGCAAAATAAAGCTGAATTTGATTATATATACTCATACAGTTTGTTTTGTTTTGTTTTTTTTTCAGTTCATTTAAGCTAGAATATAGTAGGTAAGAGTTAATATGTGGTTTCATCTTTAATACTTATACTATAAAAGACAAATAGAAAAAACACCTTGCTAAATTCTTAAGTTTTATTTTCATATATATTATTGATGTCCTTTACGTACTGACATATCATATATACCAGTGAACTTGAAAATGTCCTGTTCCAATTAAGTCAGGGAAATGGCAGTTGTTATCCAATAGTTCGTTTCTATGTTAGTTGGCGTTTGTTTTTGTTGCATTTCAATTTTTCACTAATAGTGTTTGCTTCAATTTTAGTTTGATACCAGGATTTGTTTTAATTGATTTGTGAATTTTGAGCACCAGTATGCTACGGTTACCCTTGAGGGAAATACAACCAGATTGTGCTGTATGAAGCCTTAAAGAAATTGAAAACCGTTATTGTTATTTTATAACACTGGCAAAGGTTTGGATTATCGCTCTAACTGCATCTATTTGAAACAAATCTGTTCTTTGCATTTACAGTTCCATTAAGGTCCTCAAATATAATTCAACGAGACAAACTAGGATACAGAACATCCAGAAATACAACCAGTATTATTAGGAATCATCTGGTTTATCTGAAAAAATGTACCTACAATTTGAGTTTCCAAAAATTGTAGGACATCTATTAAAGATGTCTCATTAAATTCTGCGTACATAAGTTTGTCCTTACCTAACATTCGTGGTATTCTTATATGATCAGATAGTATGTTTCATTCTGAAGTCAATGATGTTAAAATATTATCAAAACTTACTGGCAAATGAGTGAGGTACAAAAGGTATGCAGATATTTTAAAGTCAATACTTTATAAGGTAAATTCCTCAAAACAATAAGATGGGAAATTGAATAAGAAATGCAAAACAACAGTATGTTAGAATAATTTGTTAAAGTGTCACTGTAACTGTATTGGTTGTTTATACCGGGAAAAAGGTCAAAGGTGTAAACGAGAATAGAGCTGTAAACAATTTGTAAATTTGCAGCGCTTTTCTCTAATAACCTTCATCAGTAACTAACGTTTAAACCAAAACTATGGTTGTATTTATATTGTAAAGTGTTCCTTATCTAAGAAAATTTGCTATTTCAATAACAACTATTGTTTAAAATAAAATCATGGAATCACCGTCCAGATGTTCCCTGCTCAAACTTTCAATATTTCTTTGGCATTGAATATAATGTGTTGTCAATACATGTAGCTGTATGTAACTCAATTTATACTTCTGTCCAAATATTTTCAATGTCTTCCTTATTCTAACTTAATCACCCCGACCCCGACAGAATTTGCTATATATACTGAAAAGTAACATTGCTTACCAAAAATAATGTGGGTGAACAACTTTATAATTAGTATCATTTGTGACAGTGTGTTGTAGTTTATCACCTCTATGGATCTCTATTCTCTGTTTCCGACCTTAAAAAACATTTCAAATCAAATATTAATACAATGTTACCTCATAATGCAAGGTACACGTTAAATCTGTGATTGCTGTATAACGTCTAATATAAAAATGTGGAACCGTTTCAACTTGTGTTGATAACATATATATTGAAGATATTTACTATTTTCTACTTTATCATGCCACTGCAGTTGACCTTATGAGACTTATTTGTGTACATAAGTAGATTGATGATAAATAAAGTTCAGCGGCAAATAATACATGCATTTTCAAAAAATGAAAACATGTTAAAGAAATATGATTATAAAAGAAAAAAATAAACAAAGGTTACGGGTATCCATTCATGGCACAAAATCAGTACATGCCCAGCAAAAAACTCACAAAAATCAAAGACATTGTGTTTTTATTACAGTTCCAATCTTAAAGCCACAGTGCGGCCATCAACACTGCTTTTAAAACAAGACAGACACGACGAGTTCTTTTCTTTTTTTACGTGCTAGTCGTTTGTACAGGATTTGCTCAATTCCTTTCCAAAATACTAATATTGACGTGTCTTTTTTTTTTTGTTATCCCATAATTCTTTTCCCACGAATGTGACATCCCAGATTCAGACTTATTTTCAAACATTTGCTCATATAAGCAACCAGCGGGTGCCTCACTTGAATACTTCATTTCAATTGCACTGTCCGCCCAATACATCAGGTAACATGTAATTCTTATGCATTTGATTGAAACGATGATTTTAATTTGATATTGACAAATAATTTGAAGGGATAAATTCCACGATCTACCAGGCCGTAACTAAGAAAACCACCATTCCGAATTCGGATTATTTGTTTTGGTATGCAGTTTCTCACAAAATAAACATGAAAGTCACATTTTGAGCCTCAACATGTTCGTTTGGTCAACGTTGAAACAATTATGAAGTGTACGAAAGGTATATATACGTCTAGACTGTTATGTTTGACAAAAAAAGAAAACATATGACGTCACATTGTTTATTTGTTAAAGATAATACAACAGTTTCTCGGACTTTTTCATTTACGTCATTTTACGCCAAATTATTTATTAAAAAAACATTTATCTTAATATGCTGCATTAGAATAGAGAAAACTATGTTGCTTAAAAAACGATAAAATTTTCTCCTAATTAAGTTTCATGCAACGCGTCGCTCGGTCCACTCAATTTGCGAAGACAAAATCTACGTTTTACGCAGGCCAAGCTTAAAATACAATACAGTTATCTCCTAAGTATAATTTGCTTATACGTTATGTCCCTTTTCCGAAATAAAAAAAACAATTTACGAAAAACTAAACAGAACCTCTACGATCTCTCGTCATTACACACATACAAAAGGTCAACAACTGAAAAGGTTGCTATGACTTGTGACATGTGCCTACATGTAGACACAGAACAGATACAATAGAGTTCCATCACTAGCCTATGATACGCCCGTCGCTTTTGCAACAAATAAAGTTCCATAACTTTTCAATATCATATCAGAAATTTATAATATTATAATTTAAAGGGAGCTATGTTAATAGATATAAATCATTCCCCAAATTTCTTGAAAATAAAAGCAATGTTCGAACTTTTGTTCAAAAACTGGCAAATCCCCTCTCTATAAATAAGACCTCCATAACTCGGAAACAAAACCAAAAAACGATAGGAAGTTTACGTCAATGAAAAGTTAGTGAAAGCGTTTTTGAGTTATTGTTCGACATGTTGATGACGGGCGGCAAACAAACGGACAATGGTTTAACATAGCACATAATGCAAATCCAGAATCATCTAATGTAGAAAATGATGGATTAAACATGTTTAATAACTAGCTAAACCCTTCACTTGTATGATTATATTGACAGTCGAATTAGATTCCATTGTACTGACAATGATGTGTGAATAAAACAAACAGACTAAACAGGTTAAAATCAAAAATAGGGGAACAGCAGTCAAAATTGTGTAATAATCGTATAATCACTATGAAAGCAGAACTCCTAAATCAGAATATTTTATATGAAAGCCTATGATTACCAGAAAACGCATGAAATAATTCCGTACACCAATATCTTCTTGATGAATTGAACTTGAATACATCGAAGCAATAATATTTAGTTTCTGTTTTGAATTACATTTATTCAGTATTTTTACGACAAAGGGTATGTAAAGTGCATAGGATATTATACATTTTTGAACAAAAGAAGATTGCTTAAATTTGTTTGATAATACAGTTGTTATCAAACGAAGATTAACTTTAAATTGTATTTATTACGTAAATTAATATTAAGTTGTTACAAAACGTCTACATGTCCAAAAGATTTCACCATGCCATTCAATGAGCTCGATGATATACAAAACCACATTCAAATGATGTTTTCCAAGAAATAGAATTAACCCTGAATTTTAAAATCATATGTATAGATAGGCGATAGTCGCCTGAAAACCACACGGATTTTCTCTGTTCTGTTCTATACTCGGATATAATATTATATTACTAGTCAACGCCAATGACGTCGGCTTGTAAAATCAACTTGTTCTCAATCTACTCAACTAACGAAACCCAATTTTCAGTTAAGAAGCTTAACATTGAAATTTCTGGACAAAATATTAGAAAATTTGATGACTTATTTTCTGAAATTAGAATTATGGACTTTTCGAAGCCTGATCATTTTTGAAAGGTCTTCTTGAAAATACATTAATCGAAAGTATATTTTTTTTGTCATATCTGTAGAAAATTAATACTCTTCAAATTGGTATTTTGTTTGGCATTTTTACCTTTTTTTATTCGTGAAATTCTAATATGTCTCTTGTAGACGACCAACAAGTATGTCGTACAATATTTAAAGCGCGGTAACTATGATGAGTTTATTCGTTAAATCTACTTCTTTTCTTCAGGTGATTTAACCTTTCGGAATTGTGGATCCTCAATGATGTTCAATTTTTGTACGTTATTTAGTATGATTTTTAGTTATTGGGTAAAATTATGTGAAGATACAGACGCACAGTTTTGATTTGATTTCAATGATTTATACAGCTTATAACTTCAACAATTATAGTAAAATATGGTTCAAATCAATTGGCTAAAAATAAGATGTTCAAAAAAACGAAAAGGCCGAAGAAAAACATGGCAAAAAACAAGTAAGCAAGAGAAAGTTCTAACTACCAGCACGAAACGTCCGGCTAAAATAAAGTGAATCTATGGATGTTACGCAAATCCTCCGTAATTTCAAGATTTAATCAAATAAAACAGTATTCAAGGGTTCTGTTAATTACTCAGATGACAAATTAGTTACAAATTTAAAGATACTCGCTAATACGTCTAGACATATTTTCTAATGTGTAGTCTGACTTATCTCCTAATAAACCAATGTTTATGTTTCTTATCTAAATATGCATGAATTATTTGCAACACAATTCAACAACTCGCAAACAGTAATTCAATATATACAAATGCATAGACGAATACAATAAACGTATTGAATAAAACAAGAAGCTACAAAATTCAATAGAAAGCACACCAACATGACAAATAAACAAAAAAACATTTAGGAATTAACAATACCATAGTATTTACATGGTCGTATTTTCACAACGTCTACAATGGTCTATCTTCTACTTATTTTACCATATTTACCAAAATGTTATCTGTAGTATTTGCAACTCTCCTTTCCTTTATTTTGCTTTGTTTTGTAAAGTATGCTTATAATGTCCTTCGACATGTTCGATGCAGTATTGAATAAAGTCTTAATATGTTAACACTGTATAAAAACTGTCTTCAATAACATTGGATGCATCACTTTAATTTTGTGAATATGGAATTATTGAACTTTTTGATACATCTGTAATGCATTTCATTTGTCCGTAATAATGTACACTATCTTTCCAATATTTGTCAAAATAGATTCAAGGTCTTTTAGTTTGGTTAATCAATCTTGAAGAAGATACATTTTGAATCAGTTCAAAAATAAGGATCAACAAAAAAAAACTAGAACCCCGAATGGCGGAGTCAATAAACCTTCCAAATGAAAAGCTTGACTATATCTAACAAAACTAAATATGGTTTTTTCTTGAATTCATAAACCATTTTCATTTGAGGGTTAACAGAAGATCGTCCAAAAGTCTGTCGGGACCGAATTAAGAGGAACATTAAAATACGAGATCACAAAACAAGAATGGAAGACAACAAATAATAAATTTCTGTCTATCGCATATATCCCCCACAAAATTGATACATCTGTTTTTTCAACATTGCTTATCAATCTAGATGATTATATCATAGCAGAGGTTAAAAGGTTACAAAATATGACATACCGCTGCATCTGTTATAAATGAATGGAAACATTTACAAAATTAGTTCGACCATGAAATGAATATCAGAGATGACCTACTGTAATATTTTCGTGCTTTAATATTTAAGGCGTATCCTAGGATAAAGTTTTTGTGTTATGGAATATACTAAATATATCCTAAATACGGACCAATACAAACAATATAACCAAAATTACTTCACTAGAAAATAAAAGATCAAAGGTGATCCATTGTGGTATGGTCGTGT
The DNA here is from genome assembly GCA_019925275.1 of Mytilus edulis. Classification (NCBI taxonomy): domain Eukaryota; kingdom Metazoa; phylum Mollusca; class Bivalvia; order Mytilida; family Mytilidae; genus Mytilus; species Mytilus edulis. The sequence goes on from CM034351.1 coordinate 35,357,714, forward strand.
TAAAATGTAATGTTCAATATTTGGTCACAGTTAAAGTCTGAATGAATTTATTTGACCTGATTTTTTTAGTTTTAACGCCACTTTTTAGCATCGCTATGGTTTATTTCGTGGCAGCCAATGTGTTTGGGTAAGGTAAGGAGAGTGCCCGGAGAAAAACCATCAACATTCGATAGGAAAACTGACACTCCTAGTCAATAAAGATTGAAGATAAGTGCACAAGCACGAGCGGGGTACGAACTCATAACCTCAAAGTTGACTAGATAGTAACTACACAGACCACTCGGTTACTAAGACCCATTTAATGAAATGGAATGTACAGTATACAAGATATGGACTCATCATAAAATGCCACTCACCCGTAAAATGAAGTGCATAAAAATTTTAAAAAAAATAATACCTTTCAGAATAGAAAGAATGAAGAGGACATGGAGGGAAAAGTCTTTTCCCTTGAACTAAATATCTTTCCCTGCCCTCTTTTTTCCCTCCTATGAAAACAACATTGTAAATGCAATTCCGTTTATGTTTCAAAAAACAAATGGTATTTAAATTTTTTGATATATTTAAAATTTTCCCGAACATGGTTCTCTCGCTTGACAAGACACGTGTTTCGTCTGGTTAAATTCACTAATGTTTTTGTTTTGTAACTTAAAATTCACTTTTGATTTTGATAATTCACAGTAAAATTGATCAAAATCGTACTTAATTTTACATCCTCCCTCCCTCTTTACAATATTTATCCACGATCCACTCCAGTAGTTAGGTTTCGGCTAATAAAAGTTCTAATAACCAACACTCAAATCTGAAATTCAGTTGATGGAAATAATCAGTAACCCGAAATGCGCTCCTTTTCATTTAATCACAATTATACATATTTTTCAGCCAAAGTACCATGTGAGATATTTTCATTGCGCTCGTTAATGTCGTTATTCGTACCACCTTGTCATGTAGAACTTTTTTATGGTAATTTTGTATTCTTGTCTCTCGTTTGTCATAATGTGCTTTGTCTATATAAAATTGAGAATAGAAATGCGGAATGATTCAAAGAGACCACAACCCGACCATAGAGCAGGCCGACAGCCACCAATTGGTCTTCAATGCAGCGAGAGACTCCCGCGCCCGGAGGAGTCATTCAGCTGGACCCTTAACAAATATGTATAATAGTTCAGTGATGCCTTTTTGTTTTTCTTTGTTTATGTATTTTCTTGTTTTCTTATAGTGATTAAGTATAGCACAATGATGACTGCTGTACAATTATTTTTTGACATTTTTACCTATCATGTTGTTTTCCTTTGTTCAAACATTGTTGTCAGTATTATGAAATTTTATGCGACTTTCATACACGTGAAAGGTTAAACTACACCTCAAACCTGGGATAGTCCACCATTTTCTACATTAGAAAATGTTTGTACCAAGTCAGGAATATAACAGTAATTGTTATCCATTCGTTTGATGTGTTACTCATTTTTATTTTGTCATTTGCTTAGGGACCTTTCATTTACAATTTTTATCGAAGTTCGGTATTTTTGTCATTTTATAATTTTTTCAAAACCATATCCGCATGATGTGAAAACTTTAAAATTTAAACATGAACTTCATCACTAATTTAAAAACATTATGAAACATTTTCAGACCGACCTTCAAATATCTGACATCCAATTCAATTTTCCTAACAACAAACAAGAGTAGAACATGCACACACTTATGTGTTATATTACACCTATGTGGAATACGATATCGAACATTGGTTTACAGTCTTATTCTTTCTGGAACTCTCTCAAAGATTATTGTCTGAAACAGCAACGTGATATTTTAAACAAATAAGTGATTGCATGACTAAAATGATCAGACGCTTAAAACTTTGTTCTTTTTTATTGAATTTGAAATTCAACAATGAACCATTAAGACTGTCATATTTCAATTACCTACATTTGATATAACTAACCAATCCTTGAATTGAATTTTTATCGCACACAGTTCATCTTGAATTTAATCTCCTTTTGTATGAATTTAAAACTTTAATTATTACTAAAATTCGCAATGTCTACTATTCAAAAATCTCTAGTTTGCTCTTGATCCCATACTTTTTTGTTATTACAGTCTGAAGTATCGCTATTAACAATGTATCGATATCAGGTTGAGAAGAATATTTAAAATGAATGGAATAAGAGGATTTTCAGCACATTATTATAAAAAAAAGTAAAATGCCCGATGTCAGAAATGATTGTCGATATTGAAAAATTCGATATATTCAATTTGCAATGTTTTTATGTGTATGAAATGATGACCAAACCTTCCTCTTCGGCTATTTGACATGACATCTTAAAAACATCCTTAAACAAATGTCCTGTACCAAGTCAGGAAAATTTGCCATAGTTATGTTTTAGTTCGTTTTTGTGTGTGTTACATTTTAATAATGTGTTTCTGTAATGTCATTGTTTTCCTCTTATATTTGATGCGTTTCCATCAGTTGCCTTTATTTAACAAACATATAACCTACACTTTATATTTCAAATAAAAACAACTCTATGAAACCTACAGATGTTTTAAAGGAGATGCATGTATTGTGCTTTGACGAATTCTGTTGGGACAAGATAAGCCTTGAAATTAATAAAAGAAACAAAACATTGAGCATCTTTTTTATTATTCATTAATTGCCCAAATTGCAAAACTCGAAGACAAACTGGCGGTCCCTGAAAAATAAATCATATTTTAAACTAAAATATTAGAATCAATTAATTGATAATAAGCCAATTCCCAAACCAATTCTGAAACGGTCATTATAATCTTAGCATCGTCCAAAATAAAGTATTCAACCATGTGCAGTATTTAAGGCAATCATTTCGATGACTTATCTCTTGCAGTAAATTCAATACTTTAAGACAATTCCCTCGCGGTCATTTCATAAATTCAGTAGCTTTTCAGAAAATTATACAGCATATTCTTGACATAGACTGAATAGATCTTTATGAATATAATCAAAGTATATAAATACTCCTAGATTTACCGTAGAAGATAAATCTGAAAATTCACTAAAAACCGTTTAAATATCTAATCGTGTTAAATGTTAGTTATGTGCTGTTAAGTTCACATTTGACGTTTCAGAACAAAGTTGGCTAACTATTGTACAAAATGTATAAGAGGTAATCGAAATTAGTAAATGTACAAATTAAAACGCATTTAATATATTTCTATTCATTTACTATACGCTTGGATTTTATCATTTTCTCATTGCAGAGTGTAAACACAATCTATTACATAAATATATAATCCTTATGCATGAAATAAAAAATATATCTTTGTAATCTTAGTTTTTCGTCGAATTCCACCACTCTAAATGCGTTTAAGTGTTAAAATCAATTAGTGAAGTTCAATATGAATATTCATTACGTCAATAAAATTCTCCATCAATTAAATCATTCTCTTATTTTATTCTGCTTGCTTTTTCTAGTAAAATAGTTGTCATCTTTGCCTAAAATATTGTATATTGAATTTGTCCCAATTTTTGTTCGTTTGAATGATAAGTTTTTTTTAAACACATTGACCATTCGAATTACTATCAGACAAAACTATTATTTCTATTAGAGAACAAACATACGTATTAACAAATAAGATTAATAGCGTGTTTACTTACTCTGCCCAGTCTGCGTGGTTACTAACAACCCCTCTCCACACAAAGCTATGAGGAACGTTATGGCTTATTGGTTGATCATACCAGTTTATTGATGTATAATGACATCTATTGATAATTGCTTTTCCTAAAGAATAGAAAATAAACAATAAAAGAACATTACTGATCCCTTTTAGTTACATGTAATAATCCTTTATAAGCTCACTAAATTTACATATAATACATAAAGTATGTACATGATTTTGTGATGATTTTATAACTTTCTTAATATTTTCATTCGGTTCACAGAATTACTTTAATTGCTATAACGTAAACATAATCAAAGATGAAGGCTACTGTGTACTGATGTATCAGGTTATAATTGACAGAAACATTTTACATATTTTCGTAAGCGTAACACGTGTTTATCATTCATTTGGTACGATGGACATCAGTTATGCGTAGAACCAAATGTCTTTTCTTTTAAGAACATAAATATGAACGTTTTCAGAATCGTCGAATCCGTCTGTTCAAAAGAAGGACGACAGATATCAGAGGAACAGTCAAACTCATAAATCGAAAATAAACTGACAACGCCATAGCAATTATCGTATCAACATGAAATAAAACACCATTTCACTTCACTACCATTATCAGTCAGGGGCATTACTTAAACAAGTAACAATTAAAATTACATAAACAAGTAATGTTGAAAACGAGGCTATTTTAAACATAACTTATACAAGTAATTTTTCTGAATATTATTTTTATAGGTGTCCAATAAAACAGATTTTACTAGCTTTAACAAATTTTCACAGTCATCTCGTTATTTTACCCATGGAATATAAAATCTAATCCTTCTGAAACACTAATTAACTTTCTGACGCACTTATCTTTCATATCGACGTTTCTGGGTCAAAGATCGGTCTCATGGGACTATTTAGTTATCATTTTCCTCCAAAATCTTGAAGATAGACTGATATAAATAAGTATATGCTTGTGAATTAATTAAGACTTGAAGTTATTTATAAGTTGTAACCCAAATCAATTACATAATATGTTCCTTAAATAAGTGTTAATACAATTTTTTTCAAATATGTATAAAATAACTTTTTCAAGTCATATTTTTGTCATTATTTCTAAAGTAATCCTTTATCCATATACTCCTCTCAAATCTAACAAATTCTTTATTTTATGATATAAATTGATGTAAAAATTCATGAAAACTACATTTAGTCTATGCTTCTATTGAACTTTAAAATAACTCTATCGAGTATTTTTTTTTTTTTTATAAACAAACATTACTTTTATAAGTAACTTTAAAAAATTACTTGTTTAAGTAACGCCTCTGACTGTTTATGAAAACAAAATTACTTTGTAGAAAAGTTTACCTTTTGGTTGGCAGCAGTAAAACTTGAATCGTCTGTCTTCTGCCCAGTTTTCGTGGATACTATGTACACCAGCTATGTATCCGTTGCCAGGACATTGGAAGGCAAACGTCTGATCCATTGAATTGACATATCCTGTCATAACGATAAATGCAAAGTTCTTGTTATAACATTTATGTGAATTCTTACTTAATAGGCATATTGTTAATGTCAGATTCTTGAAAGTCTCACTTGAATTTTTCAACTTCTTTTCAAAACGCAAACCCCATATGAAAATTCCCTAATCTTCTTTTTATGAATACTATACAGTTTTAGAAAAGTATTTTATGTACAGTTCGACAAGACTGAAACTTTAAAAATAACAATACGGCAATAATCTTCTCCCTACGTATTCTATCATTAATACATTCCACGTGAAAAAAAGCTTTGGTTTTGAGCGTAATGATTAAAATCAATCTAGGTAAGAGTTGTTTTTCTTAAATAAGATTTTGTATTGCATAAATTACCGCTCCAACTACATATATTTGAAGCAAATTTGTTCCATATGCAATTAAAGTCCCATCGTCGATCTTCAGCCCAATTTTCATGAATGCTACGTATGGTTGATATCACTTTATTGACCGGACAAGTGAAGTCAAGAGGCTTGTCAAAGCCGTTCTTCCAACTTTCTCCAACTTTAGCAAGGTAAAACACGATAAAGAAGACATATCCAACATTATACGGTAACATCATGTTCACCTAAAATAATTATAATTTACAAATATATATGCTCACTATTAGTTCAAATCGAATAATTAAATCTAACGGAAAATACGATATTTTTTTTAAACTTTAACTTATACAAATGTTAAATATTCGCAATTAAATAATCTTTTAATATTGTATCTATATTTAGCAACACAAATTTGGGTCAAGTAATGATATCTTTGTAAATGATATGTTAAGACTTTTTCCCTATTACATTTACACTAGATAAATACACGTTGAAATGATCAAAATAAGTAAGTTATTAAGATAAATAGATAATTCCGTAATAAACTTATTTAATAAACTTACTTAAAGTATGAACGGATATCTGTCAGAATTGCAATATTGTGTTACAATGTTGTTTGCAATACAAACTAACAAATAAGTTCCAGTATCATTTATATTGCATATCAACATGTAACATATGGAAATCGATGAGTTTTGTGTTACTTTATGTCCTTGAAGACTAAGCATTTTATAATTGTCAGCAATAATATTTACTAATTAAATAAGCTTTTTTCAACGAATTTCAAACGGAAGTCGAACGAAACAAATATGTTTGTGTTTTAAATTATATGTCACGCAATTTTTCTTATTGGATTGGCGATTAAATTTGTAAATTGCAAAGAAATAAGAGTTAACAAAAATAAAAAAAAATAATCGATTAACATTGTATTCTCTGTTAATAGATTGACAAATCGAGGGATTTTCTGATGTTTCTGCCAAAAATATGTTCATTCAATTATCTTGAGCTAATACTTATTGATATAGTATATTAACGACGAAAACTGTATAGCTAAATGCTGATGATAATGAGAGATAGGATGTGTCCTTAAGGTGCCACGGTAGTATTTGCATTCCTGAATTAAGGTTGCTTTTTTATGTACCCTCCTACAGTCAATGTATATGAACAGTGTGGTTGGACAAAAAACACAGTATCAACTGAAATACTTTCTCAACCTGAGGGATACATTAGGTGTAGAAAAATATAAAATAATTTTGCAAACAGATGAAAATGAATTTTTGAGAAGTTTTTAATTTTTTTATTTCTATGATGAATGATCAAAGGCCTAACATCAATAGTTGCCTTAGGTTTTTGAAGATAGCAAAAATAAAGTAAAACGTTCATCATACATATTCAAATTCAAATTCATTTCTGAATATTACAATGAAAGTACTACAGTTAACTGTGTTTTAGAATTTTTGAAGCATTAAAAATTTGTGAAAATTCTAAAAGAACCTTATCATTATTTGAGCCAGGAATACTACCATGACACCTAAAGCTCATGATTACAACAGGACATATACCGTACAAAGTTAATCATAAGATAAATATCGGTATGTGGATCAAGGCAATTACATGATTTAGATCATTTCTGCGAGAAATTGGATAACTTCGCCAAACTGGATATATTTCCGATCGTTAAGGGTTTTCTATATATTTCTTTACGCATTGTAAAAGAGATTGTCGAACTTTTGCATAATTAATAATTAAACATATACAACTGTGACAAAATCATGATTTCTACCAAATGAAACTGAATTTGACAATATATCTACAGATTATATATTGGTTTTTGGTATGCAAAACCATAGACTTCAGATATGCTTTCGTCGTCTTGTCAATCGACTCGACTGATAAAAAAGGCCATTATCAACCGAATATCTTGAGATTTTACGGTTAAAACAATGTTGAAGAAAGATCGGTAGAGAGTTTAATATTGAACATGTGGAAGTCTGTCAACATTTGGAAGGTCTACTAATTTTCAAAATCAATTGTTTGTACTTGTTAAAATTTTAATTGTAATATATATGAAAAACAATCTCATCTTCCTAGTCATTATCATTGTTGTGTTAATAATACATTCTTCTCCTTTTAATACTTAACACCTTATTGGTCGACTGGTATTTTTCGAAACAGAAGAAGGTGCCATTGGTATTATTTAGACGAGTTTAGTTAGTTTTTCGGGAAGATACCTTTTTCTTTTTACCTGTTTTTGTTCATGTTTAAATGGAAATTTTTTGTAATTTTTGGAACATGGGACTCTATTTTATCTTACTTGCCACTTAATTTGTTAACGGATTTTATTTAGTCGAGAAATGCCTCGCTCTAAGAGTTATATGAATGTGTCGGTAGCTTTGCAAACACAATATGTGTTATTTTCTGAACGCCTTATAAAACGGAATATAAAGAAAATTCAATTAAAAAAGTCATACAGGTGTGGTTGAGTGCAAAGCATTAATATTTATTTTCTTTCAGAATAATTAACATTATTAAGTAGTTTCATCGTATGTATATTAAGAGTTCATCAATGTGTTATTCTCTTATATCTTCTTAGTACTGTTCTACTCTATTTTCCTGGTTCAATAGTCAGTCATGTGTCATATTATCTTGTCTACTGTTGGTCACTTAGTTCATAGATTTGCCACATTTTTTGGAATACCTTGACAGAAAGCTACATTGTATACATGAGTGCAGCCATATTTAAAATAGTTACATAGTTAAATATTCTGGACATAAATTCCATATTAAACAGTTCAATTTATAATATAGTAAGTCTTTAATATTTAAACAGCTTTCCTGAATTTTTAATAAGTCAGAATGATTGTGCATGAATGATAGATATTTTATTTTAAAGAAATACTTTCATGAATACAGAGAAATAATATATCATAGATATATTAATGATACATGTATAGGTAAAGTTACATTATTATTATTAAAGGTCTAGTTCAATGTCTATAGAACATTATACTTATTGTTTATAAAAGCTATGCAGATATACTTTAGTTTATAAGACTTATGTAGGTTATATTTTTATTTTTAACAGGAACAGAATATATTCATATTATTATGATTTGATGATGTTTCCAAATAAAGGTTTCTCAACATCTTACCAACGGACGAAACTCTAAAAACGTAATGTTAAGGAGCAGTAATTTTGTTATAATAAACTCCACGATAAATTTCTATCGATATTTCATTTTGTTTAAAGACAACAGTTAACAATTGCACAGTCTTTCTGCAACCATGAATTTCATTTTTGTTGCTAAACAAATGTGTTCCAATCTATTTTCTGTTGTTAAATGTTACGTATTCGTACGTTGAGCTTCGTTTGTTTACTTGTCGAATATGAATTCGATTTATCTCCCTTATCCATTTTTAAAGAACATTGTCAGTTTGTAATGTTGAAAAAACAATCGACGCGTCTGGTTTGCTTTTTTTTCGTTGATTGTTGGATGTTTTACGTTCTGTATTCCATGCTTTTCACGACGAGATTAGTGTTAGTATAGTCAGTACAAGGATTGAAAAGCGATTGAGATGACACAAGTTCGTATTTTTCATTTATTATATTCACACATTCTTTATAAATATGGTACGAATAAAGAAGGTTGCGTTTGGATAAATGCTGTCTCCTAGAATAAAGCACCCACCAGACAAGTCTCAAGGTGCGCCATGTCAAATTGGTCCGTCTTGCTGTTAATTATTTTTGGGAATAAGTTGTAGAAATATAAAGGTGCACTTGATCAATCGTATATTATAGGACTCTGTAGTTCTTGTTGAAAATATGAATCCTACAGCACCAAAACATTCTGATGATGAAAGAGTTTTTAAAAGGTACATTTTCTTTATATTCTATTCCCAGGGTAAAAAGAAAAATTTAAATAAAAACAGAAGAAAATATATGCATCATGCCATAACAACTTTTGTTGATATATACTAAAACATTTCGGTAATAAAACATACACCAAAATTAAAAGGAATTGCCATGAAAACAAAATCAAACCAAAAAACCTCAATACACTACAGAACATTATTTTAAACTGGTACTATTAACTTTTTTTATTTTTTATTCTTTATTTTTTTTTCAATATTTATTTCAATGCTTCCCTAGTTAGATTTAACGCATATTTGGGAAGAAACCTTCTTCCATTGATCTGATCCTAGGTAAGAGTTAAAAGATTCCTACCCTTCTATTCCAAAGTTTTATATTTAATCTTTTAAATATAATATTATGTCCATAAAAATTCAAAATGATTTTGGCATGTTTACCAAAATCCCTTATACGATTGCTGTCCTTTGTCTAAATATCTTATATTTTTCGCCATAATTTATTGATCAATTAGATTTTCAACTGTGTTCATTAAACCGTAAATTGTATCTCATTTATTATATATATCAAATCAATATAATATGTCTACGACTTCTTTTATGTAAAAGACATTTCAAAGGCAAGAAGATCACAGCCGATAGTTCAATTTTATCAAAGAATTAATGCTCCCTCTTTCTCGTAACGTCAAGTTATGTTAATTTCCGTTCGTTCTTCTCAATAGATAGACCTTTGTACCATATGCATGGTAAGATGAGTGTTTCAATGTATTATGTTTTTTAATTTACTGTATTGTCGGTGTATGTATTGTTTGTGTCTTGTGAATAGAAGTTACCTGTATGTCAATTATTACATGTAAACATTATAATAACAAATAGTTCATTCATAAATCAATGGACATAATGTAGTACCTAATCCTGACTTGGCTTATACTTTAGTTTGATTGAGTTTGCATATCTAAAATATATACTCTTTAAGGTAGATGGGGTGTCTAGATTATAATCCATAGAATTTTTTAATAATTTGCCAAAATGTAGTTTATATCCTGCTTGTTTAAAAACATTGCTAAAAAGAATGGGTTACCGGACTTATTTTCACACTACAGGTTGTGCAAAATTTTCGAGATTTTGTATAGATTATGCATGGAAAACCCAATTTTCCGCCATAAAACGCAAACCACACCTTAGAATTTTCAGATAAAGTTTGAGAAGAAAGCTCCAATATTATGGTTTCAGATCAGAAAAAGGAAAAATAGGGTCACCGAACTCGTTTTCTTGCTACATATAAAAAAAGGGTAAATTCTTAACACATTCTATTGTAAAACTAACACTATCTGAATTATCTGCCCTTGCATTTGAGTTGCCTCCCCTTATTTGAAAATAATAATCAAACATAAGAATTCTTTTTTTTTTGTAAAATACAATCATAAAAATGATCAAACATGGCATTTTCTATATTTTAATGTAAATTCTTACACATGAATTACCTATTACTCTAAAAATTTGCACATTTCATCAAAGATCTAGACCTTATTTTCTAGTATTTCAAAATCCAAGTTGGAGGAAGACACCCTATCTACCTTAATAGTATTGGTTATATTCTGATAGAACAGAGCCAGTTTATCGTATTTTATGCATGCGCTTTCCGTTATATGAATTAGAGTTATATCCCTTTGTACAACGTACTGTCAATGTATTTATGTTTTGCTAATTTTGTACTTTCAGGGTTTTTTATTTATGTCGTATAAATAAACATTTTAAACATCTAGACGAATCATTGTATTCCGCCCAGGTGACTGTAGAACAAAGAAATGCACATCAATGGTTAAAACCAAATCTGTTTTGCAGTCGCCTCACTTAGTATTCTCAACAATGTTTTCAAGACACTTAAAAAAACAATACATGTGATGGTCTGTGCAACTCAGATTAGAAGCTTGGGACATTTTGGTCAGGAGATAAGACCTCAGATCAGGAGATTAGACCTCAAGCAGGAGATTAGACCTCAAACCAGGAGAGTTTTAAAAACATACATTTTGCAGTTTTGTAAAAGTCTGCCATCTGATTGTAATTTGTGTCAGCACTAGTACCCTAGTAGCCTTTTTGTTTTTAATGAAATATCATTTGAAAGAAATATAAAGAAGATTTTTTTTCTTCCTCTATTTTTTTTTTTTGTTTTTTTTTTTTTGTTGATTGTTGTCTGCCCGTGGATTAAATGTATGTTTTGTACTTTGATTACTTTTTCTTTGAGAAATAAGAGAAAATCAAAATATTTTAGTTTTATTTATGACCAACAGCTTTTTTATTTGTATATAATATCATTGGTCCAGAAATTTGAGAAAGAAAAATTATATATGTGTACATGTATTTGATAAACAGATGATAGCTGATTGACAGATGACACGAAACAAGAAGCCAAGGTTAATAAAAACCATAAAATATGTTAGGACGTCAAACAACACATGAAACTTATTAGTTTATTTTATTTAATGATACATCATTGTCTTGTAATATAACATGGAGTTCATGATGTTTATTTATTTTTTGTGGGTTTAAAATAAAAGTAACGGGAAGGTCGCACATGTAGAGGACGATCTGCTGACCCATCCGGACCACCTGAGTTTTTGTTTCTCAATCTTTAGTTTTCATGGGTGTGTTTTGTGTACTATTGTTTGCATGTTGGGCTTTGTTTTTTCAAGCCATGGCGTTGCCATTTTTTGTCGACTTATTTGTTTAAATGTCCCTCTTGTACCTTTTACTCCTTTTGTGTAATAAGCTGATATTCTACTAAGGTATGTGTTTATCCATGATCGATTTTACTATATTCCGGGGCTTGTTGTTCCTATCATGATTTCCTTGAAAGAGGATTGCTGTTCATGAGGAAGCCATTAAACCTAAGGGTTGTGAACGATGAAGTTGAATTCATCCATTCGTAAATTTTACGGACGCCACCACGAGTAAATCAACCGCTATAGAATATCCGTTTTACAGATGATATCGGTTGTATCGTAACTACAACAGTACAATGTCGTTCCCTTTTCACGAACGTGACCTACCGAGTAAAGTTATTCATAGTAAAATTAGCAACACATGTGGAGTAGAAACTGCTTACCGATCCAGAGCACCTGATATCACCCCAAGTTTTTTTTGTTTTTTTTGTGTTTTTTTTTCTGGGGGGGTCGTGTTGCGTAGTTTTTAGTTTTGCATGTTGTGTCTTGTGTACTAATATTTGTCTGATTGTCTCTTTCTGTTTTCGCCATGGCAATGTCAGTTTATTTTCCATCTATGAGTTTGACTGTCCCTATCTCTGATATCTTTCGCCCTTCTTTTTTTACATTATGATTACTATCATAATAATAGATAGAACGAACATATCAACAGCAAAATAATAAAGATAAACAAATAAGGTACATGTATTTGTATTCATTTAAATTCAGTTATCGCTTTTTTTGGATTTTTTTTCAATTAACAGTATGTTTGTTAACTAATATACGTTTGTTTGCAACGGTGTTGAAATGTTTTTGCAAACGGTTCGCCTAATAGCTCTTTTGTGATATCAAAGCATGATTAACAACATTCGTGTATCGTATACATTTTCGATTACCGAATATATTCGCTTTCTGCTAAAAAGTAAAATATTATTAAGAAAATAATACTTTTTAGAACAGAAAGGATGAGGAGGACAGGGAGGGAGGAGTCTTTTAGGAGGCCCTAAAAATAAATTTTTTTTCCTGCTGCCTTTTTTTCCCTTTTCAAGAAACAATTGTGTTTTCAAATGTTTAGATATATTTCAACTTTAACCTAACATGGTTCTCTCGCTTGACAATACATCTGTTTCGTCTGGTTCAAATCCCTTATAATTATGTTTTGTAACTTTATATACATTTTTGATTTTAATAAATCACAGTAAAATTGATAAAAATTTGCATCTTCCCTCCCCCTTTACAATATTGTTTCACGATCCACTCCTGTAGCTAGGTTTCGGCTAGAAGAAAAAGTTTAAATAAACGCACTGAAAACTCAGATCCAGGAAATAATCAATAACCCGAAATGCGCTTCTTTTCATCTTCCAGTTACCACAATTATACATCTTTTATTCAACCAAAGTATCATGTGAGCAATTTTCATGAAGCTTGCTAACGTCGTTGTTCGTACCTCCTTCTTGTCATTTAGAACGTTGTTATGGTAATCTTTGTATTCTTGTCGTTCCTTTGTTCTAATTTGCTCTATATAGATGATGTTCTTTCACTAAACAATTCAAAATTTGGTGACTATGTGGAACGCATCTATCCAATCGAACTAGAGATAAAGGATACTACAGATACAGTTAAGTCGGCTTCATATCTTGACTTACATCTAGAAATTGACAATGAGGGTCGGTTGAAAACAAAACTTTACGACAAAAGAGATGATTTCAGCTTTCCAATTGTGAACTTTCCATTTCTAAGTAGCAACATTCCAGCAGCACCTGCATACGGGGTATATATCTCCCAATTGATACGATATTCCCGTGCTTGCATTTCCTATCATGATTTTCTTGATAGAGGTTTGCTGCTCACAAGGAAGCTATTAAACCAAGAGTTCCAAATGGTGAAGTTGAAATCATCCCTTCGTAAATTTTACGGACGCCATCACGAGTTGGTTGACCGTTATGGAATAACCGTTTCACAAATGATATCGGATATGTTCCTTACGTCGTAACTACAATCCCCTTCCCTTTCATGAATATGACCTACCGAATTAGACTATTTACCGGATTTGTAATCACTTAAGCAACACGACGGGTGCCACATGTGGAGCAGGATCTGCTTACCCTTCCGGAGCACCTGAGATCACCCCTAGTTTTTGGTGGGGTTCGTGTTGTTTATTCTTTAGTTTTCTATGTTGTGTCGTGTGTACTATTGTTTTTCTGTTTGTCTTTTTTATTTTTAGCCATGGCGTTGTCAGTTTGTTTTAGATTTATGAGTTTGACTGTCCCTTTGGTATCTTTCGTCCCTCTTTGATTGGTCTATATAAAATTGAGAATTAAACTGAATGCGGAATGTGTCAAAAAGGCAACAACCCCCCATGGAACAGACAACAGCTTACGGCAATTAATGGGTCTTCAATACAGCGAGAATCTCTCACACCCGAGGAGTCCTTCAGCTGGCCCCTAAACAAATATATATACTAGTTCAGTGATAATGAACGTCATACTAAACTCCGAATTATACACAAGAAATTAAAATTAAAAATCATACAAATCATCTTAAAGGGTTGGATACATAAAACTAATAAAAGTTAGCAACCCATTTATTTCTGTATTAAGGCACAACATGAAACCATACAGTTTTGACAATAGTTATAAATTATACAATAATCTTATATGACATTATATAAACAAACGGAGCCCCAATATAATAAATAAAACTTTAAAAGGTAAGAGATTTATCAATCTCATAGTTACCTTGATATATTTCGGGTGAGGTGCATAGGCACCTGAGGTTTAATTGCATCTAAAGTTCAGGTTACGGAATAAATGAGTTGCGGTTGCACCGAAGTTTAGTTACACCCAAAGTTCCTGTGCACCGAAGGTTCAAGTGACAATACTATAAAAAAAACATTTATTATAGATTAACCCTGTTTAAATATTGTAGTCCGTTTATTGTTTTTAAGCTCTGGCATGATTTTATAAAACATTTTTTTTTATTGATAAGGTCTTTCTTCCTCAGAAATATATTACATAGGCAGAAATTAAACTGCCAAAACTTTTTGGAACTTTTGGTCCATAATGCTCTTCAACTTCGTACTTTATTTAACTTTTTAACTTTTTTTTTAATTCGACCGTCATTGATGAGTCTTTTGTAGACGAAACGCGCGTCTGGCGCATATACAATCTTTCAATCCTGGTATCTATGATGAGTTTATTTATAACCACTGGGTCAATTCCACTGCTGGTGGAGATTTTATTCCCCGAAGGTACAAATGTATCACCAGCAAAGTAGTCAGCACTTCTGTGTTGACATGCAATATCATTGATATGGTCATAATTATAAATTAACTGTTTATAAAACCGTTGCATTTTTTAAAAACATATTTTTCTAACTCAATAATAGATTACCTAAGCAGAATTCGGCAAAACTTTTATAAATTGTTGAGGTTCGTACTTTATTTGCCCTTTTTAACTTTTTTGTTCGAGCTTTACTGATGGATCTTTTGTAGACGAAACGGGCGTCTGACGCATATACAATATTTCAATCCATGTAGCTATGATTTGATATTTTTACACATATTTTAATTTGCTGCTGAATACCCAATTATTTACAGTTTGATAATTTTTGTATCATGTGTATATTAAATGTAGATTTTAAAAAATATTTTCGTTTCTTTGTTGAAAGGTATTTGTTTTAAACAATTCACTCATTATTTATTTGTATAGACTATTGCGAATCATTTTAATATAATATTTGGAAGTCTCTCACGATAATACAGAAAAACAATAACCTCACAATCAAAATCATAAAACTATTACTCAGACGTAAAAATAGAAATTCTTTTGTTATATAAACAAACCTTGGTCGAAATATTAAAGGTTAGTACACGGGATAGTTTTGTACTTGGAGACATCCGGATATATAACTTTTTTTCATTATAATGATTGTGATTGTTTTTTTGTTTTTTATTTTTTGTGCTAAAAAAAGGAATGCTTCGTCCAATGAAGATGAATGGTCGATACCTAAAGAAAAACTTCTTTTATAGTTCTCAAGATAATCCGATTACACAGACTAAAATAACTAAATAGACGAACAAATATTTTTAAATGATTGATTGATTGTTGAATACTTAACCTACAGTGGCAATTACTTTATGCATTTTCGGGACTAGAACAAATTCAGATAATTAAAAATGATAAGCATATGTTCTTTTACATGTCTCATCGAAGTCGTCCTGTGTGGTTATCGTTGAAGTTTAGACTTATTTTGGTAAATACATTCTAGATAAGTACAGACATGTTGCCTTGCATCATGTCACTTAAAGACCCCGCAAAGGTTCGTAACGTACAGTAAACGTGGAAATCTCTCATCACGAGACATGTGATTTAATGTTTTCATTCTAACTGAACGTGGCTGAGTACTTGTGCATCCCGCACAACAAAACGGTGTGAAATTGATTTTAAAATATATTGCCAGAAAACGATGTACATATAATGTTTTTGTTGCTGCTTCTGATAATTATGATAATGACAGAAAAGAGGACGACAACCAAGTCGTCAACCATGAGGCCGATGATGATGTAGACAATAAAATATTATGATTGTATCGTGAATAAACAATTGATATATGGTTAAACGTATTCGAAACTCATACCGAATTATAGATATATCTTAATTATAGTTTCATACTTTTGATTTTAAACAAGTTAAATCATAAAATAGTCCTGTTCAAATATTGTTGTCATTTTTTTTTTTTTTTTATTGTTTTTTTTTTTAAGATCATACATTTTTGTATACACATCTGCCGAACACAAGTATGATCTTGGTATTGATGAGTTTTGTCATTGATATGGTCATACTTATAAATTACCCTTTCACAAAATGTTGAATTTCTTAAATGATAAGGTTTTCTACCTCAGGAATAGATAACCGTAGCAGAACTGGCAAATTATTTAGGAATGTTTGTTCATGTCTGTATCATGTGTATATGAAATGAAGATTAAACAAAAATATTTTCGTTTTTTTGTACAAAGGTATTTGTTTTAAATAAAGTCAACAGTAGTTTACCGCTGTGCGAAATTCATAAATCGATAAGAAAAAAAAATTTCCGTGTTACAAACTAAAACTGAGGAAAACGTATCAAATATAAGAGAATTACGATACAACAGAAACACATCATTAAAATGTAACACACACAGAAACGAACTATTATATAACAATAAGAGAGCCGTGGTGTAGTGGTTAGTGCATCGGCCTACTAACACAAAGATTCCTGGTTCGATTCCTGTTCCGGGGTGAAAATTTCAGGGACTGATTTTCGGCTCTCCCGTGACACCATTTGCGAGTATGGTCTTCATGAAACGGTGATAGTCCATCGGAAGGATACGATAAATGACTGACCTGTGTTTAGAGAGAGCCATATATCTTGTACGTTTAAGACACCCTTGTAGATTTCGAAAAAGAGTAGGCTAATGCCGCTACAAGGCAGCACCCGCACCCTCAAAGTGGAAAGGGATTAATATAAGTTGTAAAACTTGTTTCCAAATCCACTATAACTAAATATGTTTAAACAATTATATAACAATGGCTATTTTCCTGACTTGGCACTTGGCATTTAAAGAAAAACGATGGTGGGTTGAACCTGGTTTTGTGGCATGCCAAACCTCCCGCTTTAATGGCAATGTTAATTATAACATTAAAATGACAAAATTACATGACAGGTCTACAATGAATAAATGGGAGAAAATATAGGACAGAGAAACAAACGAATAATTGCCAACAAAAGGTACCAGGTTACAATCTAATACGCCAGACAATTCATGAAATTTAGACAATAAAAAGCGCATTATTTATTTGTATAGGCTATTGCGTATGATCTTAATATAATATTTGGAAGTCTCTCAACTTTTGACCGGTCTAATAAAGAATAATAATAACTTCACAATTAAAAGCATACAACTATTATCCAGACATAAAAATAGAAATGTTTTGGTAACAAAAAAAACATTGGACGAAATGTCAAATGTTTGTACACGGGGTGTATAGTAATTGGCGACATCCAGAAATATTACTTTTTCAATATGTTGATTTGGTTTATCATTATCATGACTATTTCTAATATTTTTGTTACGCTTGATTCTTTTTAATAAATAATTTGTTACTCTTTTATGATGTTCTCCTTCTTTTGTAACAAAAGAAAATGCCGATCATTATTTCTCTCTTCGTATAACCTTTTGAAATACCAATCGGATCCTCAGACAAGCAATTTAAAATATTACTCAAGATAAGCAAATTCTGTATAGGTAATGTGATGAATAATTAATTATAATATGTAAAAGTCAAAACTAAAACTAAACTAAAACTGTAATTATAATATCTACTGTCGAAATTGCTGGTTTGTTTTGGCTCCCATTTTTTTTTTTTACAGTCTCACGTATCGCTGAGTACTACGTATCGAGTAAGAGGAATCGAATGAGAGGTTTTTATCACATTGTATACCGAAACCAATCGGGCGTAGTATTAAATTTCTTAACATTTACAGCTACATAAATATCAAAGTCGTTAAACAGAAACGTCAAATTCAACTATAAAACACTGGGTCACCCCTACTCATATAACAAAAACAAAAATGGTCCATTCAATGAAAATTGTAACAGTACATATATTATCATGTGTTTGTATTATTTACCTTAAGTTTGGCAGCAGTAAAACTTTAACTGTCTATAGTCTGCCCAGTTTTCGTGGATACGTTGTACAAATGTTGTATCTAAGCTTGACAATGGAAGGCAAACGTCTCATTCTTTGAGTTTACATAACCTGTTATGTAGATATATATAAAGACCTTATAATTATATTCATGCGAACACTAACTCAACACAGTGTTGATGTCAGATTCTAAAAGTATCTCTTAAATTTGTACACTTTTATTCAAGATGTCAATCCCGTATTTGCATTTTTACTTTAATTTTCAATATATTAATATAGTTTCACATTAAAACAGTACAGTTTTACAATAATGCTTAGAAGATTCAATTAAAGCTGACCATGCAATTGCAGTTTATATGGTACATGTACATAAACCTTGTAAAAGACGTAACTGTAACAGAAATTAGCAACGTATGTATTTTTAATAATTTTTGGGAAGGTTTAAAATATCTTACATAACAGTTTGATTCGATTTTGTTTGGAAATTGACGTATCATTTTAAAATGTCAATATATCATCACATTCCTGTTAAATCCAGTAACGGTGTGAATCATGTCCAAGTTGTGTACCTTAGCATTGATTTTGCTATCAATTACATCAAATTATTTATTTTTAGGTAGATATTACCTTTAGTTATCAATATCTGTAATAACGTTTTATAACTTCTTCAAATTTATGTTTGATTTGCGTTCATTCTGTGACTTTTGGCGTCACTATAAGACTTATGAAGACGAGATACGCGTCCGATAAACAGAGTTATATACTAGTAAATTGAGTTGTGATATATTGGTTGATAGAAGAAATTATTTATCGTGCTAAATTCTCCAAATGACTTTTATACTTTAACCATTTGTATAAGTACGTGGTGCATTGGTGATTTTATACTGTGGATTCATTTATTTTCTTGGATTGCTGAAAACTTATGTTGTTCGTTAAACATTAGAATTTGTGGTTCACCTGTACCCACTAAACTCACGATAATTGGTATCCAACGACAAAAAAAAATATTTAACAGTAGTCGACAATACATGTAATACAAATACCATCTTTAGTTGTTATCGGTTCTTTAGCATGTTTAATAATAGCCAAACAGTAAGTACCCCAAAATTCGAATCGTTGTGATAGATGCATATTGTTGTTGATGCCTGTTGTGGTCGGTGAAGGTTTTAATTGTTGTCGGTTGTGGTTGTTGTCTGTTGCAGTTGTTGTCAGTTGTAGCTTCATGCAGTTTGTGGTTGATGTCAATGACTAAAGTTAGACTCTTTTCAACAGATTTTCACACTTTAACTAAGAATGCACAACATCGTGTATAATATTGATTCAAAATTTGTAGGCTCATATCGGAAACGTGATAGCCCCCCACCCCTACCCCCCTTGCAAGTTGAAGAACCCTTTTTAAGAATAAGTTGCCTTGATAATTGATTGATTGTTGGTTGCTTAACGTCCAGTGGCAAATATTTCATGCATATTCAGTACGAGTTGCCTTGATATGACCCTCTTAGATTGCCTCAATTAGTCACATTAATTCAAAACATTTGTGACATTAAACAAATAAAAATTCACCTGAGTGTCTTTATTTTGATAATTTATTGTGTATCCAGTTAATATAATATTTGAAAGTATGTCACGTATATATTGAAAAGACATTCAAAAATGAACAGCATATATCTGTTATTAATTATTAATGTTAATCCATTGTTTACAAAATCATGAAAAGTATAACTGGCAAGTCTATGGTCAAAACTTAAAAAGCTGACATCTAGGAATGTAAGTACTTACGAAATACTTTAATCGTCATTTATATAATTATTAACAATCTTTATTATTATCAATCTGATGTCACTATTTTTTTACTACTTTTTTTTTTTATGTTTGATAAAATTTAAACGCTTATATGATTTGGCAAATTACTCTTTTGAAATATCATCCTTTCATGTGAAATGCTGATTTATTCTATTTATTTATTATCATCGAAGTTTGGTTAAGCTTTTAGTAATCAATAAATGTCAAGGTTTTTTTTCATTTCAGCAATACAAATGTCCTTTATAATTAAGTGTCAAATAAAAATAAACATCTATGGTCACCATATATAAAGGTGTTCCTGGTAATAAGCCAAACAGTACATGAACGAAGGAAAATGGTTTATTCGCTGTGTTGAGGACCAATTACTGGATTTCACTTGTGTTTTGTTCTTTGGTCGGGTTGTTGTCTTTTTGACACATTCCCCCTTTTTATTCTCAATTTTTTGTTTAAATAATAATTTTCTAACCTTTTTACGCTACAATGTAAAAATTCAATATCGCTGAGTTTAAATGTAAAGCTTCTCTGAAATATATGTGAAACTTTCCATGGAAACCGCTGTCATTTATATAGCTTTTTGTTTGAAGTTTATAATGACGGAGGAATGCCTACAACAATAATTAACTGGCTTCAATAGTGTGATACTACTGAAAAGATCTGCTCTGATTATCATATGATTATAAGTCTTGTTTACCATGTTACGTTAAGAGTGGTTTGTAACTTTATAATTGTAATCATTCAATTTTCTCTATTCTGTATAATAATAGTCGTGTATCAAATAAAGATTTTTTTATGATATTTGTACCTTTCTTTGTGTTAATCTGTATTGATTGGTATCATGTTTCTGGTTAAAAGTGAATCCCGATTGTTTTAAAGCTCAAAGTTCTAAAATAAGTTATGTTGAAATATTTGGAAGTAATTTAGAATTATTTGAATGGTTTGTTTCTTTAAATAGCAAGCTTTGAATTAAAATCATCGACCCTTTGTTTTGTATATATTTATGGCACAATCAGTGTAATCAATACTTTAAACGACATATCAAATTTTTTATATGTTGAAATTTGAAAATGTGACATCAAGAATATTGTGATTTAAAGTGTAGTAATATTTTTTACTATATTAATCGGTGATAAAGTTGGTCAAAGACTTCAAGAATCATTATTAAACCATTAAATAATTTTGCGTTTAATTTCCTACTTTGATTTTTTGCTTATTTCTCTTCTTTTTTTTATGAAGCATTTCGCTTATTCGAAGATGTTCCATTCGAAATATTTCAAGTTTTTTCTTCAATGTCATACATGAAACTTCTGTTTGTTTCAGAAAAAAATCAGGTTTTACATTAATCAATTGTTCATTGTCTTCATTTCACGCTTATCCAAAAAGGCTATAATTATTTCTGATTTTCGTTTTTTTCATTCTTTTTTTTTGTGTTCTTTTTGCCTCTCTTCTCTGATATTCAATCCAGCACTTACACAGACTGTTATATCTTGCGCAAAATGCAAGGTATAGCTCGTGCTTTAGATGCATAAATGAATAAATAAATACAATTAATTTGTAACCAAGGAAGGCAGATTTCGATGCGTACATGATTTGGATTTATAATATCAATTAAACGGCTTGATTTGTAAGAAGTTCCTGTATGAAGTCAGCCTCATAAAAATCAAAAAACAAGTCGGCAAGAAGAGTGCATAATTCGTTCCAATTGAAATGCCGATAGTCTGTTCAAAAATACGTCCTCCGAACGTAACAAGTATGTTGTCAATTAAGAAATCAAGCATCTTGATCATGTCAGTTTCAGAGAATTTTTTGTTTGAATCAGAGTGATCCTTTACAAAGTAGGATTTATCCCTTCCTAAGACAAGATACTTGTATCTTCGTTGGCCATTCTTTTTTATTAAACAAAGCAATATCAACTCTTGCAATTTGTCTTTTAGTTTGGAATGTGGAATACTTGTATAAAGTGTAGAAAAGTCAAAGGTTTTAATACTATTACAAGATGAAAGAGAGTAGATTGTATTTACTCTAAAAGATCTTTGGAATTTTTAAGTATCCACATCTGATACACGCCACCCCTAGAATAGGCAGTTTCATAATAACTTTGAAGCCCGTCTTTGATTGCTGATAAAATAGATGTTAATAATTTAGAAATAGGTTTCGTGGAGCACTTGAAAGACCTAGCAATATTCAGTTGTTTGTAAGGACACTTTTGCGGTTTAGGTATCCAATACAGTGATGGAAGACCCAGTTCATCATCTTTGGTTGAAATTCCAAAGGAACATGGAACAGACCTATGATTATCCAGAATTTCCTCTTTTGTAAGTGTCGTGAGGGTATATATGGGCTTTCAAGTGAATTGTCAATACCTAATTCGTTTATCAAGCAGTTAATGTAATGAGTTTTACACACAAAAACGATGTTATTTGGGGTTTTATCTGCGGGACAACTACATATTTGTCATAAATGTAGGATAAGTGTTTTGCAACATTAGGGTCTTTAAACAAGTTGAAGATTGACGTAGCATGTGCATTGATAGACCCATTCAGTTTCTTAAAATCTGATTTGTATCAACGACCTCACTGCCTCAATTCATTCGGACAGAGTGTCTGCGTCTTCCATCTCACGCTTAGTCCAATGTCTGGCATAGTCCTCGACTAAATCCATCAAAATTTTATAGTTCTATTTCCAATTGATGGATTTCGGCTCACGATGTTTTGGACCTTTCGATAACACATTTCGTATGGAAGTGTTATTAACAATGTTGAGGTCACCGGTAATACGATATTTTGGACCTTTGTCCGTATGAATTTTCTGGTTTTTTCGAGATACATGTATATGACGTGGCTCTGTCATTAGACATCCTATCATTGTGTTATTGTTCCATGATAATTGTTGTTAATATAAACATGTGTCTTGCAGGATAAGGATACAGTACTTAAATATTTTCAATCCTTTCTAGGTTGATTTTACAAAGATAAATAAAACCGTATGATACAAAAACAAAGAACGAGGTTGTTAAATTAAATATATGCCTTTCTGTGCTATTTTGTACTTCTTTGTTTGTTTTTATAATGATTAAGATGACCACACAATACTGACTGATGTAGCCCTATTTTTGACATTGATACCTATTGTGCCTGTTTGTTTTGTTCACGCATCTTTGTCAATATAATGGAATTTGATTCAACTGTCATACAAGATAGAGGTTTAGCTAGCTATAAAACCAGGTTCCATCCACCATTTTCTACATAAGAAATGATTCGCGGAATTTAAGAGACGCTTTAAATTTAAAGATTAAGATAATGGTTTAGATAAATCCTCAATTTCATCCATTTTAAATACATTCATTTGTTTTCTAGCTTCTCATACATGTTATAATTTAATTCAAAAAGATGGTCCTCAATCCAATCTACATTGGGTTTTTTTATCAAGAAAAGGCCAGTAAATAATCTTCTCGACATCGTTTTTCTACCTTATTCTGAATTTAACAGGACAAAGAACAATGAAGAAGTCATAACCGACATTCTGCGGAATAATCATAGCCATAAAAAAAAATATTTTGAGCATTTAAAATATACTTAACCTACATTTTCTACGATAATAAACAAACAAAGTAATTTTATTATTGCTAATTAAAGACATCATTTATCAGAAGTTAAATCAATCAGGAGATTTATTTCTTAAACGGTACACAATAAGATTTATTAAAAATTGTGATTAAAAATGTTATTATTTTTGTTTAATTCCCGTTTTTTATTCGTAGAAAAAAACGGGTTTATGACATTTCTATACATCTATATGGATGACAAATTATAAAATGCTTAAATCATAGTCAATTTATAATGATGAAATTAGTCAAATTTTGTTGGTTTTTTTTATTGTGAAAGCACCGACATATCAATATGACGTTTTGAGGTTTAATATCAAGTATTTGAAAATTTTAAAAAAAAGAATGACAATATATCATTAACAAAACCTTGACCTGTTTGTCGTATTGCTTTTATAACTATATCCGGAATCAGAACTTCAATATTAGTAATGCAAAGTCAGAAGTGTTAAAAGACACATGACACAACACTGTACACGATTATCTTCTGGAAAGTCAATACATAGAGTTGTGATCAGAACACTGTTGTTGTTGTGAGTATTCATAAACTATTTGCAACACAATTCAACAAAATGCAAATAGTAATTTAAAAATAAATTCATAGACGAAAAACAATAAACTTACTTAAAACAACAAGAAGATATAAATATGCGACATAAGTCATAACTACATGTCAAACAACCAACAACAAGAAGCCGCATTCAAACTAAAACAAACAAATCAAAATAGTTCATTAATAGTTCTCAGAATATGTTATCTTAAAAGCAAATAAAAAAATTCCAATCATTAACAAACACTAACACAAATACAAACAAACAAGCGACAAATATAAACGGAAGATAACAGAAAAATACTAGATGTAAATATATAGCACAAAAAACTCAAATATGTACGCCATGGCATATCTATGTTGTACTTCTACTAAAAACAAAACCAACTATTTACTTTTTAAACTTTCGTTTTGAAGTCTTAGAAAGTGCAGATACATCTATAAGAGCGGACACCCCCCTCAAATTGGTAAGCTTTGATTGTTTTATTAAGTCTGGGGTATGTGTAGATCATCATTTCAACTGCATCTTTTTGAAACAAATATGTTCTATAGCATGTGTAACATCTAAATACCCAAGTGTGGTCCTCAGTCCAACCTACATTGATATGCGTGAGTTTGATATCAATTTTCAAGCTAGAAAAAAAAAACCTTATTCGGAATGTTATAAGACAAAGAAGTCGAAACCGACATTATAAACATATTCATATTCAATAAAAAATATTTTTACCAGTTAAAATGTCATAAACTATTTTCTTATAATAATAATCAAAATAAATTTATTTCTTAAACGGTAAACAATTAGATAAAGACAAAATTCTGATTGAAAATGAGTACTATTAATTTTGTTTACTTTTCGTTTAATAATCGTTAAAAAAAACGGGTTATAACTTTTTTATCGATAACACGGATTTTTTTAATCAGATTTTTTTTTCTTAATCTAATTGTTTACCGTTTAAGAAATAAAATCGCAATATTGATTTAAATTGGGTTAAATGATGTCTTTAATTAGCAAGCATAAAACAAATTTCCTTTGTGTAATATCGTAAAAAAAGGTTTATTGCAACTTAATTGCTAAAAATGGGCTTTTTTATTGAATATGAATATTTCTATAATTTTGGATATGACTTCTTTGTCCTGTTGATATCAGAATAAGACTGGACATGCTAAATATGAATAGTTGCGGTTTTTCAAAAATAAAAAAAAGTAATAACATCCTTGGATGGCATTCTCCTGCATACAGCCTCGTTGCTTAAACTTTATGATAAGGCAGTTACACTGGCAAAGAAAGTATATTTGGTCTTAGGAAAGAAACCAAACTCTGAGCAGACCAAAAAGGAATAATCAAAATAGCCTTTTCAACTTTGTCACTAATAATTTTCATTTTAATTCTCCCTAACAAAGAAAAAAGGGAGAAAATATATGGTGTTAATTTACGAAAAAGTAAAAGCATCTAAGAATGGTCAGCTTCTTGGTCAAAAGATTTTAAAAATCTAAAGATTTGAAAATTCAAACGGGATACAAACATATTAATGTTTGGAACAAAGAAATGATTACAAATTCTTTCAAAGATTTTTACTTTTAGTTGCCATTCTGTTGAATCTGTAAAATTTTTAAACATAAGATAAGCATCAGAATTTCCTGTTCAAGGAATAAACTAAGCCGGGATCAATTCAAATTAACCTATTTTGAACACAAAGCCCAAATATCTGTAGCAAGCCTGTCCATGAGGTTATACTTCCTATTTCATAATGTAAGTTACTGCAGTTGTATTGTCTGAATGTATACGAACATGTGACTCTAAATGAAAAATGGAGCCAACATTTCTAAGTCATCTATATGAAATGTGCGTTCTGACATCTATCACCAGCAAATTGTCCTTTTAAATTTGGATACCCAACCTTCTAATGAGCATTTTTTCAATCCAAAAACGTATTTTGAGTGATCGTATGAATTTTCAATTTTCTGATTTTACATTGTTAAAAATTCAGTTATTGACTCTTGTGTGATAATAAAAAAGGGTTATTTTAGTGTGAAAGCAATAACATATCGACTATAAATATACTTTGTTGATGTTTAATAAAAATGGATGTTGATAGAAATTAAAATTCTATGACTATATATCAATGATCTTTTGTCCTAGTGCCTTAATACTGATATCCAAAATCGGAATTTTTATATTGCAAAGTCAGTTTGCCAAACACCACATGGAATAACACTGAACAAGATTATCTTCTAGAATAATTCAAAGGGATATGCATTGAAGCAATAACATCCATATTCCGTTTTAAATTACATGTATTGAGTATTTTCAAAAGACAGGATACATTAACTACATCGGATATTATAGCTTTCAAACAAAAAAAAGATTGTCTTATTTCGTATAATTATATAGCTGTTACTTTTCGATAAAAGTTGTCAATTGCAACACCCAGAAATATTTATTTATTTTTTAGGTTTCTATCATTTTGGCTAAACTTAAACCTTATCGGTGGATTCTTAATTTTATGTTCTTAGTACTCTTCAAATTTATTATATTTTTTTTTTACTTATTTTATTCTAGCGTCAGTAAGGAGTCTTTTTTTAGATCACAAGCAATTATGTGATGCAATATTTGTTAGCTCGGTAATTATAATGAGTTTATTCATCAATGTTTTTCTTTTTTAATGTGATAAAACCTTTCGGAATCGTAGGTCCTAAATGATGTTCACTTTCGTACGTTGTTTGACATGATAGGGATAACATTTAGTGAAAGGATAGATGACGTAATTTTTATTTGATTTAAATCATGTATATATACCTTTAACAATGTTTAAGGAAAAACTAAATAAAAAGAAATAGGATAAAAAAGAAATATTCAAACACATGAACAGGCCGGAGAGAAAAATGGCAACAAACCAGCAAGAAAATGCAAAATCCTAAATACCAGGAGATAAGCTCGGCTGAGATAATGTCAATTATAGGTGTGTTACGCACCCCCCCCCCCCCCCCCCCCCCCTCGTAATTTCAAGATTTAATAAATAAAAATCAAGGGTTCTTTGAATTACACAGAGAACAAAATAACTCTCAATTCAAAGATACTTGTGAAAACGTCTACTATGCAGTCTCACTTATCTCCTGGTAAACCAATGTTTATGATTTTCATTCTTTTGAATATGCATGAACTTTTTGCAACAAAATTTTAACAATAAATAATAGTAATTTAATATAAATGTATAGACGGAGACAATAAACGAAAAGAAAAAAAACCCAAGAAGATACAAAAAATCAATAGAAAGAATTCCGACATGACAAACAAACAAATCAACAATCCTCATACAAACGAAAACACATAGAATAACACGAACTGACAAAAGTTTACGGACCATAATATCTTGATAATCAAATAAAGGTCAACAGTCCCATATAAACACAAATTAACCCAAAGTCATACAACAAATAACATTCCACAATGCTAGATATAAACATATTAAAGAAAAAAATCCATTAACACTAAGACGGTAATTTGGAGTAAAAATTACCAATATCATAGTCAAGAAAAACCTGTATAAACCGGCCGGCTATGGGACTAAGAAAAGAGGCCGGTTGGGACAGTGGGTCGGTTTATTCAGGTTTTCTGATTTACCGGAAGTGCAGGCATGTACGTCGGATTTTTATAATGCACTGTTCTTATTCAATTAAATACTATATAAACATGTACTACATGTAATAGCAAAAATTCTGAAAATAAACGTATTTAAGGTGGTACCCAACACTTTCACCAAAATTAATTTGGCTCGTTTAATTTTCATAAAATTTTGTCAAATTATTTACTTTGACCCTTTAACAAAAATATAAAAATTTAAAAAATTTTGAACCAACAGTTTTGTCAGAAAAATTACACTGGTTATGTAGCAGTTTGACAAACACCAATTTTGATCATTGAGAAGCTTAATATTCCTTTTACAACACAACGTTATTAAAACGTTTAGCTGACTTTACAGAGTTATCTCCCTGTAGTGTTAGGTACCACCTTAATAATAAATAAAATTTAAATCATGATTTGTGTACAATTATTTTAACATAAACAGGTCAAGTGTTCCCTGCTACCATTTTGCTACGTACGATAGTGTCTTTAATCGTTTTTTTATTGGTATAAGAAATTTTAAAATTCGTTCGTCTTTCAAATTTGAAAAGTTAATCATATATCTAATGTTTTTTAACACATTCTCGTATGAAAAATCGGCACCGGGAGCATTCATTTCAGGCTCGTCAACTTCACTTCCACTATCACTCGTTTCATTGGCGTCATACTCGCGTTCTTTAGATTATTCTACCAAAGTTTTTTCCCAGTCTCCGTCAAATGTTTTCTCCGTAGGCATAGCTTCCTCAATAGCGAGTATTTCATCGAACGAAATATCGTCATTGCTGGAAAATTGTCGTACCATCCCCATTAGAATCGAAAGTGGAATGTCATCATCCGGGTCTTCTTCATTGTCAGAGTCTATATTTTCATCAGGGTTCAAAACGGGGAATCCAGCATTACGGAAACATGATGCGATTGTTGAATTCTTTCGTATCACTCCAAGATTTATCAATCCAATGAACAGCATCGAGATTTGTATTTATATTTTTACAAAAAAGGTACACAATACGTCTGCAATGTGAAACATTTTCAGATCGACCTTCAAAAATCTGACATAAAATTCATTTTTCCAAAAAACAAACACGAGTGGACCATGCACACACATATGCATTATATAACACCTATGTGGAATAAGATATCGAACATGGATTTACAGTTAAATTCTTTTTGAAACACATCAAAAATTATTGTCAAAAACAGAAACGTGATATTTTTTTACCAATAAATGATTATATGACGAAAATTGTTAGACGGTTCAAACTTTGTTCTTTCTTATTGCATTTGAAATACAACAATAAACTATTATGACGGTCATAGTTCAATGACCTGAATTTGATTATAACTAACCAATCCTTGCATGCAGTCAAGTGAAATAAATCGAGTAATAACATCTGTGTGTATTTCAGATCCTTTCATGAAGATACAATATATTTGCGGTTGCCAGGGGAAATTCTGTTTAAATTTAAATAATCTAATTTGAATCCCTTTCAACACTTAACCATGTTAATTAATGAAGTCTAAACTGCTCTTCCGTGCGCTAAAATGATGTGTTTTTCTTCTTCCAAAATGAAACATATCATCAGGACCATCTACGATTTGAATGTACAACTACTGTAAAATTTATAAGTAATTTCAAAATAATCATTTTCAAAATAAAAATCTATAAAATTGCAATTAATGTAATCTCATAAAATGTTTCTATTCAGAATATTCAGAGTTCCATACTGTTCAGCAAATTATTAATAATACCAGAAAATATACTTATTGATCGGCTATCATGACACAAGGAAGTGTATTGTCCCCAGAGACGCCAACTATTTCCCAACTCAAAGCGGAAGGAAAAAGTTACCGTTAAGTTGGACAATAAACTTGCTGATGTCCAAATTGCCAGTAGATAAGTGTTTTATTATAAGAAAGAAATTTGTAGATATATATATTTTAGAGACAATGTATAGTTATTTACTTTTGACTGTAACTCTAATAACTGAAATATTTTGTGTTGACCTTTTTTTTTTAATTTGAAACAGACGCCGTCAAAATTCCACCAAGCTATATAATGTATTTACGTCATAAAAATTCCAATGCCAAACACATAGTTGCAGTTCCATACAACGTTATTGTTCAGGTTATACTTCACTTTCTCTACAGAAGGTAGAGGACAATTTCCCGTTTAGAAACTTTTTTGGTCAGGATAGGGCTACTTTATAAACGTTATAACTTGATATGAATGGATTTGTGGGATAAAAACAGTTGTTATTGAAATAAGAACTTAATATTTCAACTATTTAAAAAAGTCACGTTAATTGAGTATATTAATCTCCTATTTTTAGCATGTCAGTAATACATGAAATTTAATTATGCTCACTGAAATCGATGTTAATATCATTTCAGAAGTAAGCTTATTCTGAGAAGAAATGTTTTTAGAATATTTAATAAAAAAAATGCAAATGCAAAGGAACATGCAGGAACAGAACATGTAAATGTAAAAAATGAGAATTCACCGTGGGTGAGAGTGCCTAATTTGTATTCAGATAGACACTCAAATAAATATATATGCTTGAATATTCGATTATTCACTTTATTCATCTAATTGTAATAATGTTTTTTTTTTATTTTGATAAGGATTTGTCTTAAATCAACCTATATGGTCCAAATACATCCATGTATTGGCTAGCTCGTACCATACCGTACGAGCATACGTATACGGTCCGGAGGTATGGTGGCGTGAAGACCCGATTCCGTAAACAAGCAATATCATAGAAGGGTAAAGATAAACTTTGTACTGATAACGCGATTAAAAATCCAAGCTGAGTTAACAAATGTTGCTTAAGATCTTATAATTGTTTAAAAACAAGACAGGTATACCCAAAGATAAGGTATGTGATTATGATAATGATTGTGGAAATTGACAAGACGAGAAAAAACTGCAGAAAGAGTTTTCCAATTAAACATGTTAAATACACATTTTGGAATAACGCTGGAAGGGGAAATGCTGCATATCTTGATTGACACCACCTCTACTGTCATGGTAACGGTATTCTGAATATGTTTGAACTGGGGCGTTCATGTCACAAAATTCGATATGCATATAGATGTTGCGATCTTATTACCAGCATAACTTTTCGACTAGGAATAAAAACAAATCCACTCACTTATGACGGATCTGAATTCATTGTGATCGTCAATACATTTTGTTGTTCTGTAAATGGACTATTACGAAGCATGAAGTTAGTAAGAAAAAATTGATTTTGGCGATATGGGTATGAATGTAAACAGGTATTCGGCGATTAAAGAACAAGACTTAGCTGTTATTAATATTCTACCGAATTTACTAAAGATGATAACGGCAAAAATTACTATCTTGATAGACAATATATATCTTGCCGGCAGGATTACTTTATGCAATATATACATTTGAACAGAAATAGCAAACACACTCGCATACGGTACACTATAAGATGCACTGAAATAATTGTACCTTGAAAAAACGGATTCAAAACCTTACACCGGGTTTAAACGACAAATGCCTTCGGTTAAAAAAAAAACATGAGCCGAATTATTTTATAATATTTTTCATAATTAACCTATACGGAGTAATTTTAAAGAACGATAGACCATTCAATTAAAAGAATTAATCCAGACGATACCCATGAATTGATCGATTATCATATAGCTCATCATGAATTCAACCTCCAAAGGTTAGAATTCAAAACTTTGATTCTGATTTCAATTCTAAATTTCTACATGATCTAATGGTCTACATACCTGGTTTGTTCTTGGTCCCATACTTTTTATATTACAGTCTGAAGTGTCTCTAAAGACTACTTATCGATATTACAGTAATAAGAAACGAATGACAGGTTTTCATCACATCATTTAATGTATAACGCCCGAATTGAGAAATGACTGTCAATAATGAATATTTTCGAAATAACCAATTTAATAGCGAGTCTAATAGTTGAGATATATAAACCTCATAAGATGGTGAAATAAAACCATCCCCTCAAGTGAATATAGTTGTGCAATTAGGTAATGTTTCGCTATCTTCATATGGTATAATATAAACTTCTTCCTATACTTTGTCGTTATGCATATGGTTTAAATCTAAATTTTTAACTCGTTCGCATTACTAATGCTAAACTGGAATTTTCTTTAAGCATCAAAGTTATGGTTAACATGCTTAATGTTTCCACATTTGTTTCATTGTTGATATTTCACAGTAGTAGATATATTGAGTTCATTTTTTTTTTATTTGTATTATACAATATAATAACATTGACCTGTTCCTATTTTTATAATTATTGCGTGTATACTATACTGACCGACTTTAGAAACGCAACACTCATTTTCTAGATTTTTTTT
Source organism: Mytilus edulis (assembly GCA_019925275.1). Classification (NCBI taxonomy): domain Eukaryota; kingdom Metazoa; phylum Mollusca; class Bivalvia; order Mytilida; family Mytilidae; genus Mytilus; species Mytilus edulis. The sequence continues at coordinate 35,390,398 of CM034351.1, forward strand.
TTACCAAATCATGTTTGATCCTCATACAACTACTAATCATGCTAGTCATAATTCTTTCTCTTTCGAAAAAATCAACATCTGACTTAGCTATGGTTATTAAACATACCGCATGATTGAGATCGTACGAATTTCAGAAAGCGAAATTTCGAGACAATAAAAGAATTTTTTCATTTGTGAAACAGTTCTTTCAATCCTCGGACACACTTAAATCAGTTTTAAAATGTTGCATCACCATATTGCAAAGACTGAGATTAAAAAACTGAATCAACCCATTAAAATACTGCAAACAGGAAAACGTGAACGTGCTGCAACCAGACAATTTGACTTCAGAAAGTCGTCTAACTGTCCTTTCGACAATGATACCGGTAGAAGGGATTTGTTGAAAACCATCAATGACCAGACCAACATGTAGTGACAATGCAACGTCAATAGAATTTGATTACACAACGAGACAGACCTACGGCCGCAACGTCAAATGCTAATCAAGTTGATGAATGCCATTTTGCACAGATTTCTGTCATAAATGTTTCCCATTAACTGAACTGCCAAAGAATCGACTGCAGAAAAACATTTAAAGCCTTAAAGTTTCAACCGCATAATTGCCAAAACCCATTGTAATGGTCGGAACAGCGGTAAAATTTTAAAATGAAAAACAGAACCCAAAACGTGCCGAACAAAATTGGTTGACCTTTCTGATAATCAATTTTGAGTTTGTTACAGGCAGTCATTGCTTCTGACGGTTGTAAACACGTTCATTGGAAATGGGGAAACCAGGGTTTTAGTGTATAGCACAATATTTGAACGTTGAAAATTACGTAATCGATTCAACTTTCGACCTGGCATTTTTTTTAAACATTGAAGTAATGAAAGAACTTTCTGTTCATCAGTTTGTTTACAAAAAAATGCGTTTTTGAAAATGGGAATTACAAAGAATAATCTAGTGATGCGTTTCTTAAGTCGGTCAGTATATATGGAAGTCTTTTATGTATTGAAAAGACATTGAAACCCCTCTAAAAAAAGGCATACACTGATCGTTTGAATATTTTGACAAATGTTTTTTAGTAATAAAAAAATCGTAATATACATATTAGTGGTTAGTACGTTATGGTATTTTGAAAAGTTGTTTTTTTTCAATATATTCCTAATAAGTCTCTTTGACACATTCCCCATTTCCATTATTAATTTTATCTCTCTCATTGACTATACTTACTTTTTACCATTATAATTATAAAAATTATCAATCTTATTATTATCAATCTTCTATTTCTTCTAGTCTTTTTACAAAAGCTTTCGACTGTGATATATTATGATAACAACTAAAAGCTGATACAATTTAACAAAATACTTTTTTCGTATAGGCTTTTTAAAAGTATGACTATGGGTAAGCAAAACAATACTCAATATAAGACTCACTCTATAAGTTGTATAATGGGATTAAGTATAAATGTCATTTAAAAATCAGTGAATCGCACAAACCTGTTGTTTAGATATTTAAAGAGAAATTCTATTTTTATAAAAAAAAAAACATTGAACGATTTATAAGTTATGAGTAGTACAGGAATCAATAAAAGTGTGTTATCATGTTAATGAACTTCTTCCAAATACTTTGGATTCAAATTCTAAAAAAAACGGATACCTGGATATCGATTATGCTCCATGATTATAACGATCAAAGGGACATAGTGTATTGTATTTGTAAAATACAGTATATAATAGAGAGAAAAAAAGAAATGGATATGGGGTATCCGTCCATGAATCAAAATCAGTACATACATAGCAATATAAGTACTTGTACCCAACATAAAACATGAAGGCTAAGCAACACGAACTCCGCCAAAAACCAGATGTCATTTCGGGTACGCCGGGAAAATCAGCAGCTCCTGCTTTATGTGTGGTATACATCGTCTCGCTTAAGTCAAATTCGGCGGGTCACATCCAGGGCGTAGAGGACAGAGTTGTGTATGAGACAATTTGAACACATCTGTGAAGCTGATTTTCTATAATTGTCAATGATCTGGTAGTTGCTTCCGTTAACTTTATGAGTGGATAATTTCACCCCTTGGAACTCTTGGTTTACTTGATTCTTTGAGAGAACTAATTCTCTATCAAGTGAATCATGATTGGAAACGTAAGTTCAAGATCATAAGATTAAACCGAGATTTGAATTTGGTCTCTGGTGGAGAGTTGTCTCAATAGCAATCAACATGTTGGGTTTAATTGCCGCTTTTACGCATCGATTTGGGTTATTTCTTTGCGGTCAATTTTTTATTTGGTTGAAGAGGAAACTGGATTTCCGGAGAAACCATCGACCTTCAATAGAAAACTGACAATCATAGTGGAGTGCATAAGCACGACCGGGTGAGAACTCACAACTTCAAAATTATCTAGCTAGTGATTTCAGTAGTTACTACTTACACAGCTACTTTTGCATAGGTACTACTTCTGTACTAAATATTTGTAGTACTGGAAATCTACTTTAAATATTCAGTACTATTTTGTTACTCTAAAATTATTGTAATATTTAGGTACCTGTATTTTACAGTACTTTATTTGTACTTGAAATTTAGGTACTACAGATTTTTGGTTACTACCGTTACATTTTCAGCATTTTGAAAGTTTTTCTATTTCAAATCTCTTGAAGTTATGATTTTCAAACATGGAATATTGTATTATTTCTGTACCAAAATATTTAGTACAAATCAAGTACTGTAAAATACAAGTACCTAAATATTACAATAGTTTTAAAGTAAAGAGATAGTACTAAATATTAAAAGTAAATTTCCAGTACTGCAATTTTTTAGTACAGAAATAGTACCTATGCAAAAGTAGCTGTGCAGACCACGCGGTTACTGAGGCCCTTTTAATTAAAAGGGATGTACAGTACATAAGATATGGACCTCATCATATAATGGCACTTACGCGTAAAATTTAAACATAGTGAATAACAATTAGAAAAGAAATAATACTTTCAGAATAGAGAGGATGAGTAGGACAAACAGGGAGGAGTCTTTTCCTTTCAATTAAATCTCTGCCCCTATGAAAACAAAATTATAAATGCTATTTCTGTTTCATAAAAAATTTATGTATTTAAATGTTTTGATATATTCAAAAGGTAACACAACCTGGTTCTCTCGCTTGACAAGACACCTGTTTCGTCTGGTTCAAATCAATAATGGTTTTTGTTTTGTAACTTAAAATACATTTTTGGTTTTGACAAAACACAGTAAAAATGACAAAACTCGTACTTGATTTTACATCCTTTCTCCCACTTTACAATGTTGCTTCACGATCCAGCCCTGTGGTTATGTATCGGATAGATGAACAAGTTATTATAACCAACCCTGATCTATCCGATTGAAATAATCAGTATCCCGAAAAGCCCTTCTTTTCATTTTTCAGTTACAACAATAATTCAGCTGTTTTTTCAGCCAAAGTGTCATCTGCGCTATTTTCATGGCGCCCGTCATCGTCGTTGTTCGTACCTATTTGGGATGTAGAACGTTTTTAGGGTAATTTTTGTATGCTTGTATTTCATTATCCTAATATGCCTTTTCTGTTTGCTTTGTGTTTTCTTTGTTAACATTTTTGCTGTTTTTATAGTGATTAAGATTATAACACAATGATGACTGCTGTACAACTATTTTTGACAAAATACCTATTGTGTTTCTTCCTTTTGTCCACACATCGTTGTCAATATGATGAAATTTTATGCGACTGTTATGCATGTTAAAGGTTTAGCTATATATAAAAACAGGGTTAATTCACCATTTTCAACATTAGAAAATGTCTGTACCATGTCAGGAATATGACAGTTGTAAACCATTCGTTTGATGTGTTCCTGCTTTTGATTTTGCTATTTGTCTTGGGACTTTTTGTTTAGAATTTTCCTCGAAGTTCGGTATTTTTTGTTATTTTACTTTTTTGAAAACCATATCCACAGGATGTGAAAAGCTTAAAAAATCAAACATGAACTTCAACACTATTTTAAAACATTGATGAAACCGACCTTCAAATATCTGACATCAAATTCAATTCTCCAAACAACAAACACGAATGGAACATGCACACAAATATGCATTATATAATAACTATGTGGAACACAATATCGAACATGGATTTACAGTTAAATTCTTTCTGAAACACCTTCGATATTATTGTCTAAAACAGCAACGTGTTATATTTAACCAATTAGTTATTGCATGGCCAAAATGGCTAGACGGTTCTTACTTATTGCATTTAAAATGCAATGATAAATCATTTCAATGACCTGAGTTTGATTATAACTTACAAATCTTGAATTTAACCTCCTTTGGTATATATTTTAAACTTTTATTGTTATTAAAATTCGCAATGTCTTCTGGTCAAATCTCTATTTAGCTCTTGATCCAATACTTTTTGTATTACAGTCTGAAGTATGTTTAACAAAATAATTAATATTTTCGAAATAACCAATTACAAGGTTTTCAAGAGTATGAAGCCTTGCTCTTTATGCCACTTAAATCACCTTAGAAATAAAAACAACTCATTTACACCTACACATGTTTTGAAAGAAATGCAACTATTCAGCTTAGGCGAATTATGTTTGGGCAAGATAAGCCTTTAAATTAATAAAAGAAACAAAACATTGTGCATCTTATTCATTAATTGTCCAACTTGCAGCCCTCGATGACGAACTAGCGATCGTAAAATATAAATTACGTTTCACATGTAAATATTAGAATCAATTAATTGATAGTAAACTAATTCCCCAAACCAATTCTGAAACGTTCATTTCGATCTAAACATCGTCTTAAAAAATATATATGTACAGTCTCTATGGCAATCATTTTGAAGGCTCATTCCTTGCAGTAAGTTTAATACTTTCAAGATTATTTTCTTGCGGTCAATTCATAACTTAGTAAGATTGAAAATGGAAATGGGAATATATCAAAGAGACAATAACCCGACCAAAGAGCAGATAATAACCGGAGATCACCAATGGGTCGTCGACGCAGCGGGAAAATTCCACACCCGGAGGTGGTCCTCAGCTGGTCCCTAAATAAAATGGTGTACTAGTTTAGTGAAAACATTTAATTGAACTAAATTGAAAAAACATACAAGACTCACAAAGGCCAGATGCTCCTGTCTTGGGACAGGCGCAAAAATGCAGCGGGGTTAAACATATTTTACGGGATCTCAAACCTCCCTCTATACCTCTCGCCAATGTAGAATTAAGAAAAACATAGCAATGCACACAGTAAAACTCAGTTGAAAAGAAGTCCGAGTCAAATGACAGAATAGGTAACAGAAGAAAGTAAGCAAAATGACAATGGCATATAAATTGATAAAGGACTACTAGCATTTACTGACATGCTAAGATATCTACATGTTGATTTGTATTTACGAATGATGTCCTTGTACATGTTTTACCGATGATAAATGTTTTTTTTCCAGTTTGTGATATCGAAAACCCTGGTGTAATAATTTTTCAGTAATACAGAAATGTGTTTCGTTGAAATCAAATACGTAGTTAGATACACGAGTGAATCTATCAGATTGAGATATATAAAACACCATAAGATTCTTAAATAACCCATCCCTTCAAGTGACATAGTTGTTATATTAGGTAAGTTCCGCTGTCTTCAGATGAAATAATATGAACTTCTTTTTTACATGTTTTATGCATGCATGTGGTTTAAAATCTAAATTTTCAACTCATTTTTATTAATGATGTTTCACAAATATCTTGTTACAAAAATCGAATTTTCTTATGCATTAACGTTATGCATAATGTCTCCACACTTTCTTCAGTGTTCATATTTGTCATTAGTAGATACATTGTGTTTATAAGGGTTTTTTGTATTATGCAATAAAAGAACATTGACCTGTTTCTATTTTTATAATTATTGCGTGTCATTTTAAATACTTTTTGGAAGTCTGTCAAGTGTTGAACAAACATTTAAAACCCCCTAGATGAATAGCATACACGAATCGTTTAAATATTTTGACAGAAGTTCTTTAGAAATTAAAATCGTGATCTATATATGTCTGGTTAGTACGTGATGGTATTTTGAAAAGACGACATCAAAACGTAAGTAAGTTTTTTCAATATAATTCTATAAGCTCTTTATATTGACCATATTTATTTTTTACCAACATAATTATAAAAAAAATATCAGTCTTATTATGATCAAAAAAAGGGAAAATCACAAAAATGCTGAACTCAGAGGAAAAGCAATCTTCTATTACCTCTAGTCTTTTTACAAAAGCTAGAGACTGTAATATATATCATGATAACAATCACATGCTGATATTTTTTAACAAATTAATTTTTAAAATATAAAGACGAGATAAACGACATTAATAATGCTCTTATGTAAGTGCTTTATTATGAGAAACTGATCATTCTTGTTTTATCCATTAACATTTGGCTATCGTTTTTAATCTAGCCTTCACACAACTTCAATGACAGCTGCTTGATCAAAGTTATCAAGATATTCTTCATAACTATTTTGTATAAAAGTATAATATTACTTTTTCAAATAGTTTTTTAAAAAGTATGACTAAGCAAAATAATATATCCGCAATAAGAAACACACTCTATGAGTTGTATAAGGAGTTTAAGTATAAATGTCATTTAAAAATTTATTGAATAACACATCCCTGTTATTCAGATATTCAAATTGAAATTCTATTTTTGTTGAATTGAACATTGAACGATTGCTATCATGTTCCCATGCATCCCAAGCACATTAAACAAACGATATATGGAAATGGGTTTAAAAATAGGACATATTTTTTTCGAAGTGGTCATGTGGTTTTACTTCATCTAGTTATGTGATAACCACTTCAAAGAATGAAAGGACCACATCAAATATTGTAACAAACACATAATGTAGTGTAAAATCGTCAAATTTTGAAACATCAGTACGTTATGTTACACCCATTTAAAAAATGACAAATCATCAAATCATCAGTACGAAATAACAAAACAATATCATGTTATGTTATATTACGTTAAGTCACATACACATCAAGTAATATTAAAACCACATTGCCTAATAACACGACAACATTCAACAATGGTGAAACCACATCGAGTAATGACAAAACCATATCAAGTAATGACAAAACTAGTCTATATCAAGTCAATACGAAACCAAATCGTGAAATATAGAAATAACATTACGTAATCTCAAATAGTTATCAAAGGTACCATGCTTAAAATTTGATACGCCAGACGCACGTTTCCTCTACATAAGACTCCTCATTGACGCTCAGATAAAAATAGTTGTAAAGCCAAACCAGTACAATGTTGAAGAGCATTGAGGACCCACAATTCCAAAAAGTTGTACCAAATACGGCTACGGTAATCTATGCATGAGATAAGAAAATCCTTAGTATTTCGAAAAATTCATATTTTTGTAAACAGGAAATTTTAAGTGATATGAATCACATAAACAATTAACGTCTCTTTTATTTCATTTTTACCCTTTTGAAATAAAATAAGGAAGTATGTCAAGTAATGAAGAATCATTCTAAAAGATAAATAGCATAACTTGTTATTCATATTTTTGAATTTATTTTTTTTAAATTGAACGATTTCTGTGTGGTAACTACACAAAAATAGACATCTCGTTAGTACAGAGTTGACCCTTTTAACATGCCTCTTAAACTTACTCGTTATTTTGGTTTATATATATTTTTTAAATTCGTGATTCAAAACAAATAACCTTTGCCCTGTTTTAATTTCCAGACGGTATTGCGTATCATTTAACTATAATATTTGCATGTCTGGCAACTTTTCAAAAGATCATTTTTTAAAAATCAAACTGAATAGTTTGAACCGATTATTCGTCAATCTTTTAAATAGAACACCTATTATAATAAAAACCTTGAGTGATATATTAGCGGTTAAGGTGAAAAATCAAGACTAGGTAAAACCAGAAGGCGTTTAATTCTAAAATTGATAATGTTGACACATTTGGAAACGTCTTCCAACATTTTTTAATAGGTTAGTTTGTGTTATTATAACACGCTCCAACTCAAAGTTGTAACCTTATTAGTAAGAAATATGTAAGCATATATTTAATACGCCATATCAATTGGTGATCAAGAATAAAAGTTTGATGAGTGAAATTAAGAATTGTACGAGATTAGTTTCTGTCAATAATTTTGCGTTTTTTTATATAACAGTTGTTTATTGTAAGTAGTCTATTTTTTGTATTTCATTTTTTACCTTTTTGTTCTCTAATTGACAAAAGTACCATTTATTTTCTGATTTTCATTTTCTCATCTCTGTAATTTAATCAACCCCTTCCGACGACTCGTATATCTTCAGCAAATACTACTTCATGTACCAAACACAGATGTTACTTCATCCTACATTGTTATCAGGAAAGGAAGATACCGATTTGCATGTACAATTTTGATTTATAATATCAGTAAACGGTTTGACAATTGAATCAAGGGGCTTATCATGGATGTTCAATTCACCTTAAATTTTAGTCAAACAAGGAGATGAAATCAACATTAATAGGAGTCATCATGTACACCAAAAGAAATGGAGTACGATGCACTTGGGAAACAAAACATGTATATTACTATACCTGTAAGCTGCATAACCCTATCCACAGCTTAGCATGAGAGGCGTACTATTGAACGTTGAGTTAGATATATTGTATGTTTTAAGTATAAATTACGGACAATATCTCAGTGAAAAATATGTAGAGAAGTTGAAAAAGAGCATCATTATTATCATCATCATCAAGATCTTAAACAAATTATTCGAATCCGTTACTTTAAATCAAGAGTTTCAAATGGTAAAGTTGAATCATCCCTTCTTAAATTTTATGAACGCCGTCACGAGTTGGTTGATCGTTATGGAATAACCATTTCACAGATGATATCGGATATGTTCTTTATGTCGACCATTCCCTTTTCACGAAGAATGTCAATCAATACCTTACGACACAAACAAATATCGTTAAAAAGTCCGAGAGAAGTTGTTAGAACGTTCTACATAAACATAATTGTTTAACATTTATTATTCCTGCATTTACCAGTTGAAATACTAAAGTTTTTATGTCAAAATTAAGAAAAAAAATTGAAGTTAAATTATATACAACTTAAAACTTACCTTCCATTGCAAGTTAAGTTTGTTCCAACGACACCACGACACGACACATGTTTCTGGACTTGTTTCAGTTCTGAAGCAGACATGCAGAGCATTAATCTCATCTGTAATTTGATTCCAATCCTCATTTTCTTTAAATTGGTAACTTCAATGGACGTCAAGTTGGTTACCTATTCCCTATTCCCTATTCGTTACCTATTCCCTATTCCCTATTCGTTACCTATTCGTTACCTATTCCCTATTCCCTATTCGTTACCTATTCGTTACCTATTCCCTATTCCCTAATCGTTACCTATTCGTTACATATTCCCTATTCCCTATTCGTTACCTATTCGTTACCTATTCCCTATTCCCTATCCGTTACCTATTCGTTACCTATTCCCTATTCCCTATTCGTTATCTATTCGTTACCTATTCCCTATTCCCTATTCGTTACCTATTCGTTACATATTCCCTATTCCCTATTCGTTACCTATTCGTTACTTATTCCCTATTCCCTATCGTCACCTATTCGTTACTTATTCCCTATTCCTCATTCGTTACTTATTCGATTTTTAATATCCTTCCCCCTTTTTAATTGTTGATACTGTTATATCTGGTAATAGTTCTAAATTTGTTGAGGTAAAATGATCTTTTTATGACCTATTTATATGTGTTTGTGCTCAACCGATCCTTTTACTTTATGTTCGATACACATTTGTTTCTTATTTGATTTTTATACGTTCTACCTTTTAACTGCTTTATGTCCGTATGTTTGAAGATGGATCTTGGTTCGAAGGGATGAAATCACCGTGTTAGCGCTTGCATAAAAAAAAAGATGTGGTATGATTGTCAATGAGACAACACCCCACAATAGACAAAAATGACACAGAAACTATCAACTATAGGTCAATGTACGGCCTTCAACAATGAGCATAGCCCAAACCGTGTAGTCACCTATAAAAGGCCCAGACATGACAATTTCAAACAATTCAAACAACAAAACTAACGGCCGTATTTCATATACAAAAAATAAACGGAAAACAAATATGTAACACAAAAACAAATGATAACTACTTAATTTCAGGCTCTTGTCTAGGGACAGGCACATACTAACATAATGTGGTCGGGTTAAACATGTTAGCAGGGTGTACATCGTTTCGGAGCATGCTATTACCTTGTTTAATTCGTTTCATCACTCGCTTATAATTCGCTTATAATACGTGTATCATACGTTGCACCTTTTAAAACATGATTTTCAATTGTTTTGCTGTCTCTGGTGGTAGATTTGAGTTCTTAGAGGTGATATAACTCTATAAGCGCATATGTACCCGTTCCAGCGCTCGGATAATACCCTGTTAAATATTCGTTACTTATTCGCTTTTAATACGTTTGTTGTACGTTGCACCTTTTAGAAAGGATTTTCAATTGTGTTCATATCTCTGGTAATAATAATGTGTTCTTATTGATGAAATACCTCTATTAGCGCGTATAAACCCATTCCAGCGCTCGGATAATACTCTGTTACTCATTCGTTCCTTATTCGCTTTTAATGCGCGGGGTAAGTAAACGTTGCACCTTGAAATAAATCGTTTTTTAATTGTGTTCATGTCTGTGGTGGTAACAATGTGTTCTTAGAGATGAAATGACCCTATTAACGCGCATGTACCCATTCCAGCGCTCGGTTAATACCCTGTTACCTATTCGTTACCTATTCGTTACCTATTCACTTATAATACGTTTGTTGTACGTTGCACCTTTTAGAAAAAGAATTTTCAATTGTGTACATGTCTCTGGTGGTAACAATGTGTTCTAAGAGATGAAATGACCCTATTAGCGCGTATGTACCCGTTCAAGCGCTCGGTCAATACCCTGTTACCTATTCGTTACCAATTCGTTACCTATTCACTTATAATACGTTTGTTGTACGTTGCACCTTTTAGAAAAGGATTTTCAATTGTGTTCATGTCTCTGGTGGTAACAATGTGTTCTAAGAGATGAAATGACCCTATTAACGCATATGTACCCGTTCCAGCGCTCGGTTAATACCCTGTTACCTATTCGTTACCTATTCGTTACCTATTCACTTATAATACGTTTGTTGTACGTTGCACCTTTTAGAAAAGGATTTTCAATTGTGTCCATGTCTCTGGTGGTAACAATGTGTTCTTAGAGATGAAATGACCCTATTAGCGCGCATTTACCCGTTCCAGCGCTCGGTTAATACCCTGTTACCTATTCGTTACCTATTCGTTACCTATTCACTTATAATACGTTTGTTGTACGTTACACCTTTTAGAAAAGGATTTTCAATTGTGTTCATGTCTCTGGTGGTAACAATGTGTTCTTAGAGATGAAATGACCGTATTAGCGCATATGTACCCGTTCCAGCGCTCGGTTAATACCCGGTTACCTATTCGTTACCTATTCACTTATAATACGTTTGTTGTACGTTGCACCTTTTAGAAAAGGATTTTCAATTGTGTCCATGTCTCTGGTGGCAACAATGTGTTCTTAGAGATGAAATGACCCTATTAACGCGCATGTACCCGTTCCAGCGCTCGGTTAATACCCTTTACCTATTCGTTACCTATTCGTTACTTATTCACTTATAATACGTTGTTGTACGTTGCACCTTTCAGAAACGGATTCTCAATTTTGTTCATATCTCTTGTGGTAATAATGTGTTCTTATAGATGAAATACCCCTATTAGCGCGTATGTACCCGTTCCAGCGCTCGGATAATACCCGGTTACTTATTCGTTCCTCATTTGCTTTTAATGCACACGGTATTTGTTGCACCTTGGAATAAATCGTTTTTTAATTGAGTTCATGTCTCTGGTGGTAACAATGTGTTCTTAGAGATGAAATGACCCTATTAGCGCGCATGTACCCGTTCAAGCGCTCGGTTAATACCCTGTTACCTATTCGTTACCTATTCATTTATAATACGTTTGTTGTACGTTGCACCTTTTAGAAAAGGATTTTCAATTGTGTCCATGTCTCTGGTGGTAACAATGTCTTCTTAGAGATGAAATGACTCTATTAGCGTGCATGTACCCGTTCCAGCGCTCGGTTAATAAATACCCTGTTACCTATTCGTTACCTATTCGTTACCTATTCACTTATAATACGTTTGTTGTACGTTGCACCTTTCAGAAAAGGATTTTCAATTGTTTTCATGTCTCTGGTGGTAACAATGTGTTCTTAGAGATGCAATGGCCCTATTGGCGCGTATGTTCCCGTTCCAGCGCTCGGTTAATACCCTGTTTCTTATTCGTTACTTATTCGCCTATAATACGTTTGTTGTACGTTGCACCTTTTAGAAAAGGATTTTCAATTGTGTCCTTGTCCCTGGTGGTAACAATGTGTTCTTAGAGATGAAATGACTCTATTAGCGTGCATGTACCCGTTCCAGCGCTCGGTTAATACCCTGTTACTTATTCGTTACTTATTCACTTTTAATACGTTTGTTGTACGTTGCACCTTTTAGAAAAGGATTTTCAATTGTGTTCATATCTCTGGTGGTAATAATGCGTTCTTATAGATAAAATACCCCTATTAGCGCGTATGTACCCGTTCCAGCGCTCGGATAATACCCGGTTACTTATTCGTTACGTATTCGCTTTTAATGCGCAGGGCATACGTTGCACCTTGAAATACATTGTTTTTTAATTGTGTTCATGTCTCTGGTGGTAACAATGTGTTCTTAGAGATGAAATGCCCCTATTAACGCGCATGTACCCGTTCCAGCGCTCGGTTAATACTATGTTACCTATTCGTTACCTATTCGTTACTTATTCGCTTATAATACGTTTGTTGGACGTTGCACCTTTTAGAAAAAGATTTTCATTTGTGTTCATGTCTCTGGTGGTAACAATGTGTTCTTAGAGATGAAATAACCCTTTTAGCGCGTATGTACCCGTTCCAGCGCTGGGCTAATACCTTGTTACCTATTCGTTACTTCTTATTTCAAGGTGCAACGCGTAGCACACGTATTTAAAGCGAATAAGGAACGAATAAGTAACAGGGTATCAGTCGAGCGCTGAAACGGGTACATATGTTCGATTTAGGTTATTTCACCTCTAAGAACCGACAGTTACCACCAGAGACACAAAAATATTTCTTTTTAAAGTGCAACGCATTACACACGATTTAAAAGCGAATAAGGAACGAATAAGTAACAGGGTATCACTGAGCGGTGAAATGGGTACATATACGCTAATAGGGTTTTTTAAACTCAGAGAACACATAATTACCACCAGAGACGTGAAAGCAATCAATAATCGATTTATTTCAAGGTGCAACGTATACCACGCGTATTAAAAGCGAATAAGGAACGAATAAGTAACAGGGTATCAGTCGAGCGCTGAAACGGGTACATGTGTTCTATTAGGGTTATTTCACCTCTAAAAACCGACAGTTACCACCAGAGACACAAACATATTTCTTTTTTTAAAGTGCAATGCAAAACACACGTTTTATTTTTTAATTTAAACATTTTTATTTATAGTGGATTGGGAAACAAGTTTTGCAACTTATATTTATCCCTTTCCACTTTGCAGGTGCGAGTGCTGCCTTGTAGCGGCATCAGCCTTCTCTTTTTCGAAATCTACAAGGGTCAGCCATTTATCGTCCCCTTCCGACGGACTATCATCGTTTCCTCAAGACCATACTCGCAAATGGTGTCAAGGGAGAGTCGAAAATTGAGTTCCTGAAATGTTCATCCCGAACGAGAATCGAACCAGGAACCATTGTGTTAGTAGTCCGATGCACTAACCACTACAACACGTTTTATAAGCGAATAAGAAACGAATAAGTAACAGGGTATCAGTGTTGCGCTGAAACGGGTACATATGCGCTAATAGGGTTTTTTCACTTCAGATAACACAACAATTACCGCCAGAGACATGAAAGCAATAATTATCGATTTATTCCAAGGTGCAACGCATAACACACGTTTTAAAAGCGAATAAGGAACGAATAAGTAACAGGGTATCAGTGTAGCGGTGAAATGGGTACATATGTGCTCATAGGTTTTTTTCAACTCAGAGAACACATAATTATCACCAGAGACATGAAAGCAATCAATAATCGTTTTATTTCAGGGTGCAACGTATACCACACGTATTGAAAGCGATTAAGGAACGAATAAGTTACAGGGTATAAACCGAGCGCTGGAACGGGTACATACACGCTAATGGGGTTATTTCATCTCTAAGAACACATAGTTACCGCCAGAGACAAGAACACAATTGAAAATCATTTTCTAAAATGTTCATTTTTATACAAGCGCTAAAAGGTGATTTCACCTCTTCGAACCAAGAACCAGATCTTCAAACATACGAATATAAAACATTTAAAAGGTAGAACTTATAAAAATCAAATAATAAACAAATAAGTATCTAACATGAAGCAACAGGATCGGGAGAGCACAAACACATATAAATAGGTCATAAAAAGGTCATTTTACCTCAACAAATTTAGATCTATAGCAAGAGATAAGAATATAAACAAGAGTGCACACGCTGAAATGTCTCGCCTTCTTTACTAATCATTGATATTATGTTGATAGTCTTAAGTATAAAGCTTTATAACAACTGTCACATAACTTAACATTAACCAAGATAACAAAAACCAAATTGAATGAACCATGAAAATGAGGTCAAGGTCAGATGAAACATGCCAGACAGACATGTACAGCTAACAATGCTTTCATACAACAAATATAGTTGACCTCTTACTTATAGTTTAAGAAAAATAGACCAAACACAAAAACTTAACACTGAGCAATGAACCGTGAAAATGAGGTCGAGGTCAAATAAAACCTGCGCGACTGACATACAGATCATATAATATCTCCATACACCAAATATAGTTGACTTATAGCATATAGTATTAGATAAAAAGACAAAACTCAAAAACTTAACTTTGACCACTCAACCATGAAAATGAGGTCAAGGTCAGATGACATCTGCACGCTAGACATGTACACCTTACAATCATTCCATACAACAAATATAGTAGATCTATTGTGTAAAGTATGAGAAAAAGAGACCAAAACACAAAAACTTAACTATAACCACTGAACCATGAAAATAAGGTCAAGGTCAGATGACACCTGCCAGTTGGACATGGACACCTTACAGTCCTTCAATACACCGAATATACTTGCCCTATTGCTTATAGTATCTGAGATATGGACTTGACCACCAAAACTTAACCTTGTTCACTGATCCATGAAATGAGGTCGAGGTTAAGTGAAAACTGTCTGACGGGCATGAGGACCTTACAAGGTACGCACATACCAAATATAATTATCCTATTACTTAAAATAAGACAGAATTCAAAATTACAAAAAATCTTAACTTTTTTCAAGTGGTCACTGAACCATGAAAATGAGGTCAAGGACATTTGACATGTGACTGTCAGAAACTTCGTAACATGAGGCATCCATATACAAAGTATGAAGCATCCAGTTCTTCCACCTTCTAAAATATAAAGTTTTTAAAAAGTTAGCTAACACCGCCGCCGCCGTAGCCGCTGCCGCCGGATCACTATCCTTATGTCGAGCTTTCTGCAACAAAAGTTGCAGGCTCGACAAAAATTAAAAAAAGGTGTGGATATCAAAAATCGAATAAGTAACGAATAAGGAATAAGTAACGAATAGGTAACGAATAGGGAATAGAGAATAAATAACGAATAGGTAACGCATAGGGAATAGGGAATAAGTAACGAATAGGTAACAAATAGGGAATAGGGAATAAGTTACGAATAAGTAACGCATAGGGAATAGGGAATACGTAACGAATAGGTAACAAATAATTAACAGGGTATTAACCGAGCGCTGGAACGGGTAGATGCACGCTAATAGGGTCATTTTATCTCTAAACACATTGTTACCACCAGAGACATGCACACAATTGAAAATCCTTTTCTAAAAGGTGCAACGTACAACAAACGTATTATCAGCGAATAAGAAAACAGGGTATTAACCGAGCGCTGGAACGGGTACATACGCGCTAATAGGGTCATTTCATCTCTAAGAACACATTGTTACCATCAGAGACATGGACACAATTGAAAATCCTTTTCTAAAAGTTGCAACTTATAACAAACGTATTATAGCCGAATAAGTAACGAATAAGTAACAGGGTATTAACTGAGCGCTGGAACGGGTACATATGCGCTAATAGGGTCATTTCATCTCTAAGAACACATTGTTACCACCAGAGACACGAACACAATTGAAAATCCTTTTCTAAAAGGTGCAACGTACAACAAACGTATTATAAGTGAATAGGTAACTAATAGGTAACAGGGTATTAACCGAGCGCTGGAACGGGTACATGCGCACTAATAGTGTCATTTCATCTCTAAGAACACATTGTTACCACCAGAGACACGAACACAATTGAAAAACGATTTATTTCAAGGTGCAACGTATACCCTGCGCATTAAAAGCGAATAAGGAACGAATAAGTAACCGGGTATTATCCGAGCCCTGGAACGGGTAATATGCGCTAAAAGGGGTATTTCATCTATAAGAACACATTATTACCACAAGAGATATGAACACAATTGAAAATCCTTTTCTAAAAGGTGCAACGTACAACAAACGTATTAAAAGCGAATAAGTAACGAATAGGTAACGAATAGGTAACAGGGTATTAACCGAGCGCTGGAACGGGTACATGCGCGCTAATAGGGTCATTTAATCTCTAAGAACACATTGTTACCACCAGAGACATGGACACAATTGAAAATCCTTTTCTAAAAGGTGCAACGTACAACAAACGTATTATAAGTGAATAGGTTACGAATATGTAACGAATAGGTAACAGGGTATTAACCGAGCGCTGGAGCGGGTACATGCACGCTACTAGGGTCATTTCATCTCTAATTACACATTGTTACCGCCAGAGATATGAACACAATTGAAAATCCTTTTCTAAAAGGTGCAACGTACAACAAACGTATCAAAAGCGAATAAGTAACGAATATTTAACAGGGTATTATCCGAGCGCTGGAACGGGTACATATGCGCTTATAGAGTTTATATCACCTCTAAGAACCCAAATCTATCACCATAGACAACAAAACAATTGAAAATCATGTTTTAAAAGGTGCAACGTATGATACACGTATTAAAAGCGAATTATAAGCGAGTGATGGAACGAATTAAACAAGGTAATAGCATGCATCGAAACGATGTACACCCTGCTAACATGTTTAACCCCACCACATTATGTTAGTATGTGCCTGTCCCTAGACAAGAGCCTGAAATTAAGTAGTTATCGTTTGTTTTTGTGTTACATATTTGTTTTCCGTTTATTTTTTTGTATATGAAATACGGCCGTTAGTTTTGTTGTTTGAAATTGTCATATCTGGGCCTTTTATAGGTGACTACACGGTATGGGCTATGCTCATTGTTGAAGGCCGTACATTGACCTATAGTTGATAGTTTCTGTGTCATTTTGGTCTATTGTGGGTTGTTGTCTCATTGGCAATCATACCACATCTTTTTTTTATGCAAGCGCTAACACGGTGATTTCATCCCTTCGAACCAAGATCCATCTTCAAACATACGGACATAAAGCAGTTAAAAGGTAGAACGTATAAAAATCAAATAAGGAACAAATGAGTATCGAACATAAAGTAAAAGGATCGGTTGAGCACAAACACATATAAATGGGTCATAAAAAGATCATTTTACCTCAACAAATTTAGAACTATTACCAGATATAAGCGTATAAACAATTAAAAAGGGGGAAGGATATTAAAAATCGAATAAGTAACGAATAAGGAATAGGGAATAAGTAACGAATAAGGAATAGGGAATAAGTAACGAATAGGTGACGATAGGGAATAGGGAATAACGAATAGGTAACGAATAGGGAATAGGGAATAAGTAACGAATAGGTAACGAATAGGTAACGAATAGGGAATAGGGAATAGGTAACGAGTAGGGAATAGGGAATAGGTAGGGAATAGGTAACGAATAGGGAATAGGGAATAGGTAACGAATAGGTAACGAATAGGGAATAGGGAATAGGTAACGAATAGGGAATAGGGAATAGGTTACGAATAGGTAACGAATAGGGAATAGGGAATAGGGAACGAATAGGGAATAGGGAATAGGTAACGAATATGGAATAGGGAATAGGTAACGAATAGGTAACGAATAGGGAATAGGGAATAGGTAACGAATAGGGAATAGGGAATAGGTAACGAATAGGGAACGAATAGAGAATAGGGAATAGGTAACGAATAGGTAACGAATAGGTAACGAATAGGGAATAGGGAATAGGTAACGAATAGGGAATAGGGAATAGGTAACCAACTTGACGTCCATGTAACTACTTCAGTGCTGAATTACCCTTTCGATAGCTCCAACACAATTTTCACACGACTACTGATTTAATTTGCCTCAATGGAGGTGAAGTTATCTTTATTTTTTTTGTGTGTGTACTTTCGGACAATTCACCCATCTTGGGAACAAGAAGTGAAGATTTTCTGTGCATTATGGGTAACAATTTAATATTAAAAAAAATAACGGCTCCAATCGCAGAATTAGTTTCCATTGTCGCTAAAAAAAAAAAAGTGAACAACACATTTTAATGCATATGTTAGCTATCGACTTAGTTAAATTTATAATGACTCGATAGCCTTAATCATTGTTAAGGTTAACGAAACTTTTGAACATCTGGTCCTAAACTGGACCCCTGTTGTGTTTATTAATCGCTACACTGACGGTGCGAAGCTTTAGATGGAACGGCGGACCAGTTAAATCTGGGCCTTGAACATTAGGTGATATTGGATTCGTTATTTAAGATATGAATAGAAATATGAATCATTGGTTTTTTTTATTTACTATAAGGATAACCTGTCAGAAAACATGAGAATGTTTGTACAATTATTAACACATGTTTATATTTTACCATGCTTACCATAGCCTTTTTTTTCATTTTCAAGCTAAAAGATCAAATCTCCGCTTTTTTTGTGCAAACAGCCATGGCAGCAGTTAGCGAGAGGGAAGATCGATTCATACGTATTAAGAGATTGGTTGATCTAGGTACCGAAGCTCTTCGTAAAGTAGTCGATACGAAACTGCTTCCACCAGCTAAATTACAAAAAAAACTAAAGGAATTAGAGCCTTCCTTAACAAATCGAATAAGTCGTCAACAGAGAAACATATTATATCCACGAGGAGGAGGTAATAACTATTGGTCCTTTTATTTCATGTCCTCAAAGTCCTGTAGTTTTGGTCTCCTATTAGTTTTACACTCGGATAAGATATATAATGTTCCAATTTTCCGTACGAAACAGAAATACCAACAACACTAAAATACATCCCTCTATTCCAATTATACAATTAGCCGACAAATAGGAATAGAAAAGATACTAAAGGAACATTTAAACTCGTAGATAAAACGAACAAATTGACACAACCATGGCTAATAAAGAAAAAAAGACAAACAGACAAATAATACTACACAAGACACAACATAGGAAGGTGCTTCGGAAGGGTAAGTAGACCCTGCTCCACAGGTGGCTCATGTTATTACAAACCCGGTAAATAATCTAATTCGGTAGATCACATCCGTGGATAGGTTGTGCTGCATCTTTCCTCCAATCGTAATCGTCATGCAAGAAAAATACTGGTTTAATGTAAATATTAATATAAACATTATGATATTGCTACACCATGTGATAGTAACAAAAACCAATGGCCATTTTTTTGCGGTGCATTCTGGGTAGAGATTTATGCAAAACACCCTATAACTATAGTAGCACACAGTTGTAAATTATGTGTGACCAAATATCCAATGAATAGCAGATCCTAGATGCCATTATCATATCAGTGTCATGATACGTGTGTCGTTCGGTTTATCGCGAGAAATGTTCGTGAAAGAATATCTAAGAATATATAGGGTGGTCAAGTATTGCGAGACGATCGTGAAAGCTCTGGTACCGGATCGTGAAAGAAATCTAGTCGAGAAGACATATGAAATGACAGTAAATAATCTAATTTTATTAATTACACGGACAAATTTTCAACAACAAAAAACTGTCTGTCAAAATAGTTCAACATTATGATCAGTATGTGAGAAAAGCCAGTTTTAAAAGTACATAGTTTTAATAAACATGATAAAACAACAAAAGGCAGATTGCTTCTCGACATTTCAATGACGTCAAAAATGTAAACAAACATAATTTTTCACAGATTTGAATAAAATAAACTACTTTTCTCCATTTTATTTGAATGAATCAAATGGTTCTCATAGTTATTTAATACAAACATAATCTGAAACTTGGTAAAAAAAGAAATATTTACACAAATTGATATTTCGGATCGTGAAAGATCCCGTACAGCTTTTTGAAGATCGTGAAAAGGATCGTGAAAGATCTGATGCTACGAAGACGTTCAAATTATTCTTCAATAATATTATTATTTATATTCGTTATTGGTATAGGAAAAAACTAGATTGGCATGACTGACCCGTCCTTGTTCTGTAGGCACGATAGGAACTATATTCAAATTAGAGGCATACTGTTTTTGTTTATTGAGTCGTTGGTTTACTGAAATTGAATGACCAAATGAAACTAATACCCAAACAAAATGCGTGCTATTTTATGAAATTTATGCTCTTGGTGTGAACCCAAGAAAGTATGTATACAATATAATTTTGTATATTTTGGGAACCGATGATATAAAATTTATTTGTATGAGCTTTAGAAACAGGACGAAAAGCGATGCTCGCCGAGCTTTTCTCCTGTTTCGTCGCAAGTCCAATTTAATTCTATGTTATCCACCAATGTACGTATATTGGTATTTTCCTGCGGTTAACACCCGGCACTTGAAACTTTTGTTTAAACATGGACCCCGAAGAAGAGCCAAAAATGAACTGTTATGCAAAAAGACAATTTCCATATTATCGCTTGCTCAAGATAAAAGCGGGGTAACAGGGAAATTTATTTGTACAATGAAGTACAATGAAGTACAAATAATGCAAACAAATTATTAGTTGTGCATTTGTGAACATTTTATTTGTATAATAGTTTGCTGATTGCAGGATGAAGGTTTTTATTGTCATGTGAAGACAGTACTCACTTATCACGAGTTATAGGATAACTATATTTTGTTTATTGCATCCTGTAATCTACATGTCCGTCAGACAGGATTCACCTGACCTCGGTTGTGCCTCATTTCATGGATGAAGGTTTAGTTTTGTGGTCAAGTCCGTATCGCGGATTTGTTATGCTATAGGATTACTGTGTGCTTGTTATGATTGTAAGACGTACATTTTCGACTACTGCAAGGTTTCAAATAACATTGACCTCATTACATGTATCATGCATCACTTGGCAATGTTCGTTTTATGTTGTTTGACCTTTTGCTTATATACCTGTATGCTATAGGGCCACGGTATTTGGTTATGTTGTACATGTCTGTCTGCATGTTTCCTATATGACGTCAATTGTATTTGATGTATTGAATGATAGTAAGATGGCTATGTCTGGCTATCGGTCGGGGTGCATATACTTTCGACCTTATGTTCCGAATTAATTTGCCAAACATAACTTTTACATTTGTCAGTTTCTAAGGTACTGTAAGCATCGCAACATCTATCTTTAATGTACAGGATATTTGTAGAGATCTGTATGACATTGTTCATCTGATCTTGACCTCTTTTTATAAATCATTGACAATCTTAAGCGTATGTGAGACTTCTAGTAAAACCCTTAATATTACAGACGCTCAACAAATATACTATCATAAGTACAGCAGATGAGACATTTCAGCAATTGCGCTCTGGTATTCTTTAGTCTGTAATATATAGTTATCTCATTGGAATCAATCCACATAATTATGCTACGTTGTATATAAAGATACATAGAACTTAAGAAAGTACTGTTGCACAAAATGTTGGTTATCGTTGAACTTCAATCTCAAATTGTTCATGAAAGATGCTGTTTTTGCTATAAGTTTTTGGTTGATGGTAAACTTTTTGATTTAAACGTTGCATACCCATATTATTGGCTAAATAGTGGCGGTCTGCCTGTATTGTACTCGACCGATTCTCACAGCTAAATTTTTCACACTGATTTAGACACGTTTTTAGTTATTTTTTAACTTTCGAGGTAAAGTGTTGAATTTAAAAAGAAATGATAGCTTTAATGTTCGTTCTTATCAAAATAGTTACAGGCTTCAACCAGTTGCAGGTATATCAAGTGGTAAAAGAAATATTGATTTCTGTTTATAAAGTCTGGTCACGCATTATCTTTCAAGATCAAAATAATGCGTTGCCTAAACTTTCACGATCAAGTTTGCTGAAAAATCAACAAAATTCAAGGTTTTCATAAACAAATGAACGGTTTTAAGGGAAGAGCATACTTTTATTTTACTGTACTATCGGACACACCAAAGATTTAATTTCAAATATATCATGATATATTGAAATATGACTATTATAGGTACAAAAAGCGTGTTTTTTTAATTAATTCCATAGACTTTTATTGCGCTTTTTGTGTTTGATATTTCATAAAGGTCTGCATATTTTCTTTATCTTATTGCACAGTAATTTTGAGGAAGTTGAATCATTTTGACAGACATATTTTTTATTCGGATTTGTTTCGCGATTTGAAAATTCAGCGATTTTTTCACAGATTCTAAGGTAGAATTTACATTTAATTACATGTACATTCACGATCCGGTACCAGAGCTTTCACGATCGTCTCTCAATACTTAACTACCGTTAGGTATTCTTTCTCACGATAAACCGAATGACACTCGTGCATGAGTCATTATGATGGTGTAAATATTAAACGATAAAAATGTTTGCATAATTAATCAATTTATAAACTACAATTATAACCGTAAAAAAATGTCAGACGGAATAATAAAAACTCACGTCTTAATTCAATAAGTGTTTGGTTTGATAGTTAATTGCGAAAAATTCCCATTAAAAAGTTGGTAAGGAAAAATTATCGCGGAAAATTGTGTGTCCATATACAGTGCGAGTAACATTGGATTAGAAATGGGTTTGATAGGAATAAACTTTCTATCATAAGTATTTAGAAAATATATATATGTGAGGATTTACAAATTTAAAGAAATTA
Organism: Mytilus edulis; assembly: GCA_019925275.1. Lineage (NCBI taxonomy): Eukaryota > Metazoa > Mollusca > Bivalvia > Mytilida > Mytilidae > Mytilus > Mytilus edulis. The sequence goes on from CM034351.1 coordinate 35,413,616, forward strand.
TTTTTTTTGTTTAAAATTACACGGGAGTTCTGCAGATATAACCTTTTTTAGCAAAAGTAACAAAATTGTACTCTCAATTTTGAAAAAAGAGGAGAAAATAATTGAATGCCGTTTCTTCAATTTCGAATATCTACGTTCCTGCTTAACTGAGTTCTTGGATAATGGTGTTGACGAACAAATGTTATCATTTCAGTCAGATGTTGTTACATCTACATGTATATCCATCAATATACATACAAACAAGAATGTGTCCAAAGTCCACGGATGTCCCACTCGCACTAACATTTTCCATGTTCAATGGACCGTGAAAATGGGTAAAAAATATAATTAGGCATTAAAATTAGAAAGATCATATCAAAGGGAACATTTGTACTAAGTTTCAAGTTGATTGGACTTCAACTTCATCAACAACTACCTTGACCAAAAACTTTAACCTGAAACTCGCACTTTCATTTTCTATGTTCAGTGGACCGTGAAATTGGGGTCAAAAGTTTAATTTGTCTTTAAAATTAGAAAGATCATATCATAAGGAACATATATACTAAGTTTCAAGTTGATTGGACTTCAGCTTCATCAAAAACTACCTTGACCAAAAACTTTAACCTGAAGCGGGACAGACGGACGGACGGACGGACGAACGGACGCACAGACCAGAAAACATTATGCCCCTCTACTATCGTAATTGGGGCATAAAAAATGCGGTTCTCAACTAGTCGACACATAAATTTTATAGGTTAAAATTGTAGGAAAAGTTGCGATCCCGATCTTTGTAAGCAAATGCGTGATAAATATATATTCTGTTGTAAGTATACTTCATACTGAAATATGACGAAGTCTTACTAAAAAAAACTTGGTATAGGACACTTTGATTTAATGTGTTGCAATACTAAATCAATCTCAAGGGTTAAGTTGGACCGTAAGAAAAAAAAGTATTCCCTGGAATTTTCCGCTTCTAAAAGTAAAAACCCTTTCTTACAAGTGTGAGATATATACATTAATAGCAGCCGCTTCGGGTCGGAGGAGGGATTTTAAAAGCAGTACCTCCCGTATTCAGTATGAATGTTACGATATCTGATGTTAAATGACACTTGCGACAACTTTTTGTTGGGATATGCATGATATATTTGCCACTGAACGTTAAGCTAACAACAAACGATATTTCGAAGTCAACAAATTGTTACAATCCTGTTTAAGAGACCACCAGTATTAAGCAAAAACCTGTGTTATAAAACCATTAATTTAGATCCCTCTGAAGTAAATTTCATATAAATTGAACCTGTATTAAAAGACCACCTTCTAAAGAGACCACTTTTTTGCTCTCCCTTACGTGGTCTCTTAAAACGGGTTTCACTGTATATCTCGGTAGAAGCGAGGACAAAAAATCCGTCTCTTGCTTGTCATCACCGTATATTAGCTTCCTTGGTGGCGAAACCGAGACATAATTCGTCAACACAACGTTGTATTAAAAAAGAGGCAGTTATGACTATATTTTGACAAAAACAACTATATCTTTTACATAGACGAAACATTTTAGTCCCAAACGGCAGATTTCATAGTTCCCATTTGCCTTTCCGCGATGACATATGGTACCAATACATTCGTTTATAAAAAAAAATATTTTTTAATTGATTATTCAAAATAAAGTTAAATTACTGGCAATTAGAAACCACCGCACTAAGTCGGCTCACTTTATTTACAAGACACTAAAAAAGACTAATTAACAGCTACAAATGTATCTGTTCGATAATAATATGTTTACCCATGATTCCATTGTTATAAAACGAAATTAGGGAGGAACACCTATATGGCTTTCCACTGATAAGGGGGACATCGTGATCGCCTTATTATATAGTACAGCTTCGTCTAGTAATTGACTTCTATTATTATCAATTTATAATTGAATTCATAATTTTTATGAACAAATTTTCTATGTTTAGTAAAATATATCTAATATTAAGAATATTGCAACGTTTGAACAATTATTACATATATTTCATTGATATCATTTTATATTTGTAAAGACCCTGCAAGGTCATGCGATATGGACTTGACGTCATTGGTGTTTGTCTTACGAAATGCTGTATTCGATAAACCAGTTTCTGGATATGGTTGCCTCCCAGATGACAATGATCAGAGTTTCCCAGCTAACGTTACTCGACTACAAAATTTTAGGAACACATTAGGTCACACAGTATACCATACACTAGAAGAGCATGAGTTCCGAAATATTTCACACACATTGAAAATGGTAGGTAATTTCAAACTAGTGAGTGTTTAAAGCATGTCCAGGTCTGCACATAATTATATTATAATAGGAAATTGCAAACGACAGTCCAAAATACAATGACAGGAATAAATGGCAATTGTTATCATATAGTCCGTTTTTATGTATGTGTGCATTTGTTTTTAAAGCAGTTTTGGATTGTGACCCGGATTTGTTTCAGTTAATTCGATTTATGACTTTATATCAACGTATACTACTATATCCTTTATTTACCCCTCCATTTAAATAAAAAAAAATACGTAGAAATGCCTGTCTAATTTCTACAGTTTGCAGGCTTTTGCACCTATAGAGTTAGTAACGGACATATAATCATCCATTCATAATATTAGATATAAAAAGTCTTATTATACAAATTCTACATTACTGGAATGTCAAATTAAAATTTGCATTTATGGCTAAAAACTATCTGAAAGCTCTCTTTTTAAGTTGCCTATTATATGTTATGTTAACGTACTGCAACGGCATCTATATTTGTTTGCCAGAGGCACGGGCGTTTCTAAGTATGGATAGTAAAATTGGGGTTTGTCTCTGAGTTGCTTAAATCACTGCAGTAGTGATAGATATGTAGTATAAATATAGAAAATTGATTATTTTTATCAACAACAAAAAAAACTGTATCATATATACCCCAGCATCTGTGAAGGTGAGTTCTTATAAATGCGATATTTACCCAGTCACATTAATCGCATTTAAGAATTAACTCGCAATAATTTCTCGATTTACAGCATTTTAATTATACAATGTGTCCACTAGTGTGAAATATTGCCGTGAAAAATACACAATTAAGGATTTGTTGTGAAACATATGCCTCAAACATGACCACGGGTATGTTCCAGTTGTCGAACCTACAATCCCGTCCTCTTTTCTCTTTGCAAACTAGAACAGTTAATGTTAACATCGACTTATTGGTGTAGTACAATTAAAAATATATACATATTCTCGTCCAAAGTTATTTATATAGTATTTTTCTCTTAAAGATTATCAAAAGCTTCGAAATTCCAGGATTTCCAGGATATGATGATCAGATAAAGTGTATAATTACAGGAAGTCTGGATTACCGTGCAGATAGCTTTAGTTGGCATGTACAGAAGGCGGTCCGTTTGGCTCCAAGTGCACTTAATGGGCAGGTGATTAAAACATATAAAAAGCATCCATATTTATGTACATTTTGTTATGGTACAGTCTTATCTATCGGCGCTCACAAAATGCGATGTACATATTGTAGTCTGTTTCAGCAAGAGAACACTGTCAACATTAGTTCTTCACAAGGCATACCCGTTTCTGACACTAAAGTCAGCAAAACTAAAACTGAGCGTTCCGATTCTTCAAGATCATACGCTGAACATAACTTTGACGCTATTAACAAGACGAAGAATATGAGGGTCTGGCAGCCAGACATTCGTCGTTCGTCATTTAACGACCAACGTTCAAGTTGTTTCCAGAGCCATCCTAATCTATATATGATGCAAGAAAAAAATATAAGCATATCTACCATGAACAATTCTTTGATAATATCTCGTCTGACTTCAACCCCATCTTTTCTAAGAGATCAAACAAATAGCATTTCTCATACCAGTGTCCAGAACGTCAGTCAATCAGATTTAAACCAAAATGTCACTGCGGAAAAGACACATGAACCTGCGACCAAGGAATCTTGTAACTTGCCATGGTACTTGAATAAGATACTCCATTTTTTCTTCACATTACTCATTTTAAGAGTATTATACGCATGTCTTTATAACATCTATAAGTCAAGGTTACTTGCAGCACTTGTAACAGCCATTTGTGCTGTCTTTTTATATTTGTGCCTCTTTTTCTTGCCATGGTACTTGAATATGATACCGGTACTCCCTTTTCTCTTCACATCACTCATTTTAATAGAATTATACGCATATCTTAATAACGTAAATCAAGGTTACTTGCAGCACTTGTAACAGCCATTAGTGCTGTCTTTTTATATGTGTGCCTCTTTTTCTTGCCATGGTACTTGAATAAGATATTCCTTTTTTTCTTCACATTACTCATTTTAAGAGGATTATACGCATATTTTTATAACATCTATAAGTCAAGGTTACTTGCAGCACTTGTAACAGCTGTCTTTTTATATTTGTGCCTCTTTTTCTTAATTTTTATTTTTCATAAAATAGACCTCTTTGGTACAGATGGATATGAGTCATTCTCAGAATTGGTCAAAAACACTAAAATGACATCTTAATTTCATATTATTATACATGAAATCTCAAATATACCTTCGGCAACCATGAAAATTTGCCTTCCTGTAACACATTTTGAAATTCCCCAAAAAATGAATTTTGATATTTTAATTATTTTTTTTTTAACCAGCCAAATAGTATCATGCAGAAAGTTAAGTTTTAAGCAAATAAAAAATTGGAAAAAGCAATGCAAGAGAAATTTAACAAACATTGTTCGTGTTTTAATAAAAGATGTGTTAAAATTTTCTTTTAATTTTCAATTAAAAAAAGATGTAAGTCTTATTTAAGTAAAAAATAGACCTGATAGTATTTCATAGTTTATAAATTTTCATACCCAGTGCTTCTTTTTCATATGAAATACAAATGCAACTTTGTGGCACCAAAAAATGGAGATGTTACAGGATGGAAAATGATGTTACAGGAAGGATTGATTTGTTACAGGAAAGAAATAAAATGTGTTTTTTGCTAAATGAACTTTTTACAGACTTTCCAATACAAATGATAGCTTCAAGAATTATTTAGAGTATTTTATATCATCTTCTTTGGTAGATTTTTTCAGCCCGTCTTTGTTTTTCTCTCCATTTTTTATCAATTGTGTTACAGGAAGGACAATTCCGTTACAGGAAAGAAAAAAAAATTAACAATAATATTGTTTTGACATTAATATTAAATGGAAATAACTGTTCTTCAGTATCAAGATATTTCGGGAATTTGTTTTAAGAATAAACTGTAGCTTTAACCTTAATTTTTCATTGGTTTGAGGATGTTTGTTACAGGATGGAAATAAATTGTTCCAGGAAAGAAATGTAAAATAATATCCTAGTTGTATCGAGTTTCTAAAACTTTATTTAAAGTTTTCTTATAAAAATTCTGTAATTGTTTTCCAAATTCTTCATGAACTTCAAAATGGGAAAATGAAACTCAAGCCTCACTAGCTACATCTTCCTCACTAGCTACTCCCTCTGTTCCCCACTAACTACATCTTCCTAACTAGCTTCTCCTTCCTAACTAGCTACTCCTTCCCCACTAGCTACTCCCTCTGTTCCCCACTACCTACATCTTCCTAAATAGCTACTCCCTCTGTTCCCCACTAGCTACTCCCTCTGTTCCTCACTAGCTACATCTACCTAACTAGCTTCTTTTCGAGAACTAGTACACCTTCCGTCATATGGTCATGTGGTCATTAGATGAAGAGTTGTCTCATTGGAGCTCATGCCACATTTTCTTATACCTATGTAACTGCTCTGTCGTTTTTGTTGTATGTAAGTCTGGTTTGTATGTATGATATTGGGTTGTTGCAGTTCTTTGGACGTTTTTGTTCAATTTATTGTATAGCATGATATATTTTCTAATCATCTGTATTTATTTAAAGACTACATGTTTACCTGTAAATGTCCATTACTTCACTTTTTTTCGTTGGGTTGTTGTCTCATCGACGTTGACCCTTGTCAGGGATGGGGTAATTAAAAATGTAATGGTAATTAAGTGTAATGCATTACAATTTTCCATGTAATTGAATGTAATGTGTAATTGAGCATTTTTTAAATTACATGTAATGGTAATTTAATTAATTACATTGAAAAAAGCATGTAATGCTCAATTACTTTTGAATTACATTTCAATTACATATACTTTTATGGTGTTAAAAATAAGGATTTGTGTTTAATAACTAAAACTGTAAAATAAAACTTTTTTTCAAATATTGATATCACACACTTTTTTATATGAAGTCTATAATTTATACTGAAGTTACAATGTATATTAATATTTATTTGACCTACAGATGTTTTCTTTAATACTTATTCTTTAATTATAAATTAAAATAATATGATAATCATAAATTAGTGTTCAGTTTTTAAAATAGATAGATTAACTAAATAGATTGATAAGTAATTAATCACCTTGTTAAACAAAAAACAAAGTGTCACTGTGAAAAATCTTTCTTAGACAGTTCATTTAGAATTTTAAATCACTGTACACTATCATTTTGTCAAATAAGAATACACAAAAGGATTATAGAAATAAAAATTAATAGCTGTAAAGACAAACAGCAATTAATCAGATTAAAATGTCCAGGGGCAATGCCACTGTTACATGTATTTTTATCTAATTAGCAAAATATTGCTAATACTTAGACATTATACATACATTATTTGTACTAAAATTATTTTCAATATTGTGACAAGCACACTTTTTGATATTTTTAATGTAAAAAAAAATATTTATGATTTATGTATAATATCTTTATTTATATTCTGTTTAATTTAAATGACTTCATTTCTGAGATGTCAAAATACCCCTTGATGTATTAGCAAGTTAATAGGAACCAATTCCCTCTCCTATCAATATGATGATCTTCTGATCATAGAACTTCCATGTTCTGCTCAAGCAATATCTGCCACATTAGCTGTCGAAAAGCTATTTAGAATTGCTGTCAAAGTGTTCAAGTCAGAGAGATGCAGACTAAATGACAAAACATTAAAATAGCTAAATAAATGTTTATCAATAATGCAACGCTAAACTATGCTTACATGAATATTTTACACATGCATTTTTATACATGTATAATATTGTTAAAAAATACCATGACGAAATGTAATGTGTAATTTAATTAATTACTTTAGTAAAGTAATTGTAATTTAATTAATTACATTTCAAAAACAGTGTAATGTGTAATTGATGTAATTGACCATTTTTGCAATGTAATGTGTAATTTAATTAATTACATTCCAATGTAATTGAACCCAAGTCTGACCCTTGTGTCTCCTTTGTAATCGTATTTCCATTAATCATAATAGTTCTGGAAATATTAACAGGGGAGCAGATGTAAAAACTTGCCAACTATATATTTGGTAAAATAACGAAATGAAAATAATCAACGAAAAATGAAAGACAAAACAATTGATAAAAAGTCAATATAAGTTTAACATTAGTAATGTCGATTTAGAAAAAAGGAAATGAGCCTACTATTAACTAGCTTTATAATTATTAATCCCGATTGTACGTACATATATGTAAATTTCATAACACGGCGCGGTGTTTTGATGATATGATACAATTTATACTTATTGACTGGGTATGAGTGGAATAGTAAGTTTATTGTCACCCGAGGTGCAACTACTGTCCTGATTCGTAGCCGAGGGCAATAGTTGTATCCCAAGGGACAATAAACTTACCATCCCACGAATATCTAGTCAGTTAGTGTTTTGTTGTATCGAAAACGACAGAAAAAGGGATTAATCAACTATCGTAATCAAATTTTCATATCATTTCTGTTCAAGATTTGGTTGATGACCAAAAGGTGCACAGGTATATATTATATTGGGGTCCTACATAAAAAGAAGTCATAATATGGTACTGTGTACACTATTTACTGTAATTAAATGATTGTATATACGTTTATATATCTAGTCTATAAAAGAAACAATACAAGGCAATGCATTTTCCATATACAAATGTATAATGAAAATGAACACGCTGTACCGAGGTTAATAATTGCCCTATTGGTATATTATTTACAGAGTGTTATTTTCCGATCAAAACCATTGATATAAGACAAAAAGGATTAAAACATTTCGGATTTTTTTTTATTTCAAAAATCGAATTTTCACTATAAAAATTCCAAAATCGATGCTAGAACTAAAAACTTTTTAACTTCAACATGGTCTACATAAAATATGAAATGCCTATGCAGATATTTGAATACTTAATTCTCATCTTCGAAATTAAGTGCCGACCTTTACATCATTTTCCGCAAAACAAATTTGACCCCTAGCTGTGTCCAATAACTCAATATTCTCTAACTTTCCAGGTTAATTGGTAAAACCCTTTTTACCAAATGCATTTGCTTTGTAAATGAATGTTTTTCATTGGACAATTTTACAGTTTATCCTATTTATTGTATTTAAGGATAAATTTTAGTTCAAACTTGTGTATCGTTTCTTTTGTTGACTAATATTTTAGTTTTTCTAGTTGTATATATTCTTATTTTTACTTTATCACAAACTTATTGTTTAAAGTTTATATGGTAATAAACATTTGAATTTGAATATGAATTTAAATTTGATATTGATAACATTACTATTGAAAATTTAATCAGGCATGTTGGCGTAAAAATCAAAATTAGGAACTTCAGAACCGCACTGAAGTACATTGTACGTCCATTATTCATTTTTCATTATTCAAAATTCGATTTATTATTCACTATTCAACGTTTAGTGATGAATAATGAATAATGAATAATGAAAAATTTCAGACTTCAAGTTGATAAGGGAATAATGAAATAGAAAGTTTATTTTTTGGCTGTGACACTATGTGAAATACATCCTGTATTTCTGAATTAAAAACTATAATTAAAGCTTGAAGAGGATCAAACATGACCAAAAATAAGGAAAAAAGTAATCGAAAAACGGTCCAATTTATGACTAAACAAACAAATTTAAACATTAACACGGAAAACATAAATAAAACTACAGATTATCAGGCTCCTAACTTGGAACATGCGCATATGTAGCGAGGTTAATCCTCCCTCGACCTGGGAGAGTGGCGTAACATCCCAAAATAAGAACGTACCGTTTATAAATAAACACTCAATAAGAAATTGATTAACTCATCAGTCTTTATTGTTTTCTGAAGAAAAAACATGTGCTTCTAAATATTTTCAAAACTGACATGCAAATGAGTTAAGTATGCAGATATTTCAAAGTCACTGCAATCGTTGAGTAATTAAATTCCACAAAACAGATGGAGAAATGAAATAAGTGCAAAACAACAGTATTTTTTATGTGAGTAAAATTGTGTTTAAGTGTCGCCCAATTCTGCTAAGTGGTTTCTAAGCTGATGAGGATAGTATATAAATGGAACAGAAGGACGAATTGACGAACAGAGAGACGAAAGGGAAAATGCATGGACGGATCGACTGCCCTACTGCTATACACCACCCGTTTAGAGATCACGGGGGTATATTGCTGTCTTAAATAATTTACTTTCATCTACTCAATAGTTATTTCTGTAGTTTATTTCAACATAAACATGAAATGTGCAGTGTAATTTATTGCAGTGTCTCTCTACATGGAGAACTCTATCTTCAAAACTAGTTCTGCAAGTTTTTGGTTATTTATAGATTATCGTTGATCATCTCAACGAGATTGATTTTCTCGCTTGAGCCGGTGTCCTATAGCCATTCTTCCCCCATGCCAAAATTTCCGGGGGGAAATACTGGATCGATCCAATATTTCCGCCCGGAAAAATTGGCATGATCCCACTTTTCCCCCTCAGCGTTATAAGGGGAAAAATAGGATCAGGCCAATTTTTCCCCCGTGAGTAGCACGATAAGCTAAATTTTCCGCCTTGTAATATAACGTCGGCGACGTCACGATAAGATTTTTTAAATGATAGCAACTTTTTTCTCAGTTTATAGTTACCAAAGTTCTCATCGTGTGAAAATACATTTTATATGTATTTATTTGTGTTTTTCTATGTTGTGATGTTATACTATTGTTTCAGAAAAAAGGAGAAGGTTTGGTACCATTAAAACGTTTAACCCCGCTGCAAATGTTTGCACCTGTCCTAATTCAGGAATCTTATGTACAGTAATTGCGTTTGTTTATTTAATGTATACGTGTTTCTCGTTTCTCGTTTTTTTTTTATATAACTTAGACAGTTGGTTTTCCCGTTTGAATAGTTTTACACTAGTAATTTTTGGGCCCTTTATAGCTTGTTGTTCGGTGTGAGCCAAGGCTCCGTGTTGAAGGCCTATTATGGTTTACTTTTATAAATTGTTATTTGGGTGGAGAGTTGTCTCATTGTCACTCATATCACATCTTCCTATATCTATAACATGTTATATATACACATGGAAAAAAGTATTGCAACACTTTGATTTTTTAAAACTTGAAAACCTTTTTTTTTTATGAAATATAATAAAATATTTGTATAATATTTTTGAAAAATAGTTTATGATATCATTGGCATTGAAACGAACAAAAAATTATTGAAAAAATAAATAATTATATAACCACAATTTAAATAACAAAATGAGGTGTTTTTTGTACAAAAAAATGCATTTACAACTTTTACTGTAGTCGAACTTTACAATGTCAGACATTTCAAAATTAATCTTTAGATGACTGTTCACATCATGGTTGATCGTTATACGCTTAAGAATTAGTACTTTGTGCGCAGCCTCCATTCAAATGGATAACCGCATCTAGACGTCTTCTGATCCCTGCCATAAATCAACTAATTTGTTGTGAAGGTAGCAGCAACCATTTCTGATAAAGGGCATTGTTTATTTCCTGATGTGTTTGAACTGGGGTGTCCTTTCGCGCACCTTTCGCTCAATAGTGTCCCATATATGCTCGATATGGTTCAAATCCGGGCTACGATCTGGCCAAGGAAGATGAACCGAATTCCATTAGAACAATGGATCTTCCTCCACGATGCTTATTTCCAACTTTGGCGAACTCTGCACTCCATTGGAAACGGAAAACTGTGTGTCTGTGCGTAAACAAAGGTCTTCGAAATGGTATTATCGCACGATAACCAGAAGCGATGAGTCGATTTCGAACAGTTCTTGTTAAAAGGTTCCTGTATGCCCACCACTCTCTTTTTAGGATTGTCTTGTATGCAATGGGTTTCCTTCTGAGCAACCTTCATTATGCTTGATTTTCCCTAGCAAATGGTATAGGAGTTTTTCATTATCACGGAATGTCTTTAACATCGTTTATTGCCTGATTTTTATTCCCAAAACGACTTATAGTGGAATGGTGATGACCAACAATACGTGCAGTTGTCACAGCGACATCCCTGCTTATCTCACACTGATAATCTGCCATCTTGCTGCTATAAAGAGTTGTCAAGGACCCATTACAAGGTGTCAATCACATAACATTAAAAACTTGGTTATTTAAAGTGGATAAAACATTTGTTTTGCTGTTTACGGGTACAGTAGCTGCATGTGCAGATACAAACTTATCGAGTCGATATTTATTTATTAAACTCAGGTGATACTTAAATAATGTTTAACTAGTTCTATTTTACCAAATTATATCACAAAAAAATAAAGAGTGTTTTTTTTAATTTCAGTTTCAATTTGGTGTTGCAATACTTTTTTCCATCTGTATATTTTTTCACACGAAGCACATTCTGATCACATCCATTCTCTTTCGTGGACCCTTGGTATCATTGACCAAATAAATACAATTACTTTAACCACTTCTGGTCAGTCAGTAGTTTTTTCCTTGCATGCGGACATATAGACAGTGAATTAAAAATGTAAAAAGACTAGGGGCACATTGAAAGACTGTTTAACAGAAAGACAGACTTGTTGACTCATAGACAGACTGATAAACCTGTAGACAGATTTGTGTTAATGTAAATGAACAACAAATTTGCATATTTATAAATAAATCTAATTCTAACACTTTTCGGTTTAATTTCCAGACTCTATATATACATAGTGAAATCTATGATGGGGGAAAAGTTACTATATGTATACGTATTGTCAACTTTCCGCAGGGGAAGAATCACAATGATCCAAAATTTCCCCGGGGGAAAGATTGGCTCATACCAGTCTTTCCCCCGAGGGAAAAACTGGCATGGGGGAAGAATGTCTATATAACACCGGGACAGCGAAAGCGAGAAAGGCAATGGAGTTGAGATGACCAATGATAATCTGTTTATCGTTATTTTACCTATGACGACGTTGTCAATTTCAAATCAATTTCGTTAGCAACGCCACGTGCCTGCTTAGTTTCTAGCGATAATTTTCCATCTCAAGCGAGTAGCATGATATGAAATATTATCACAAAAAAAGATCAAAGGAAAACTGCACAAAATAGTGATAATACATTTTATCATATACTTAGCATTAATATGATAGCTTTTGCATATGTGTAACGAACGGAAGTACACAAGCCATAATTTCCCACCCAGGCTGATAACCCATATCAGCCCGGTCTGATAACCCATATCAGGGGCGTCTCGTGCAAAAACCCATAACAGTGCTTCTCGTGCAAGTTACTTCCGGTGTTTCCGGTATCGGTTGTTTATTTTTCCATTGTGGCGTCAGATATTGATGACGACGTCAAAATTTACGGGAACTTTTGTTGGGATAGTTTAGTACTTGCTAACAAATGCCATTGGCAATTATGAATCATTTTATAGTGCAACAAACATGGAGTAATAATGATCATGAAACTCTTCCAAATATTCAATGTTTCAAAATGCCTCTACAGGAAATGTTACCATACAATGTACATATATATATGGAGGTAGTGATGCTGTTGTTTGACAATTATAGTATATTGGATTTATAACTTAACTTCTTTATAAAGTTTTTGACTGTTTTAGTTGTTGCATATTTTTTTTTTTGCCCTACATAAAACTATTGTCGGAAGTATATGATAAAGCGATTAATACATGGCCTTTTCCATATCAGCCTGGGTATCATCCCTCGACCCATATCAGCGCCTCGACTCCGTCTCGGGCTGATATGGGGGTCTCTGGATGATACCCAGGCTGATATGGAAAAGGCCATGTATTAATCTCTATATATTCCGTGAAGTCTATACAAAACTTAAAGAGATTGGTCAATATTTTATTTAACATTCAACCTGACATATATACACAAAACATATGATAAAGTGTAATATGTCAACCAGATCACGTTAGAACTGTTCCTATGTCAGAAAAAATGGTATCTGGAACTAGTCCCTTGTAAAACTCCTCACATTTCGTTAAAACATCATACAAGGCCATCAGTTGTGTATTGGCTTTAACTAGTCTTGTCTCTTTCCATAGATCGTATATGTCACCTTGCAAACACGGATCTTGTCTAACTTTCCCAATCATCCGCAAACACAGAGGTGAACACGATTTGTCTTGTCCGCAGTTTCGGATTACAGTATCTACTAAAGTGCGGTTTGTTGTGGCCAAATTAGAAATAAAGCTCCGAAAATGACAACCAAAGACAGGAGCATCGATCATGATTTCGCATAGAGGGACGGATCTATAATTCTGGCAGTGATGTGAAGGCCAACTTTGTTTGGGGTAGTACAAAAGTAAACCTTTACACATTTCTCCTCGCCATGACACATCCCACTCTACAGTATCATTTTCTGAGGTAGAATTGTATTCACAGGTCATCTTCAGCATGTCTCCTGGCAATAACTGTATTGGTTGTTTATACCTGGAAAAAGGATCAAAAGTGAAAATTAGAAATAACACTTGAAACGCTTTTGGAGCTTTTTAATTTATTAATCTTTATCAGGAAAGCTCAACCCCAAACATTTGAAAAACAGAGATGATTCTGCAAGGAGTCCGAGCTATAATAACAAAACGGACTTAAAATGAATAACCTGATCAATTGTTCGTGAGGGAGTCTAAATTATAGTTTTTCAGTTATAATTTTTATCAGTATCAATTCATCAACTATTGTATGTCATACAAATATATCATTTTTACAAGGATTATTTTACGAAAATGCCATGCCCAGCTGAGAGGTAATCAAATTTCCAGAACCGTTAGGCAAGGTTAATTTGTTTAGCTTGAAACCGATGTTTTTCGCTAATACCCCTTGTAAGCATGATATAATAGTTTATTTCCACCGAATGATCCATGTATTAATTTCAACGATTTGTCTAGCAGTCATAGGAAGTGGCTTTATTTCTAAACATGGTATTTCCCATTTGCCAATATATTGTGGTATTCGCTAGCAAATATCCCGGCTATTGAATTCCTTGATGACAGATACACCGGCAGAGAAAAGAAATCTCAGTATATAGGAAATTTGTGAAAAATACCATTTCTCTCATCCAATAAATGTAAAATAATGTGGAATTATTCCGCAAATCAGAGAATGTATTAAAACCTATATAAATATTTATGAAAATCAAGAGACGACATCACTGTTCTAGAGAGCCATATTCTTGACATTTCTAATGCATCTATTGTAGAAACAAGAATTCAAACCTATCATATTTCTTTTCTAAATTTTGATCTTTATAAACCTATGTCTTGGAAAATTTACTGTTGAAGGAACAGAGTTAAATATAAATCAAATGGTATATTGTCAACAAATATCAAGATATATAAGAAAGAAGACGTGGTAGGATTGCCAATGAGACAACCGTCCACAAGAGACCAAAATGACACAGATATTAACAACTATAGGTCACCGTACGGCCTTCAACAATGAGCAAAGCCCATACCGCATAGTCGGCTATAAAAGGCCCCAAAATGACAATGTAAAACAATTCAAACGAGAAAACAAACGGCCTTATTTATATTAAAAAAAAATGAACGAAAAACAAATATGTAACACATAAACAAACGACAACCACTGAATTATAGGCTCCTGACTTGGGACAGGCACATACATAGATAATGTGGCGGGGTTAAACATGTTAGTGGGATCCCAAACCTCCCCCTAACCTGGGACAGTAGTATAACAGAACAACATAAGAAAGAACTATACAAATCAGTTGAAAAAGGCTTAACTCATCAGATGGACAAAAATACAAGTGGACTAGGCCGGGTACATCCCGACAACAAAAAGACACTAGGAACAGATCTGAGAGAACTCGTAGTTATCTGACAGCAGTTCAAAGCCTGCGGCACTAACAACTTTTAAATAGATCATGCATTTAAGACTTAATATATATTAGTGGAGCGGCGGAGAGGACAATTTTAGAAATTTAAATTACCTAAATACCTCATGGAATTTTAATACCTCATTGGAAAGCTGAAATCGTGTACTTTTTGAAAATATGTCACATTCGTAAATATAAAAGCTGGTACAATTATGCCGAAAATCAAGGTTAAAGGTCATCACTTAAAAAATCCGATTTTCATCTAAAGAAACAATACTATTTATATCATCTAAATAAACAATACTATTTATATTTTTCAATATTAATAGTCTAGTCAATAAATTAAATGAGTAGTATTTTGTAAAAATTGCTGAATGTAGGACTATAACTAGAAACCACAACAATGTCGGTAAATGTGTGACAAATATTCGGACCTGAAATCTCGATAAAAAAGCAGATATTTAGCTAAATATTTATCTTATTAGAAATTAACTGCAAACAGTAAATCTATTCGATTGTAGTATTATACGGCGGCTTTACTTTTGTACCTTTAAAATGCACATATACTGCACGTGCAAATAATGCTCTAAGGACGTTGCGCACGATATTGGTGTCACTTTGGAAATATGGGTTAGAAGGCGGGTTATTCAAATTCAAGCTCTTATCGTATACAATAATTATCCATGTTATGCATATCATTCGAAAGGAAATAAACCACAGAAATCAATAACATAGACGATTTTGTGCTTTGTCTATTTTTTAATGAAAAACTTTGCTCATTTCGATGCCTATAACGTCATTTCAAGGGTGTCCCGCTGTTACAATTTTTTTTTATGCGAGTCTTTAAAATCCCAGTGAGGATTCATTAGTAAGTAGAATGGTTAAACATTTTGCAATTGTTTTGTATACACTTAACTTAAAATGAAGTAACAGACGTTTTTAACTTTAAGAGAAGGAAGATCGTCTAAACTAGTTTAAATAAAAAAGAGAAAAAAATGTCCCAATTAGCTGCTCAACCCGTAAATTTTTTTCTGTCTTCACTTTCATGAGATATTACGGACGAAAATGGATTTTAAAAATATCAGAAAAATTATACATGTCCCGAAGAAGCTATCTGAAGTCATCATTAAGTAACTGCGGTCTTATTTTAAAAACATCGTCATTTCCCCCGTGTCCAATAAAATGTCCCGATGGACAAAATAACACAAAGAATAATTCAGAGGCTTTTTATCAAACGAAATTCTACTATATCTCAATCTTTTAACACCTGTTAACTGATATGAATGGAAAATACATTTAATTTTCTTTAAAATTATATGATATGTACTTTTGTTCGAGTTGCAGTTAAAAATCCGAAACGATCTAAGATGTCCAATGAAATGTCCCCGTAACCGTAATTTGACGTTCGCGTTATAACAACGTTAAACTGTATACGAATTTTCTTGCATATTTGACATAACATAATTTCATGGTATGGTCTGATCTATATAAAATAAAGTTCTCGTTTAATATGCATTAAAATACAGATCTGCATTAATTCATGAATATAAGATGTCGAAATATTTAACTCGGATATTTCATAAAGACAAGGCCCCGGAGGTATAAAAAAAAAGATAACTTACTAATGACCACACTCCCACTTTATAAAAGCAAGATACATTGAAATAGAAAATGCGATCAAAAGTGAAATATTCTTAATTATCCTCCTAAGCCAGATAGTATCTGTAATTCCTAGGTTGCTATTAAAATTCGAAGCTATACACATGAATGAAAAATTCTCACAAAAATCTTATGAGAAAAAGTACATCTTAGTCGTGAACATTTCAGTAAAACGTGCAATCATTTTTTTTTTTGTCGCATCGAATCATTTAACAAAACGTTTTATCAGAGAACTACTTGTATGTCATAAACATTTTAGTATAGCTAACGATAATTTTTTATCTACTGTGAGTAGAACACTTCCTAGTCATCTACCTAGAAATTTGTGTTTGAAAAATAAGGTTATTACATTTAGAAGTAGTGTGGCAGAATGAAGATTACTTTCTCGAATTATCTCCAACTGCATGGTTCATAGCTATAGGCATGTGATGAAACTAGTATATTGAAATTGAAACTTTTCTTTTACCATACTTTGAGAAAGAAAGAAAGAGAGAGAGAGTGAGATAGTAGTTGTCCGACATATATGATGGATGGCACACAGACATGTAGCAGCTAGCTCCAAGGTATTAATTTACAGACACTCCCAACTCATTCTAGAAAAAAAATCAACCAATCAATCTGCGGTGTAAAGTAGATCTTTTTTTTTATCTTCGCAGAACGCCACAAAACATAGCTTGAATTTTAATTTTTGACTTCCGTTTTTGACTGGTAACCAATCGTATAAATACGCGGATATCATCGAGTGCAAAATAATATTTCTTATCGCTTGTTATAAATCACTTCTTCAATGAATACTCATTAAAAAACAGAAATTTATGATACGAAAATATTATGTCATTACAAATATTTATATGCATTAAAAAATGCACACGTACAGAACAATTGCGGAAGAATATCACAAGAAAGTATTTTTGGGAAAATATGAATGTCTACTCAAATCCAATCTATTGGAAAAATCGAATTGTTATAGAAGAGTGTCCACCATGCTACTGTACTGCACTTTTATTAGAATCGTAGAATAGAATGATATACAATTGGATAAAAATTATACATACATGTAACTGCTATATACAATTACAAATATAATATATAACAACAAACCAGAGTATACGTATTTGTATCACCACAATATAATAGATATTAAAGCAGTGAGGTTGAATTCCCTGTCCTTTATTCATCATCCACGCACGAACTTGTCTCAGAAAAAAATATATCTCTGTACATAAACCTCAGTTTTCCGGTATAGAAATGTGATTTTGTTTCTGAGACAAGTGCTTTTGACCATCCACAAGAACTTGCGGTTATCCGAGGTTCAGTACTTCAGTACTTTGATTATACTTTTAAAACAATGTAGAAACAAAACCAAAAAGATTGAAACCGAAAACATAAAAATAATCAGATGAATGGCAGAGAAGATTTTGTGTAAACCGATACTCAGTTATATGTTGAAAATGGAAGCGCGGAACCAAAAGTATTGTATAGTATAAAAAATGCATGAAATGCATTCCTGACAGTCCATAGTTGTTCGCTTGAGAAAACACTGAACTATGTACACATGCACATATAGCAGTTACTTAAAAAAATCACATATATCTAGTAAAAAAAATTGTATTATTCAAAATCGGATTTCGACCTGCTGGTAATCTGTGATGTAGGTATTGGTCTGTGTAAAAGTTTTCCATACTTTGCCAATTTCTATAATTTCAAATATTTAAAAAAAAAGTATTGATTGCCGACCCTTTTTTTAAGCTTGAGTTTGTGAAAAAAATATCCGATGAAAGGATAGCGTGCAAAATATGTTTCCGAAAGCAAAAACAAAACAATACAGAATCACGGTTCTCATTTTCACAATAAAGTAGAAGATGCGGCCGTAAAGGACCAATTAATAATTTCTATATGCAAACAACAATGAGCAAAACCCTTACCTTTTAGTCAGCTATGAAAAGCCCCGAAATCACAAATGTAAAACAATTCAAACGAGAAAACTAACGGCCTGATTTATGTGCAAAATGTGTAAATTCCTACATAACATGAATTTTCTTAATTAATTGCCTGGTAAAACAATCCTGATTTAAAAATTTTAATCAATGAAAATGTTTTCTTTTTGAAAAAAAATAATTTTGACCCCGACCAACTTTAAATCATTGAAAGTTGGCAACGGCAGCATAAGAGCACGTATTTCTTTTTCAAACATGAGGCACATTTTATAAAGTTTTTTGTTAGAGATTTTTGAAATAATGATATAGTTAACATTTTCGATAAAATCGGGAATCAAATTCTTGGACTTTTATATTAACGTTAGTATAACGTTAGTCCCAGGATTAAAGTGTTGATAAAATAAGATTACGAAAAGAAAAATAGCTTGCGATATGCTACCTACATCTTTCACATAATCAAAGACAAATCAAGAAACATTTGAATATTAATTGAGGGAGCGAAATTACCAAATTACAACAAACATATATAAACGTGTAATTGGGGAAAAGAGACAGAAACAAGAAACGAACTATTTACAATTTCACTGGCAAAGATAGGAGACGTCTTCTTGCAGAGAGAGCATTGCTTAATTTTAAGAAATAGAAGAAACTGATTGTTGAAGGCCGTACAGTGACCTATAGTTGTTAATTTCTGTGTCATTTTGATCTCTTGTGGAGAGTTGTCTCATTGGCAATCATACCACATCTTCTTTTAATATATTTAAATCATTTTACAAGACATCAAATTGTCATTTTGTGCTATTGTTTCAGACAATTCTTCGCAAAAGTTAAAAATTGTTCATGTATCTAAAATTTTGTTTTAATTCAATGGAATTTTGCATATGCACCGGCTTGAAAAAATAAAACCATATAAAGAAGCAACTTCGGACATCTCTTTACTTTAAGCGGCATTTTCACATGAGTAGAATATATTTGTCAACGTTTGAAACTTTCCGTGGAACAACGTCAAAATCATCGTTTTATTAGGAACGTCGTGTAACGCTGAGTGGCACCAATACCGTGCGTTCTGGGTTGATGAAAAACGATGATTTTTCAGTGTTATTTTCAACCATCCTCAGATGCATTGTGCTTTTCATATAGGACTATTTGAAAATGCTCTTATATTGTATGAATTGCAAGTATAACTGTATTTACCAATTTTGTACACAAATTATTTTTTTAGAGTGGGTTGGTTATAAAATACGAGTACCGAATCAGCAGTGGGGTAAATGATGCAAGTTTGGTAACGTCAGTTAAGGCTAACGTCATTTGTACCACATTTGATTTTGACGACAAACATTTTTCTTAAGTTGAATAATTGATAGACATTTTAAGCCATTAAAATCCCATGAGGTATTTAGGTAATTTAAACTCGTGAACTTGGCGACTTTTTTAACATTCGCCGCTCCACTACATTGTATATGTAATAAGCGGTCGACATACTACAGAAACAGTTGTACAATAGATTTCCAAGAACAAATTGCTTACCAAAAGTAATGTGGATGAACAACTTTATAATTAGTATCATTTGTGACAATTTGCTGCAGTTTACCACCTCTATGGATCTCTATTTTTTGTTTCCGACCTTAAAAAAATTAATAATGCGTTAATATTTCACAATGCAAGACAACGATATAATTATAAAGTTTACAACTTCTAGACTAGTAATGGACTGTTGCTACTATACGCTCGTATATACTTATTTGGACTTATTTGCGTACGTACAAATGAACGTACATCAGTAGATTAATGAAATATGAAGGTTCAGCGGCGAATAATTATACATGTATTTTCAAGACAAAAACGTATAACGTAAATATACTATTGTACAACAGTAGATATAAACACTTCTTTAAGAAGACAGCCATGCACGAAGGGCCAGTTTCTTTTGTATGCGCTAGTTAGCAACGTAACAGCCGGAAGAATGAAATGTCATAGAATCTTGGCATTTATTTATATGTTTATTTGATTTTCTTTCTTAGGATTACTTGTTAAGCAGAATAGCAGTAAAGAGCTGTTTAATCTGGTATTGTTTGATCGGGTATAAAGTTTTTGTACCTGTCCTAAGTCAGTAATCTAATACTAGGCTATAATGGTTTACTTTTATAAATTGTTATTTGGATGGAGAGTTGTCTCATTGGCGCTTATACCACATCTTCCTATATCTACCTATAAGTCAAGGTACGGTCTTCAACACGGAACATTCACAATTTGGCTCACACCGAACATCAAGTTATTAAGGGCCCCAAAAATTACCAGTGTAAAACCATTCGAACTGGATAAACAACGGTCTATTCTATATAAAAACGAAAACGAGAAACACTTATGAACCACCATCATCGCTAGCCAAGGGTTACTATCCATTCCCGTTCTGTGGAGAGAACGGGAGTGGATCGTAACGTACCCTTAGCTAGCGAAGATGATGAAACACATAAACAGACGAGAACAACTGAACATTAGATTACTGACTTAGAACAGGTGCAAACAATTGCAGCGAGATTAAACGTTTTAATAGTACCAAACCTTCTCCCTTTTCTGAAACAATAGTATAATATCATAACATAACAAGATGTATTTGGTTTTTAAACATAACTGCTAGGTCAATTTTAAAGATTTGTAATAAAAACTTACCTAGCCTGTGCATATGATTCATACCAAGTACAATGTAGATTGGAGATGCAACCTGCAAGACAGTACAATCCCCTGGGCATGCGCTTACTACTTCAAACGATTCTCTTCCTGGTGGGACTGAAAAATGTGTCACTTCCAAGGGTGAAACTCCTGCATCAAATCTCCTGAGTTTCGGTGTGTAATATAAAGTCATCCCGGAACTGTCGGTGTATCCTTGACGCCGGGTAGGATTATAGTACTGAAACTGCAGAAATGATAACATGGCATGAAAATATCTGTTAACATTGGATTGAGTATATAAAAACTTTGCATAAGTTCTTTTGTAGTTTGATTGGTGAAAATAAAATTTATTATACAAAATTGTTCCCTTATATCATGAAAAAATTCACTAGCAAGTGCATTGATTGTTGTGCTATTATATTTTGTCGTTACAGCTGACATGTTCTACTTATCTCTCCCACGTTTGATAGTACAATTAGGAACCCTTGCAACAACTCTTTTAGTAGTCTGTATAGGAAGTCCGTTGCAAGGATAAATTTCTGACAAGATCCAAAATACCCGTCTCATTTTCCTCAAATTTCCACGACCTTCATCCGGGTGATCTTTATTACAGGGCATACATATTGTATTTATTGTTAATCTGTTCTCATCCTGAAAGTGTATGACTGAATGTTTGCCACTGGACATTAAGCAAATATATTTATAACTGATACATACAGCTACCATGACTTGTCTAAATCCTTTAATACCAATCCTCACTCCAGCTTCAGCAGGCATACACGTCTGGGGAACACCTGCTGTATAACCTGTTATTATTTCTTGACAGGGAGTTGTGGGTATACCATTACAAAGATATGCTCTGTCTGTTCTATTGAATTGCCTTCTGGGATCTGAAACAATAACCGTACATTGATTATCATTCTTTTGATTTCAGTATGATGGATTATACCCTGAACCTTGTAGGTTTTACTGTGAAGATGAAAGCACATTTCAGCGGCAAATATCACGTTTTACGGACGCCATTATTATGTGGTTAACCGAAAATGCGACATTATTTGGGATTTTAAGACACTTACTAGGTTTCTAATGGTCCCAATCAATCAACAAAAGTTAGCAATATCTCCCAAACAGATAGCAAGAAAGCATTAAGCCCGCATACTGTCCATCGTTTAACTCTATATCGAGGAGGCGGTAATAAATGTGTCACAGATGACCATGCATAAGTTTCAATTCTCGTAGCTAAAATTCCATTCATTATTATGGCATCATCGGAATTTCACTTGTCATGCGTAACATGACGGTTATCGCGTGTGGAGCAGAAACGGAACATCGTTCTAAAGCATCTGACTTAATATCTTGTTTATCGGCGATGAGTTCTTTGAATCTTAATTTCGTTGTGTTGGGTTTTTTCCTCGTCTTTTGATTACTTTTCTTTTGGCAGCCAATCATAAACACATTACTTACTGTAGTATGAGCTATGATTTAAAGGCCCTTGGTTAACAAGAAGTGAAACAATTCAAAAGAAAAACACGACTAAAAACGAAACATATTAATTGCATGCAGACGTCTATACTTAAAACAACCACTGTACAAGACTTATAGAGTCTCCTGATTTCAGACTTGCACATACAAAATGTGGATGAATTGAATTGTTTGCTCTCAATCCACGTCTAAACGGTTTGTGGTGGAACATCAATTGGATCTATCTATATTCTTATAACAACGATTATAAAAAACTTGTTTTATTATCAAATGACGCATATGTAATTGGCGATGGTATATTATATAGATTTGATATACGATTTTTTGTTGTTGAGTCAGTCAGTATGACCATTACTTAATAACAGAGTAGCCATTCATAACGAAAAGTGCATATCAAACAGTATGAACATTTTATATTACATTAATTATTATAATTGAGTAAAAGAAACCAATATGCAAAGGAACTGCCAAACAAGGACAAGATATATATGGTAAATGGTAGATAATCCAAAGTAAATTATTTACGATACCTAAGTTACACGTAAGTCCAATTTGTCACAATTGCTTGTTATATTGATGGTTGCTTCTCACGAAGACGAAAATTTGTAACTAAACTGAACAGAGAATCTCTACGATCTTTCATCAATACAAAATTCCATATTGACAAATACATACATCAGAGGTATACAAAATAAGACAACAACTTACAAGGTTCCTAACTTGTAATGGGCCTTGTACGTAGATTTAGATAAAATGGCGGACCAGTTTAGATACGCCCGTCACATTTTCAACGAATACATTTTCAATTACTCCTCAATGTCATATCAGAAATTTATTTAAAAATCTAAAGGGAGCTTATTTTGATAGATAAAATCAACTCATTAAAGTTTCATGAAAATATGTTTAAGTGTTTTGAGTTATTGTTGACAGTTCGGCATGTTGACGACGGACGGACGGACGGGTGGACAAACTACGGTATCCCATGACACACCCCTTAAACGGGCGAAAAAAACAAGACAAACCATCATTGAATACAGAAAATCAACAGCATACCTCCATACATATGCTCAATTGCAAGTATTTTGGTATAATTATACTTACCACAACCGAATACAGTAATTCCGTGTAATATCTGAGAGTTGTCTTTAATTGGCAAGGCAGCAATCACGTGATATTCTGCGTCACTTGGAAGACTGAATAGCGAACACACGTAGGATACTCTCCTTGCAGGTACATAAGACAACGGTAGTCGTAGAGTTACATTTTTAACATCTAAAAAATAAATCATACACATTAGCAAGTATACACTGAAGTATAGTTGGCAAGGTCAAAAATGAAAACATTGGCATAATATTATAATAATCATCACAAAATAATACTTTATAAAAGAGGGACTAAAGATACTCAATTCAATTCAATTCAATTCAATATTTTATTGGAAAGAGCACAATAGAGGCGTGATCCAAATACAGACAATTATAATATTAAAACAACACATAAATGAAATAAAGATTCATGTAACAAGTCATGAGCCAATTCTATGTATACAAATACATTATAAACTGATATTGATACCATAAACTTATATTTCAGTATTATTCTAGATTTTCATATATTTGCTTAAAACACACAATATAAGATTATGTATCACCATCATTGATGGCGATCCGATGGATACATCTGTTGTAGGGTTGTCACTGACTCAGACGTACTTATGAATATAATTATTTTCTGTGACTGTATCTTACATTAATTTGTAGGATCCTTTACTATAGATAATTTAGCTGATCTGTAACAATAACATCTTCATGCCTTATATATCATGTACTGTAGTACGCCGCTAGATTAAAACTGACGTGGAAAGGTAACACATGCCCACCGAAAGCTCTTTTATTGAGAGCCCAGGTGGTCGTGTGGTCTAGCGGGACGGCTGCAGTGCAGGCGATTTGGTGTCACGATATCACAGTAGCATGGGTTCGAATCCCGGCGAGGGAAGAACCAAAAATTTGCGAAAGCAAATTTACAGATCTAACATTGTTGGGTTGATGTTTAGACGAGTTGTATATACATTATGTACACAGCCATGTATCACCATCATTGATGGCGATCCGATGGATACATCTGTTGTAGGGTTGTCACTGACTCAGACGTACTTATGAATATAATTATTTTCTGTGACTGTATCTTACATTAATTTGTAGGATCCTTTACTATAGATAATTTAGCTGATCTGTAACAATAACATCTTCATGCCTTATATATCATGTACTGTAGTACGCCGCTAGATTAAAACTGACGTGGAAAGGTAACACATGCCCACCGAAAGCTCTTTTATTGAGAGCCCAGGTGGTCGTGTGGTCTAGCGGGACGGCTGCAGTGCAGGCGATTTGGTGTCACGATATCACAGTAGCATGGGTTCGAATCCCGGCGAGGGAAGAACCAAAAATTTGCGAAAGCAAATTTACAGATCTAACATTGTTGGGTTGATGTTTAGACGAGTTGTATATATATATATATATATATATATGCATATGCACAAACTAATGTAAAAGATTATTATCTGGTGAAACGGTATGGTGGTCTCTCAAATCAAGAACTTCTTCAATATACATACAAATAGATTTTAATTCCTTTTCAGACATAGGATTTAACATTTTGGTAAAATTTTCATTCAAATTATTTGAATTAATATCATTAATTTTATATTTAGATCTAATTTTGTTATATTGCGGACATTCAATCAAGAAATGAATCTCATTTTCAATTTTTCCTGTGCAAAATTTACAAAATCTCTCATTAGATGGTATTTTTGGTCTTGCATACCTCCCAGTTTCTATTGCTAATGAGTGTGCACTAATTCTTAATTTAGTGAGTTTTTTTCTAAGGTATTTAGGAATATTAAAATTTAAATATTCTTGTTGTTTAAATTTAGTATAAATTTTACTAAAAAATAAAAGTTTACCACAGTTTCCATCTTTTATCTTAGAAAGTTCAAATATAATTTTATTTTTGTAGAAATCTTCTAGTTTCTGTTTGAAATTACTATTACAATGCTTGTTGAAGGGTATTCCAATATATTTCATTAATTCAGATAGTTTATAAGACCATGAATTTTCTCTATTTGTGAGAGTTTTGTCTACTTCATACTAGAGGAACAGTCAAACTCATAAATCGAAAATAAACTGACAACACCATGGCTAAAATTAAAAATACAAACTGACAAACAATAGTACACATGGCACAACATATACAACTTAAGAATAAGCAACAAGAAACCCACCAAAAACTAAGGGTGATATGTCATGCGTCTGAAGCGCACTTTGGATCTGTGTAGAAACGCCAATTTGAAAGCCACTTAGCAACGTAACTATGGAAGATAAAAAAAAAACAAGAGCCTAAAACTAATAGCCAAATTCATTTAAAGCCGACTGAGTTAAAACCTTAGTTACTTTTTAAAATAATTATTAAACTTATTAACTAGCAAAAAAGAAACGTTTGTTAATTATATAGATCATCCCAGTAATGAGGTATTGACTTCTGAGCTGATGACTGATAATTCACCAACAGAGTAATCGACCCAGTGTTGTAAAATAGGAAACAACACTTTATAAAGTCTATGCTTCCGAAGCGTCTTTCTATAGGAACTTAGTGATTCAAACCATGCCTATGTCTTATAAATCATATCAGTGTTCAACTATTCACTACTGAGCTGATGATACCATTGGGGAATGATAGTCCACCAGCAGCGTTATCGACCCAGTGCTGTAAAAAATGAAAGCAACACTTTATTTTGAAGCTTCTTTCTAGATTAACCTTCACAAGAACGCCTTAGAGCCGAACATTAATTGAAACCCAAGGTTACACAAGAATCGAAACAGTTGAAAATTTAAATAAACAAAAAGAACATAAACATAATAGCCAAAATTAATCTAAGGGTCCAGGCCTCTGGGAGTTGAAACCTTAGTTTCCAGATAATTCATGTATTCATAAAAGGACAATTTAAGACCAAAATTGTTAAAACCATGTCAGTACTGAACTAATGACTACTCAGCTGGTGATACCCTCGGAGGCTGATAGTCCACCAACAGCTTAATTAACCCAGTGCTGTTAAAAATTGAAAACAATACTTCATAAATTTCATGCGTCAAAAGCGCACTAATACAGTGACATAATTTGCTTGAATACACGTTCTTTTAGACCCAAACAGATAGGAAAATTGTCGTTGCATTAAATATACCTATTGGTGGTCTTTTGCTTTTTTCTGCTCTATTATCGGTTTCTTGTTTCTTGGAAGCATTCCCGTGTCTATTCTTTATTTCGTCGTAGGACTTTTGAACTTTTTATGGACATTTGCGCTTTTATATATATATATGTATAAGACAATTGCGCTTTTACAATATTTTCTTCTTCTTTTTTAGTGTTTTAGACCGCGTTCCTGTGAACTAAATATTTCATGAAAAACGCAAAAATCCGGTCAATTTGTTACAAGCGTATCAAAATTTACAGAGGATGTCCACAGCGTTTGAGGCGCAAATGTCCTATTGTTACATGAAAAATAAAATGGCGCAAACGACCTGTGCACCGTTATGCTATCGATATGTATTATACCTGTTGCATTTATTCCATCGCAAGCTGGCATTTCGTTGTTACATTGAAGTGAACCATTTCTACTTTGACACGTCTCGCTGTCCCATGGTTCGCATATTCCTACAATAACAAGTGTGGAAAAAATTTAAAAGAAGTTTGTATGACCCTGACTTAGTCTGGAGCATGATGTTCGGTGGTTGTCGTTTGTTGGTGTTGTTCCTATGTCTTTCTCCTTTATCATATTGATTAGACCGTTAGTTTACATGTTTGAAATGTTTTACGCTAGTCATTTTAGATCCCTTTATAGCTTGCTGTTCGATATGAGCTAATGCTCAATCATGTTGAAGAGTGTACTCTAACCTGAATACGTATTTTTTTTTAATACATTGCGATTTCGATTGATAGTTGTCTCATTTACGCTCCTACCATGTTGACATCTTCTTATAAAGTTTTTAATGATTCTTTATATAACATGTACCTGGATGAGACAGAGGTGGGTATAGCGGTTGTTTGCTACCAGGAGTCCATAAACACCATGGGTCACCTAACTCATATCCGTTGTACCGTCCATCTTGGTCAGAATCCTTCCAACATAAATCGGTTGTCCATTTCTATTAAGATAAAATACTGTTAAAAGTATTTCATTTGTATCAGTTCTAATTGTAAAGTGAAAATACGATATTATTATTCTATCAATTAGGGTTTACCATTTCTATATTCTAAAAATATTTCTGCCATTTTTCTCTATTGTTTATACCATTTGCCTATTTTTCTCTATTCTTTATATTTTATCACCTAAATATTCTTTATTCTTCAATTCTTGATTCAATTTTCTCTATTCTATATACTAGTATTGTTTACCCTTTATCAGCTATTCTGTTAATCCCGATCCACACCCTTATCAGTATACGGAAACAGGGGCGGATCCAGCCATTTTAAAAAGGGAGGGTTCCCAACCCAGGACAAAAGGGGGGTCCAACTATATGTCCCCATTCAAATGCATTGATCGTCCCAAAAAAAAGGTGGGGTTCCAACCATCGGACCCCCCTCCCCCTGGGTCCGCCACTGAGAAAAACTCGAAATGGTTGGTGTTGACGTAACAAGTAAACCCCTTAAATTGGACGATTTTTGTTTTGTGAAAAAATAATTATGTATAAGTTGATTGACTTATAAATGGTAGAAACACAAATCAAATACGTTTTTTTAATAGGGATATAAAATCAATTATTTCATTCGCATACATCAATCATCAATCCGTTTCTCCGTCCACATGTACCGAGATTATACAATATGTGATGTTTACAATGGCTATTAATTAGTCTAAACTTGTAAAAGTCAAACTATCATAAAAAGTTGGAAAATTGCTGTGAAACAAAAAAGTGTTCATAGAACACAGATGCCCCTAGCGAACTTTCATTTGCTATGTTCAGTGGACAGTGATATTGAGGTCAACAATAAGTTGGCATTAAAATCAGAAAGATCATATCATGGGGAATATGTACTAAGTTTTAAGTTGATTGGACTTTTAACTTCAACAAATACTACCTTGACCAAAAACTGAAGCGGGACAAACGGAACGGACGAACGAACGCACCAAAACACATAATACCCATAAATGAGGCATTAAAAATTTAAAATAGAGAATGTATCTATTGGCGTTTTAAAGGGACATAACTCCAGAACGATGAAAGTGACGCCTCCCAAACTCAAATTCGACCTGCATGTGTTTTGTGGTAACATAAATTGTTTATAAGTTTAGAAACTGTTGGTTGAAGCAAACTTAAGTTAGAGAACGGAAAATAATTTTCGAACGTACGTACAGACAGACTTAATGTTTCGCATAAAAAAAAACTGTCAACAGTAGTCAAAATGGTGAAAAGAACATTATCTCAAATGTGTATTAAAAAACGAAAATCTTTTCCATATGCTTATACTACTGTTTTGGGGAAACCTCTTTGATCATTCCTCGTGTGATCATTTAACGAATGACCAAAAATTGGCACAAGGTCATTCGAATTAAACTTCAACTTATTTGTATGATATTAAATCATTTCAGTTTGTTTTAACCAACTATGCATTCGTGCCATATTGTCTGTTTTGATGATGCTGTGTATAAAACACCGCAGCTAAACTGGCTCCCCTTAGAAAGATCTAGAATGATTTACGAGGGTTATTTGAAACTAGAATAATCAGTTCCTTGCACAAGGACGATATGGACATGATGGATATAGTGGCTGTCTTCAGAAGTTCAAAATTTGCATTTTTCATAATTGAATAACATATGAATATTTTATTAATTACTTGTCACTTTTGTTGTAAAATTTGACATTATATGTAACATTCTTATTTGTAGCAGGAAATTTAAAACATCGTTTTCACTCCAACAATCGTGTATCGATACATTACATTTATAATAAGGAATTTAGACAAAACATTTAAAAAGAAAATTATGGGAAATGTGACTATTGGATTCGAATACTGATCTCGACTATGTTTTCATCTACAATATTTGACCGCGATACAATGATTGTATGAATACATCAGCTATCTGTCTCGAAGGCCGAGTTTAAAGAAGAAGTACAACAATTTGTCAAACAAAGCTTGTGGATTTTAGAAATCCTGGCAACATCCTCAAATAACAGGACTGATCGAATCGTCACAACTCGGCCGATACCGTATATATACGCGTACCCCCTGCTTCTAACGGCGGGTAGCGGAGTCACTAGAGGCTTAACGATTGAGGACTGATCGACACATTACAAAATTCAGCAAACCGTAATCTTTTGATTAATTGCTTGATTGATTGGTGTTTAACGCCACTTTTAGCATCATTGTGCTATTTCGTGATGGTCAGTTTGGCTTGATGAATGAAACCAGAAATGTGTTGTCCGAAGAGATCCAGCATCAGCTAGTGATACATTATATAAAAAAGAAGAAGTGGTATGATTGCCAATGAGACAACTATCCACAAAAGACCAAAATGACACAGGCATTAACAACTGTAGGTCACCGTACGGCCTCCAACAATTAGCAAAGCCCATACCGCATAGTCAGCTTCAAAGGCCCCGATAAGACAATGTAAAACAATTCAAACGAGAAAACTAACGGCCTTTTTTATATTAAAAAAAAATGAACGAAAAACAAATATGTAACACATAAACAAACGACAACCACTGAATTACAGGCTCCTCAGTGACTTGGGACAGGCACATACATAAATAATGTGGCGGGGTTAAACATGTTAGAGGATCCCAACCCTCCACCTAACCTGGGACATGGTATAACAGTACACCATAAGAACAAACTATAAAAATCAGTTGAAAAATGCTCAACTCATCAGATAGACAAAAATACAAGTGGACGTGGCCGGGTACTTATAAATCCCGACACAAAAAGACACAATGAACAGATCTGAGAGTACTCGCAGTTATCTGACAGCTAGTTCAAAGCCACTAACAACTAATAAAAAAATCATGCATCTAAGACTAAACTATCAATCCGTACACATCCAACATCCAATGAATTTAGTGTAAAGACGTCATAAACAGCCAGAGAAAAACATGACCTTGTGCAATACCAAGTTACAGGTATCGACAGATTGTAGATCCATGAATATGTATATGTATATACCATACTAGTAATATTTAGTTAGCTTTTAATTTACTGATAATAAAATCAATATTTATACCAATAAAAACAATATTCAATGATCATATTACAGTGTTGAATAGGTAACCTTTTAGAATAAGTATATTTAAAGGAGCGACAAGTTTACATGGATCATTTCTAAATTTCCGGGCACGGTTAACAACATTTCCGTAAAAATGAGGATGTTCTATCCCGTTTGAAATAAGTTTTCTACATGTACCACCAAACTTCATAACCAAATCTTTATATCTATGGAAAAATTTAGTAAAGGTTTTAAGTAATTTATGGTAACGATATCCCTGACGGTTTAATAATTTACCAGTAATACATAGATTGTGTTCGTTAAAATCAAAAACATCACAACAGACACGGGCATAGCGAACGAGTTGTGAAATATAAACACCGTAAGATGGTGCCAAAGGAACACCACCATCTAAAAATGGAAAATTAACAATAGGGAACGGAAAATCGTCTCTTTTGTCGTAAATTTCAGTGTGGAGTTTCCCGTTTAAAACCGAAATATCTAAATCCAGGAAAGGACAGTTATTACCGAATAAATTTGATTTATTTAAAGTAAGTTCCTTGGGGTAAATTCAAGCAGTATATTGAGAAAATTCTTGATTATTTAACGAAAAAATATCATCAAGATAACGGTAAGTGTTGTTGAATTTATCAATTAAATGCAATTTCGACGGTTCTTTACTGAGTTTAGTCATAAACTGTTATTCGTAACAGTACAAAAACAAGTCTGCTATTAAAGGGCACAATCAGTGCCCATGGGGATACCTACAACCTGTCGATAAACTTTGTTGCCGAAACGTAAATAAATATTATCAAGGAGAAAATTAAAAGCTTCAATCATCTCATCATATCTCCAGTAAGTATATCTAGCATATTTACTTTTCTCATTAGAGAAAAAGGCTTTAAATGAATTGCAGCAAATATATTTACATTCAGCTTTACCAAACGACCATTTAATTAAATAGGAAAACTTTTGTTTAATAAGATAGTGTGGAAGTGTAGTGTAAAGAGTAGAAAAATAAAAACTATCAACAAAATCAAAAGGACCATCAAAAGCACGTAATTTATTTAAAAACATCCAAAGAATTTTTTTACACTCCAAAAATGGTTTATACCACTATGTTCATATATTTTATTACAATAGTTTATGATAAGCTCTTTAATAGCAGTTAATGAACTAGTTAAGAGCACCGAAAGATTAGTTGTAGAACACTTACTAGAGGCCGAGATGAAACGATATTTAAATGGTTTTTTGTGTAGTTTATTCATATAAGAATCAAGAATTTTTTTATCAGATTTTCCCCGTTTACACCACTTTTTACAAAACGATTAGTACGATTACTTGCACAACTCGGCCACCGAGGCCTCTTAAAAATCTTTTGATTTTCTTTGATGAAATTCCATCAATACGTACTAGTTTAAGTTTACATCTAATTTTTTTACTTTTATATTTTACAAATGGGCGTCAATTTTCTCTAGTTACAAAATACATTAAAACAGATATTTCCTATCAAATATGAGGACATTGGTCATTGTACTTTCGTTATTCGATGTAACAGACCATTTATATGGCAGCTTTATTGCCTATATATGTAAATGCCTGTCCTGGGTTCATGACCTTAGAAATATTTGACGATTATATAAAGAAGCAAATCATGGGGCTAATGTGGCGTATTTTATAATGATTCTAGAAGTCACTATAGTATTTTTACATTTTAAATTAATAAAAATCTGATTTTCTATGCTCCAAGTAGTCAGCGAGTTACGTTATATTTCTGACTTTTAAGAAGGTCGGCTATTGCACTGTCATCTCACAGATGATTACTAGCAATAAAGGATTATTTATTTTTCTGTGTTGTTTTTTGTTATCATAATTATTCTCTATTCTTTATAGATTTGGCCAATTATTATTTATTCTTTATATTTGGGCTATCCATTATTCTCTCTTCTTTATTTGTTTATTGCCCTATTTTTCTCTTTTATCTTTTGTTGAATTTTCTGCACATTTCCCCCATTATTCTCTATTATGTAAAGCCCCTCTAGAGTTGATTGTCTTCTATAGTCACGATCGCCATGTTGGCTTAATTGACCGCAATATGCCAGCAACATTAAAAGTGTTTCGAATAATTCTTAAGTTGCTTACATGGAATATTTGTAAAAAGGTAAAACGTTTACGGAAATGCAATATAAGCGGTAGGTGACGGTGCTTTATATAAGATGTTTTACTAGATAATTTGTGATGGCAACAAGCGAGGAATATTGATATAATACAGTTTAATGGTATAATCAAGCGTCATGAAACATTATGGGTCACCTATAACATACATTTTAAAAAATGGTTCATCAAATTATGATTGCGTCCGTAAAACTTCAGTCGAAGAGACGACTTCAATTTTACCATTTGAGTTCCTTTGTACAATTTAGTTTTCTTGAGAGCAATGATTGACCAATGAATCTTTAAAACAGAGATAACTTTCTGTTTTCCCCAGACTGAATTGGACGACGTTTTATTTGCTGGTTACCAATTTCCTCCTTTGTCTTCTTGCATGAACTCTATACTGCTAGATACGTACCTCTTTCAATATCTGTCAAAAGTCAGAAGTGTATCTATACTTGTTTGTTGTTTGTTTGTTTCTAATGCTCTTTAAAACCACAATTGTTCAATCATGGTGCGTCACCAAAGGACAGATTCAGTTTCCAGACACATGTGGTCATTTATGATCATGTATGATAAATATTAGCATACTTACGAAACCATTTAGTTTGAAGTCTTCACCAAATGGATTTCGCGGCCCAGAGCCCAGTGGTCCCATATGACCAACACCTTTCCATATCTGTGTGGCATCGCATGGGTCTTTAACATTTAGTCCATTTGGAATAAAGGCCTGAAATTGATAATATCCAAAACATTTATAACAAGACGAGAACAACAACACTATACTAATAATATGCATAGTACAAATGTAAAAATTTCTGTCGCTACATAAATAAACCTCGTTTCTGACAAGTATGAATATATAAAAAGTGATTCAAGTCATTTCATTAGGACAGGTAGAACAGGTTAGATAATAATTACTCTGATGAATGTGTATTGTTGTGATACGCTCAGGAGTGAGATCTTTTATTATACCGATCTTAGAGAAATTTTAGATGGTCATTTTCGGTATTTGAATTTTTAACCAACATTTTTGTCAGAACAAGTGTCCTTGATTTACATGTTTGTAAAATGATCACTATAAACGCCAACATATAATGTTAGAAATACTGATATTAGGTATATATTATGATGTTTAAACCATTTCTGGATAAAGAGTCAGAGCGCTCTAATGAATTCATTCACATGTGCATAATTACGGGGCGCCGAATGGGACTCTTGTGGTTTTGTACAAAATTCAATTCTGTCATAACAAAATCATTGTTGTCTTACAAAACTATGTGATACAGACTTGTTTTATGAGAACTTCAATTTCGTAATGACAAAATTCATTTTTGTCAAGCCAAAATTCATTTTTGTACACAAAATCCATTTTTGTAGACAAAATTCATTTTTGTAAACAAAATTCATTTTTGTAAACAAAATTCATTTTTGTAGACAAAATTCATTTTTGTAGACAAAATTCATTTGTGAGATATGTCTTTATTACCAAAGTCTATATAAACTATAGGCACATGATACAATTATATCAACATCAATGATACATATAAAACATACATAAACACAGACTGTATAGACAAAATTCATTTTTTTCTTAACAAAATTAAAGTTATTTGCATACAAAATTCACTTTTGTGTTAAATTTTCACTTCTGTTTAACAAAACTCAATTTTGTCTACACAAAAATAAACACAAAATTGAACTTTGTCGTGACAAAAATGAATTTTGTGTCACAAAAGTCAATTTTGTCAACACAAAAATAAACACAAAAGTCAATTTTGTCTACAAAAATGAATTTTGTGTACAAAAATGAATTTTGTGTACAAAAATGAATTTTGTCGATCATTACAAATTTCAATTTTGTGTTTATTTTTGATGAATAAAACTCACTTTTGTCCGTACAAAATTGAATTTCGAGTACAAAACCACAAGAGCCCCATTCGGCGCCCCATAATATTTGCCGGTAATGTGAAATAAAACGAAAAATCACCATGATGGGAGTTCGGTGTCCAATGTCTGAGTAATCAACCAAACTTCTTATTACCGGTGACCTCAACATTGTTAATAACACTTCTTACCGGTGACCTCAACATTGTTAATAACACTTCTCTACGAAATGTGTTATCGAAAGGTCCGAAATATCGTGAGCCTAAATCCATCAATTGGAAATTCAACTTTAAAATTTTGATGGATTCAATTGAGGATTATGCCAGGCAATTGGCTAAGCGCGAGAATGAAGACGTAGACACTCTTTCCGAATGGATTAAGGCAGTGAGGTCGTTGATACAAATCAGAATTAAGAAACTGAATGGGTCTATCAATGCCCATGCTACGTCAATCTTTAAAGACCCAAATATTGCAAAAGACCTATCCTACCTCCATGACAAATATGTTGTTGTCCCCGCAGATAAAGCCCCAAACAACATCGTTTTTGTATGTGAAACTCATTACATTAACTGCTTGATAAAAGAATTAGGTATTGACAATTCACTTGGAAACTCAACATATACACTCACGACACTTACCAAAGAGGAAATCCTGGATAATCATAGGTCTGTTCTGTGTTCCTTTGGAATTTCAACCAAAGATGAAGAACTGGATCTGCCATCACTGTATTGGATACCTAAACTACATAAGTGTCCTTACAAACAACGGTATATTGCTGGGTCTTCCAAGTGCTCCACGAAACCTCTTTCTAAATTATTAACATCTATTTTATCAGCAATCAAAGACGGGCTTCAAAGTTATTGTGAAACTGCCTATTCTAGAGGGGGCGTGAATCAGATGTGGATACTTAAAAATTCCAAAGATATTTTAGAGTGCATACAATCTAACTCTCTTTCATCTTGTAACAGTATTAAAACATTTGACTTTTCTACTCTGTACACTAGTATTCCACATTCCAAACTAAAAGACAATTGAAAGAGTTGGTATTGCTTTGCTTCGTAAAAAAGAATGGCCAACGTAGATACAAGTATCTTGTCTTAGGGAGGGATAAATCCTACTTTGTAAAGGATCACTCTGATTCGAACAAAAAATTCTCTGAAACTGATATTATCAAGATGCTTGATTTCTTGATTGACAACATATTTGTTACGTTCGGAGGACGTGTTTTTCAACAGACTGTCGGCATTCCAATGGGAACAAACTGTGCCCCTCTACTTGTCGACTTGTTTCTTTATTATTATGAGGCTGACTTCATGCAGGAACTTCTTAGGAAGAAAGATAAGAAGTTAGCACTATCCTTTAACTCTACGTTTCGCTATATAGATGATGTTCTTTCACTAAATAATTCAAAATTTGGTGACTATGTGGAACGCATCTATCCAATCGAGTTAGAGATAAAGGATACTACAGATACAGTTAAGTCGGCCTCATATCTTGACTTACATCTAGAAATTGACAATGAGGGTCGGTTGAAAACAAAAACTTTACGACAAAAGAGATGATTTCAGCTTTCCAATTGTGAACTTTCCATTTCTAAGTAGCAACATTCCAGCAGCACCTGCATACGGGGTATATATCTCCCAATTGATACGATATTCCCGTGCTTGCATTTCCTATCATGATTTTCTTGATAGAGGGTTGCTGCTCACAAGGAAGCTATTAAACCAAGAGTTCCAAATGGTGAAGTTGAAATCATCCCTTCGTAAATTTTACGGACGCCATCACGAGTTGGTTGACCGTTATGGAATAACCGTATCACAAATGATATCGGATATGTTCCTTACGTCGTAACTACAATCCCCTTCCCTTTCCTGAATGTGACCTACCGAATTAGACTATTTACTGGATTTGTTATCACATAAGCAACACGACGGGTGCCGCATGTGGAGCAGGATCTGCTTACCCTTCCGGAGCACCTGAGATCACCCCTAGTTTTTGGTGGGGTTCGTGTTGTTTATTCTTTAGTTTTCTATGTTGTGTCATGTGTACTATTGTTTTTCTGTTTGTCTTTTTCATTTTTAGCCATGGCGTTGTCAGTTTGTTTTAGATTTATGAGTTTGACTGTCCCTTTGGTATCTTTCGTCCCTCTTCAACTACATGGATATCGTTGTACTATACCAGACAAACACGAAGAGTCACATTTTAACGTGAGTTGCTGCAATTTAGAAGTCCAATACCCAGGCACATTACCCAACATTTGGTTTATGAAAATCTTAGGACTATGAAATATTTTCGAAATACTCTGTTTACACGAGCCTAGTTTTTCCTGGATTAATTCCATAAATTTGGTGGGAAATCATAGATAAAAAGTTATATGCACGTAGCCAGCATTTTGATAGCAGCCGTTTCTTTGTCTTAATTAATGACAAAATAAGATGAAGAACTCATTCCAAATTCTTGCACAAATTCACCTGTAACAGTTGATCTTTGAACTCATTTTACAGTTATAATTGTCACGGTTTATTTGTCTGAACTTGCAGCGTTTCTGCTCTCTTCCTTGTCCGTCATTAGAGTTTGCTTACCTGGCATTTTAAAAGTTATTTTTCATTGGTCAGTATCAATTAAGTCCAACACCGTTGTTTTTTGTTTCTTCCTGAAATAGGATAGATTGCCATAAAATCAATTAAAGTCCGACACATTGATTCTGTAAAAGTTTTTGGTCAAAGTTTATGAAGCAGATTTACATGATCAAAAAGCGTTAATAACGTTAAAATATACTTTTTTGATGCCTCAAAACATTTTGATGGTGTAAACGGACTTTAAAAGGGAGGCGAACAATACCAGAGGGACATTCAAACTCTTAAGTCGAAAATAAACTGACATCGCCATGGCTTAAAAACGAAAAAAGACTTAATAAACAGTCAAACAAAACACAACATAGTGACTAAGGAATGAGCAACACGAACCCAATAAAAAAAAGTGGTGCATGATTTCAGGTGCTTCATTTGTCGCACCAGCCGTGTTGCTAATGTTAGTTCAAACCCAGAAAATATCGGTAACTTAATCTGAGCCTCAAATGTTTTTATTTTCCAGAAAGAGTGCCATATTATAAGATCATTCTCCAGAATTTATCCAACACGAGTGCATTTTTCTAACGTCTGTCAATCTTTGGTTTTTACACCAAGTTTTTTTGGTTTAGAAAATCTGTAACTTTAATATTTATGCGAATTGTATTCAAATACGCCAGGCTCTGTTGTAGTTGTTATTCAGATATAGATATTTGATCCTGTAGATTTACAGTATTACGCACACATGCATGTAGCCTACAGTAGCTACAGAACCGAAACCCTTATGTCCTTATGATATTTTTTTAGTATTTGCGGACGGCCGAAAAAAATAAAAAAAAAAATATCCCGAGGACCTAAGAGCTACGGTTCTGTACACATAAAGGCATCTATGTTATAGTATAGCCAGGATATATTTTTTGTATAATGTTAAATATGACATGTATTAATTCAGTCCTACCATGACATAAAAATGGCTACACTGGTACTCTCATGGCGGATCCCATGCTCTTTTACTGTTCCCTTCGTCTTGAAAATTACAAGCCATTAATTAACACACAGAGGGCTCATGTCATACATTACGTGTTCAAGATGTTACTTTTTTTCTTTGGCCGTTTTTTCTTTTATTCTGTTGGTATGCTGGTATTGATTGTGACTTGTTTGGTTTGTTCTGGTTATGTCCAGTTTTTATTTTGACAGTTTTGTTCTTCTTGTATTGCTTTTGTGGTGGTGTTTTTTTTATTAGTTTTGTTGTTGCTTGATACAGGTTTCATGTACATCCACACTGATTCTCGTTTACTATACTTTTTTTCTTCACACAGATTTAATTATATTAAGCGTTTGTAATTCTTGTTGATTACGTCTTCGGTCAAAATCACTCTAATTATATTGCTTATAAATGCGTTTTTAAGTCTGAGAGTGTGCCAATACACTTTTTCTCAACACCAATATAAAAAAAATAACGCTACTATTAAGGCAAATGTAAGGCAAAACACTTTCAACATTGCGGGAAGACGAGAAATAAAAAAATAAAATTTGAAATCATTAATATATTATAAGACAAACATCCGAGAGAGCCGGTGTTTGTTTAGTAAAAAATTCTGCAGTGGTGCCACCTGGAAGAGAAAATCACAAGCTTCTGAGACGACACAACCGAGACAAGCCTTCACAGCCTCTGGGTGAGCATTTGGAATCACAAACCAACTCTTAGTCCAGTGCACATATATTATGCGATCGGATCCTGTACTGAGTAAACTACAGATACAAATACCTAAAATCCTAACAAATGGTGTTTTTGCTTTTCTGTATAGAGACAATTCTGACTATGTATAACATTCAATGATCGTCACGTTTAAACATAAACTTTCCCAAATTGGTAAACATATCTAATTAAATTTAAAAATACTCGGAATGTATTTGCGTGCGCAATCCAATTTCTTTTGTTATAAACATTCGTTTCTTGTAAAAACTATATATCCGTGCATTGAAAAAAAAGTACTTGAAAGAATATGCCCTTTTTTTTTAATTCGCGGTCATCTGTATCTGTAGTGGTACGTGTAGAATCCTATTTAGGCTTTTATACACGGTCATTTTATTTCGGTAATCTTGATTGGTTGATTGTTTTTTGCGTAACAAACAGTGGTGAACATTTCATGACGATTTTTCAATTTATATCAAACACTTTAAATAAGGACGAATTCAGTTTACCATAACATATAACTGAGACTACTATAACACAGTGGTATAGTAGTCTCAGCATATAATAAGAAAAAAAATTGATAGTAAAAATTTCTATTATGATTTTCCGGATGTTATTTTCCGATTTCGAAATTAGTTTAGAATTTGTTGTTTTCTCTAGACTTTACATTTAATGATCAGAAAGCTCCTAAAAATTTCCGAAAGGAAGGGGCGGGAACGACTTGGTGCACTCATCAAGTGTAGGAAATAAGTCGTTTTTCTCTTTACAGATTAATGGTAAATGAATAAGATATGTAATAGATCCAAAGAGTAACTTTTAATATGATATGTTTTAAAAACAAGAATGCATTTTTCTGTCACATGAGAAATAAATAGGCAAATAATGTTGACCGGTGTAAAAAGAGGAAGAGACCACCAAAACGATTCAAAAATCAAAAACAAATAAAGTCAGACAGCACCATGATCGAAACAATATCCCAGACTAAAAGATTAATAAGCCAATGAACACTGCACAGAAAAATAAAAATTGGACAACACAAAGACGATGAAAAACCATGTCCAAACTCTATTGATACTCTGCAGTTGCAGGGTAAGTAGTTTCTGCTTCGCCAGTTTCACCCATCATGTCGCTTAGTGCAAGTAAAACATGTTTTCCCTTTATAATGACTATCATGACTATCATGGCGCAAATATTCATTTAAATACCCAACCTGTATCATTTATTGTAAAGATTAAGGAAGACTTTCTATTAACTAGTGCCTTGATAAATAAGTAGCAGTCACTTATGCGGTAGGTCTTTTCACCACCGAACACCACCGCACACCGCCGAACACCACCAAACACCCCAAAAGTTTATTATTTTGTCTTTTATCGTTATCAATGTGTATTAAATATAATAATTCAACAAATCAGAAGATTAAAAGTCCAATTATCTACAGAAAACAGAAAGGAAGAGTCTTATAACACCCCATTTTTTTTTACCTCAGCTGACCCTCATGGACACCTCAAATATACTTTTTTCCATTTGTTCTTCTTCCAACTCTTATATAAAATAGTTGTATCAATAATAATAAATGAGAAAAATATCAAAATCTAACCAATGAACAGAGATCAAGATACTTGAACTGATTACTAATTATGAATATATTTGAATTTTATAACACACACTTGTAATGTAATCCGGAAAGTGATGAATCCGGAGACGTTTTTTCTTATATTGATTTTCGATTGTAACATAAAAAGGATGCCTATAAAAATCGAAAAATTAATTAAATTATATGTAATTTAATTTATTTTATTGTTTTATTGTATAATATCAAAGTTTTTCTTAGTGGTTGGTGGTTTTTCGGGTGTGCGGTGGTGTTCGGTGGTGAAAAGACCCACCCGTCACTTATGTGCCTATCAATAAAAATTACAGGCAAAGTAGTCTCACCAGTATTCCTCATTTTTTTGTTTTAATAGAAGAGATTTTTTTGTTGTTTACAAGATCCCCTTGTGCTTTCAATTCCCCATCAATATTTTGGAAAGTTGGCAGGTACATTGTATATAATTATATATGCTTTAGAATGGAGTGCAAAAGTATAGAGAATAACTGTAGAAATTAAAGTATTAGGTAATATATACATGTATTTTTTTATGAGAATTTTATAGAACAAAAATTAATATCCTGAATAGCTGATTTATTTTTCAACATAAGGAAACAATCTGCATTGTAAACTTTTAAATCTAAAATCCTGGTCAGGAGCTCAATTTTTAGAAAGATATAAGTTAGAATCTGTTGGTCTGTAGAAGTGATTCTTACAGCCTCGAACACAATTTTACAAGTCTGGGCTGCTCGGCCTGTCTTTTAAGTGTGAAGACTGCAGAAGGAACCCCCATCCTGATCCTCTTACCGTTGTTATTTCTGTTGCATTTTAAGAGCTTTTAACATATATTTTATAATTGGTGTGCTTTATATTTATTGACAGTTTAAGAGTATAACCAGATAGCATTAAAGTTTCAGGGTATAAATTAAAAGTTTAATTTTGAAAAGCAACATATTCCATACTAAGAGACAACAAGACTTTTCCCCCAATTTGGACTATTAGATTTAATAGAAACACAGACTTGCTTCCTAAATACTTTTTTTTTTAACCAGTTCATTTTTAAAAGATAACAAGAATGTGTCCATAGTACACGGATGCCCCTCTTGCACTATCATTTTCTAAATTTAGTGGACCGTGAAATTGGGGTAAAAACTCGAATTTGGCATTAAAATTAGAAAGATCATATCATAGGGAACATGTTTACTAAGTTTCAAGTTGATTGGACTCAACTTCTTCAAAAACTACCTTGACCAAAAACTTTGACCTGAAGCGGGACAAACGGACAGACTGACGAAAGAACGGACGAACGAACGACCCACAGACCAGTAAACATAATGCCTTTCTACTATCATAGGTGGGGCTTAAAAAAAGAAACCCTGTACCACTGTGGCACAATATTTTTTTTTCCTTCGGTCTTTAACAAAAGTTATCAGTGTATCCAAAACTCTGTCTGACAAAAATTCATTCGATCAGACAGAAATTTTGAGTTTATTTAGTTAAAATATAAAGGAAGAAGTCAAATTTCTTTTGGTCAGACAAACACTAAAACAGTTTGGCACAGATTGAGTTATGCAAATTTTAGTGGTTACAAAATGTAGATAAAGGCTAATTTTTTATCCTTCCATACAAGATATGTCCCAGAATAGACTACATTGTATAGTACATGTAGTGCAGGACTAGGTTGAATAAGACCCATATTTCTAGCAAGAATTTAATTGCTAGTTTCTCGCAGTGTATCATAGTAAAAGAAATGACTAAATAGAAAATATATCTTTTGGTTGAAAAATTAACGAATCAGCATTCTTTTAATGACATCAGAATTAAGAGAAATTTTCAATTAAACTAAAAACAAGACAATTTCCTGTGGTTTTAGGAGCAAATTAAATTCAACAGGATAGCATCCGGTAGGTACTACATTTGTATTTTATAATAGATTTTTGAATTGTAGGTAATAATCAATTTAACATATGCATATGAATCAAGCATGTAAGAGCCAAAAAATGTCTTTTAAATCTATAAGTATTGTAGGGTTCCTGTTTCTTTAATAAAATCATACTACATGTACTGTATTACTATTCTGTCAACACTGAAGGTTGTGAGTTTCAATTCTCGCAAGTAGCTGGTGCACTGGACTTAATTGACTCAGACTCAGTTTTCCTACCAAAAGTTGTGCCTTGTGGTTCTCTCCTGACCAGGGCTTCCAAAAATATTTGAGCCAGCCGGACATTTCATATCTGATCCCGATTTTAATCCCTTAAGACTTAGTCACAAAAGGCAATTATGGTAATCAGATGGCCATTCCAATGATTGACATTACATTAAAAAAAACGATTTTAAACTTTACTGATATGATATGAATTTGATGTTCGGATGTAACTGTTAAATTGGCAGTGCATCATTCAAAGTGTGCACATCAGCGTGCTCATATCTGCCTTAGACTTTTTATTTGTGCAAAATCAAATGATGTTGTCAAAAACTTTACTTTTGTTTTCACATTGTTCTAACCGGATGTTGACTTGACAATGGTAAAACATGGACCATAAACGGATAC
The DNA here is from genome assembly GCA_019925275.1 of Mytilus edulis. NCBI lineage: Eukaryota > Metazoa > Mollusca > Bivalvia > Mytilida > Mytilidae > Mytilus > Mytilus edulis. Next base: position 35,457,150 of record CM034351.1, read on the forward strand.
ATAAAATCCGTGTACATGTACATTTACAAACCACGACTGAGAGGAGAAGCTCTTTCCACTTTATTTCTTCAACAAAATACTTGAAATGAACGTTAGATATGGGTATCAATGATAATTTTAGCATTTTTGAAGAAATGTAAGATGCATTATTAAATTTCCCACCAGTCCACATGCGCACACGTGTTCTAGTTCATACGACGTAGTTCTGACGATTTTTTTATTTACAACCTTTTTAAATTTTTCATCAAATCATGTTGATAAACTAATTTCTAATAATTTTAATCTTTTGGACTAAATCAATTAGATTCAAACCGCTGAAATGTAAGAAAATAATTGTGAATAAAACGATCAATTTATACGATGTCCGGTACTGAACATAGTTCACCTGTCACCTGAACAGGTAGATTTCAACTACTAATTAGCCTTGATTAAAATTAGAAAGTATTGAAGTAGGTGTTGTTTTGATAGTAATTAATCATCATGTCACATTTATGACCGGAAATGTGTTGATGTTAAAGGCAAAAGGTTGGGTCAAAAAGATCGTGAATTATGTAAAAATGACCGAAAAAGCCTTGAAACCTAAAAAGTATATGACCGTTTCTTGCTTTGTCCAGCCAGACTTTTTCCGGACATTATACAAATGACCAGAATAGGACAGTTTTGGAAGCCCTGCTCCGGGATCCTGGCACTCTGTCTTTTTAAGCTATTGGAGCATTAAAAACTTACCGCCACAATATACATGTAGCACAACAGTTTTAAAAGTGGCATTAAACACCAACTTATTAATCAATTCATGAATGAAATATACTTATTTAATTGCCTCATATTTTATTTATATTAATTTTAATCGAATAATTCTCCAAACTGAAACAAAATCAAAATAATTTGATAACTATCATTGTCCAATTTGACTATTAAAGCTCCATTTTTATGTTCTTATGTTTACATGTTCGAGACTACACTTTTACATCAACCTTGATGATCATTGATGTATTTGGAAAATAATTTACATGTAAATTTTACATACAATTACAATGTACATGTATGTGTCATGGGATATTCCTACTTTGGAAAGTTTACCTGCACAGGTGAATTTATGTATTACATTTAAAGACTTTTATTATAAACAACTAGTCAGTCAGGGGTACTACTTGTACAAGTGTATTTTATTTACTTGAAGAAGTAAAAAATATATACACATATGAGTAGATTTGTAGGATACTTATACAAGTGAATTTTATTTACTTGTATAGGTAAAAAAAAAAATGGCTTAGTTATGTCCCTTAGGCATTCAGATTTTTTTACTTGTATAAGTAAAAAAATCATCCTTTCTTCTTTTCTTGAATTCTTAAGATTTCTTTGTTCTAATAGAATTTTAAATTGTGTACCCTTTACAGATGTCTTTACTAATCATTTAAGTGTAATTTCATGGACAATGAAAATCCCATTTGTCTGTTATCATCATAACACTGCTCATTTACAAGCCCCAAAGGAGCAATTTTTGATTGCCTTGCGCAAATATACAAGATCTCTGCTCAATCAGTTTCTTTGATGAATTAATGAGATGAAACATTGAACTTTAATGAAAAAATTTGAGCAAACCTGGGAAAAATCATTAAAGGCATGATTTTACATCTCAAAACTTGAGGATTTTTGTGGGATTGTAAGAAAAATTTACTTATACAAGTAAATTTTTTAGAAAATTAAGGGGAGATTATTCAAACATTATTTATTTACTTATATGTGTATATTTTTTCACTTCTTCAAGTAAATAAAATACACTTGTACAAGTAGTACCCCTGACTGCTAGTTAGGGGAAATATTTTGATAGTTTATAAGGAATAGAAAAAAGACACAATATATTAATTATTTGTTTATTACATGTACTTGTGTCATTCTAATTCAGTAATTGTATGCGTAAGTAGATGATAATCACGTTTTTATGCTAAATTTTTTAAACGTATGCTATTGCATTGTAAGATACTTGACAGTATGGAAGAAGGGTGTAACTTTGTATGTTTATAATCATGATAATGGCAGATATATACTTGTTCATCCTGCTCATGTTTTTGATATCAAATGGGTAGTTTGTTTGAACATTGAAAATCTTATTATCTTTTGAGCTGCAAATTGTATCAAAATTAAGTAGAGATTTCCCGTATTTTACATGTGAGTTGGACATGTAATGGTACCTATCTGTAGTAATGACTTATACCATGAATACATGTAGATAGAAAAACCTAACACAAAATCAGTACAGGCACAGCCAAAAATACACTAAAAGTAAAGAAACAGCGCTTTTATTGCTGTTCTTCATCTCAAAGTCACATTAAATTAATAAGGTCGTCAACATGGAGCCCTAAAAAAAAAACAAAAAAAAACTATCACCTCACTGCAAGTTTAAATGCCATCTTAAAATATATAGATATATGCCTGTTCATACATGTACATGTAGACATGAACATTATTATTTTACATGGTTGTTGTCACTTATTAGTTGAAACTGATGTTCTACAGGCATACAGTGATGCCAGAAAACGACCACATTTTGTTTCATGTTAATGGGAAAAGAGGGGGGGGGGATCACAGTCCTCAATCATCTAGGTTTCTGTGTAATTTTTTTAATAACTTTTGTTTGTGCTTTTCTCTTGGCTGTTGATTTTATGTGTTTCCTTCACCTATGATTTTTTATTGCAACCATCCATGATGTTTTTTTAAATGGCTTAGATCAACAGAGTATGAAAGTAAAAAAAAACTGCTTTTTACCTTCTCACAATATCAAAATTGGACTGCAAATATTTTTATTTTGAATTGTCATTTTTGAGCTAGTGTATGATAAAGAATCTATTTTACATTTCAGTTGCAGATCCAGGGGAGTAGTGGTCAGAGGGTTGGAACCCCTCTTTTTTGGGGCGATCAATGCATTTGAATGGGAACATTGAGTTGGTACCCCCCTTTCTTGCTGGGTTGGGACCCATTTTATAAATAGCTGGATCAGCCCCTGCATTTTAAGTACAAAATTTAATAACATGAGAAAGAAATATTAATCTGACTCTACAGTAGAATTTCACAATTCTGACATGGAATCTGACAAAGAGTTTCTTGATTCTTCATCTGCTTTCGGAAGTTATGCATCCTTGCTATTTTTCATAAATTTGTGAAAAGATATTTATTGGAAAAATTTGAAATTTGAAGAAAAGGGTCAAACCATAAAAAGCAGCTGCCGTCTGAACTTAGCAATATTTGGACTCATACATGTAGATAACCAAACACTCAAAAGTTTGTTTATTTTTTTTTGAAAAAAAATATCTGTTTTCTTTAACTTATATGTAGTTATAGTTATCAAGTCCAAGCAAAACTGTTAACCTACACCATTTACATACTTGAACCACTATCAAATTTAGTAGGAAAAGCTTCCGATTCATTTCTTTGATCTGCAATACATATTGTACTTCTATCAAATTTGTATTCATGTGTGCAGGAAGTATACTTATGAAATTAGTAAATGAGTTAAACTTACATATAGGCTTAATAGTATTGCATCCTCTTTTGCATAGATCCATGCTTTACTAAATTTGGTTAGAAAAAGTATTTTCTGTCTTGACCAATGGCAAAGCATACTTGATATTTATTTACGCTTAAATTAAATAATGCTATTTTTTTTACAAGGCTTAGAATTTTGAATAAGAAAATATTATAATTATGTTGTGTCTAGCATCTGTATTTAAATCAAAGTAGATTCATTTAGGTTAACCAGATTTTGCATTGATATAGTGTTCTTTACTGAACAACAGTTATTTCCCTTTGAATGTAAAATAACAAAAATAAACTTTACTTTATTATTATCAGTAAAATCATGTATTACATGTACATACCAAAAAAATAACAGCGGGCAAGTTTCAAAGTAATTTTGTTGGTTTGCATTGCCATTGGTTGGTGAGCTAGAAAATGACTTCATTCTATTTTATCAGTTTCAGATTTTTTTCTCTCTGCATAAACGGTTCTGTTATAGAATGAATGAATAGAATGGCAGCTTTATTTCCTTATTTCACCCTTATCAGTATTTTTACAACTATTTCTCATGAATTTCTGAATCAGCTGTAATTAATATTGATTTTGGAACAAGGAATACATAGAAAAAGTAGATAATTACTGACAAAAATATGTAATTTCTGTCTTCCTTATTAATCCTTTGAGAATATATAAAACATTTATAGATGTAAAGCTGGCACTCCGTTCTGTCTGCTAACATGGAATGAGTCTGCAGAAGCAATTTTGTGGATATAGATTTAACAGGATTTATTGGGTATTGTAAACATTGATGAGAGAGATGCCTAATAAACAAAATTTAAATGTTAATAATCCATCAAAGAAAGTTTCCTGATGTTAGATTATTAAAGACTAGTCACACTTTTTGATTTTTCTAAACACCCCCCCCCCCCAACCGCCCCCCCGCCCCCCCTCTTTTTCCAAAATAATGTGTCCCAACTTTTTAGAGCCAAGTTTTGAAAGTCAATGGTTAAATTCATAAAATAATATGAGATTTCAGTGTAATGGTATCTGATGTTCAAAATCTTTTTATAATTTCTGTGACGTCAGTTAAACTCGAAGATCATCTAAACTTTGTGCCAATTATTATGAGAAAAGCTTAAGAACTCAAACCACACCCTGTACTAAATCTGCATCTTTTGATATATATGAGGTACTTTTGTACATATTATAACTTGTATTTTTGCATTATACAAGTTATAACATGTACAATATTTTTTTGTACATGTTATAACCTGTACAAAATCGCAACTTGTACACAACAATATATATCATTGTATATGCTCCATTTTAAGTGTTTCCTATTCTTTGTGTTCCTTTCAGAATTTTTAGTTTTCTGTTTTTTTAATAAAATAAATATATTATTTTGGCAGGTATATATCTGATTGATAGATTGGAGCGGCTCTAATTTCCATCAGTCATCAATCTAATCATAATGTTATTATTGAAAAATACATACAAATTTAAAAACCTTGTTTGCACCTCAATTAAAAAATTTCCTTATTTCAAAACAAAAAAACATTGAAGCAGATTTCATATCAGAATAAAATTCAAAATTAGATAAAAATCCAAACTTTCCCCATGAGTCAGTTAAAAAGATGACTGAGTTGCCATGTATGGAAACAGATTGACACTCCCACAAAATTTTAGTTGTATCTTTCACTAGAATCATATTTGATTGAAATGTCTGAAATTTCTGTCTTCTGCAGACATTGGACTATTCCAATTTTATTTGTAGGGGGTGTCAGGATGTATTGGATTTTTTTTGCTTTCAATCAATAAACCTATAGTAAATAGTGACTTTCTCTGATTTCATTATGCAGAAAATTCAATAATCACTGAAGAATAATAATCCAATAATGTATATTTCATGCATTTGTATATATAAGCATCTGTCTATTTAATTGACTGGAAAAAATTATCATTTTCCTTTGAACAAATATTTAATCCATTTACCTCTGATTGATTGATAAAAATCAGTCTGATCACCCCTACAGTGCTGAGCATTTTGTTTGAGTCCAGACAGATGATGAAAAGTGCATGTTTTCTCTTTGTCTAGGGATGAGGAATCTTAAGGGTTGATGATACTGAATTTATACTGACCAATTCATTGATAAACAGACCTGTGACCTGATAACTGCTTATATCCAGGACATTAGAAAAGAGCTCAGACTAAACACAAAAATCGGTAAATATTTACATTTAACATTTAAACAGTTTAGTAAAATGAGTCACTAGATATATTTATAAAGTGACAAAAGAACATGTCATTTAGTATTTGTTTTTTTTAGATATATTTAAAATTTCAATTTCTAACATCAAATTATTGATTTATTAGAATAATTTATAACCTTTTAAGGCAATTATTCTGACTGTTGTTGTCCCAATTTGAACACTGGCATGTGAAATATTTATTTGACAGTTATAAAATTGAAAGGTGATCAAATGAAACGGAAATGTTCGATACATGTAGCATACCACACATATGTTCTTTTTGACATATAGCATTTCAAATGACATAATATTCTGAAATTTGTATCCTGTGTTTTTTGTTTTGTAAGTATGGAATTTTAATTTAATTTGTATTAATAATATTATTTGCTATTGAATTTTGATATGAATTATGATATTTTCATTTCATGTGGGAAAAGTTAAACTCTAATGTGTGTGTGTGTGTGTGTGCATTGAGAAAGTGGAAAAGGGGGGGGGTCAGGGAATAGTCTAAAGTTAAATAGATGAAGTATTTTAATGTGACGCTAGTCAAGTTTAATATGCAGCACAGATTTACTTTTTTATTTAAATGATAAAGCAACCTCAGTGACACTGGAAGGAATGGGGTTTCATTTTAAATTCAAAGCAACACATTTTTACACAGTTAGTTTATGATGAATGCTTGTGATTATTGTAATATGGAGCACAAATTATGTCAAACAAATATTGATAAAAAAAGTTAATCAGTCCTAAATAATATATATTTTGTTTCTGCTATGACCTCCCTATATACCCAGAATTAGTCAATTATAGATATGTGGGTTAATAGATATTAATGATAACTGTTTTGTAATGCATAAATATAGGCCGAAATATAGGTCACTTTGACATTCAAATTTCACAATTTAAACCTTTCCCACTCACACACACAAGTTCTGACTTTTCCCCAACTAGCTCAAAATGTTAAAGGCATTGGCAGATCCAGCGTGGGGGGGTTCCAGGAGTTGGAAAACCACCTTTTTTTGGGAAGATCAATGCATTTGAATGGGGACATATGATTGGACCTCCCCCTCTTTATTCTGGGTTGGGACCCCCACCCTTTTTAAAATGACTGGATCCATCCCTGAAAGGAATAACTTTATCTGTCATCTACACAGAAATAGATTGAATGGAATGTGTTAAACCAGAAATGTCAATTAAATTTGTCAGGTCAGCAAACACATTTTATTGACATTTTTGTACCGTACACTAATTAAAAAAAAGTCCAGACATTTTTGGTTAAGCTCCCTTTCAAGTACAGAAAAATTACTCATTTGTGTCTATTTAAAATGTCTTTAACTGAAAGAAGAATTGTTTTACCCTCCTTTTTCTGCCTGAAGGCACTTGCCCTAGGGAATAATTATCAAAAATCCAAAATGACATAAATTTTATAATGGAATCAATTTACTAGTTTTCAAATAATTTGCCACTTATTTATTGAATTTATTTGAATGTCAAAGTGACCATTACCAATATTGAAATAACATTTATCACAAATATCAATTAAACACACAAATGATTAACTAATCATACTTTATGATTAACAGATGTTCAGAACTTCTGAGTAATCCATTTCATTTCATTATCAGACATGATGAGTCACCGATTCAATCAAATCTATTTTGGTGCAGATGACAGTTGAAAAATGATTCCATTTGTGCAATATTCAAAACATATGGCATGGTTTATACATATGGCCAGCTACATGTATTCAGATTTCTCATGTTTAATGCATTTTGTTTGTTCAACATGCATAAAACATGATTGCGTAACATTGTTATTTGAAAATAAACATGCATAAATAGGATATTGAAATGAATTTAATGGTTTTATAAGCTGCTCTTATTGTTTGTTTTTGTGCTTTTACATGAAGAACAGCTTTTTACAAAACATTTACGATAAATATTTTGCTTTTAATGTATGAAATTTTTTTGGAAATTTATTGTTAAATTTTTTCATGTCAAGTTGAAAGCTAATTTAACAAGCTATAGAGAATTGAAAGTTTTCCAAATATTTATCTCTGTTCTTCAATGGACAAAGATATTGTTCAGTGGCGGATCCAAGGGGGGGGGGGGGGGTGCCCGGGGGTTGGAACCCCCTTTTTTTGGACAATCAATGCATTTCAATGGGGACATGTGGTTGGAACCCCCCCCCCCCCTTTTATCCTGGGTTAGGACCCCCCCCTTTTAAAATGGCTGGATCCGCCCCTGTTTTTATTGACATCTAGCTAAATGGTGCTGGAGACTTTCTTTAATCTATAAGCACATTTGAGTGTCTGCAGGGCCGTAACTACATGGAGGCAAATGAGGCAAATGCCTCATGTTTGAAATTTCAAAAAACAAATTTGAAATAAAATCTTGTCTTCATATCAAATTGTTTTCACGGCGAGTGTCTTGTAATAAGCAAGTTCTCTCTTCTCTAATGTCGCCCTTGCATGTTTTTCGTAATCCATGTTTCTAATTAACTTTTAGTTTTCAGTGTTGATGGTCTTTTGTTTTTTAGTTATGTGTCTTATCTGTACCCGGGTTTATCTTTTGTTCATTTATTGTCTTACTTTTTGACTATAGTCTAAGTGTTGATTTTCGTTTGTAAATCTAGTAGTTTGTTGTAAACTTGAGTTTTCTTATACTGAAGGACCTTTTGTCTAATGAAAAAAAAAATACATTAAATTGCGAGAATATTTGAATTAAGATCTACGATCACGGGTGAACGGTAGAGTGGTTTGGCAATGTTGCATGTCCACCGATGTCCAGACATTGTGCGAGAAATATTTTAAGAAGAAAAAGATGCTACTGGACACAGAAAATTTGGTCGTTTCATCATGGAGAATTAAACTTATTATTAAAGAACTGGCTCTTTTTTTTGTAGATAAAACTAGATAGCTGGCATGGGTTAAATTAAAGCGAGACTACCAATCTCCCGGTATCAAATTATTTGAAAAATCAACAATGTATTGCCATATGACCTGTTACATTGAAGGGTTAAACTTGCATTAAGTCGTGTTCAGACCCTTTAATAGAAAATAAAGGAATATGGAGTACACGTGCACGGGATTTAATCGCACACAAAGTCAATACATAGAAAAAATACAAACAATCAATGGTCAGGGTTTTTATTCTTGTTCTTCATCTTGATAGTCACTGGAGGTTCTTCAACAATAAAAGAATCATTAATACCATAAAACAAGGTCAAGATGGTCCCTAGTGTCGACTGCTTAAGCGGTACTTAAAGTATAATACTGCACTGTCACTATATTTAAATTCAGACACACAAAAAAAATCACCAAAGTCTAAACACAATACAAGATAAGGACAGACAGATCAGGTATTAATGATTATGAGAATTACGATTATTGCTTTATCCTACATATCGGTCTTTTGATGTTGTCCCTTAAACCTAAAAGTCTTAAATTACAATGAATCTATATATTTTGCTTTGGGACCAGAATATTGTCGAAAAAATAGTTAAAAATCAATTGCGTTTCAGAGTAAGAAAGAGTCGAGGAAACGCTCAGAATGCACGATTTTGCGTCATTTTTTAGAGCTTCTGGCGGCTTGGGCGGCCCCCAGACCCCTCGCCGTAATTTTTTCGACTCGCTTCGCTCGGCGAATATATTTTGCCTCACTTTCAAAACAGGCTAGTTACGGCCCTGGTCTGTGTGAGTTTTGCTCTGTGATGCAATGAAGATCAGCAATGAAAATAATTGCTTTTCATTTACCATAGTAGGATTTTGATCCATTCATGTAGGGAATCAGTATTATATATTGAATTATAAATGAAATCTCTTCTTTTGCACTTTTCATAGAATCTTCAATATAATTGAGGCTAGGTTCAACTAGAATCATAAGGTCACATCCAGAATGCATTATTTTTGGTAACGTTACATACTCACCCTAGTTTAATTTAATTTAGCCGAATTCTAGATTCAGGATTTTACAAATAACCCAATATAATATGTATACAAAGGTCCATTCCAAAATTGAGTCTCCTTGACCTACTTATAGCAAGTGAAATTCCTTGGTGAAGCTTTCAAAGTCTGCAAGAGTTGCATCAGTCTGAAATGATATGTCTTAGATAACCATAATTGATGAATACAAAAGTTTATGAGGGATAAACTCTTCTTCCTCCAAATCTTTATTGTAATAAAGTAAACATATGTTCTATTCATCAAAAGTCAAAAAAGTATCCAGATTGCAGACAAAAAGAAACCAGATTGATCTAAATTTTTTAGATGTGTGTCACTGGTTAGGAATGAAGATCCTGTTGTGTATCTGCCGAAATTTATGTAATTTAATATATCAAAGATTACATAATTTGTTCGTCACAAGTTTGGAGTGTGACTTTATGATCATTTATAAATGCTCTCTTAAACTTCTTAACATTTTAAAGTAGATCTTTATCTCTTTTTATGGTATTTTGACAAGAACTAACCAACATATCCTGCCAGAGTGACAGCATCTTTGGTATTAACTGGTAAATTATTTATATAAACGTGAAAATCCATCTTTTACAATGCAACAGCTTTGAAATTAGAATAAGGAACACATCTAACATCATTTTGAACTTTTTTATTTGAAGTTGTTTGCATCTCTGTAATGAAGAGAAATTGCATACCTTCCTTGGTAATGCTCTGACAAAGGTCAAATGACCTCTTTTCTCTACATTTGTGTTAAATGAGACCTAAATACTTATTGTCAATAATATAATCTTAATTTTTACCAGTAGTGATCCTCTCTCATGCTAGGCTACAGGCCCACCATCGCTTACTTGTAAATTGTCTATAAGAATGTGAAGACTACATAAGCATTGAACAGGGTGAAACGTTCTTGTTTAAAAAAGTATTTTAACTAAAAGTTTGTTGTCATGGGTAATAAAAGGTACAACTGTGACAAAATTCTTACCCACTTCAACAGAACAAAGTTCACCCGCCATTCATTTTACTGAATATCATGTCACTCAATCTTCAGTTTACTGTTTGGTCTTTAGATGAGTATTGCTTTCCCTTTTGAAAATTAATTGATAATTATTGATTCAAAAACATAATGTGTTGCCCCTCACAGCAGATCAAGGTTTTAAAATAGTTTTTGCCAACAAACAGTTTTCAAACCACTAGAAATATTATTGGCAGTGCCAGAGACATGTTTTCAGTATCAAATTGTAAAAATATTGGCTGTCAATACAAGTACAACCCAAACTTTAATATTTTGCAATTCTTGAAATATTTTGGTTCTTAGTCATGTTGTTCTATTGAAAGTTTCAGTAGGAATTTCATTTAGGAAATTATTTAGAATAATAATCCAGATCTTCAAAGTTGTCTCCCCTATTTCTGAAAAAAATGAATAATGTTTTAATACCATCAGTTTTGTTAACATTTGTTACCACTTGAAAATTTATTGAAGAAAATCAATCATTGCAAAACAGCTCAATTTACCTTCAATGAAATCTAATTTTAAGCTTATTTCATAGACTAATAATTCTGTTATACAACATTTATTTGCAATTTTTCACAATTTGAAGCACATTTAAAAATTTAATCTATATATGAACTCCCATGGGTGGAAAAAAAAATTTGAATGAATGGTTTATTATGAAAAAAGTTATATTTTAAAGTAAAATTTATAAATTTCTGATAAGAATTTTCATATTTTCAAGTTAATCTTTTATTTAAGATTGTTCAAAGTGAATTTTTAAAATTACTATTTTACTACATATTCTGTGATATACACAAGGAAATTTTTGTTAACCCTTTCAACGCTATACACGGCATATGCCGCGATGACGTACGCCGTTCGCCACTGCTATTCGCGGCATATGCCGCGATGAAAAAGGATTTTTCATAAGGACTCTTAAACCATTCGGTTTTCATTCGGGTTCTCTCTAATTTTTCCTCGTTTGAATCTAGGATATGCAAGGTCTCATTTGCGCTTGAAATCCCGACAATTTTTATAGTAAAATCATGCAGTAGAAGGAAAATAGAAGGAAAATAAAAACAAATATTTTGACAAATGCAAATGGCGGAAATCGTAAACGTAGCTGTTAATATGGAAAAATTTCAGCATTTCCTTGGCGAAACTTACAACGAGGATTAGTTAAAAGGTTTCTTGTTATCTCAATGTGTTTATTACATAAAATTCGTGTGGGAAATATGATTTGATCGATCATTACGAGACGTAGAAAAAGGGGGGAAAACGGAGGTTGACTGAAATTTTTTAGGACGGAGCTATTTATTTGTGCCACGATTACATAAAACGTTATGTATGGTACAATACGCTACGGAATCGGGCAACTGGTGTCTTCTTTACAATATGGCAGATAAAACAACAAAATAAATGAAGACTAAAAGTAGTTTTTATTCAAAATTCAACACAAATGTAATAAATTACACCTTTTACCTGTTAATTACCTGAAAACGCAGGTAACCTGATAAAAATTTCAGTAAAATAATTGCCTAACATTACAGTTCATGCTCTCCTGAGCATTTTTCATGCAATAACTTTCTCTGTATCTCATATAATAAAAAAGATACAGCAGTCTGAAAAGGAAAATACTGTTCTAATGAATGTACTAAAAAAAAATGCAGCAGCAGCAGCCATTTTTCTATTTTTTTGTGTAGCGTTGAAAGGGTTAACTGATGACTTTATGTACAGACACACAGTTTTTCAGTGAGATTGACATTGTTTAAAATACATGTATATTTCAAGTTAAATTTGAATGTTTGATTAGATATACTATACATGGATATATATGTTGACCAACTGCTTATGACCCTACTGTGTAAACAAAAGTAGTCATCCAAAAGGTCACTTGTAACATTTATGGCGTTGATATCTGATATTGACACAGATACATTGATTTGGCTTAGATAAATTCATTGAATTAGGAAAATGAAATTACAATTTCTTCGAATAATAACCTTCTCAGATGGTGGTGTGGGATCTTATTAATAATTAATTGAAGAAAAATAGACCTTTTACAGTGTGTATATCTTCATATAGATTGTAATATTTTGTGTGGATTAACAGCTTTAAGTGGATTAGGATTGTTCCGAATCTTATTAATTGGATTTAATGATTAGCTTTATCCTTTAAAATTCTGTGGTTGTAAAATTAGTAAAGTGATCATTAAAGTTAAAGTTCAGACAACTGCAGAAAAATAAACATTTGTTGTGACTGTCTGTACTTAAATTTTCAAGATGTCAGCGGAAGAGTAAGTAATATTTATTCATCCCATGCTGACTGTGGATTCATTTATTTTTCGTGGATACCAATTTTTTTGTGGATTAAGAAAAACTTATCATGTTCGTGGATATTTTGTTTCGTGGTTTTGTCAAAGTCTTCATAAAAGCTATAGAAAATGTGTTATTTGTTGAACAGTTATTTTTGTGGTTCAACTGTACCAATGAAATCCACAGAAATAGGTATCCAACTCATAAATAATGAATCCACAGTACAAGACAAAAAGAAGGGATAGAGAGAGCATGCAAGGAAAAGGGCACAGGGTATTATGTATTAATAGAGTGTGTTGCACCTCATAAAATTTTCTAACTGGAACACAGTAAAATCAGGTGAACAGCGATAACAACAACAACAATGCTTTATTTTATATTTATAGAGAACAGAAGCATTTTCTGGACTTACACCTACAGTTCATCTTACAATATTATTTTAGTTGATGAAAAAGACAATGCCATCTGACATCATGGACATAAGAAATTGTACTTTGAATGTTTAGATACTCAACATTTGTGATAATTTTACTGCTTGGAAATAAAAGAAACATAAAAAACAAAAATAATTTCTGAAGTTGCATAATTACCATTCAAAACAAGTTAATATATAATAGAGATTCTTTCAACATGTTCTAGCTGTTCTAATTCTAAGTCAGCACTTTTTCCCAAAAAAAGATAATGAAAAGAACAGCTAGAATTTTGTATTTTGCTTTTTATTTCATATTAAACAATTAGTCTTTACCATTTCAGAGTAGAAGAAACCATGTCTCAATTCGATGCCTTATTGGATTTTAATGACACATCCTCTGGGGATGGAACAGTAAAGAAATCATCAGACTTTGATCCGTTTGGACCAAGTCCAACGTTGGAAACTAAAGGGAGTAGTGATGGTGATCTTTTGGGCGATTTTGGATTTTCTGGACAGGTAAATAACAAAAAGAATGGTCATTTCAGATTCAGGCCATCTCAAGTATTGCTTCAAGGTCAAATCAAATATATGTCTGTTTACTACATGTTCTATACAAGGTGACTAACCCATCTTGCTCTAACAAATTTCTTATAGACTTATGTGTTAAAACAAATCAAAAACATCTACATTCATTCTCAAGACTAAACACATATTTTTGTCTTGGACATGAAAACTACATGAAGATCTCAGAGATTGTAGTAAAAAATGCATGTTGCAAGTAATTGTACAGTATATATCATACGTAAATTCATAAACTAATGTGGGCATTTATTATTGCAAAGGTTTAAATGTGACAATAATGCCAAAAAATTGTGAAAGAAAATCTCTACTAAGATTATGAATTCTAGTATTGATTATAACAAATGTAATAATGTCATAATGTCGCATTTTCCACCATAATAAAAACACTGCAAAAATGTTGGAATTTACGATTTTTGATCTTGACCTCTACTTTGGTGAAGTTTTGTTATTACATATATATATTCTGACTTATTTACACACATTGCACCCACTTTTTATTCGGTCAATAAAAGATTGTAGCTTGTTAAGGAAAGATGTCACATTGTAGGCCAAATAGACAATTTTATGTCGGAAAATTATTCAGTTTCGAGTGTCTTTCCTCCTTTAAGAGGTTTATAAATCCATGTTAAAGATGGTGATATTTACATAGATAGATAATTGAACCACACAGAAACATAAGAACGTATATCTTGTACTCAATTATTTACAACCTTTTATTGACTATGGCGAGAAAGTTGTTAAAGATGTAAGAATTTACATGTTTGGCGATAAGGGTATTGTTACTATGTGTAACCAATGCAAACATCATTTTTGCAAAGATTGCAGATTTTTTTTTATTTCCATTGTGAATTAAAAGATATTGCTAATTTTTAACAATAATTGATAATTATTACAATGTATTAACATTTTTGCAAAGAATGAAGTTTATTTTGAATTAACTGTTATGAATTAAAAGATATTTCAAATTATTTAATAATTATGAATAATTATACATACTACCAGGACTGTTTAATGATACACACATAGGGATCAGGGATAGCAAATTGAACTTGAAACTTAAAAAAATGGGTTTGTACAAAATTATTTTGCATACTAGCTAAAATGTATTTAGGCCTCTAAAATTCTTCTTTGGTGGGTTATCTTTGTTGCTTCATAGTGCTTCCATCTGTGGTAAAAAAAATTTTGTTGGAATCTACCTCTCTCAAATTCTGGGGTTTATTTATTATAGAAGAAATTTCCTTTCTAAAATCAGATCACTAGCCCTTTGAAGATAGGAAAAAATTGAACTTTGTAATGGGAAGGAAAATGCCTTATTAAGAAAATATTATTTGGACATTGGTCTGAAGTGTAAGTTAGAGGTACATTTGGTTAGAATCTAATCCCTTTTCTTTTCATCTGAAATTTCCAAGATGAGGGTTATACAGTTTTATTATTAGAAAGTAAATTCCATGCAATGAAAAATCATATCACTTTGCCTAGGTGATTTTTTGAGAGGTTGTGCAAAAAAAGAGTTGAACTTTGTAATCTTCAGGCAGAGAAGTTATCAGTGCCCCCTTTATTGGAATTTGTGTTGTTGCATAAAACATAATAAACTTTGTTCCCCTTGCTCTTATCAGTGTAATTGTTAGAATTGTACCCCACTAATCTCAAATCCTGGATCTGCTCCGTGTTGTTAAATCAAGGCCCTTAAATTTCTGAAAGTCAAAAGCATACTTCAAACATGTAGAGCAATTTAAAAAACAAAATACCCAAAAGTTTAGCCAAACCCAAAAGCTTACTTTTCTGACCAACATCATTAACGCATAAATTAAAACAAAAAATTATACAGTAATTATTTAGTGCACACTGCACACTTTCAAACTTTTCTGCATTTAAAAATTTAGTAAGGTGTGAAATATCTTTAGGATCTGTCATAGCTTGCAATTGCATTTAATTTTCTGGACAATTAAGCTCTTTGTAAGTAAATATTTTAAGATAGGTAAATTCCACTTAAGTGCACAAAAGGAACAGACATTCAACTATTTAAAACAAATTAAATAGCCGTAAAAATAATATGATTGAAGAAACTAAACAGACATAAACTTTTACATTTAAATTTTTATGCAAGAGTACAAAATGTTTGAATTCCTACAACAAATTGCTTTTATAATTGTTAACTTTATACAATTATCCATTGATATCGATACAGTTAGTTAAATGAATAGCGTTAAATGACAGTTTACCATACAATCGCATAAACAAATACAAACGTCACAGAAATAGACGGAAGGAAGTCCCCACTTAGGGCCTCTGTGTCCAAATCATCTCTGAGATTGTTGATAAGTAATACACAAGTTACTTTACAAATTGAAGTGAGGAAAGTTAAAAAATTTGAGGGATCTTATCTTCACATATTTGTAAGTAAAAGAATAGTCAAATAATTAGTTTTATAAAATTCTTTGCTTTGAAAAAAAGTTAATTGTTGTAACTTTGCAGTTAATTAAAAAGAAAGTGGAGACTTAGGAATTTGAGTATATAGGCTGCAATACACAACTAATTATGTAATTGTAAGGAAATAGAGTGTGAATTGTTATCTTTATTGTTGAAAAGGATGCAGAATAAGTTAAAACGTAAACAATATGTCTTCAGTTCTGATTTGAGGTGGGGCTGGTATTTTAATATAGATCAGTTTAAATTTAACAAATTTAAAGTATATAATTTAAAGTGTCGAGATTAAAAGTGGTGTGTGTTCAGCAATATTAATTTAAGTGGTTTATTACTATTTTTGCGATGTAAGTGGGTGTTTTATAGACCTGTCCAGGGCCAAGACAGAAAAGTTGAAAGCGATCTAAAAACCTTTGTACCTTTATTCACAATTTATAGTTGCCATAGAATTTTAATTTGAATGTTTGAAGTTTTTGTTCTTCTTAAATTCACGACTTGACATTGCTTTTTTTTGAAATTTTGATATAAGGAGGTGTGAGGTATCATCTACAAATCAGCAACTTTCTTCATTTGGTACATCAAAATATTAAAAGTAGGTCCATTTGATATTGACAATGAAAAAAGGATGTTTTGACACTTAAGAGCAAAAAATATATAACACTAATGACCTCCATGTATAGATTACATTCCAACAAGAACAGAAAGATATTTAACAGTTTGTACATTCTGAAGGTTAATAGACCTAGTAAATAGACCTAGACTATACCTCAGGCCTTTTTGGCTGGATAAACAAAGATGTTTGGACTTTTGCAAAATATATAACAAAGAAGATATGGTATGATTGCCGATGAGACAACTTTCCACAAGAGACCAAATGCCACAGAAATGAACAACTGTAGGTCACCTTACAGCCTTCAACAATGAGTAAAACACCATAACACATAATCAGTTATAAAATACCTCGAATTGACAAATGTAAGAAATTCACACAAAAAAGACAAACACCCTTTTGGATTTGAAATTCCTTTTATGTGCTTTGCTGACAGAGTCTTGACTTGAGAGAATTTTGTTTTTTCACTTTGTACTTTTCCAGTACATTTAACACATAAAATGTAGGTGAACATAATCTGGTGTTGTAATCTGACTTTTAATGCAAAAAATCTGTAGTTTGAGAATTAAATGTAATTTAGTATACACCTTGTCAAATTTATTTCCATAACTGTTATAATTTCTGAAGTACGTGTCCAGTTACACATAACAAAACCTGTTTTATTTTGTAAGTAAAAAAGTCAGGTGTGACCGATTTTTAATTTTTCATCTTTTTGACGACAGGAGATTACTTTGAGAGGATAAAAAATTGTGACGATGAATACACATCCTTATAGAATTAAATACACATCCTTTTCAAACTGAATATGGTTTAAATATTTTATATTTCACAAAACAGGACTTGTAAATAAATTGTATAATAGAATGATTATAATCTGACATGAGTTATCTCCCCTTTTAATCTTTAGACATCATATAATGATTGTATTTGATGGTTTTATGATAATTAACTTATCATGCTTGAGTGATTTCTGATAATGATCAATAATTGGTACTGTCTATTTAATCAGGGGACTGTGTGAGGAGGATTGTACAAAAAAAAATTGTAAAAAATATTTATTGAGATTCAAAATGCAAAGGTCAAATGCACTTTAGCATGTTTAGTAGGTGAGGAAAAAAATCAAAGTTCACTTTTTTTCAAACTTTGATGAAATAGATTTGAGGATGAAATATTATTTTGATCTAATTTCAAAATGAATTTTATATTTCACTTTGACTTTGCCAAGATGACTAATTAACTAACAACAAAATATGACATGTCTTTTTACGGGGATGATCTTGTAAAACATAAATTTTTGGCATTGTTTCGTCAAGTAAGGTCACTTAACATCAGGTTTAGAAAGGTTTTATTAGACTTTTATTAGACATAATTTTTTCTGAAGATTGTTTTGTCCAAAATAGAAAAAATATAGTGATAAATTTGAAAATTGCATTTATTTGAATCATGTGATTTCAAAAACCCAGAGAAGTCTGCATTCAGAAATGTCTTTGATTGTTGGTTGCTTTACGCCGCATTAGCACAAAAAGGCTATATCGCGGCGAGCAGAAATATCTCAAGAACTGACTGATTGCATCCACTTCAAATTCCACTACATATTTAGTGCCAATGCTAATTGCCTGTGAGTTTTCAATGATACATTTGTTGTAAATTTTTGCTCACCCTCCTATTATAGATTGCATTTAAGTCATACATGTTTTAGAAATGATTTCCCAGTAGACCATCGTTTTGTTAAGAAATTTTAGTTCAAAGTCTCACTTGAAAAAAGCAAAATATTATTAGAATGCATTCATCATTACATAATGGTTACATCCTGCAGAATGCCAAAAAAACACTCTCAAGATCTACTTCAATTTCTTTGTTAATTTCATTCAATGATAAGTAAATTTCGGCTGAATTTACGATAACAAGGATTTATTATATATTCGTTAGTTTGGAACAAATTGTTTTAGATGTGTTTCCGATGTAAATGAAAGTGATATAATTTAATTTCCAATGACGCTCAATCAATCAAAGTGTCATCTGTTTAGTAAAGCTAGAAGTTGGGCGACAGCATTCATTATGAAATTCTCTCCACTAAGGAGTTTTGAGGTTCTACAGTACATTTTATAGATATTTAAGTATTTTTGTGTCATAATATTTTAGTTTGAAGCAATTATTTACAGTTTAAATAGGGTTTGAACCAAGAGCATCTTGTAAGATAATATTCTTGAAAGTTAATCAGTTATGATATGATAATAACAAATTTGATAAAAGCTTGTTAGAAGCTGAATCGATCAGTGTAATGTATACACTTGGAATGGTTTCTTCAACAATAAGATCTGGAAGGGGGGGGGGGGCTGTTTAGGGGCAGATATCTGACACATCAACAAACAACCAATGAACAATAGGTTCCTGACTTAGGACATTGTTGCAAACAGTTGCAGCACTTTAAAAATGTTTCAACAGGCACCATCCTTCACCCTAACCTGAGGTAGTGGTGTAGCATTACAATATAGGAAGAATATATGGCTATAATATAATTTGTGGGGATTAAATTTGTAATGATCTAGGACTCTGGATTGTAAAAATAAAATATTTTTTTAGAAGCCAGAACATTGTTACTTATATCAATATCAATGGGTATTTGCAGTTTATCATTAGGATGCTGCTTATAATATATCTTTCATTGACATGTATCCTGTATTTTAAACCTTTTCTTCCTGTCTATAGATAGATGTATATTAACCTTCAACTGTTTGACAGATTATGACCTTGAAAAGATCAGTGACCTCTGCTAACTTGGAGATATTGGAATTTATATTACCTTACTTTAGCCCTAATGGATATTACAAATATTTTAATTGAACTAAATTCTATGTTAAACTTATCTTGAATAATTTAAATGGTGTGAGTGGGCCAAACTGTGGCTTTCAGAATTTTGCATATTTCATAAAAATTTTCGATTGTGTAGTAAGAAATCTCAGCACTATAACAGAACTGGAGATTTTTGTGTAGAAGACCTGTTTATGTGAAAGTTTGAAGTTGCAACTATTTCCTAGCCATAGTATCTAAATATAAATTTATTGAACATTTGGAAGGGCAGATTTATTTGTAAATTAGATTGATGGAGAAATTCATGTATTTGATATCTTAACATTAATCATCAAGATAAAATAGCATTTAAGACTCATTCAGTTGATAGTTTGTAGATATATGAATATGTATGATTGGTGCCAATTTCTTTTTTTACTGTGGAATTTTATATTCTGTAAATCTTTTTGTGCTTTTTATGGCCATCATACTACAGAACAAGGGAATTATGTTTTTACCAGGCTGTCTGTCTTAGTACATCTCTTATACCATTAGTATAATATCAGTTGTAAGTTTTGCTTTTAACTAGTCAAATCTGGTTTTATCAACTTAAAGCTGAATATACATTTTCATTTTAATGTGAAGGTCTTGAAATATATATGCCAAATTTTAGGTTTTTGACCCAGATTTCCTGCTTCACTGAATATATAAACCTAGTGTGAGCTGGTCATGATAATCTAATGAATAGGCACAGTAAAGATTTATAATTTTATGAATAGGCACAGTAAAGATTTATAACTTTTTTATGAATAGGCACAGTAAAGATTTATTATTTTATGAATAGGCACAGTAAAAAAATTATAATTTTATGAATAGGCACAGTAAAGATTTATAATTTTCTGCCAAGTTAAAGAAATTTCTCTACAAACAATAAGAGTACTTAATATATAGTAATGTTGACCAAGTCACAATCAAAGTAGCAATTGATGCAACACACAAGAAAACAAAAATATACAATCAATCAGTTGATACATGTGACAGCTTTAGTGGCACTTAACACAACAATATGATTTCATGGAAATCACTCAAAAGACTTAAAATCCTTATTTTCGTGAAAAGCCATTGTTTCAATTTTACATTTACAAAATCATTAAAGTATTTTATCAAGGAAAATATTTGTACTCCACCTACATACAATATATATTCAGAACAATATATAAAACATGTACTATATATCAATGCAGCTGTCCCTAAAGTGTTGTTGTTATAAGACTCTCTACATGTACTATATATGAATTAAATATTGTATAAAGCTCACAAGTACTACTTGACTGAATTGATCTGAAACTGTAAGAGGAAATCTTTAAGTAGTCAAACCCAACCGGAAACCAGTTGTTCAGAATTGCCAAAAAGTAATGCGAGTGAATCATTGTTATACATACATTGTAGACTTAATCTATTCGTGTCTTTAAGGATTGTGTGATATTTTTGAGTAGTAATTTGTGATTATTTTTGACGATTGCTGAGATATTTTAGTGTTGTTGTGCATACCTTGATTGCATTTCTGTGCAGTTTTTTGTATGTCTAATGTATAATGCACAGGTGCACTTTTGAAAATCGAAACCCTAAGTGCAAGTAGTGTAGTCGATGTATTTTCAGGCTTCTTAAGTTGAGAGATTTGGCTTACAGCTTAAAATTTTTGAAGCTGTATGTGCCTCTAGAATTTGTAAAATATAAAATAGTGGTACTTAGACTTTTCAGTTGCACTTAGCTTTAGAAGATAGAATCTGAAGTTGTATATATTTCTGTGTAAGATGTCATGTAACTTTTTTTTTGAAAATCCTCTTTTTAAAACGTATCTTAAACCTGTTAAAACCACTGAGGTAAGGTATGAAAAAAGGCACTGTCAGAAATCTAAGTAAGATATGGTTATAGATCTGCATTGATGTACTTCTGCGAAATTAAAAAACTCTTTGTTCAACACTTGTCCAATTGTTCTGTGATTTCATGGACATCTTTGAGTTTATATTTAAAAGAATAGTTACGGGTTCATTAAACAGTGGGGGAAATGAAGTTCAATTAGCAAATTGTATTAATATTTGTTAAAAAGATGGTGTGCTTTCCTTTTTTCTGTGCCAAAAATGATGAAAAAATACCACCATGTTATAAATGTTTACAGACATTAAACACCTGGGATGATTATTTTTAATTAATAGGAAATTATTCACACAGGTGTGTTTCGTGTTTTTCCAATACCTCTAATTAAGGTAGATGGGGTGTCTAAATTATAATCCATAGAATCTTTTAATAATTTGCCAAAATGTAGTTCATATCCTGCTTGTTTAAAAACATTAATAAAAAGAATGGGTCACCGGACTTTTTTTCACAATACAGGTTGTGCAAAATTGTAAAGATTTTGTATAGATTATGCATGAAAAACCCCTTTTTCCGCCATAAAACGCAAACCACACCATAGAATTTTGAGATAAAATATGAGAAGATAGCTCCCATATTATGCTTTCAGATAAGAAAAGGAAAAAATGGGGTCACCGGACTCATTTTCTTGCTACGTGTAAAAATGGGTAAATTTCTAACACATTCTATTGTAAAAGTAACACTATCTGAATTATCTGCCCTTGCATTTGAGTTGCCTCCCCTTATTTGACAAAGTTGGAAAAAAAATAATCAAACAAAAAAATTCTTATTTTTGTAAAATACAATCATAAATATGATCAAACATGGCATTTTCTATATCATAATGAAAATTCTTACACATGAATTATCTACTACTATAAAAATTTGCACATTTCATCAAAGATCTAGACCTTGTTTTCTAGTATTTCAAAATCCAAAATGGAGGAAGACACCCTATCTACCTTAAGGTGGGATAAAAGAAAGACTTCATAGAATCAGAAACAACCAAAAAGTAATTTACTGACATATATATAATAGGCAAGTTGGAAGTAGATCTAGTCTTTGTTGAAGACCTATACTGAAAAAATTGAAAACCATTTTTTTTCTTACAATATATATATATACTAATAATAAGATGTAATATGATTGCCAATGAGACAACTCTCCACTAGAATTTTGATATGATAAATGATATAGACAGTGGGTGCTCTCTCACTAGCAAAACAACACAACTGGAAAATATAAGGACTTACACCACAGGCACAGGGATCTATTCTACTGCATACACACAGCACCTGAGCACCAAACCCTACAGACGAGTACAGTCTATGTAAAATAAGAAGATGTGGTGTGATTGCATAAGGAGACAACTCTTCAACAGAATACAAAACCATTTGATTTAAATACAAAATATCTGTAAAACCTGGCTGAGCATGGACACAACATCAAATATTCTATATGGACTAGTATATATTTGTTTAGGGGGCAGCTGAAGGACGCCTCCGGGTGCGGGAATTTCTCGCTACATTGAAGACCTGTTGGTGACCCTCTGCTGTTGTTTTTTATTTGGTCGGGTTGTTGTCTCTTTGACACATTCCCCATTTCCATTCTCAATTTTATTTATTTTTAAAATCTTAATTGATTTCTAGTATTCCAAATTTTGCATAAAGTTCTAAGTGGTACCATAAATACATGTTGGTGTAGAAATCTGTATTATAGCATTATTTTTACATGTAATATCTCTTAGTTAGTTCCTTTAGTTTCAAAGTCATAGAATATTATATACAAAGTGTCTGGAAAGTTTCTTTACTTCAAGTTCCTTCCCAAAGGGGCTGAAACTTGTACTTTTCGCTCTCTATATAATTATATATTTATTAGCTTATGAGATCTTTCATCTTTAGATCATGCCTTATTTATGCCCTATAGACTTTGAGAGTATTATGTACAAGGTAATTTCACAGTTTATTAACATACAATGTATACACACCAAAAGAAGTAGGTAAAGGTTACGATATCATGCTAATCATCTTTCTGTATGAGAATCAAATCACTCAATAAGATTTTGTTTCAGGATTTTGAATGTTCAAGTATCTTAAAGTGTTATGAACTTAAAAGGAGCATGAATTGACTAAGTGTTTTAAAAATCCCACAAAAATGCTGAGAATTTTGTAAATTTATACTTCTACTGAGAGATTAGAAAATGCATACATGACTACTATGGTACACACAGCTGGACAATTTTCACATGATATGTTAAATCTTGAATTTTATACAAAAATGCTATCGTTTGGAACCCATAACTTTGCTTAGGTATAACAAATTTCTCATGATATAATCTTAAAATTCATTCTTAAACGTTATAACTTTTGGAACCCCAAACATTATTTAGGTGAAAAAAACATACTTCGGAATTAGTGTCATAAATAGGAACATGTAAATATGTGTATTATATACTCTTATGACATGAATTTTTTGACAATAACATGATATTATTAATAACTATTAAATGATCATATTTTATAGCTCAAGGTGTGAGCACTCTGACAAGTTACGTCTACTGTTAATGTCCAATTACTATGATGGAAAAGGTGACAATTTTGTCCAGACTAAAGTAACAAATGGTCTGACCTCTGTTGAGGGCAAAGGAACAGTCCAAAAGACAAACTGAAACTTTTTGTCATTTGTCTAAATATTTGATCTGTTTAAAGATTTTTCGAAGGCCTTGGACTTTTCAATTTGTAATAAAAACAGCAACCCAGTGACACAAAAATATCAGCAAAATTTTGTATGCCTTTTATAATACTGACCAAATAACTAGATGTATACTGGCTATCACAATCCCTTTTTGTTGTCAATCCCATACAGTTTAGTATAGATCTATTATTAATTTAATATAATAACAAACTGTAGGCCCTCCTTTTTCTTTAATAATTAACATCTCTATTGTTTACAACTAGACATTAGTCAATTCTTCCAATACACCACACATAGTGCAGAGGTAAAACCACACTTAGACAGAAGATGCATGACTAATAGAAAGGTCTTACATTCCTTAAATAATAGTGTGTTTACAATAGCTCATTTTACAGTTTAAAGAATTTCATTCAACAAGTAAGGAAGGTGTAAAAAATGGCTGAAATTATGGTATGTTGTTTTCGTTTTTCTTATCGATTTTTTTCTCTAAGAATTGTTTCGAAGATTGCTCAGAAATTAAATTATGTAGATATTTTATGTCCTTGTTTTGTGATGGATTGGAAATAGCAAAGATGACACATGCATATATATATATATCCTCAAATAGTAGATAGTTATTATTGATTGTTTTCCCCATAGTAGGTTATTGTTTTGGTCTGACAAAAATCCTTTTATTGAATCAAAAAGATTACAGTTCTAGGCTAAGTTGTTGATACTGTAAGATTTGAGTAAGTCCGTTAATATCCTAATTTGTCAACACAGATTTCCAATATATATCACAGTTATTGTTTTGATAGGAATGTGATAAAGTTATGAATTTTCGATGTTTTTGAGTTGTTTAATGGACAAATATTTGAAGAAGTATTATTTAGCATTGTTTCCTTTTACTTGGGGTTTCAATATTTGTTGGATTACTGATTTTCCATGATTGAGGATTACTCTTTGTATTTTGTTTTTTTTTGTTTTGTGGTTTTGCCTAAGTCTACATACAAGCCTAAAGAAATTTATATTGTGTTAAACAGTTATAAATATGGTTTTACATATATACAGGAACTCTATTGAAATTGGTACCCTAGGGATGATAATAAATCTACAAACTGTTTGTTTTCCAGTGGCGGATCCAGGGGGGGTGGGGTTCCGGGGGTTGGAATCCCCCCCTTTTTTTTGGCCGATCAATGCATTTGAATGGGAGCATATAGCTGGAACCCCCCCTTTTTAAAATGGCTGGATCCGCCACTGTTTTCCCCCTCATTAGTAATTCTGTATAATATAAAAATAAGATGTGTTATGATTGCCAATCAGACAACTGACCACAAGAGACCAAATTGACACAGAAGTTAACAGTTATATGTCACTTATAATACGACCTTCAACAATGAGCAAAGCAGATGTTTGCCAGTAGTCATGTTTATCATTTTTAAGCATTCATTATTTTGCAGTGGTTGAATTTGTTGCATCAAACAAATCTAAGTTTGCTTTATATAAATTATATTTGAGTGGGATTATGAGTTTTAGTACAATTTATATGATTGCTAAGGCCAAATAAAAATATATGTGTGGTTCCAGTAACCCTACCGTCCCTACTTTTTCGGCTTAAAAATAGCCTACCCTAAAGATTTTATTGTCATTTTTCATTAAGGCCAGGATTTTTTAATTTGTTGGTTTACGGATCCGCCGACCTGATTTTGCCGATTTCCAGAATAAAAATAAAATTGACTTTTCATGCTTTTTCATTCCCGCCGATCCTAACAAATGCATTATCCCTGAAAAATAAATAAATTATCCTTTTTTTATAAAATGAAATGCATTAATCACTAACAGAATTGATAACACTTTCTGTTGTGAAAAAATGAAACTTCCAGTTTACGTTTCTAAAAATAGATAAATCAATTATTAATGACCTTGACATGTCGTTTGGACAAATATTTTTGTGGAACGAAACCCGTGTTTAAAACCAATTACACAATAAGTTCGTTTCTCTTATTTGTCAACAGTCCGTAAGATGCATCTTTTCATAGAAATAGACTTGTCCAAATGTGGACAGGTGGAAGTTCAGGACATCAAGTTAAAGTACTGAATATTAACAGATCATTTAAAATTTTCTTGTTTCATAGATAATAAAAAAATTTCGTCCATTTGGATAAAAACGGGAATGCGTGACAACAGATTAACCCGATATTCTCATTTTTTCCAGTGGACGAGTCTATTACGTTTTTGACGCGTGTGTTGAAAATTATTTTCTTACCACGCTTTTACATTTATTTCTTTATCAGTTTTTGTTCTTGAAGATCATTATTCACCAAGTTTTCTGGAATTGATTAAGAGCTATGTGAATTTGTCTTCCTTTATGAAATTTAATTACGTCTTTGTCCGTGCACCCCCTTTTTTACGGGAAATTATTAGGCAATGTCATGCAATTTTTATTACAACTGAGCAATAATATTTCATTAAACTAAAATTTAAGAAATGATGACAAAATAGGATAACAAACATATTATTATAGAAAGGTGAAATATATATTTATTTTGCATATCAGTTTTCTGTCTTGAAAGATATTTTTTTTATTTTTTTCCCGACCGACCGACCCGACTTTTTCATGGAGAAAATCCGTAAACCAACAAATTAAAAAACCGTGGCCTAAGCACTGTTAAAGTCAGAATGTTGCTCCCATAGACTCAATGTAAAAAAAAAACATAAAATAAAAAAAAATCCCTACCCTAACTTTTTTTCAGATGTAACTGGAACCACACATACTTTTTTATTTGGCCTAATAAATGCCCCAGAATAGAATATAGTACGGGACTATGTTGAATGAGGCCCTAGTATGACCCATGTTGCTAGCAAGTAAACATAATTCCTGAATGAATGTTCAAGGTTCACAGAATCTATAAACTTGATGGACATTTTTCTATGAACCCTCTTCCAATGTCTGTTACTCTACTGATCATTACTTTATGATAAAGAGGGGTGGGGTGGGGGGGATTGGAGATGGGTGCTTACTTGGATTTTATTTTTACTAAAAATAAACTATTGCAGGCTTGGGAAAAAAGACTTTTACACAATTATCAGTACTTAAGTGGTATGATGACATTATCTATCCAAACATTCATATTTGTTGTCCTTTCCCCCATGTTCCTATGATCACTCATTGACAGTGTGGGAGATACTCTGTTTCATGCCAAACACTCATGATCACTGACTTAAAGGGGTATAAGCTGCCAATTTACGTTACGTCCACCTTACTAAATAAAATCTCAAATTGATGTACATATATAAACAAACAATTATTTTAGAATTAACAAAGTCCCACACAGGAAAAATGCAATAACTGCATGTCAATTGTGAACTGTTTCAATAGTTTTGTATATTTTCATTTGAAATATTGTTATGTAATGCATCATTTAGATTTTCTTCTTTATTTTTGCAGGCTTCTGTAACAACAAACGGTAACGGCCAAAGTGTGAACCCATTATACGAACTTTCAATGGACCAAGGTTTCTCCACATCTGAATCAAATAATTTAATCATGTCAGAGGAAATAGATGTTTCACAGAAATCCACAAAATCATCAAATCCACTTTACGATTTTGAAAATAATGACTCTACCGAGCCGTCTGCTAATCCACTATATGACTTGTCTGCCGGTGAAACTAATGGACATGATGTGGATTTACTTGGGACTGGAATTTCTGTTGTGACTGATGATTCTGGTGTTACCATGGAAACCGAGGCATCAAATGAAGGAGATAATTTATTGTTGAATACAGGAGATAGTTTAAAGTTCGAAGTTCGACGAGATGAAAGTCACGAAAGCATGAATGGAATTAGTGATGAGGATAGTGAATTAGTTGAAAAATTCAATGAAGCTGAACATCGGGAGATATTACAAAAACAAACTGAAAGTCTTGCACAAGGATCGGATGTCATACGTGAACAAACTGAGATCACTTTTGATGATCAGCCTGGAATTCTCATTACACAGGAAGAGGACCAATTGATAGAAACAAGGGAGGATCCAGTCGAAGTTGGGGACCAGTTGGTGGAAACCAGTCAAGATTTAGTCGAAGTTGGGGACCAGTTGGTGAAAACCAGTCAAGATCTAGTTGAAGTTGGGAACCAGTTAGTAGAAACCAGTCAAGATCTAGTTGAAATTGGGGACCAAAATGAACCAGAAGTTGTTGGAGATGTGCAAAATGACCAAGATATTACTGAGGAAACAGAAGAAATTGTAGAAATAACACAACAGGAAGTGGCAGCGGACACACAGACAGAACCAGAAGTGCCACAATATAGTGAGGAGTATGTAGAAACTGCTGAAGAAGAGGAAGATCTAAATCAAAATAATCAACCCGACCCTGTTGAGGTTGTGCCTGATACATATGAGATCGTGTCAGACACTGTTGAGGTTGTCACACAGGAAGAAGAATTACAAGAACAGGAAGTAGAATTACAAGAACAGGAAGTCATTCCTACTGAAGAATTTGAAAATAGAACTAGCAGCAGTTCATTAGAGGAACAGGTAAAATACACTTAATTAAAAAACACAGCAAAACGGAAAAATAAATTATACCTTAGATAAAAAAAAGAAGATGTGGTATGATTATCAATGTCGGCAACTCTTCACAAGAGACCAAATGACACAAAAATGAACAACTTAAAGTCACTGTAAGACCTTCAACAAAGAGCAAAGCCCATATCATGATGCATGATCCATGTCTGAACATCTTTGATTCATTTTGGTGACTGCCCTGCTAATTATTTTTGGCAAACCTTTGAGGAAAGCAATATATTTGTATAGTGTTAAACTAAATTTCCTGTCTATATTTGTCTAAGGATAAATTGTGTTACATTCTTGCATAAATACTGGTGAGAGAAAAAAAATTGTTACATAACCTGCTGAAAAAATTATGATTGGTCATAAAAAATGATTAATTTGATCGGCAAATCAAGATATAGCCTTATCATGTTCTAGAATCATCTGCACCTGATGTGATAACTTAAAGGAACTGATATAAGACGATTTCAAGCTAGAAATCAAAAATTATGTTTCAATTTAAATACATGTGTACACATATTGGTTTGAAATAAAAGATTACATCAACTACACTAAATAACTAGAAATATTCAGAATTTAGTTCTTTAAGTTTAAATGTCAACAACTATTGGGAATTTCATTAAGGATTTCTACAACAATTAGAAATTTAAAGAAAAATATTTTTTTTACTCTGACATATATTTCATTTTCTAAGGAAACTTTCTCTTCTGAAGTCTTATATTACATGTATGACTTATGGAATATAAAATATTTACATACTAGTATTTATTCTTAAAATAAATTATCTTTGTCATGTTAAAGTTGAAAAAACTGTTCTCTTAATGAGGCGGCAGAGAGTAAACAAACAAAATCAAACTCGAATAGTTTTTCAGTTGAAAATTTTTAAAATAAACTGCTAGTTTAGGGGAGATTACTCTAATTGTCTTGTGTGACTTGTGAATGTAAAATGGTATTTTGTAAGTTAAAAACACCTTGTAATTAATTGGAGGAGTTTGTCAATATGTCTTGTTTTCTTGTTATACACATTTTATGACAGAAATGACATAAAAAGTTATTGTAGTGGTATAATTACACCCTTTCCAAATAAAAATCTTTTTATGTGTTATATGACCTTAAATTATGACCTTCAGGAAGAGGTGAAATAAAGGGGAATTTATCTCAATAAATCTGATATTAACTTAATAGAAATTCTTTTGAAAAACTGCAGATTAAATGAAAACAAAATGTTGAATAATGAAAATTCATTGTTTATTGGTGATTAGCAAATTTACTAAAAATGCATAGATTTAGAAACAATACAATTATGTAATTAAGTCATGAAATATTAAAAAATACCAAAACTGTGAAGTTGAATTATTAAAGTCATTTATGTTATTTTGTCAAATAGACTTTTCTTTACCAACTTTTTGTAAAAATATATTAAAATGAAATATTTTAGACTTAAGAGTGGATCTTGCAATTAAAAATGTAAAAAAAAAAGCTGTTTTATTGAATTTTAATCTTCTACATGTATTTAGGTTACATATAAATCAACCAGTTTTATTTCCCTGAGCGTAACACCAGTTGTAAGTACACATGTGTATTACATATGATTTTAACTTTGGTGTACATAAATAATAACATATTTATAATTTAACATATGTAAACAAAATACGTAAAACATATATACAATGTAATTTATTATCTAATATCTAAAACAAGTATTTATTTTACAATCAAATTGAATTTAGTTGCCTATAATAAAAGTACATTTGGAGGCAAATGATACCAGATGGATATTATTGTGCAGCATTTTTGTGCCAATTCACAAGTAACCAACTATCCCTAGAACAAAGATTAAAGATGTGAATTGCCATTAGGGAGCTACCATTTGATTTTTATGGGGGGGGCTAGGATGAAATTTGAAAAAAAATAGGCAGGACAGGAATTTTGAGTAAAAAAAAAGGCAGGATGAGACACTTGCAAAAAAAAAAAGTCAGGACGACAATTTAGGTAAGAAAAAGTCAGGATAAACTAAAAAAAAAATGGCAGGACCGAACAGAGTGAAAAATAAACAGAGATTACAGCTAAAAAAAAATGCAGGACAAAATTTTTCATCCTAGCCCCCCCATAAAAATCAAATGATAGCTCCCTTATTTTAACAATGAAAAAAAGCCATGTTGCCTACTACTAAAAGGCCCAAATATGATTAAATGTTAAAACCAAATATTTTTCTGATGGTCCAAATTTGAATAGCTGTTTTCGTTTTGAACAGTCACAAGTAAAACCTATTAAACTTTCAAGAATATTTAATACCCATGCATGCAGGTTTAAGTTAATACAACTGAAGCTAACCTTCTTTTCAATTTAATTCTTAAAAAAACATCTTTTTTAAGTTTATTAAAAATATTAACCTGAGTAAGACTAAATGGTTAGAGTTATCCCTCTTTGGAAAAGGACAAATCTGACATTTGGTACATTTTCTAATATCAATAATTTATCAACAATAATATTAATGACTTTATACTAATTAATGCTAATCCATCATATTCAATTATATATTATCAGTAAAATACAGTCTGATTTGCAATATATGCAACCTGTTCCAAGTTGTTAAATTCCTATTGTGTATTGATACTTGTCGAAAGTTATTATCAGGAGAAAGCGATACCCTCTTTTTCAATTAGCATCAAACAATCTAACAGTCGCTGATGTTTGATGCAGAGTCAATGGCAATACCCTAGCAACAGGAATTTTTTGATAATTACAAACTTTTAGAGGCACAACTAAGGGTTTTAAAAACAATTTTTGGCTACAACAATGGCAACATTTCAAAAAATTAAAGTTTTTAATTCAAATGATGATTTTGTATTGTCTGCAAATATATTTTACCATCTTTGCAAATGCTTTCAATGTATATAACTATTCTGCCCTGCCTAGCTTAAAATGATTAATACATGTAATAAGATATAAGTTAAAAATTTTGAAAGCTCTTTATATTTCTAAAAATCATGCTTAATATGACTTTGCTTAAACCAAATGAAAGCAATCTTTAATAATACTGAAACAATTTACATTTATTTCACATGTTGAACATAAATACTTAGTAGGTAAAACATCTAGATATATTAATTGAAGTTATATTAAACATTGTCCAAAAAATTTATACCTACCTTTGAAATATCTGCCACATTTTGTGCTTTATTTTCATGTGCGTAGAACAAGATTGCTCATTCCTGGCAGTGCCCCATTGTTGACTACTTGAAGTGTGCATTCTGCAAGATACATAGCAATGTTTGGTGATTAGTAACACACCTGAGCTATAATTATTTTTTCGTTTCTTTCTTGTGTCCTCTTGCTTGTCTTGTCATTTGAGATTGGATTTATTAATATAAGATGGCTTCTCTTAGGAATAAAACTCCTGGAAAGTTGACAGCGTCCTCAAAATTTCAAGCATCTGCCACTACAACTGAAGAAAAAACAGAAAAAGTTAAAACAAATGTTGGGAAAGTTGACAAAGGTCAACCTTCTACTGGAAAGTCAGTTCAAACAAAAACTGGAAGTGCTCAAGCTCAAACTCAAAGTGTTAAAACCGAAAAAAATGGATCCCAAATTAGCAGGGAAAACATCTACTGAAAGTAAAACTGTTACAAAAGTTGAATCTAGTGATAAAAAAAGTGGAAAATCTAATACTTCGTTCTAAATTTCAGAAGGAAACTATAAGCACCACTAAAACTACCACAGTCACAGAGAAGACACAAGGTAAGAATCAGATAAGAAATATCACACCTCCAACTTTAGGAGGATTCTGTCCTCTCCACCTCAGTGACCTGTCCAGGGTGGAGCTGAGGTTGGGTACTAAGAGTGAACAAAACTGTGGACACAAATTTATGATGGTCTCAATGTGTCAAATAAATTTGACGTGCTATTTCTTTAATACATGTATCCAGATAGTTGAATATACTAATTACTATACCATGGAAAAATTATTTAATCTTTTGAATTCAATATTTATCAGAACTTCCGTGGTTAAATTTGAGGTGGGCAGAGTTGAGCTGATCAAACTGACGTGCAAGGGCCGTCAGTTTGATCAGCTCAAGGTCATTAAAAACCTCAATCATCACGAGCTGATCACTGTAGGGCAGTTTTCGGGAGAAGAGGAGTTCACTTCGAACCTTTTCTGGTAGGGGTGTGCACCCAAGCCATCGAGTACTCCATCCTTTTCATGTATTTTGAATAACAAGTAAACATAGTCATACCTTATCATATAACAGAATATACCTATAGCTATCATGTTTGAGCTATTTCACAGGGAGAGGAATATATAGTTTTGACAATTATCTAATGCATTATATCATGATCGACAGTGGTTTAAATTGTGTATATACATGATATATATGTGAACATGGTGAAAAGAAAATGAAAATTTGGGGGAATTAATTATTATGAATCTTTTGCCAGTTATTTCTGATATGAAATCTGTATAATTCCAGAAAGAACTGGTTGAACATTTTGTTGTTATGCATCACTCTGAAGCACTATTGTTTTCCTGTCTCCCACACTTATGTAGATTATTGCTGATAAGATAATTATCTTATGTCTTATCTAATTTAGATTCTTTCTGTATATTGGTGAAATTATGGCTTCTTTGTTATAAGAGTACAATTGAGTTTTTATTAGTTTTTTATGGCTTAGAATTCCATCTTTTGGTAACTGTGAGTACTTGAAGATTGGTACTTTGTGCCCTAAGTCTTTTTGTAAGGTAATGTTTTGTGAGGTTTTTGTTGATCTGATGAGTTAAACCTAATTCAATTGATTGTGATTGTTGCTATATTGTGTGCTGTTTTCCGGTTAGAGTCCAAATGTCTCACCTTTCATTCCAGTCAGCCTATTTATTAAGAATTGAACGATGGACAGTAAGTGCGTGAATTTTTCTTGCTACCTGATTGGAAGATATTACGAGACGTGAATAATCAAAGTTTATTGATTGGTTAGGACAATCCAAACCTAGTAAATGTCTTTCAATCCAGTAGAGTTTTGGATTTGTCCTCTCTATTTTAGCAATTAGATTTTACACAGGTAACTTTTATCTATAAATAGTCGAATCTTCTGGAGTAAACAACAACGTTAAACGATATCGTGTGACCTCAAGTGTGTGGTAAAATTTGTTGATTGATGCATGTGGCTATTCTAGTAAATGAATTAATCTACAAAGCGAGAGCACTTTCCATTTTCATCAGCTAAGAGTCGAATAGCCCTTTTTGAAAGGCTAACGCTTGTTATATATATCTGTCAGAACCAATCTAGTGCTTTAATTGTTCATTTGTTTTGGTCATGGAATATGCATGAGATAGTTTCAACTGGACATTAAGCATTCCTTTAATCTTACATTTGTCAGAAAAAAAGGTTTATCAATTTTATGTTGTAACCTTATTGGGTTGCAGTCTCATTGGCTATCATATTTACCTTAAATCTCATGTTAGCTATTTGAAGAAGTACCTAACTGTTTGAAAATAACGAGATCTGATTTCATTGCTCATTAGACAACTCCCATTAAAGACCAAATGACGAAACAGTTAACAATCGTAGGTCACTGTACATACTTCAACAATGAGCAAAACACAATAACTTATAGGAAGCTATAAATGGCCCCCCAAATGACATGAAAAAACAATTCAAACCAGAAAATTACATGCATTACAGATGAGTGTATAACATGTATAATGACTAGCTTAGTAATAACTTGATAGACAGATCTAAATAAAAAAGAAGATGTGGTATGATTGCCAATGAGACAACTCTCCAAATACCAAATGACATAGAAGTTAACAACTTTAGGTCACTGTATAGACTTCAACAACGAGCAAAACACACAAAGCATACAGGAAAATATGAAAGGCCCCAAAATGACAAATTCATATTAAACAAGAAAACTACATACATTGTAGATGAGTGTATAATGACTTGTATTCAACAAATAACTTGATAGATAGACTTCACTTTTGTCTGTACACACTGTTTGATTGTATCTATTCTTAGTTCACTGACATTAATTAATAGAATGTTCATATTGCTAGAAATTACACTCTACTGAAAAACAAGTGTGTGATTAGTTCACAAGCTACTGTCTAATGGCCTTGTACAACTTCTATTATTGAAATGCTGTTTACTGAAATTGTTCTACGATGATGTATATCTCTCTAAACAGTGCTTTGAAAAGACTTTGTTACTTTGTATTTATAAATATAAAACATGCAATGTTCTTAAAATGGCATGTATGATTAGAAATATTGATAAACTTAGAAGATACATGTACATGTATGAACAATACTGTGGATTCATTATTATTTTTGGGATTGCATTTTCATAGTTTTCATCTTACTTGAAACCACGAAATCAAATATACATGAACATTCGTACCAATAAAATTAAAGAAAACCACAGTACATATATGACAAGCTTTAGATTGCCATAGTCAGAAAAAATACATGTGACGAAATTGGGCAGAAGTGACCAAATACCTACCTTCAAAACAAGATTATACACACAATACATATGAAATAGGACAACCTCTGACAAGAGACCATACTTTTGACATTTACATACAAGTACATGTATGTGTCATGCTAAAATTTTTTGTTGGTTATCTCAACCCAAAAATAATGCATATATATACATGATATATTGACAGTCACATCCACAATCAAATTGGCATAGGATTAATAGTTTGTGGTTAATCATACAATGATTAAATATAAAATTTATAAATGTTAGGAATTGGCCAATTTCAATTGTATTTTGTAATTTACTTTCTGGAGATTTCAAAATTTAAAAAAATAAGTAATTCAATTGACTGTTAATTTGGAACTAGCTTAAAGGGTGTAAGTAAACTTTACATGTTAGCAGTCATTCCCAAGGTCAAAGGACATTGGGCAAAGGCCAGTAAAATTGGTTTTGTCCAGTAATAAGGGATATATGCATTGATGGACCAAATGACCAGTAAAAGTTTAAAATTTGTCCAAATCCTATACATGTGTAAATATCCTGTTAAAAAGACTCGTCCAGTTAGGAAGAATGGTTTACTGGACCAAATGTCCAGTTGATTTCTGAAAGTCTTGGGAACCCCTGAATGTTTAGAATTTTGCATAATTAAAATTTTAAAACAAACATTTCATTTGGTACAATATTATTATGGAGTCCTTTTGCAAGACTTCGCAGAATTGCTGGGGAAAAAAATCTGTTTTTCCAAAAAAACAGTTCTTTAGTTGTGTCTTGTGATTTCAAAGTCATCTGAGGAAAACATATAATACATGCCCTTTAATAATGTTTAAGTTATATCATTGGAGTCCTATTTTATTAGTTCAGTTCAATTTTATTCAAATATATGTAAATATTGTCTTACCTAAAGTTTAAATCTCTGAGCAGACGTTATGACAGAATAAGCGTTTTAAGATATTTAAATACTATATCTATATAAATATAAATAGTAAAAAAGCTGATTGTGGTCTTGTCGATAACTGTTAACTACACTATTCATTGGGTATTTAGTTGGACTTGAGTAGTAAAATAGATTATCGTATTATTAAACGGACCGTTAGATTTGAAGTCAAAGGTCAATCATATTCTCTCTATGGTTTTATTCATGGAAGTGTTTTTGGACATGGTGCAGTGAGCATATCCGTCAATATTTGGGGCATCGGCACCGGGGAGGCACCCTAGGATTATTTTGTTGGATTATTGGTAGAAATGGCAGGTAAATAACTTGTACTGTCTTGTTTACAGGTAAATTCACCTGTATAATTAACACCTTAGGCTTAGATCAAAATGATTGATAAAAATTTAATTGTCTATGTTTACCTCTTTTTTTTGTAATCTGTCGGAAATATTAGTATGAAATTGCTGACTTAGCTAATCTTTTAGATACATGTACTTGCATTTCTGTATGAAGGTCAATTTTCCCATTTTCAAAAAAGTAAAAATTATTTTCCTGAACAGTTTCTTTCACACACACACCTTTGTAGCTATATGATAAGGCCATATTTGTGCCTTTGTATAGTCACTCAAATGACCTCTTACATGAGGATTATCTTCCTTTCAAGTAGCTCAGTATGCTTTGGGGAGGGTGTCCAGGAGTGTCGAAAGGGCATAATTTCAGAAATTGGAATACTGCTGAGCTAATTGATGCAAAACATTTTTTCGATCAAAAGTTGGGGGGGGGGGGGGCATACACCCTCTTGAATTCCGAACTGGAATAGAGTTGCAATGCATTCTATTTTATGGTTTTACTGATTGTTGAAGGCTGAAAAGTGACCTATAGTTGTGAATTTCTGAGTCATTTTGTTTCTTAAAGAGACTGCAGTTGTCTCATTGGCAAGCATTCCACATTTTCTTATTTTATATGAACAGTTTGATTGATGGATTTTTGGCTGCTTAAAACATCTTTCATCTTATATGTAATGACAATAGCCTTGAAAAGGATGATTATCTTTATGATCCACAGCTCCTAACATAATACAACTTCTTGTAATGATTCCAGTTATATCTTTAACAGTTTAAGATGGGTGCATATTTTTGAGAAGGATTTTAAAAACAAATTTACTTTATACATGTACTGACTTGAAAATCTTCCGGATCCTCCTCTAAAAACTTAAACTGTTTTTTTCAAAGTAATATTAAGGATTTTAAGAATTCAATGACCTTAGACAGAGTTAAGAACTCTATTGCAACATACTGGTGGCATGACCTTGCCAACAAGGAAGTGAATTAGATATGCATTGTAATCCACATATAAGATTGGATATATGCATGATATAATCTCTTTCTTGAGAATGTTCTGAAGTGTGTAGATAAATAACTGTCAATTTAATTTCTTACCAGTTACAGGTAGGTTTTAAACTGTGAATCAATTAAAGTTTGCAAGCATGTATACTAACATGCAATTAATAGATATTCCATTTTGTTAAAAGATAAGCCATGTTATGTCAAAAGTTTTTAGGAGAATTTGGAGTTCATGGCAGATCTCTTGGCATATTGAATAGTAACCTCTACTGAGGTTTCAATAAATTTTTTGGGTACCAATTTTTCGTGAATTAAGAAATTTTGTAATTTTCGTGGATTTTAATATATTGATGGTTTAACTAAAGTTTTCATATACATGTACCATCTCCTGCCAAACATTGATTGGATAATTTTTAATTCAGACAGCATTGACCACATGCTTTGGAAAACTTTCTCTAGTCTAGTTTTAATTGATTTAGCAGAGATTATCAAAGATCTTCTTTCAACAACACATTACATATTAAAGGCAAAAAAAGGCACATAAGCTCGCACCCGCAACCCGCAAAATAGTGCTACTGATAACTAGCAAAGGTGCAAGATTTCTTGTCATTTCTTTTGATTTTTCAACAAAGTGTGGTTGTTTTGCACATATATTTCAATACTCATGTACTATAGGTAAGAGATAACATAGAAATGTGGATTGCATGACTCAGATAAATTTATTCAATAAATAGTAACAAATAAAAGTTATAACATTTCTGAGTGTTGATATTGTGCTAAGATTAGATAATAAAACAGATTTCATTGAATTCCATAATTAATTTAAATCGGGCTAATGTAGAGATTAACTGCACCCAAATAGGAGAAAGAAAAAAAGTTCTGACAAAGTCTCATATCACATGGTCGACGGAAATTAGGAGTGGGCCATTGTTTTGTTAAACCTTACAACCTTAAAAGAAAAAAAATATCTTGAAGTTGTCCTGAATGTACATGAAATATTTGCCACTGGACTTGATACTAAACACACACAAAAACAGCAATCAGCTAAAAGTCAAAAACATTAAAAAAAAAAAGCTTCTATTTATTTATCTATATAATAAAATTGTGAGTAATCTGAAAGTTTATTATTAGTCTGTCATATTTTTTCTATCATGCTCTCTTTTTTTTTTGTGAAAAGGTTTTTATTTTCACACATTTTAGGTCTTTTCACTACTGTACAGTCCAAGGGGTAAACTTTCAACACTGATATCAACAATAGCTTAAAATAGTTGTTTCTTAGACTTGCTTGTAAATTTCTACACAGTAACTCTAAAGAAAAAAGAAAACATCTTAAGTTCTGATGACGATGCATACTCAACATGTATGAAACATTTGCCACTGGAAATTACGCAAACAATTTTTAATCAACCCCAACATTATCCAATAGTTTTATATATATTTTTTGCCTAAGTCAGCTGATTTTTAATCTTTAACCTGCATGCTAAGTATATCGTGATGTTTACACTTTACCTTGATTGATTTCGTGTTTATCACTTGTACCGAGTTGTAGGTAAATGCTTATTGAAGTTTCACGTCTATTGAAAACTTATCAAGCAAAGGAAAACGTGAATGGAGTGTGTTATTGGCATAAATAATGTATTGAAGTAAAATAAGGTGAAATTGAATTAGTTTAAATAGTGTTCTTTTAAGAAGAAAGTGTATTGAGGTTAATCCTATCTTGCTTGTGTAAGATTAATATTTTGGAAGGGTTTTTAAGCAAAAAAAATATAGATTTCTTTTCATATTTTGTGTTTTTATCCAAGATTTATATTTTTAGATGAATGACTGATAACTAGGCCAGTAACACCTCAAGTTTAGTGCAAGAATATATCATCATTCTGTCTGTTTGTTTAATCAGAAGATTTTCCTCTACTTTCAGTCTTCTCCATAACATTGCATAATGTTATTTATATATATGATCACAATAAGCAGATGTGGTACGATTACTAATGAGACAACCATCCATTTATAATTCTTATGAAAAAAACAATGACAATTTTAAACAAAATAGCGAATATGCTTTTACAAGAGTTGTCTTTCTTTGAGCAGGTTCTTTGTTTACAATCTATGTGAAATGGGATCAAGTTACATACAGTTGTCAAATCTCCACATAAGGTGGGAGCTTTAAAGCCTCAATATTTGTTTCAATTTTCTTTTGAAATTTACATCTGAATGCCTGAGCACCAAACCTTCATCTAAAGAACAACAATAAAGGTGGTGTTCCATTGTTTCCTGTTTTGTCTTTGTGTGTTTAGGAATTAGATACCAATGATGTCATGGATAAAGCATAAACTTTCTTGTCTTAGTAAAAGACATATTTTCCTTCTTTATATTTCATTGTTGTCATCTTTACAATGTGTGTATAACTTACCTTACTGATAAAGTAGGTCAAATGTCATTTCCTAATGACCTTGAACTCTGTTGTCTGCTCAGTTCCCTTTGAACCAGTCTCTTCCAAGTGGATTTTGTACTGATCACTGAAGATTTTTCATTCCAACAGCATCCTCGATAAAATGTATCTATAAACCAGTTGACTCAAGTACATGACCTCTGCATGAACAGCAGTTCAACTTGACCTTTGGTGAACTTTTGACCTGTTCAAACTTTTTGTAAATTGCTTTTGGTCTTTTCTATCACCTTATAATTCTACAATTTATGTTTCTTGTATACATATAAATTTACAACATACTTGACTGTCACATCTGTCGCCCTGAGTTAAATAAAATTACCTCAAGCTGTTGTAACGATGCAGATATGTCAATTTTACCTAGCAGAAGACTATCTTTCTTGAGAATAGTCCTGATCAATACTTTGAACTGACAGAAGACGATCTTCCTTCAGAACAGTCCTGGACAATGCTTATAGATTTTTTTTAACAAATATTTAATATTGATAAATTAAATATTTACAATTTGTCCTCTTGATTGGAGAATTTGTTTTTAAACTGATAAAAATCAACAGTTACAACAGATGCCTAGGAATATGTAGCTATTTGACCCTAGGGTGTCAGGGAGCGTGGTTTTGTCCGGATTAGTGTCATTGATATAACTGTCCTGTAGGGATACTGTGAAATTTGGATTATTATTGCTTACGTTTTAACATAAATAATATACACTTGTATATTTGAAACTGTAATTTGGATTTATAAGATCTGGAAAATATTGACATTATTTTGACGGCAGACTAAATATTTGCACATTTAAATATCAGTTTATTGGTTTGTGTGCTTAAAACTGACTTTCGAAAAGTTTTCATATACTTGTGGAGTATCTACGAGGATTTTCCGATTAAAGAGGGATTAAGTGGCCAAATAAACCTATCGACAAATCTTGCCGTTCTTCAGCTTAAACAAGTCATTGGTTGAAGTGTTAATATTTCTAATTGGAGCATTTATTTAAATTCTAATTACGATTTAATAATCTTCAAAACTAGTGAAATAAGCAATTAAATAAAATACAATTAAATTGGATTGAAGGTGAACTCTTATACATGCAGTAGTTTTTCTTATCCTTTTTCCAAATGAAAGATAATCACCACAAATTATTCTACTGAAGACAAAACAGGACATTTAACAAAAGAGAAATACCCCGATTGTTCTAATTTTTGCACTTGCAGTGACAAAATAGTTATATGACAATTTAGATTTATGATAACAGTGGGGTTTTATTGACACAAGAGAACTTTTTAAAAAGACCGAAGTTAAAAGAATGTGGGACATGATAATTTCGTATACGTGGATTTCTGTTGTGTAAAATATGTAGAGTAAATCATGCAGGCGACAATAAAGAATGCGTCTTGGTACACAAGCTATTTGCAGCATTTTAAGGATAAGGATACAAAATCGTCAAAGTTGAACGTAACATTTGTTGACCTAAGTAAAGGTAGGGTTCATTTGAAAGTTTATTCTATGGGAAGGTATAATTTTCAAGTTTGTGTATTTGAATCTTTGATCATTATAGACAGATAGTATTTTCGTTCCTTCTTTCTCTTTCTTGTTTTACTCTTCGAATTGATGTTTTGGTAAAAATATTTGGAAACAAATGTTTGAGCACTTGATTAAGAATTTTGTATCTGGTTTTGATTTATTCATTTTACTTCCTTTTATGCATAAATGGACTAGACATTGTAAAAATGCAAAATTCCTAGAAACAGAAAGTAGTTGACTTTTGATTCATTTACACATTGGACAGCAGAAACTCCTCCAAAGGGAATTAATATATGGATATTTAAATAAATAAAAGGAGATGTGGATTATAGGTAAATAAAACAGCAAACCAAAAAAATTAAAGTAAAACCATATAGTGGTATAATTTGGGTATATAATTTAGTCTTAAACAACAGACAGGTTTGACAATATGACAAGCCTTCAATTACCCAAAGTCTAATATAAATGTTGAGAATATGTATCTGACATGTCAGAGGCTGTCCAAGATGTGTTAAAACACAAAATGTATCCACAAATTACAATACATAATACAATACAATACAATATTTTTATTTTCTAAATTAAATTAAGGGCCCATAAAGAGCATAACATTAATTACAACATGACATAAACATTACAGAGTGATTAAAGAAACATTAAATAATAATTCAAATGCATGAGGAAAGAATCAGTTGTCAAGGGACAAATTGACATAGACACTATTATTGAACTAAAAATTAAAGTAGATAGCCACTGAAGAAGCACCAGTGATACTGAATGTCACATTCATATATAGGTTACAATACACCATTAGATTTTATGGGCGCAGCCATTTTATGAGCATAACATGGTATTCAGAATTAAAAGTATGGCTTATCCTGATTGGTCGATATGTGCGCCCGTTATTTTTTATTTTTAGAGACTTCGTGCACTCTGCTTTATACAAAAGGCAAAATAAAAATTATTCCGTAGCCCTAAAGGCACTGAGATGACTTTTCAATGCTAGGACAAGACACCTATTTTTAAGGGCAAAATTGATAGGCATGGGAGATAAGTACAAAATACGCTAAGAAAAGCAACGCGAACCTATATTTTTGGGACCAAAAAATACTGTCCTAATAACTTTTCTTTGATTCTAGCAAGGTTTCGTTAAAAAAATCAACTTTCTAAAGTCTGTATCTCGAAAAAGGCTACCATTGTCGCCTATGGGGAAATTAATTGTTTATTTCAATCTATACAGCATCGACATTTCTTTATCATATTGCTCAAAAAGTGTCAAAAACAGTCATTTTACTTGACATTTGATGTGAAACCGTATTTTTTTGTGACAAATGAAATATTGATTATCTAGTTTTTAAGTTATAGTCTGTTTCGTATTTGTATTGTGTTTTACCTTTAGAAACAAGGGTGGGCTCGACTTTTGACTTACTGAGGAACGAATATGTCAATTTCTGAAGTTCTGCTGATTTGTTCGAAAAGAGTAATTACACGTCTAGAGTTTGTGAATATAAATCGATTTTTAAACATAACAATCTCGACCCAAGTGCTGTTTTCGAAATTACCAAATTCAGCGAAAATGTGCGGAAATGACCCCCTTCGAACATTGAAGTGTTCACACGAATAACAAACTAAAAGAACAATAATAAGCATGCCATTTTGTAGTTAACAAACAGTAATCGATGTTAAAACACAAATATTTACACATATTCCATATTTTGAAATGCTATAGTCTGTTTCAAAAATGTACTTTTAGACGAAAATGGTTTCATTTAAAACGGTTGTTCAAAATTCACCGTAGTAGTTACATATTGGATTGGTTTTGGTATCAATATAATCAGTACTTGATGATATATAAAGAATCATTGGAGAAAGTGGGCATTATCTTACGGCCCTTTTTAGCAGTACCGCATTTACTCAAAAAAAACAGATTTTTTTTCTTCACATTTTTCGACTGGGGTCACCTCCTATAAAAAATTGTGAAAATTCAGAGAGTAATGTCAGAACGTTTTGAAGATGATTTATTTGTGGCATATATATTTGTGCATCTAACGCACTATGAATTGCACGATACAAGAAAGTATTAAATACCGTATAGGTTACAATACACCATTAGATTTTATGGGCGCAGCCATTTTATGAGCATAACATGGTATTCAGAATTAAAAGTATGGCTTATCCTGATTGGTCGATATGTGCGCCCGTTATTTTTTATTTTTAGAGACTTCGTGCACTCTGCTTTATACAAAAGGCAAAATAAAAATTATTCCGTAGCCCTAAAGGCACTGAGATGACTTTTCAATGCTAGGACAAGACACCTATTTTTAAGGGCAAAATTGATAGGCATGGGAGATAAGTACAAAATAGGCTAAGAAAAGCAACGCGAACCTATATTTTTGGGACCAAAAAATACTGTCCTTATAACTTTTCTTTGATTCTAGCAAGGTTTCGTTAAAAAAATCAACTTTCTAAAGTCTGTATCTCGAAAAAGGCTACCATTGTCGCCTATGGGGAAATTAATTGTTTATTTCAATCTATATGGGATACCTGTATGATGGAGTTAAACTACTTCTTGAATATATGGGAATAACCCTATCTTACATTCTTTCTCAAAATGACAAATAAATATAAAAAAGCGCTATACATTTTTCCAAAGAATTATATATTCAAAGCCTCATAAATGAAACAACTTTTTTTTTAAAGAAAATGTTTGCAAGAAAGTAAAGATGCAATTACTTTGCACTGTTACAATTAACAGATATCTGTAATTATTTACATCTGGTCACTTAATTAACATGGTAATTAACTTGATCTAATCAGACAACAAATTAGTCTCAATGGACATGTTGCATAGCATACATAAAATGGGGTTGCATCAGTTGAATATGTGTTTTCCCTTGGCTTAGAGTGATTTCTGAAATGTATGGGTTGTTAAAATGTCAATTTCGAAAGAAAACTGGTACCAACATTATGTTGGACAATTGCATTCTGGGAGTAAATTTTGT
Source organism: Mytilus edulis (assembly GCA_019925275.1). Taxonomy (NCBI): domain Eukaryota; kingdom Metazoa; phylum Mollusca; class Bivalvia; order Mytilida; family Mytilidae; genus Mytilus; species Mytilus edulis. Next base: position 35,501,878 of record CM034351.1, read on the forward strand.
GAGAAGGATTTGTGGAAATTTCAAACCTCTGGTAGGTGATCAACAGTTTATAAATTTTAGTTTTACCCTTGTCCGTCTGTCTGGAACCGTATGTCTGTACGTCATCCCAAAGTTGGCTTCCATTCTCTAACCCTTGTCCATCCGTCCGGAAGTATGTCTGTACGTCATCCCAAAGTTGGCTTCAATTCTCTAACTTCAGTTTGCCTCAACCAAATAATATGAAACTTATACAGATCAAGTTTGAATTTTGGGGTAATAACAATTAACACACAAATATAAAGTCATTTTGGGAGTAATTTGATTTTTGGCTTGCTGATTATTATAATGTGTACCAAGATAGAAAAATATGATTGATTGTCACTTAATTAATGTCCAGTTGCACACATTTTATGTGCATAGTAATTGAGGACAAGATTTAAATTAGATATATATCATTGCTTTTCTACAATATGACTGCATTGAAATAATTTAAGTTGCCTCATTACAGTAGCCTAATGATTAAAAATCATGTCAATAACTAAAATTTTGATATTTTTATACTTTCAGGAACTGGGGGCTCAGTAACTTCAAGTCAAAGGTAAGTTTTAATGATCATAACAGAAGATTGAGGAGAAATGTAATTAAGACAGTCACTCGGACCCAGCAACACACAGAAAGCATCTAGATATTAATTTCTCATTTAAATGTTTTCTCCATGTTCTTTATATGTTTCACTTTTTCCGTCAAAAAAAAAAGAAGTGTGCCATAATATGGCTAAGGGGTCTAAATGTAACTTTTAAAAAACCAGCTAACAAAAACAAAACTTTTTTTGTCAGCTATCATACTCCTTCAGTAAACCTAACCTTAAAAAGTAACATGCAGGCATTGTTGTCTCATCTTGCATAACAAGAAAAGTAACAAGAGATTAAGAAAGTATACTAATTCAACCATAAAAGATGACAACGTGACATAAATGTAGGTATGTTCTTTACGTCCATGATATATATTGAAACTAAACAGATTTCACGACTACATTTACACTCAAAATCAATGACATTGTTTAAAATGAAACCAATACGCTCCTAGTTACTGAGGCTTTTTTGTTGGTATTTGCATAAACGTCAAAACATCATTTTCTTAAATGGGCTGTTTTGAACTTTTCTCTTTTTATTTTTTTTATTTTTGGTTCTGATCTTTTCATAGATTCATAGATAACTTAACCATATGCTCATTGTTGAAGGCAATGTAATGTCCTGTATTTGCATAGATTCTAATTAGGTCTTTGGACAATAAATGTCTAAATGGCAATCATACTACATTTTCTTATGTTCAAGTATGCATTTATTAAATTATAAATTATTGTGATCTTAGAAAGTTAATAAGACATGTCAATTGAAACATTCATTTTTTGTGCTGATCTACTGTTCAACAAAGCCACTATCAAATTCAGCCTTGAATTTTACAACATGCTTATGCTGAAAAAAACATATTGCATATGAGTCATATCATATTTAATAATACAATACAATATGTGTTTATTTCAATTAAGGTCCTTCATGGGATACTTTACTGCAAACAAACACACTTCCATGATTAATGTAGTGATGTACTATATTACAAAATCAAACACACCATTATTTTATTACTGCAAAATTAAACACACCATCATATGTGTTGAGCAAGTTAAGTTGACTTTTCAAACTTAAGCTTTTAGCAGGGCTGATCCTCAGAAGAAACAATAAATTTTTAAGTTCATTAAGTATCTGCACTTAACATGTTTAAGTTTCTACAGTACAGAGTCAAAGACACACATTATATTGCAATTGTGCAACATTTTGTGCAGTCAGTTTGTCGAGACTGCATTAATCTTAGTGATGAAGAACCATTGATGTAATGTAGTATACATGTATAAAGCCTTCTTTATGAAGTCAACTTAAGGTTTTTGTACAACTTTATTATAATTTTGAATACTGTTGATTCATGATTATACTTATGAGATTCTTATTTCTGGAATATTTTGTGATTCATAAATTTAGATGTCAAAGGAAACTTAAAATTCCAAATTTTTGATTGGCTTCAGTGCAGAATTTGTAAAAAAAAATACTGTATATGCGATTTAAGCAGTCTTTCTTCTATCAATGGGATTTGGAACTGACCAAAATTAATTCTTCCATAGTACATGTAATATAAAGTATCAAACAAAAAAGTATTTAAGTATCGTTGGCTATTTGTCTGAAATTCTAAGTTTGTAACAAAAATCTTCCATTTTAAGATAAATCTTTAGCATTTTGGTATTTAAAAAGTTGCTGGAAGTCTCTGTCAGTATTACAGCAAAAATATGAAGGAGAAATAGCTGTTGAATTCATGTCCACGGAATTGACTCAATTTTAGAAATTTGAGTTATCCGATAGTCAAACAAAGATTCAATTTTGTACATAAATTTTATTCATGATCACTATCTAGCTCTTGTCACATATGTATATTTCATGTGTGTTTCAAATATTACATTTATTTTTCAGTGGTGTAGTAGAGAATGGATTTGATGAAGGCGTGTTCAGAGAGTCAGATAAAAATGAAGAAGAGGTAAGCAAAATTTATAGAACACCAAGCCTTTTTTCACGCAGAAAACATGACTAACACTTGTCCAAATCATGCACATAGGTACACTTCTTTTTGCCTTACCCTGACTGGGGCACTATTCAGTTACCTAAGTGTAATTAGGGATGTACTGAAAATGCACGTACTCTGAACAAATTTATTTCGTAAGAAGTTTTCCTTTACTAATTTGTTTATCCCAAAAAGTAAATAAAGTTACGTCAGTGACGGTCACTTTTCCTGACCTCAAGCAAAATCAGTGCATTGAAAAAAGTTACCATAGTATTGTATATAATCTTGGAAATTTATAGAAATGTATCATTTTACATTGCTGTGCACATTTGATACTACTTTTTTATACCCCAACGTATATAGTTTAATTAGGCTGTTGTTTGATTTACCAGTCAGATTGCAAGAATCCTGTTTCTGAGAGGTGCATACTGTTGTCTATTCTTAAAGATTCCATCCATCCCTTTCCCAGATGTCAAATTGTGCTTCTTTCTCGTTTACACACTTCTTGTGCAAACATTCATACCTAATTCCACTGGGTACGCAAAACAATAAAGAATGTTTGGAGTTATTTCCCTTGTGACCTCAGTCCTTTTTTCCCCCCATTGATAAATAATGAAAATACTGTAATGAGCATTGTCAGATTATGTGAGAAATGCCCTAATAAAAATATACTGATTACTGTACCGATTTAATTAAAGCTACATTATAAGTATCATTAATTGATAATACACTAGTTCCATGCTTTAGATAATAACTGGGAGAAAAAGTTCTTATGTCAGCAAAATATATCAATGGGAAAGAATTGATATAGTATCTAAGTTTATGGCACACTATCCGTATTGATACACACTTCAAACAAACAAACTTGCAATAAGGTTTGCTCTGTGTAGAAGTCCTTACTGTAATCCTGTACTTCGGTACTGGCATGAAAATACGGATTTTTTGTGTTATTAAAATTTGCTGTTACAAAATGATAGAAATTATTATAAATTAAGGAATGTATCTCCCTCATGCAAAGCTCTGATTCCTTCTACGGATTTGGCTATACTTTTTGGACCTTCTGGATTATAGCTCTTCATCTTTTATATAAGCTTTGGATTTCAAATATTTTGGCCACGATCATCACTGAAGAGACATGTATTGTCGAAATGCGCATCTGGTGCAAGAAATTGGTACCGTTAATTTTATTGAAGCACATTAATAGTAGCACAGTTCCTTTGTTTTGGGTTTTTGTCAAGTTTATATAGAAATTTTAAAGCATTCTGCCATTCATACTCAATTTGAAGCACATATACATGTGCTTGCTCAGCAAAATTGCACTTTTTTTTTTAAGTACATCTTAAATTTTAGGACTTGCATCAAAACATTTCAGAACTGATCCAGGGTCAACATGGTCCCAGAAATATATTAAGCAGCTCTTGTTGCTCCTAAACACCTTTTACAACAGTACAATAAGGTTATTGAAAACCATGTTTTACATAGGTGACCCTTTAATTTTAGTAGAATTGAATAATTTAGATCACTTGAGCTTTCATTTCCAATGTTATTTTTCTGAATACAGTTTATTAGTCCCTTTGGATACCAGTGCGTGGGGTTTCATAGTTAGATCATGTAATGGTCATTTTCCTATCACAAGGTCGAAAATAATATCCATTTGTTTCCACCGTTTCCTTTTTCTTATACTGTAAAATCAGAAATTATTGCAAGGTTTTTATTATTGCGAAAAATGCGACAGAGTTGTAAACGAAATAATTTAAACTCACATTTTAAAATATTTTATATGAATTGTACTCGATTTTTCTCAAAATTGTAAAAATTAAAATCACATTTAAGTCTAAAATTACAAAATCGCAATAATAAATGCACGCAATAATTTCTGAATTTACAATAATCAAATTTAACATAAATGATGAATGTATACTTTATATACTTGAATGGGTTACTTAGTTTTACTATAACATGAGAAGATAGATGTTCTGCTTTTGAATTTTTGTCTTCAAATACTCTATTCATTGGCAGATTTTCTGTAAATTCAGAATCTATCGTGAGGGTTTTATTGATACGTATAATGCTATTTCATAGGTGGGTTTTGCAATAATGAGAACTTACATTCTGATAACTGATACTGTTGTCTGTATTCAAATTTTCCTGAAATCCCAATGGTTAAATTCTTGTTATTGTTTGTTCTTTGAAAATCTAAATATTAAATGCATGCAATAATTTCTGAATTAACAATTTATTATGAATGTATGAGAGTAAATTTAGCATAAAGTTTTGAGAATTTTTGTTTATCGTTACAGGTTAGTTTCGATCAGATGTCTTCAATTAGAAATAAATTAGAATCAAACCAGTCTGATGAAGTTGTTAGAGAAAGGAAGAAATCAGTCCATGAGGAAATAGCCAGTGCTGAAGGTGGGGAGTATGAAAACGAACCAGTCAGAAATCCAGACGTGGTACGGGAAAGTGATAAAGATATCGGAGCCGAATTGCCAGAAGTGGGATCGGCTCAGAACATTTTGCAAAAATTTAAACAGATTGAAACTACAACTAAATCATACAAGAGGGAGTCTACACCACCTGAAGCCAGAGTTGCAGGAAAAGTTGAATATGTGAGCGAACCAAAAAAAGGAATTGAAAATGAACCCCAGAAAGTCGAAGGGGGTGTTTTCGAGAATGTACCTACGAGTGAGGAAGGTGTGGTTCACTCATATGATGCCCAAGAAGAGACCCTACCTGAAAAGGGATCTGCAAAAAGCATAATGGAAAGGTTTAAGCAGATTGGAACACAATCAGGAGAATCAAATCAAGGTCGAAGGGAACTGACACCAGATCGTAACACAAAATATGAATATGTCAGTGAGCCTCGTTCTGTCATGGAAAAATATGAAGGAAAAATGGAGTCAGGTATTTTTGAGAGCCAACCAACAGAGGATCTCCCAGATATAATTCGATCAGGCATGCAAAATGAAGAAGCTTTACCGGAAAAAGGAACAGCAAAAAATCTAGCATCCCGCTTCAAAGAGATTAGTGATAAAGCAGGAACAGCACATGTGTCAGAGAGAAAAAGGGAGTTAACTCCAGATAAAACAGGAAAAGTGGAATATGTCAGTGAACCAAGATCAGTTCTTCCCAAATATGAAGGTAAATCGGAAAGTGGAATTTTTGAGAGCAGTCCCGAAGGCAAAGAAGAAATTGTTAAATCTGACGTGCAAGTGGAAGAAGTATTGCCAGAAAAGGGTGCAGCCAGAAATATTGCTGCCAAATTTCGTGAAATAGAATCGTCTAAATCCCCTTCACCATCTTCTACTCCCAAACCCAAATATAAAGAGGTGACCCCACCAAGGGATGATGTTGATGGAAGAACAGTAGCAGGAGTTCTAGAGAGTACACCAACACAGCGTGGTGATATAGTCAAAGGTTCAGACGGGATGGAATTCAAGGAAGAGGAGTTACCAGAACGTGGTATGGCTAAAAACCTGGCTAGTAAATTTAAACAGTATGGACAAACACAAACTTCTCCTGCCTCAAGAGGGAAGAAAGAATTTACACCACCTCCAGATAAAGGAGGTGTATTTGAAAATACTCCAACGCCATCTTTACAAGTTGAGGTCAGGCAGGCTGAGAGCGGTATTTTAGAAAGCACTCCAAAACTTAGAGACGATGTCTCTCGAGAAGGAGAAGCATCAGCAGGAGATGTTGAATTCCCAGAAGAAGGCTATGCAAAGAATATGGTTTCTAAATGGAAACAGCTCGAAACAAGTAGCGGAAAAAATACACCCTCACCAAAACACAAAGAATTCACTCCACCTAGAGATTTCCCAATGTCGCCCAAATCCCCCGCTGGTGTAAATAGTAGTGTGCAACCTGGTGACCTACCTGGGCAATATCAGGAACAAGGAAGGCCAAGTGTGTTTGAAAGTCACCCACAACATTTGTATGGAGTGGCCAGAGAAGGAGAAAGTGATACCCTGAAAGTATGCCAGAGAAAGACGCAGCCAAATCTATGGTAGAGAAGTTCAAGGCTATTCAAGAACAAGCCAAGAAAGCAGGAGAAACTCCCAAACCAGTATCAAGAAAGGTTAGTCCACATAATTGGCACTGAAAGACTAGTATGGAATTTTAGAAAGTTTATCACATTTGTTAATCAAAGGTGCAGTTTTTTGAAAGGTGTTTTTTTCTCACAAAACGTTTAGATTTCACTCAGTCATATGTCTGAAGTTTTATGGAGAGAAAAAACTATAACTATTTGTTCTTTGAATGTTTTCTTTAAATTCAAAAATGTTATAAACTTTCTTTGGTCAATCTAGATTTGTTGTAGAAATTGATTTTGCAAACATTTTTGAATATTTCTACTATACAAAAGTTGTGTTTCAATCAAAGGGATGTAACTCCAAAATTACAATTCTAGAAAATTGTTGCAAAAAGTTAATTAAAAATGTTTGCAATTCAATATTTTTTTTATAGATATGATTTTTAACGCATGTTTTATGTTGTAGCATGGTAAAGACTAGTAAATTTTAGTTGCTGAATTTTTTTCAGTTTTTATTTTTCTTTAAATTTTCAGAAAAAGGTTGGAGTTCTTTTTAGAAGAGAGGGCGACAAATGAATCCCAGATAACTGAATATTTTGTATTTCAGCATTTTCCCAAAAATTTTGTTTGTTTATATTTCTCATCTTTGTATGACATGATTTTAATATCCTAAATATCCTAGATATCCCCCACCTGAATTATGAATATTATATTTTATTTAAACAGTCGACCATAGACTTAAAAACTTCCCTTAACATTTTATAGGTGAACTAAATTTATGAGGCTAAAATGACAAATTTTTTGGGAATAAAAAATAAAATTGATCTATTGATCAATAAAAAAAAATAAGGTTGGTAGACAAGAATATTTATAAATTTTGAGGAAAGGCCATATTACATTACATATATAGTTAATAATTTTGATTGTTTGAAAATTCATTGTTGAAAGTTTGGTTTGAACCCCATATGTTGACAAACTTTACAAAATTAAGATGAAGATATATGTTGGTGATAAATAAATTGGTAGAGTTTACATAACATATAGATTTTGGTTGACAGCTTTTCAGATAAACAGATAAAGGTTAAAACTTTTCGTTTTATGTAAATCAGAAAGTACATTTCCCTATTTTCAACAACAGGTAGTATCAGATGTCCTAATTTCTTTTTAACTACAAAGTTTTGTAAAAGTTACACCCAACACCTATGATGGTTAATTGGAGTAAAATGTTTGACATTTTAACCCTGGCTTAAGTTGTATGTAGATTTCAACAGGAAATAAGAAACAAATTAGTCATTTTAATCTTGAGGACTAAGATTTCCTTGTTCTTTCATTATAGTAGGAAATTCTAAGTACAATGGTTTGTAAATTTATTTTTAAGTTTTTAAATGTGGTTTAGAGATTCTTAAAATATTTTCTTTTTTTTTTAATGCTACTTATAATTTAAACACTGAGTTTTGTAAAAATTGATAAAGAAAGAAATTACCTTAACAGCAATACAGTTAAATAAATTATTAATGTACTTACCATTGAAGCAGACATAATTAAATGGAAACCATTATTGCTTAATTCTCATTAGCTGCTAAAATTAGAAATAATAAAAGAACGACTTTTAGCATTTTCTGCATGCAAATAGTTTGCTTGTTTTAACATGCGTTTTTTGAATCGTTGGTGCATTATCATGCATTTGATCGTTCATTGATGTTCACAGTTGTGTCCGTGTTTGTCATTTGTCGTGTGTACTTTTGAATTGTTTCCCCTTTACATTACGGCATGCACATTTGTCATTTATAGGATTCTACTGACAGCGGTAGTTCTCCTGTTGAGGCCAGCACTAAGGTTTGTTACAGAAAAAATACTCACTATGAAAAAACTTGTTTATCTTCTAGCATGAGCTTGTCAGAATACATATTGTATATAACATGACCTCTGTTTGATAAGCATTGGTTATAAGAGATTTGTGACTTTTTTATTGGACAAAACTGTATGCAAGACTAAAGATTCATACAGAAAATTATATACAGGAAACTTAAAAGTGGACAATGTTAATTTGGGATATGACTATCCCTCTGAAAATGAATTTATATTCATGGTTTTCAACTTTGATCTTTACCATGAATGAGAAAGACTTTTTGGGAATTTAAGATAATTTTTAGATAAACAAACTCATTTTTAAGCATTAACTTTAAAGACCAACAAAAAAGGTATGGTTTGGCTCATGCAGAATTGTTTGAATATGCTTATGAGAATAGGGAATATTAAACAAAGTTTGCTTGCCAGTAAGTACACATATTATACATATTCTGACAGGCTCATCATAGTTATTTCAGTTGCCTCCTTTTTCACTAGATAAGTGAGGCTTCAACTATTCATCAATAGCTGTACTTCCAGCAAGATGAAATTCATGTTAAAATTCTCAGTTGCTCTAGTCAACACTTTACTAATCTGTCACATTGTTTATGCTTGCACGTTGATACTGTTAGTTCTTAGTTGTATTATCCGTAGACTTTAAGCTAATATCCACACTACTAACTTTAGCCAAGTTCACACTAACTGCTTTAAAAAGGCAACATTCTGTTCAGAAACTGTTTTATTACAATGGGAGATAACTCCTGTGTTCCTAACATACTTCAAGGGAGATAATTCAAAACAGTTTTATATTGAGGAAAGAAAGAAGTGCTATATATAATATTCTCTTTGTCTTGTCATATCAGTCTTCTACTTCTAACTTCCTGATATAAAAGGCTCTTTGTTTTCAGACTTGAATTGAGTGATCTTTTGTTAGAAGGAAATCTTTACTTTCAACTTGTACCGTATCATGCTGATTTTGTATGTGTTGTCTGTTTTCATTAAATCATAGCTTTGTTGTTCTTTCTGCAAAGTTTCGTCAATATATGTCAACATAAGTAATTTGCCTTCTCTGTTCATATTTTGTTTCAAAAACCATATAATGCTTTCTCACCTCTTTTGCTGTTTGAAAGATATATACATATAAACACTTATTTTCAATTCAAGTTCAATGCATATTTTTGTTTATTTGGAAAATAGTCGGTGTATGTAAGGAATGTCATAGAAAAAGATGGTTTAGATCTATATAAATAGGTTCATTGAATTGAAAGGGTTCTAATTTGACTTTGAAAAAATTATGGGTTTAAACTTTTAATTTAGCTGGTTTTGAATTATTTTATGAACATTTCCTGTACCAAAAATCAGGTTTAGTTTTTGCCTCCACCAATAAAAACTGGCCATCAAGATATAGGCACATCAGCTGAAGTGGCTTTTAACACCAATGCTCAGTGATGTCATCAATGTCCAATTGAAACCAATTAACTAATAGAGAATTGAAATAATATTGAAAATGTTTGAAAAGTATATTAGATAGTTTGAATAGAGAATTATTAAAATCAGAAAATGGTAGGTGTTCGATATGGAAGAGATAATTTGTATTTTAATTTGTATTTCGGGTTTAACGTTTACAAATGCATTTTATACTCTGAAGTATGAGACAACTAATCACTGATTATGAAATAAGATAATGATTTACTTCCTTAATTTCTCATCAGGGTACTTGTATTTAAGTGTTAGTGCTAGTTGATTTCAGGAGAGAAATGTTAAATGTGAAGCCCTATCTACTATGGAAGTCTTTTGAGGGACCAGTTGTTTTCTTGTTTTTGGAGGGCAGGTAAAGTCAAAAGTAGGCTGAGCTTTTTTTCCCCACAACCCATCATGAAAGAAATATATGGAAGTCTTTTTTCTTACATAATTCAAGTTCCAAGACCTTTCTTCTGACCAGGTTTTACATTTTAAAGAAAACATAGGCCCATTAAACATAAGTGATACTGCGCTCAATTTATTTATTGCTTGTTATTAAATATGTAATTACGTGACACCAGGTTCTGTATATAATGAATTATAAATGATATCATTAAAGTCAAAAATTTGCATAAGTATTTTTAATGTAGTTGTAACAACTTTATCCCGCAATTTAGTGTGTGGGTGTAAACTTAAGACCTATATTATATTTAAATGAATTTTAGTTTTGGTAACATTTGCATGAATGAACATAAGGATCAGTCACCCATTAAATACCTTAAAATTGATTGTAAATGTATTCAAAATGGTCTGACTCATTTTAAATGTATACCCTTAGGAAACCCCATCATGATAATCAATGTACATTTCAAAACAATTGATTACCCATGTTTAACAATGACAGGAAATGAATTATACAATTTTGAAACAGACCAGACAATTATGGTATAGATTTCTTTTTAAAAATGGGTCTGGCCTCAATATGATTCACTTCAAAGTGATTGACATTGTGAGGGAAAATCTCATGATGGATTAGTTGGTTTAATTGATACCCCTTAGAGGTGCCTCTTGTAAAGTGATCACATTTCTTCAGCTGTGTAGTTTTATGTCAGAGTCAAAGGAGTTCATTCAAGGAGTTCATAGTGTGTAGTGTTTTTGTGCAGGATGAGTGCCATTCAAAAACGTGTACAGGTTTGTGACGTTTGTCTGACCCTTGGTGGACATTTGTCTGATTTTTGTCTGCTTATGACATTTTCATAACATAATTGATTTCATAAATTTGAATATTTTCATTGTTAAAATTTAAATTTGAATTTAAAGTTTTGAATGGTAAAGAGGTTAACGAAAACAGATGGAAAATTTACATTTATGTCAAAATATGTAGAAACCGAAGTAAATATAGATCATTATAAAGAAATTTATCATCTTATTTTCATAATACATGAATTATGTCATTTTTATACCATAATTAACTAGTAATAAATGTATATTGCCTTTGACATTTGGACATAAACTGCAAGATAATTGTTAACAACCCAAAGATTTTATGGACAACTATATCTTTGAGAGCTAATTATTTTATTATTTAATGTGGCCTTGTCAAGAAGACACTGGTCAAGAAGTAATCAATTATTTATTCACATGTAAATAAAAGTGGTTTTGCTAGGTCCCATTAGGAGGTTGTAAAGGTCAATTGTCAGGAAATACATGTATCAATTATGCAAGTATTTATGAGAGAATTATTGAATACAAGAAGGAGGAAAATTGGTCTTATTAAGGATGGGTGTCTTTGTTAAAATCGTTGGTAGTGGCAGATCCAGAGGGGAGGAAACCCCCCTTTTTTGAAAGATCAACGCATTTGAATGGAGACAAGTTGGAACCCCTCTTTATCCTGGGTTCTTAACCTCCCTTTTAAAAAAAGATGGATCCGCCCCTTAATAAGATTAGGAGTCTTTTGTATTAAACAAAATGCAGTAAATGCAAAGATGATCTATTATGCAAATCCGAATCCAGGTCCTGATGGAAACTTCTGCATACATTGTACATGTACATCCTTACTGATATACATCCTAATAACCTTGCTTTCGTAAACGATAAATTGGTGGATTAATTTTATTGTGTTACTTTTTTGAAACCTTGAGTATGCAAATATTTGGCGAAAACACGTTCAAAATTTTTAATTAATAATCATCTATTACAGACCCCACTGTAAGAATTAAGCAAGAAGATAAAACTCATTTAAGATTAGGTCATTTGTGATGAAGTTTCTCAGCTGTTTCCATTATTTGTCATCAAAACCTTGACCTGTTTACAGCTTTGTTTATATTCAAAATAGGAGACAGTGTGGATTCCATAAAGATATTGATTTCACATTTGAATAATGGAATATTGACAATCGCTCAAAGTTCATTGTCCTAGGGGGAAATCCTTTATAGCTGGGGCATCAGCTGATTCATAATGACAAAGATTCATTTAGATGTATCAAGAGCTGAATCAATAGCTAGACATAAGGTATCCAGCCATCCTAAAATAGATTGATTGTGATTAGGATCAATAGGCTGTATCTGTAAGGGAGAAATTGATCTGAATCCGGATCCGTCATTTACAGAGGAGGGAGGGAGGAAATTATGACCTGTTTTATTTGAGTTTTCCTGTTGTAGGAAACAAAGATCATATCTATGTATAAATATGACTTAAAACTGGAACATATCCATCATGTATAAATATAGGACTTGAAAACTTGAAAGATTTGAAATTTTACAATTTTTGTAGTATTAATTTGAATCAAAGTTTTGGGGACTTTAAAGAATTGATTTAAAAAATGAAAAAAATAGAAAAACTTTGAAAGCAAAAAAGTCATTGTAAACAAAAAGATGAAGAAGTTCTACATTTTGATAAACTGAAAAAGGGGGGGGGGCATGTCCATCAATTACTGTCTGAAATAAGGTTGGCCTGAATTTTTCTGACCTTGACCTCACATTTTAGGATCTTTGATAATATGATATTTTTCTGATACACAGTGGTTACACCTATATATCAAAGACTTTTGACATAAGATTCAATCATTATAAATCAGTAAAATTACTGTAAAATAGGCCAGACATGTGTTCTCTCTAGTTAAAATCGTGTTACACATATTTTTTTCTAATTTAAAGCCAAATGAACTATGTTGGGGTGAGACAGACAGACTGTTCATGCATGATATGTCAGAGTATCAGCTGATTAATCTCCAATGTGAGGTAAATCAGTTTGACAGTATAAACAAAAACCAAAAATATATGGATGGCTTTAGGGACAAATTGAAAAAAAGCTTTTAATTTAAAGTTCAGATACATTTAGTATAAATTTATCAAAAATGTCACTATTGGGTCAAAATTTATCATGTCTGAAACTGAAAGATGTAATCATGTTTAACCCTTTGAAAAATGTGAGAATTTTTATCATTGATTCTTTTTGTTAAAAATAGGTGTCGACTCTCCTTTGACACCATTTGCGAGTATGGTCTCGAGGAAACGATGATAGTCCGTCGGAAGGGGACGATAAATGGCTGACCCGTGTTAAGAGAGAGCCATATCTCTTGCACGTTAAAGACACCCTTGTAGATTTCGAAAAAGAGCAGGCTAATGCCACTTACAAGGCAGCACTCACCCGCAAAGTGGAAAGGGATTAATATAAGTTGCAAAACTTGTTTCCCAATCCACTATAAATAAATATGTTTAAACTAAACTAAAAAGGTGTCGACTGCTAAAACATACTGGTAGTTCTTGTAACTGTTCTAATGCATACCTAAATTTTTGAAATGTGTTTTTTCCACGTTTTTAACATTCACAGATCATTGTTTCTGAAGTTTGGGCCACAGAGAATGTCTTATCAAATTTATTGAAGCAACTTGGCCAGAATAATACATAAATATTATTATTTAAGATTAGGCTCATTGGTGGGTTGTGTTGAAATTTATAATCTGAATAGAGGAGGCTAGAAAACACCACTCCAATAATATTATTCTCTAAGATAAGGTTCATTGATGATGGGTTAAGTGTTCAGGTTAATTTCTTATTACATCCAACAAACGTTCTTGTGATGGTCAAAGGTTGTTCCCCTTTGTGTCCGATCCCTCCCTTGACAAATCATATTCATTTTCGATATCTATTTTGTTTCTTTTCTGTTGTGTAGCCTTTCACTGCTAAGGAATGAGGTAAAAACCACACCCATGCAGTTCTATTTCATCTTTGATGTCTATTTTGTTGTGTGCCTCATATATCCTTCTTAGACTGCTTGGGTGAAAACAACACTTTGTAACTCAATCCCGGACATACATTTGTTAAAGTTGAGCTTGGTAAACTTCTATTCTTTTATCTTTTGCTATGAAATATAATAGTTAATGCAATTTTAGATGCATATCATCTCCTTACCTTAATATATTGGGGGAAAATATCAGAATTTAAACTACATATTGATTTTTAACTTTTTGTACTCTCCTTGTCTTTATGGATTAATTTCTTGAAATAATCTATAAAGTTATTAAAATTTATGAGCTCATATATCTTTATGAGTGCATCAACATCTGTTGCAAACTTAAAACTGATAAAATCTGTTTATAGATAATTCCTTATCTAAAATACCTCTGAGAACATTCCTCATCATGGCTACTAATTTTTTTTATAAATATTAAATTTTCTCACACTTTTGTGTCTAAACCTTAAAATTGAGAATTGAAAAGGGGGGATGTGTCAGAGACAACCACTCAACCAAAGAGCAGAAAACAGACCAACTAGCCACCAATGGGTCTTCAACAAAACTGTTACTACATACAGGATTATTTGTAGTTCCCACATAAAGCCCAATTGCACTAGTACTTTTAAGTTGAATGTAAAATTTAATTTCCCATTTTATTAATGGTTTGAAGCAATTTTTTGCAAATTATTCAACAAATTTAAATCCATTCAGGAATAAATTTAAAAGTTTTCTTCATCAATAAATGATTTATACATGCAAATGTCATGCCATAAATTGAAAACCACAATCTATTTGCAAAATATTTCAATAACCTTCTTAAGGGGATCTAGATTGATGTAAAGGCAAGACTGTTTCTGATAAAGTTCAAAGTATTTTTGATATTGCTGGATTGCTGTCATGATATAATTTCTTTTTATATTTTCATTGTTTTCTTTTCTTATTGGATTGCACAGGAAATTCTAAATAAATAAAATTTAAACAAAATTTAACTTTGTATTAGCCCAACCATAGCAGAAGGGGGATTAAGTCACTTAAGTCGGGGGGAATAGGGTTTTCTCGTCTGTCTGCACATCCATGGGTTCAGAAATTGGTTTCCATTCTCTATTTAAGAAATGCATAGCGTTTTCAGCCCCAACACCCCCCTTTGGAATTTCATTTTATTAAACAATTTCTGTCTGTGAGACTACCCATTAAGACCCTCTTTCAAACTACATATATAAATCCTGTAAAAATGCAGACAGAGCTTTGTTTGACCCTGTTCATATTGAATTCCTGTACTGAGTGATGAAAGTTTTGACATCATACATGCAGGTGTCCTACCTGTACAGGTACAAATCAAATACACACCTGTCTTAATTAACACACCTGATACTTTGGTTAGGACAGAGGAATGTACTAGGAATGTACTTAATGGTGAACAACCTTGGTAATTTTGCATAAAAGACATTCATGATTCTAAGTTGACTGACAGTTAATGTTATTTTAAAACAGAAACTAAAATGATTTCTTTGAGGATCTTGAAATTTAATTTAACCATATGTCCTGAGTGTGATATGAAGAAAACACATGTTAATAACCGTTATGTAAAAAGAGGGCTTAGGTAATGCCATTAAGTGAAGAATCATATGGGTCACATTTGAAACTCTTGCAGTCTGCACCAAAAACTTTTTCATCTCTTAAAAGTCTTGAAACTAAATATCAAAACTTGTCCTCTTATACATGATATACATGATTTATGTCTATAAGAAATTTTGAAAATTTATGTAGTTCGAATTAATCATACTTTACTAGTATGTGGCATAACTGAATGTTGCGGACTTCTCTTGCAGTCAAAACAATTGACAAAATAAACTCAAATTACATGAATTACCTCTCTGCTAAGGAACTTGACTTAAATACAAACTATGTCTCTCATTTCATCAGTAGGTTTAGGTTTTTTGTTAAAAAAGAGGGGTATCTATATAGATACTGCCAGACAGTTAAAGACCAACTATGCGGTTTGGGCTTTGCTCATTGTTGAAGGCTGTACAGTGACCTATAGTTGTTTATTTCTATGTCATTTTGGTGTCTAGTGGACAGTTGTCTCATTGGCAATCATACCACATCTTTTTTATACTGTTCAGCCTTTACTTGTGGGGAGGGCCTGAGTACCATTGAGTACCCTAGAGTACAAATGTGTTGATTTTTAATCAGTAAATAAAAACTTTATTATTAAACCCATGGTGGGTTGCAGAATCCTCTTAAAAAATTGATGAGTCAGCAATAAATGAAATAGTATCAGATTTAATCCAAAATTCCTTCTTGATTTAAAAGGTTAACTATTTTAAAGTGCTATAAGTGTTAAAGATAGGATCTATTTTGAAGAGGTGTAAATATGTATGCCTTTTAAAAATATTGATGGTAATGATTTAAATTTGTCACAATTACGATTGTGTCTATTCACAGTGGCATGAAAATTGATCATAGTGAAATATGAATTGAAAGAAATGTTTCATTTCATTAACTTGAGACCATTCCCTGACTTCTATGTCAACAAGCTAAAAAGTCCATTATAAATCTTGATTGCTCACCATGTACAAAAAATGTACATAACTTTGGTTTATGTGGTTAAACATGACTTGGTATTTTACTTTAGAATGTTTTCATTTCTGACTTTGTACTGAAAACATTTTTAACATCAGATCTTAATCATAAGATAAGCACACCCATTTTATGATTAGTTTGGGTTACACATGGGTTTTACTGTTGTGTATTTGTTGAAGTGTTTATTACATAAGGAAATTCCAGTCATATGTTTTACTCAATGCTTTTTCTATGTTCAGGTTTTCATTTTCTGTTGATGAATAAGGAAATTTGAAATGTTTTCTTCATTTCTTGTAGTCCACTTATGCTACAAACAAGCATTATGATTAATGGTCATCAGATGTAATCATGTTGTTTTTGTTTTCAAAAAGGAGTGTGGGTGTTGTTTGGTTGCTGTCTCTTTTCCTGGTACAATTCCTTTACAGTTTGTGTGTAAATCTGTTTTTCAGTATGTCAAAATCCTTTATAAACAGTTTGCATATGTGCTGGATGGTTCACCAAGGTTTACTGGTTATGTGAAGTGTGAAATATCACTTCCTATCCACAATCCAATAAAAATTTCAGTTATTAAACAGGAAGGAAATTTTAGTGAATAATGAATAGAGCTTCCGCCCCCTCCTCAACCATTGTTGCAGTTTGACTGTGTACTGACTTGAATCAATTAAATAAAGCTCACATTGATGTATTGTTTTTAAATTACTTTTTTGATGGAGGGGGATAAAATTGAAACAGTTGCATCTTCAAAACTTTCATAATAAAAGAATCTGTGATTCAACATCTTCATAACACATATAAAGAATCTATTTTTTATTTTGAATTCCGACTTAAAACTTCTAATATAACCTCAGCATTTCCATAAATTTCACCATAAAGTATTGTGAATTATCTCCCCTCTTTTTGAGTGGGTTGCCTCCCCTTGACCACTAACTACAGAGTTTTGCATTGTAGATGTTTGAAAGCAGTACAGAGAGTGTAAGTGTGTCACCCGTGTTACTATTAATAACTTTCTTTTAGTTTTTATAGCTTTTGTTGTATAACTCTTCACACGTAACCATGTGTTTTTTTTTAATGAAAGTTCAAATACATTTTCTCATTTAACATTTAACATTTTTGGCATCTTTTGAAAGTTTGACTGATAAACGTTTGATATATTAACATTGCAAGCTTATTTGAACAAGATTTTTGTCTCAACTAGTTGATCGTTTCAACAATCTGTTTTTAGATAAACCAGTTATCACATCATTCCATCTTCTCTAATTATACATTAGTTTGAAAAATTAACCATAAAATTTTGAAATTTTATTAACCTAGTCAGCTAGTGATATTTTACAATTTAACCCTGATGAATTTTTACAATTTGAACTTTCATTTATTATACTATGGCTCATCTTGATTTTGTCATTTACATATGCTCACTGTGTATAACGTACTGCCCATAAAATTTAACCTGAGATTTCTTTAAAATGTTGTTTCAAAAATTTATCCAATGAAAGGGAGGGTTATTTCTTATTTAAAGGTGAATGGGGAAAAAACAGCATATACAATCTAATAGAAATGACACATTAGGAACATTCTATGTCTTTTACCATCTATTTTGGTCTTTTAAATTTTCACAATTTGTACTTTCTAAAAGTTTTGCCCATGTTGTGCCCAGTCTCATGGTGGGCAAGTGGAATAGGCAAATATCACTTGAGCTGTAGTTTATATTCATTATTTAAGTGAAATTTGCATGATATTGTCACACGATGCCATTGTATTTCAGATATATTATCTCTACTGCTTCAAATACTTACACAATATTGATCCAACGATGGGGAAATATTGATAAAAAATTGCTGTGTAATCATAAATTTGAGATCAGTGAATGTAACTTTTTACAATTAAATTTCATTGATCTTCTTTGTTAACATCAAATCGACTCGTCTCATTGGCTGAATAGAAGGGATGATCAATTGCCAACTTTTGATATAAGTTATTCAAAAATGAAAAATGTGCTTTATTTAGAACAAAAATATTTAATTAGATATTAATGTAGATAAAAAAAATGACAATACACACGCACGTCCATGTGATTGATTCAGAACAATAACAGTCTAGATTTTTTTTTTTTTTTTTTTTTTTTAAATAATGAAGAGAGATTAAAAATGATAATACGCCCACACTTCCTTGTCCATTGTCTGTTAAATGATAAGTTGAATTTAGACTGACAGGTGTACATTTCTGCATCAAATTATTGCCAAAATTTTAAATGATGCAGACTTGTAGTGTATTGAACCAGTGAAAGTTCAGTCAGAATTTAAATTGTCTATTAATGTGGTAGTGATGGAATCTATTCTATTTATGTATGAAATGCATGTGCATGATATTGACAAGGGTGATGGCTGGAGCAATGGCAACAGTTCTGTAAGCAGCGGACCAATAAACCAGCATGAATTGGAGCAGTTGCTTTCTTAGTTATTTCTTTAGTTAAATATAATCATATATAGTTTCAAGCTTTATTTCTGTTTTGTATTTAGAAATGCATATTTTTTGTTGTCTTGTCTTTGCACGTTTGCTGAACCCCTTCATTCTGAATTAACTGTTGCTTTAACATCGATGATTCGAAGATTCAAATTGATACATAACAGTAAATTCCAAACAATTTTTGTTTCTTAACCAAAAAGGGAAACAATGAATCATCTGTTATTTGGTTAATAATTATAAGTGGTTTAGTTTGACTTTCACCAAAATTTGGAAAAACAAAAGAAAACTGTTTTGATTAAACATTGAAGGGGTTCTGCTCAATAAATTTTGAAGAAAACAAAAATTGAAATTATCTCCCCTGTTAAATAATTCAGGGGAAGTAATTTCAAATTACATCAAATTTTGATTTTATCAATATAAATAATATATATATCTTATAAATTAGTTTTATCTTTTTTGTAATTTATTTTGAACATAGAAATGTATATATAGGATTAAAAAGTAGCTAAATTATTTGAAAGGTTGTTGAGAACAAATTTATCATCTGCATTTTGGTTATGAAGAATGCTGAAAAAAGATTATTTTTGAAAATTAATTCATTTTCTGCATGGTAGGCTGGTTTTGATACTGCAACTGCAAATTACTTGAAACTTAGATAGCAAAAACAAAATATAAGAATATGCCACTATATACAGAAAAAGCATTTAATCTGATTTTAGAATCTTTTTTTGGCAAATATTTGAAACAGCAGTCATATTCAGTGATAAAAAATCTTAGATTGATGAAAATTTTAACGAAAAAAAAAATTGCAGTATAAACGATAAGATATTTATATCAAGTTTGCAGTGCAGTATCATCATATCATATGAAAGTAGAATTTTGAGAGAGAAAATGTTAATTAATCATGCATGGCTTAACATGATTTTGCTTGTTTTATTTACTGACTTTTGTTTTTGCACAGCCAAAAAAAGGGTCCTTTGTACCTGTTCAGCTTGAGAAGTGTGCCGCATGCCAGAAAACCGTGTATGCAGTGGAAAAATTGGAAATGAATAAACACATCTACCACAGAGCCTGTTTTAAATGTTCCCATTGTAAATGTGTACTAACGTAAGATAATCTTTTATTACCTCCCTTATTTGTATATATTTATCATCTTTTATACAAGGGGACATAATAAGTATTGACTTGACTGTTCCCATATTTTTTTATGGGAAACCAGTTTATTGTTTACCATTTGTAGGCTAAATGTCAGAAGGAAGATGGACGACAACAGACAGAACACAATAAAAATATCCAGAAAAGCATGGTTGCATGAACAATTTCAAAACAAACGTTAATACTAATACTTGTAGAATGAGAATTGTTTTACGATTTTTATGTGTTTGTTGCATGTAATGTTTCTCAATTTGAATTGAGATATTGCGGTACAAAAATTAAATTCATCTGTCAATTATTCAGTTTAGATTAAAAAGCTTCACATTTATTTAGGTAAGAGTAGGTCCTTCCTCA
Source organism: Mytilus edulis (assembly GCA_019925275.1). Classification (NCBI taxonomy): domain Eukaryota; kingdom Metazoa; phylum Mollusca; class Bivalvia; order Mytilida; family Mytilidae; genus Mytilus; species Mytilus edulis. The sequence goes on from CM034351.1 coordinate 35,522,594, forward strand.
ATCCTGTATATAGGGAAAGTGAGAAATACACAAATTTCCAGCAGACTCTTTCTTCCAAGAAAGACAACTCTTGTGACAATTCATAGTACTGTAACATCAATATGAAGACTACTTTTATCCCAGATACTGCCTAAGTACAGTTACACATTATTAAGGGTTGTTTATACTATTGCTATGGTACTTCTCATTTTAATTAAATACACATTTAATTTTGGGTTTCCCTGCCTCTGTTCGCTAAAAAAAGTAAAATGCTAAAGTATGGATATTTACTGTATGCAAGTTTCATTTTAGTTGCGTTCCAACTTCATCTTACACAGAAAAAAAGACTAAAACAAGAAAACTTCTCTAATTATTGTAAGGGGAAATACATCTTGGATTTAAATTTTAAGAAATGTAGGGCATTAATTGAAAAATTCCAAAATTTATTCCTGTAAAAACTATTTTTTTGGAATCATGTACTGTGGAGGAAAAGAAAGTTTTATAAATAGTGTTTTGTGGGTAATTGTCATCAAATCTTGATGGGTAGAAAGAGGAAATATTATGCATGCGTTTTAAGAACTTAAAAATTGATTATAAACTATAAACATTTTAAGATGTTTGTATTTATTCTTTTTTTTTCCAACAGGGCAAAAACGTTCTCAATGAATGAGGGGATCATATTTTGCACAAATCATTTCAAACAATTATTTGCCAGGAAAGGAAACTATGATGAGGGATTTGGTCGTCAACAGTACAAGAAAAAATGGGTCGCTGGTGAATCCAATGAGGAACAATAGTGCTTAGTGATAGTTATATTGCTTAATTTGCCTTCATTTTGTTATCATGTGTCATTTGTAAAAAAGGGAGATAACTCTATGTAATTTGATCTAAGGAAGGTAATTGATATTTATCTTCCTCTCAAATTTCCACCTTCATCATTAAAAAAAAGATAATTTGTGTTTATATCATCTGTATAAAAATAAGTTATATATATATATATTATATATAGTCAAAGTTAAGGTTTGAAATATTAAAATCATAATTATGTTTTAAAAAAAATATTCTTATTTTTTCATGAAATGAAGGACAAAATTACATAGAAAATACTTCCTTAGTTTTATGTGATAAAACTTTATTAATAGAACCCACCTTTGTAAAGATTTTCATTTTCATAATGAACATTCTCCTTTTTTCCTTAGTGCTCAAATAGTTAATGTATAAACTTAAAAAATGTGTTTTTGTCAAATCATGAAATTAGATACTCATGTTTAGTTGAGAATATGTGATCATTTGTGAGTGAGTTGGAAACACTTGCTCTAGTCAAGAGAGATTTTGCGAAGTTTCATATGATAAAAAGCACAGGAACAAAATTTTTGTTAAATATGATTTTCTGTTTGTTTTTGTATGTTTTTATTGTACTGCTTTTTTGTAAATGAAATATTAATGGGAAGTGAAGAATATATGTGTATTTATAAGACTGATTCAATCAATCTAAGATTATTATGTAATTATGAAATATGAAAAGTATAAGGCCGAGTTTATTATACAAAACAACTACAGCAAACAAAAGTTAAAATTAAATTGAAGAATGCATGGCATTACTCAATGCCACATTGCATAAGTGTCTTCAAAAAAGCATTAATAGTCTATCCTATGTTGAAGCAATTTTGTTTGTTAATTAAGGTTAAATGATAAATAGATTATTTCAAAGTTATTTAATTCTTATCACAAACTATATTTAAAAAAAGAATATGAATTGCAAATAATTCTTCTAATTAAAAATGAAATGTATGCTGCTGACATAAATTATTATACATATATATAGAATGAAATTCAAAACAGTGTAGCTGTGGCCATTGATTGACACATTAAAATCATCCATTGACTGGGACAATTTACGTGAACGTTTGTCTGTAACGACCACTGTTCACGACGTAACTACGATAGCTTTTAAACTGTGGGGTCACCAAAGGTTTCTTAACGCCTTTAATTATAAAATAATTCGAAAAATTAATCAGGAATAACCTTTGTGTTTTGATTTATATAATTGATATAAATCAAAATATCGTGTTATTTCTGATTAATTTTTCGAATTACTTTATTTAGGTGTTGAGAACCTTTGGTGACCCCATAGTTTAAGTGTCTTTAAAAAGTACATAGTGAGCATTGGTCGTTACATACAAACGTTCACCTAAATTGTCCCAGTCAATGGATGATTTTAATGTGTCAATCAATGGCCACAGCTACACTGTTTTGAATTTCATTCTATGTATTTTTGTATTAATATTGAACCAATAATTATCTAAAATATTAAATGTGATAATAAAAATTTTCAGAACCAAGTTGAGAGACTGAAAATATGAAATGAAATATTTGCTGATTAAGGGGAGATAAATCCTAATGATTTTTAGTGCAATTAAAAAAAATGTACAGATTTATGATTGGAGTTTGTGTATTTGTATATTAAAATGACATTTGTAGATATACAGTTGACTATGCAAAAGCTTAATTATTTATACATACATGTAGCTTTTATTTTGTAATCTTTGTTTTGTAACTGTATCAAACTTTCCAGTATTAAAAAATATAGAATTAAAAAAGTCTTCTTTTTGAAAAAAAAATCTTAATTTTTCATATTTCTTTATCAAAAATAAATACAAAGATCTCCTGTTATGGAAATAAATAGTGTATGCATTTTTGTCAAGCATTCAGTTCCTTCTTTAGTTGATATCTTCAGATTTTCTTCATGTTCGAAATTTAAGAAAAAAGTCTCAGAAGGCATCATTCAATGATTTAAGTAATTTGTTTAACAGATCTATAGAAGTTTGCTTTAAGAAATCAAAGAAATTCCTCAGGTTTTTGTATTTTTTAATAATTTTGCACAAAAAATATAAAAGTTCTTACTTTTTGATCAACAAGTCAGGCATAATTGAGTGAGTGGATACATAAAAAGAAAATGAGTTGTCTCTTATTTTAACCTGCAATTCTTAAGCTCTTTCTACAAACATGTCAATTAAGCAAGTACTTTTTGGTAAGTTATCCCTGCACTAGAAAAGGACAATGTTATCAATGACCTTGCATACCAGATTTTGAAAACTTTTTTTTCTCATAAATACATAATGTATGAATGAATTTTCATTAAGTTGGGAATTAAGTATGTTTTGGAGTAAGATATTTAATACTTACCTTCTAAAAAATATCTTGGTATTTTTATTTATATATAAAACTGGATAAAACATAAAAAGCATAATTGTACTTATTAAATAATCCATTCCCTTTAGTGCTTACAATTTATCCCCAAAATGACAACAACTTTTACTATAGTTACCATAGACTTGCTAGAAAAATATATATGTTAAAAGAATTAGGAATTTCTAAACTGAAGCTTGTTTACCAAAATTATCTAAATTTGTGAAAGAGTTGAAAAAATTGAAAGATTTATTGTTGTTGCATCATGTCTCAAAATACAACACGGTGCTTTATGCATGTAAACAGTTGTCTTGGCAATAAATTTATTAAAAATCATATGCCTTTATTTTATTATGCCAAAATTGGTTTCAGCTCACCAACTTTACTTGCCTAAACCAAATGTTATGAAACTTATACTTAATGCTGTTCTTGAGTTATGTCCCTTTGCAACGTTGTATGGCTTTGGGGTCTCATTTGTGTCCCATGGACACATTCCCCACTATTTTATGATTATTATACTAGTGAAATCTAGTATATTTGTTAAGACAGAGACGAAACAAACCAAAGAGACTTTCAAACTCACAAGTCTAAAATAAAATGACAAGAGCATGGCCAAGATGAAAAACACTAAAAGACAACAAACAGATTACAAAACACATGGAATACTTGAAACTGAGCAGCATGAAACATACTAAAAAGCGGGAGTGATCTCATATGCTCATGCTCCACATGTGATGCACATGCAAGTACAAACCATGCAAAGTCTTAGTTCACTAGACCATGTTTGGGGAATGTGGAATTGGAAGTAATTAAGGCAATTTGAAGATATTGTATCTGTGAGACAACACTTGTTATTAACCTCACTCAAAATGAAATACATTTGGATTTCCTAGATGACAAAACATTCTTATAGACTTAAAATGTAGTTCTTATTTTGTGTATTTCACAATGGGAAACATAGGGGTTGCTTTCTGGTTCGAGTATATATCATTTCAGAAGGTATAAGTCTTGATGCTTCATAGGCAATATAGGAAAGGTGTACTGACATAAGTGGTCTCTAAACACATGAACTCCAAATGGAGTTTTCGTTAGTAGAAGCCATATTATGTGTTATGTGTATCAGCGGGATAAAATATAAAAGCATAGAAATATAGAATATATGCCAATACACATTAAAGCCTGGTGATGTTTTATAACCTGACCGGTTTCGATCCAAAAAAGACCTTCATCAAAGGCAGCATGGTTGATTAATTAATCTATATAAATAGAGTGCAAACATTAATCCACCATTCTGCCTCTGATGAAGGTCCTTTTTGGACCAAAACCCTGTTAAACATGCCTGGTTGTGATGTACAAGATCACACATCATCTTGTTGCTCTACCATCTAGCACTTTACTCCATCAGACTAAAGAACAAGAAAACATCATTCACACACCTTCAGACATATTTACATGTATACATCCGAAGACTCCTACATATTTATGTCAATGCCGTACATAACAGAGGTGGCATTCAGTTTTTTCCTTGTCCGTCTGTATGTACGTCTACGTCCAATAATTGGTTTCCGTTCTTTAAAATGAGTTTGCCCCATATAAATGTCATGAAACTTATACACAATGCTTATTACCACTTAAGGTGGTATGGGTGTCTTCCTCCATCTTGGATTGTAAAAAACAGAGAATCAAAGGTCCAGATTTTCCATCAAGTTAGCACAATTTGATGCAGGAATGCAGATGTTTAATGTACATTTTCATTTAAAAGTACCAATTTATAAGAATATAACTTCTAAATATTGATATTTTTGCAAATGTTAATTATTTTTGGTTGTTTTTATTTTTTATTAAATTGGCATTTTAAGGGGAGGTAACTCTAAAAAAGTGCATTTTCTGAAGGATTCTGTATGGAATTTTCCTATTTTGTATTTTAGCCGGAAAAAAACGTAGGGTGACCCTATCTTTTCTTTTGATATTCTCAAAGCAGTGTCTGAAAGCTATCTTTTCCTGAAGTATTTAACAATTCTATCATTTTGTTTAGTTTCTAATCACAAAATGGTGTTTTTTCCTGTATAATCCATACAAAATGTGTCATTTTGTCCCGTCCTGTAGCTTGAGAAAATGCGCGGTGACCTATCATTTTTATTATATTTTTCAACATGTATCAATAGATACAAGGTTTTGGCAAAGTATGAACAAATTCTATCATTTTTATTTTAGACTCCCATACCACCTTAACACAGATCAAGTTTGAATTTTGGTAACATAATTCTATCCGTTCTAGAGTTATTCTCCTTTATATTTGGAAAAATTAGAAAAATTTTAGTTTTCCTCCACCAAATGTTATTAAACTTTGTAACAATGCTCATTTCCGGAAAAAAAAAAACACAGATCAAGTTTGATTTTGATGCTTTACTTTAACTGTTATAGAGTTATGCTCCAATATAAGTGGAAAAGTTTATTTTTTTAGTTTCCTTTCTCTTACTTAAGTTACCCTCAAACAAATGTTATCAAAGTTACACACAATGCTTATTTCCACAATATACAGATCATGTTAGGATATTGGTGGGGTCACTCTAACCATTCTCGCGTTATGCCCTTTTATATTTGAAAAAGATGCAAAATATTTAGTTTCAGTGCAATAACTTAAGTTTGCCCCATACATACATGAAACCTATACACAATACTTATTAGATCTACCACAAAACTCAGATCAAGTATAAATTTGGGTAGTGTCACATTTATCGTTCTTGAGTTATGTTCCTTTATAATGTTGCATGCAAACGGGGGGCATCCTCAGAGTCCTTGGGGACACATTCTCCATTTATTTCATTTTCCCATACACAATAACGTAATGAAATCTATTACCAACTGTAGTTGTTAATTTACAGACAGTCGACTCTTTCAGAGAGCAGCTCACATATGTTGGTCTCTCCACTCTTATTTAAATAGCTTCATCTCCTTTACATAGTTTAATCTCTACGTCTGTTTTCTGCACCGTTTTTTGTATATAAATTAAATATTAACTTGTTTTCAATAAATAGGCCAAATATGCACAAGTCATTAATCATCTTTATTCAGACGAAAGATTGGAAAACTTAAATGTAAGGTGGACATGTCTGCCTGGCAGGTTATTTATTACCTTGACCCCATTTTCTGATTTTCATCGTATATTTAGCAATATTAAGTTTTTCTTCAGTTTATCAGATAGTTTAAGCAATATGACAACTATATTTGGTGTATGTAATGAGTGTAAGGTGTACATTGTATATAATATATCTGTTTGACAGGGTCTATCTGACCGTAACCACATTTTCATGGGTCATTAGTCAAAGTTAATTTTACATAATGTTGTCCCTTCATTTGGTCCTGTTGAGTGGCCAACATCAACTGAGTGACTATTCTGCCATTTGTCATGTCTTATAGGTATAAACGAGATGTGGTACATGTATGAGCGCCAATGAGACATCTCTCCATCTAAGTCACAACTTTTAAAGTAATCTATTATAGGTCAAAAATACGGTCTTCAACACATATAAATACCCTGAGTTTATTTGCAACCACTGGGTCGATGCCACTGCTGGTGGAGATTTATTTCCCCGAGGGTATCACCAGCCAAGTAGTCAGCACTTCTGCGTTGACTTGAGTTATCATCGATATGTTCATAATTATAAACAAGTGTGGAGACAGATGAGTGTGGATAGTATGTTTGGATGTTTGACAGTGTCTTATGATCTCTTATGACAAAAGGGAGTTCTATGTTTTCCTATATGGTGTTATTAACTGTGTTGCACGATGACAACCAACCTGAGCATTAGGAGTATTGTTTATTTAATATTTATTGTTTATGTTCAAGACGGGCATGGAAGAGACAGTAATTACATTAGTTGTCATAATTATAAATTAACTGTTAACAAAACTTTTAATTTTTGAAAAACTACCTCAGGAATAGATTACCTTAGGCAGCAACCATTTGATTTTCTGGGGAGGCTATGGTTTTTTTTTTCTGTACAAACTTTTTTTTTTACCTGCGGCGAAAAACAATCTATTTTTTTTCGCGACAAGTCGAAAACAATTTTTTTCTTTCAATTTTAGCATAACATATAGTGGCAGCTGAGGGTGTAACAAACAATTTTTTTTCAAAATTCAAAACAAATTATTTTTTTCTCCAAAAACCTGAAACAAACTTTTTTTTTCCAAAAAAAAAACATAGCCCCCCCCCCCCCCCCCCCCCCCAAAAAAAATCAAACGTTTGCTGTCTTAGCTGTAAAACTTTGAGAATTTTTGGTCCTCAATACTCTTCAACTTCGTACTTCATTTGGCCTTTTAAACATTTTTTGATTCGAGCGTCACTGATGAGTCTTATATAGACGAAACGCGCGTCTGGCGTAAATATAAAATTTTGATCCTGCTATCTATGATGAGTTTATTTATTAACAGCACGTGCACAGAAATTGTTATGGTTAAATTAATACTCGATTTCATTGAGTGTGCAGAGAAAGGTAGAATCCTTGGTTAACTTGCTTGTTAGCTGAACCGTGAAGTCATTATTAGGTTAGGTAGACTACCCTTCTTTAAGAGTAGACTAGTACGCCGACAGATAACCAACTAATCTATCTGTCAGGCTGTAAGACTAGACTACTTCGATAGGAGTGTAGTATACCTTGCCTATAATGAATTCACGGTTGAGCTAACAAGCAAGCTAACCAAGGATTTTACCTTTCCCTACAAACCCAATGGAATCGGCTGTAAATGGGAGTGAATATAGTAGTCTCTTTTGCAATCATACCACATTTCCTTTTCTGAAGTATGAAATTGATTTTTTTTTAACAGAATCACTGTCAACGGTTATTTTGTAGGGCATAGTATACGTTCACCCTCCTTTTTACCTTAATAGCAAAATTGTGTTAACGAAATCTCCCCCCACCCCCACCCCACCTAAAAAAAGAAGAAGAAAATACTGGCTATGAATTCCAGGATTTTTACCATTTTGGATAATAACACCACTCTTGCCTTTAATCCTGGATCCACCCTTGATTGAAAGTCTACTATATTTTCATGTTAATAAAACATATTCTCCAAACTTCATTTTCGATATTAAGAATTGAACGATGGACAGTCAGTGCGTGAATTTTTCTTGCTACCTGATTGGAAGATATTACGAGACGTGAATAATCAAAGTTTGTTGATTGGTTAGGACAATCCAAACCTAGTAAATGTCCTTCAATCCCGTAGAGTATCGGATTTGTCCTCTCTATTTTAGCAATAAGATTTTGCCTGGTCATTAATCATGCATATTCATGATATTGGTACAGAGGTAACTTTTATCTATAAATAGTCGAATCTTCTGGAGTTTCGTAAACAACGTTAAACGATATATACTACTTCATAACCACCGTGTAGAACGCCACATGCGGGGTGTCGGTTATGTTTGACATGGGGTGGCAATTTCGAAGCGACGAGAAAGTAACAAGGTAAGTTCAAGCATCAAAATTTCTTATTTCTAGAACTCTCAGTACCATATAATGTATTGCACGGAAGGAACCGCAACATAATCTATTTCCTGAAAGCAGAAGCAGTCGTTTTCAGTGCTCAGTTTTCACAAACACCTCGCCCTAGTTTTCCGTGTTGCAGATTTTGAGGCTTTATATGCAAATTTCGGTATAAAAAACTACTTTACACAGCTACCCTCCGTATCATTTATATAGAATTGTATTCCTCTCATTGACTTATACCAAATACCAGTTTCTTAGTTAAAATTAATTGATTTTTAAAACTGTTATTCATCAAAATATAAAGTGTCGCTCGGGGTGTCAGATTTTGCGTCGCAAGGGGTAGAGGCTTGTCATAAAATAATACACATTTGCTTGTAAATTAGTCTTCATATGATACATTTTATTTCAAACACATCTACTTTACCATGACAAAACAAGGATTTTTCATTTTGCCTGTTTTTGGTCTTATAAAATATATGCTTTTGATTTCATTCACATCTACTTTACCATGACAAAATAAGGGTTTTTCATTTTGCCTGTTTTTGGTCTTATAAAACATGTGCTTTTGATTTCATTCATAGTAAAAAAAAATGGCATAAAATATTTAGTTTTCAAGCTGGTAAACGATTTCTTTTCCTTTCCAGTCACTATCATGGTTAAAAAGTAAAGGCTATGGCTCAACAAACCAAAACATCACAAAATAGTCCTCCACCAGCCAAAATGCATCATTGTTCATCACCAGGTTCATCTAAAAGCACACGTGCACACCGCAAAAATCCATTAGTCCTAAAAGAATTAGAACACTCTCTCCAATGAAACACTCATCGGCAAATTTTTCAGCGAATGACAACACAACTTCAAGTAATCCTGAAGACGATGATACTACAATTGTCAATGAGAAAACAACGACTTGTACACAAATATACAACAGAACAGGTTTACAAGAAAAAATTATTCAAGACAGTTATTTCGTTCGTAATCGCCCAGCTAGAACTATCCGTTTTCTGTTACACATCTATCATATCATATCTACTTTGAAGGTCTACTCTGACTATATACATATTTCTAAACGAACCGGAATTGAATAAAATTTGAAGAATTTGATGTAACCTGTGTTTTTCTAGGTTGAATTTCTGTTACATTTATGTTCATATTTGTGTAGGTGTGTTTGAATTAAAAAGTATCAGATAGAGATCGATTTATAAGAAAATGTATTCTTTTTTATGACAAGCCTCTACCCCTTGCGACGCAAAATCTGACACCCCGAGCGACACTTTGTATTTTGATGAATAACAGTTTTAAAAATCAATTAATTTTAACTAAGAAACTGGTATTTGGTATAGGTCAATGAGAGGAATACAATTCTATATAAATGATACGGAGGGTAGCTGTGTAAAGTAGTTTTTTATACCGAAATTTGCATATAAAGCCTCAAAATCTGCAACACGGAAAACTAGGGCGAGGTGTTTGAGAAAACTGAGCACTGAAAACGACTGCTTCTGCTTTCAGGAAATAGATTATGTTGCGGTTCCTTCCGTGCAATACATTATATGGTACTGAGAGTTCTAGAAATAAGAAATTTTGATGCTTGAACTTACCTTGTTACTTTTTCGTCGCTTCAAAATTGCCACCCCCTGTCAAACATAGCCGACACCCCGCAAGTGGCGTTCTACACGGTGATAACGTGTGACCTCACGTGTGTGGTAAAATTTGTTGATTGATGCACGTGACTATTCTAGTAAATGAATTAATCTACAGTTCAGTTTCTTGTATATTCCTCCATTAATTGTGGAGCACTACCCAAAGGGTATAGTTTTAGCAACTATGTACACCTTAAAACATAAGGAAACAAATAATTATATACAGATGACTGAATTTGGTTATAATAATCACTAAATGATAAATATCATAATTAATTCATAGGATTGTCATCATAAAGTTTTAAAAGATATATAATAATTCATATGTGCTGTGTTGTAAGAAAATGTTAAGAGACAACTGCATATATTTACAAATAAGAATTAAAATGGTCTCAAATTAAAATTACTTATTATTATTAGTTAAGAGTGCTATAAATACATCGGGAACTATAATGAAAATTATATTTTATAAGACTTATGTAGAATGGTTGGGGTTTGGAAAAATTTAAGCTAATATATGTACATAAATTTTTCTTCACAGTTTAATTTGCTATATGGGGATCTTGTCGTTGTTCTTTAAATTATAACTGATATCAAAGCGAGAGCACTTTCCATTTTCATCAGCTAAGAGTCGACTAGCCCTTTTTGAAAGGCTAATGCTTGTTATACTGTAGTCAACAGGCTGGTGCGAAAACACATCCAAACCAATAACATGAAAGACTTGCCAAGATCCGGTAGACCACTGGTGACATCGCAGCGTGAAGACAGGGCACTACAACGCCTGATTAGACGAATGCCATCCACAACTTTTCTTAAAAGGAAATGGTTATCTTATAGACTGCTATCAACCAGAACCTTGGGGAACCGGTTGAAATCAGCAGGACTGAAGTCAAGGCGGGTAATAAGACGTCCCATGCTAACTAACCGACATCAACAACTGTGTTTCGCATGGTGCTTAGTTCGTCGTGGTTCGAACTTGAGGAATTGGCGCAAGATCCGTTGGTCAAACGAAAGCAAGGTTGAGGCCTGCATCCAATTGTTTCACTCAAAATTGAATATTGAACTATGGATATCGTAAACAGACTTTGAATATTAACCTATATTTGCAATGGACGTTTTCTTTGTAAAATGACAATAGTATCATGCAAGAACGAACTCAAGGTCCATACTTAAAATGGACATATTTTAGTGCTTAAACTGGGCTTGTGGTTTTGTTAAATTCTATTAATTACATTATCATTTTTGTTGCAATATGTTGTGTTTTTTTTTTAAAGCTAATCTTATGTCCTAACAGGCTGCATTACTATTTTTGCAAACAATTGTTCCAGGATACCACCCTTCTCGTAGTATTTGTCAATTCGAAAAACGTGGGAGTGCTTAACTTTTTTCTTTGTATATATTAATCTATTATAAAGTAGGTAGTGAAAGCTGTAATCGCCGCCGCGGACCCCTATCGTCAAGTCTGGACAAAAACTGACAAAAGTACAAAAGCTTGACATTGAATTATAATGTCTAGCTTAGAATCAGACCTAATCGCTTAACTATAACATTGATCAATGTTCCATGAAATGAGGTGGACATGTATCAGATTAACCCTGTCAGACAGACATGTAGACTTTACAAGGAACCCATACACCAAATATAGTTATCATTCTACTCATAATAAGTTACAAATTCACACGACCAAAAAAAAAAAAAAATCAAAAAAAAATCATGCAGTCGTTGAGCAACGAAAATTAGGCAAAAGACAATTAGCAGATGACAGACGGAAACTTCGAAGAACATAAAGAATCTGAAACATAAAGATTCTACAAATAAAATAGTTAATTCTGCTGTAATCCCCATGTCTAACATAATGCGTATTTCATCGCAGGCGAGACATAATATTGAATGGGTGCTTTTGACAATAGATGTAAACAATATACCAAAGTTTACATGAAATTTTGACAGATGGACGGACAGACAAGAGGTATGTCACAAAACGTCTTGTTTTAGACGGGCGTGTAAAACATATAGGTTGGAAAGCACGAACAATGCAATTTTCTTTATAGTTACTAGCTTTCCAAGGTGCATAACTTTTTGATTTTGATCATCACTGATTGTTGAAGTCGTCCGAGACAAGGTAAAACAAACCTCTGATATATAAAAATCTAGCAACCGTTATTAAAGAGCGTTTACAAGACAGAATGAACGGACAGATTGACTTACAGCTGGTATTTCAGCAATAAAGCGTCCTATTAGAGACTCGAATGAGTTTAACAATATCCAAGATTGTACGTCATGGAACGGTAGTGAACAACTGACATCTTTTTGTGATACACTCTCTTCTTGCTTCTGCTGATCCATCACAAGATTCACCTCTTCAATTGAATGAATAAGATAAGAGTAATGCAAAATAGGCCAAAGTAATTGATTCGAAATAAAATTCATATCTTTATTGCATTGTAACCAAATTACTACGTATTTGACAAATATATAAATTTGAGGATCATGCATACATTATTTTAAAAGCACGAATACATAAAAGAGAGTTTGAATGGGGGTCCTTCATTTTTGCATTTTTTATTTTTTTTATGCCATTTTTTTCTTTTCATTATACTATTTATTCATCTTTTTTTATTCTTTAGGCAACAACCATTTTCTACTCTGGGGGGGGGGGGGGGGGGGGGGGGGGTCTGGGATTTTTTTGAAAAAAATATTTTGATGGCCTAGCTGACCGAAAAAAAAATTATATTTTGCACTGAAGCTGAAAAAACTTTTATGCTGTCACCTGCTTGAAATTTTTTTTGCACTGCTGAATTATTTGAGAATGGTGAAACTAACAACAGTTGAGACAGTGAAACAGCAGATTATAAACATCTGTCCAGTATACAGATTAAGCTAAGATCTCTATTTATAGATCTTTATACCTTATCACTTTTTGTATGTTCCTATAATAGTGTTTGATCCAGAAATATTTATAAGAATTCCAAATCTCCCGCATATATATGTTACTACTGTAAGACCATACTTAAAACTGCAACTATTATAAACATGAAATGGTCATTTTATAACAGGTATCATAAGCAGTCTTTTAAGATAGCCCTGATTGTGTATGACACAGACTTGTATACTGGTAGTATTTTCCGTTTGTATCATTCTTTATACCACTTTTTTCAATGGAATGTCAATTATCATAGTTGGAAACAGCGGATCTTATAAGTTGGAGCTACTCACTATTTGCCATTACATGTGGCAATGGTGGCCATTTCAATTGCAGTATTAAAATTTAAGGATACCTGTATGACGGACTCCGAGAATATCATAATGTAGAAAGTGGGCTAAAAAAAACCCAACTGAGACAACAGCCAATGCCAGGATACAGACAGAGCCATGCATTTTACATTTTACATCAATTAAAAAATTAAAATGAATTTTATGTTAATTTTATGGTTTTGTGAAAAAAAAATTGTATTTCTGTTCCACATTATAGGAAAAAAAAATTTGCTTTCCTTCTCATAAGAAAAAAAATATTTTGTCGGAGGAAGGTTCTGAAAAAAAATATTATGAACACAATAAAAATCCCAGCAACCACCCCCCCCCCCCCCCCCCCAGATAAGAAAATGGTTGTTGCCTTATATATAATACTTCATTATTCTTTATTCTTTATTTTTGTCCAATTTTTCTCTCTTTTTTTATGATTTTGCCTATTATTCTCTATTCTGTAAACCCCCTCCACGCCCTCTATCATTAATATCTATGAAAGGTTTCATCCTCTTATTTAATTACTGATTTATAAAGGATACAATAAGTGATAAATACAAGATAAATGTGACTTTCTAGGTTTTTCTGGTTTAATTTCACATTCAATTTAATATTTATACAATGTATGTCACCAATGTGTACAAGTTGTAACTACATATGTACTAAAACATTTGGCACATACTTTTTGTCCAATTGTTCATTAATAAAAATGTATTGCAAAACAAATTGCTTCTTAATATAATTATTTGTTTGTTTCCAAGTGTAGCTAATATCGTACGATTTCAATATGAAAACTTTAACAAAAAAGATTGATCAGCAAATCAAAGACAGAATGCCGGTTTTATCCCACTGTGTATGTGGTAATAACTTCTACTGTTGTAAAAATATAATTTTAATAGAGTAACAACTTGTTATAATTTTTTTTTCACTTTTCGCAATGACAGAACTATTTACCAAAGATACTGCAGAGAACAAATATTATTAATATCTTTAAGGGGTACAGCAATACTTAATTAATAAGAGGTTCCGCTGGAGTTCTGTTATCCACCTTTTTCATATAACTGAGATATAAAAATTGTACACCTCTTCGTATATTGTGAGGGCTAAAATGTTATCTTTTCTCATATTATTTGGGTTTCGTATGATGTGTAAGAAGAGAAGAAAACCAAAGCGTCGAAAGAGAGCGAGACTTTCAGCTGATTAAAATTACATGGCTAAGTTTTCACATAACACATATTGGGAACTAAATAGACTTTATCATATAGCTACATGTATATCACTAATTGATAGTTTTCCAAACTTAAAAAAGTTATTCATATTTTTTAAAGATGAAAATTGCAGCGACACATCTTATCACATTGTATATAGGAAGTGGTCCTCGAGTGTTTATCTAAAATGTGGAATAATAAAAAATCAAGGTTTAACTTGGAAGTTAAATTCATTTTACAAATTAATTTGACGTCTTAAAAAGAGACTTTTTTTATTCGATTAATATTTATAGACACTTAATGATATGTCGTAAGTGTAAAAAAAAACCACACATATATACAAGTGATACTATTTTTTTTATATACGTAACATAATATTAACTGGAGTACATTGTAAAGATTGCAATTTTAATAAATTTGCAGTATACAGAGGAATTCATTTACAAAATAAAAACTAAACATATAAAGCAATAAATATACTTTCTGTATGGACTCAATAGTAATCATAAAACATGTTCTGGACGTTTCCTAAACTATTTAACGCATGGAAAGTACATAACAAAAGTACAAATTTAACTATTTCTTAAAAAAACTCGGAAAAAGTTTTGTTTTTGATCTGTGAATGAAAATGAAAAAACCTCTACTTATTAATAAGAAACCTCTTATAATGTTAACAAAATATCATATATACAGAACAAAAAAGTAAGGTGAACCGTGAAGTATTATAGCACTAATAAACTGTTATCACAGAGATCTGTCTCGCTTTATTGTTATTTTGATTATGCAAATGTTGAAATTAAAATAGCAATACTTTAACATGTTACATAAGTTAGGAAAAACATCAAAGTCAATGAAGTATGACTTAGGTACTTGGCTAAATAATCGCAATGTAAATGAGATGTCCCAAATTGCAATGCTAATACATGTAAAACTGCATACCATACCATTGACTTATTGTTAGTTGTTCCATTTCAACAAACCAAAAACACAAACTATTTAAAAGTTTCAAAGTAAAGGAACCATGGAGAGGGGGTGGGGCTATACAATCTCCATGGACACGATACCTGCAAATGCCAATACATGTGAATACGAATTATCATTGACTTACTATTAACAGTTTATCCTTAACCGATCTAATCACAAACTAATAAATGTAAACTAGGCAAAAATTTCAAAGTCGATAGACCATGGCAGAGGCGGTGCATTACGTTTGCGCGCATTACCATTACATTTGCGCGCAAAAATCATTACGTTTGCGCGCAGTTTTTGATTACAATTGCGCGCATTTTTTTGACAGGTAAACTCAGGTAAAATACTATACTACTTATTTATTTATAATTTGTTCAATTATTTACAAGTATAAGTACTCATTCCGTTAGTCCCCTTAGTCCCCTGCTCACCAACGATGAGTTGGAAGTTGGATTTCGAGCAAGGCGAGTCCGTTTTGTTATGCACAAGCACTAAATCGTAGAAATATATACAGATAGAAATGTTAAAATTCTAAAACATAGCTAATCTTAAAGGTAAAAGTATTGATAAATTCATTACTTTACATTTCGGTACGTGCCGAAACTCCATGTTTGTGTCTTGGTCTAATTTACTAACCAACTTCAATTATTTACTAATTTTAAAAACGATCACTATTCGTTGAAACACTTTTCACACTTTAAAAAAAACATATAGTCAATTAAAATTTAATTTAATTTTTATTTATATTTTTACCTGAGTTTACCTGTTAAATGAATGCGCGCAAATGTAATCAAAAGCTGCGCGCAAACGTAAAACATTTTAATCCCCAAATGCGCGCAAACGTAGTGCGTCCGGCAAGATAAAGCATTGTAAAACAGTAAAGAGCTGAGACCCCCTGGCTTCATCTAATTGAAACATAAAAATAAGTAAACGTTAAAGCTGAATAAATACCTTCCGAAAATAAGGTCTACCTAGAGCTTGTATCACAATCATTCATTTAAAAAAAAGCAACAGTAGTATACCAGTTCTCAAAAGTCATAAATTTATTGAGAGAAAAACAAATCCGGATTATAAACTAAACTTATCAACTAAGAGGAAAACAACATTCCATATCTTATCTTTCATGTCTACTATAGTCGATAGTAGGTAAGATAAAATCAACAAAAGAAACACTGAAGTGCAACAAAAACAAACTCCAAAGTGCATATTAACGAACTATTTGAACACAACTGCCATACTCCGGACTTGGTACAGGACATTTGAAGAACAAAATGGTGGGTTGAACCACTAATTTAAGGTTATAGTGATTCATTCATAGAATAGAGAACAATAACTATATTAAAGTAGTTGCCTATCTTAATCTATGCAAATGGTACTTGTATTTTTTTTATACAATAAATTCAATTTAATTCAATATATTTTTACTTACATCGATCTCTCTTTTGAGAATGGGGATTGTGTCAATAATGTATGCATACAGTTATAAAAGATACATATTTTTTTATACATGTACTTAGCTAATCTTAATCACAATTTTTGAAAAACGATGACAACTAAAATAACAATGTATATACATTAATAAATATTAACCATAAACGGTAAAAATATACAGCAAAATTATGATATTATTTACAATATAAAACTTCGGTGACTTTTCAGAATAAAATTGCAGGTTTTGACACATTGAAAATAGAAATACCATTCTCTGACAATGATCTAGAAAGTATTAAAGTGTTTATCAATTTAGTGAGATTTAGCAAAGTGAGTTGGTCTAAGATCATTATAAACAAGACAATGTAAAATAACATGAAATTCATCGTCAACAGTATTAAAACATGTTGCAAAAAAGGCAGCAATTTCCTTTAAAATGATGTTTAAGCGTCGATGTAACATACATTTGGTCGAAAATAAATCATTTTTTTTAATTTAAAGTTGTGGAACTTTCTGTTATTAAACATTGTAGCAGCCATGTCTCATCTCAGTTGGAAGAACTTTACAAAATTTGGAAGGAAGGACATATGTGTATTATTTCTCACGAGTGAAGCCATTGAACTATTCAGGAACTTTTCTTCACCATTTTTTTTAAACGTATCAACTCTTTTCATAACTTTTATAAAATGGGGAAGTGTCCTGTGCAAAACATCTATGATCAAACCACTTCTCCTTTCAAAGACTTTTGCTTCAGGTTTGAAAAAAAATGAATTAAATTTTGGAAAATTTCTATCTACAGATATAAATTCAAACATCACATACAATGGTTCAAAATGGCTTAATTGGTTCCTTTTGTAAGTTTTCACCGGACAACGACATACGGCAGGTGATCTTGTTTTCATTTTAACATGAGCAGGTATTTTTTTATATAAAAAAGGCCGTTAGTTTTCTCGTTTGAATTGTTTTACATTGTTATATCTGGGCCTTTTATAGCTGACTATGTGGTATGGGCTTTGTTCATTGTTGAAGGCCGTACAGTGACTGATAGTTGTTAATGTCTGTCATTTTGGTCTCTTGTGGACAGTTGTCTCATTGGCAATCCACATCTTCTTTTTATATATATATATGAACACAATATTTGAAATTATATATAACATGGTTATTGATTGTTTCGTGCAAACTTAACTTATGATGCATCTTTAACGCAATGATATAACAATGATAATAACAAATATTTGTATTAAAGACACAAAACATTGCGAGAAGAGTCAGTTCACATATTTGTAAATTGCTTTGTTTTAAAAAAACAAATTATCCTTCATACACAAATAACAAAATTCAGAGTGTTACAGTACATTAGAACTTATGTGACTTTATACAGGACATTATGAAAGTTCCTAAAAAGTCTGGTTTCATTATATATGAAACTGTAAACCACATTTTGATCTATTACATATTTCCGCAAATATCCTAAATTACAAATATCTGATTCTGATCTGTCTTGTAGAACAAAATAATATCAGTAGAAACTGAGCATGGTATACTATTGAAATTTGCTGTTTGGTGCATAGCCAGTGATATATGATGCATTAAAGCTGTTTTTGCTATCACCAGACATACCAGTTATTGTAACATTGTTAGTTTCCCTTAACGATATAAGAATGTCATCAGCAACTTTTGTCGTCTTGAATCGTACATTTTCAATTTCCCATGTATTGATAATAAGTTGATTGGAATCTGAAAAAGTATGTTGTGAAAATTAGTTAGGGAATATTTCTTTTTTAAATTTGAATAGAAAGTGAATAATGAAAAATAATTGAAAGTCATTGAAGGATAAGAATTTGTTCAGCGAATTTTGTTTCTCGTTCTAGTAGCTTTTAAGATATTTTTTTTTAGGTTGTTACAGTCATGATAACTTTCAATATTACTAGCAGTAATATATTTTCTTTTAGTTCTTTATACATAGCTTGCTACATTAGTTATACCCTTTCAACTATATATTTATTTCAAATTCTATGATACAATTTGTAGGTAAAAAAAGCTAGAACGTTTAATAGGGGATGATCATTAACGGAGGACACAGGTGAACTAAAAATGACAAATATTTCAATTTTGTAACAGGAAGGGAAAATAGTCTTCAAACAATTCTATAATTGAGGTGCACAACTTCAACATATGTGCAATCTTCCTATGAGGTTTCAGAGATTTTGCTTGAAACTCTAGCTAGGAAGAGGTGATTACATAAATAAGATACCCCTTCTTTCTGATCCACCATCACATACTATTAACTTGTTATGGAATTCGTCGAGCCAGCCCAAAAATGGTCATAGTCCCATTACTCTGGTAAAAATGTTAAACTCAAACTGATGATAAAGTGCGTTGAAGAGAATACGAAAACAATTATTATAATCCTATCAAATTTAAAAAGCTTAATGGCAAATGGTCTTGAAGTATGTTGTGTTTCAGACAGATGACAGACCAAGACTATTACTTGGTCTCCTTTGGCAAGAAGCAATGGGATAATACATCTTTAATATAATTTGTTTGAGTACAATTACTTCTCTTAGATGATATTAACAATCTTCTACAAAGATTAATCAAAGGGGGCATGAATATGGATTTAAAATAGGTTGTTTTGAAAATTGTGTTGACCAAATTTGAGCCACACGTACTGTTGTTAGCGAAATATTTTTTTCAATATACATGTATAGCATCGATAAATGATTGAACGGTTGAACCCAAACGAAATTGTATCATTATTTGTTTTCCACCATAACTATAATGCCCCTTTATATAAACTAAGATGAAAAAAATGTTAAATCAGATGTAATTTTGGTAAGCTTCAAATACTATGCATTTTTAAATTTTGCACTTTTCTAAAAATAATGATACTATTACTCACATCTGTAACTGTACTAAAATCACCTATTAAATTCTGCCTTTGATATTCTACAGGTCTGGTTTTTCAATTCTTCTCTGTAGAATTCTCTTCTTTGTAAATCTACTGTATCACCATGTTCATCATATTTTAGTAGCTTAAAGCCATGCTTTGTATGGGTCTTAGGATTTTTTTTCAACATCAGAATACTATCCATCATTAGTTTCATATCAAATGTTATTGTTGTAGTATGCCCTGTGGATGAAATAAATAGTTTATTAGTACGATTCTTGGATTCCAGAATATTTTTTCCATTTATAAATATTTTTTTCTTTGTACTTTTTATCCATGCACGCCATGTTGAATGCTGGCAAGATGATATAATTTATTTTTTAAACGAGATACACGAGGAGAAGATTTGTGTAAACGATAACAGATGACAAAACAGACAACCAATGTCAGGTACTGATATAAGCTAAATTGGCCTTTTGGTTAGACATCATTTTTCAAGGACAATGGCTCTCATAAAGGGTTCATCTCTAAAGAAAACAGAGCCCATGCAGCTCATCTAGGTCTATGCACATCTTCAACAATGGACACTCATCAATATTGAAGACTCGGATAGAATTTATGACAAAACACTTTTTCTGTTGATCCAGAATCGCTGATAATTTTTCTTTTTACAGTTTTTCTTTCTCTCTTTATTTTTTCACCAAAAAACAAAATTTGGTAATAAAAGTAGGGATAATCACTCCTATAAAGAGTCATCTAACGATTTATGTTAAATATTGATTTACTTATAGATCTTATCTCCTTGATCATTTTTCCTATTTGAAGTGGCTATTGATCTCTTATCGTTCAAGATAAGTGGTAGATAACTAAACATGGGTAAATATCACCATTAAAGAGTAATGACTCATTTAAAGATTGACCTGGCAATTTAGAATTGCACACTTATTTGTATATCTTTCTTTGGTGATCAGTTTTGATTATTCAAATTTCGTTTTATATGTCTATTATAATTTTTCAGATATAAACCACATCATTAATGTACCATAACTCCAATAAGAAGTAAAATGACGATTTTAACAATTGTGACTCATTTGTAGATTTTGTGTTACTGATCCATTTTGCTTATTTAAATTTTGATATAAATCTGCTACACTTTTTCATATATTAAGCAAACGTGCAAATTAGCAGCTGTACAATGAACGCATAATACGCCTGTCGTTTTTTCAAAGAATAAAGTTCAATAATTTCTCAAAGTCATATCAGAAATTTTTGAAAGACTGAAGGGAGGTTATCTTAATAGATATAAACCAGTCACCAAAAGTTTCATGAAAACTGCTCAAAACACATTAAAGATGTTTTCTGAAAACTGGGAAATCCTCTCCTTTTTTTAATCAAATCACATAACACAGAAAAGTAAATCTTATTTTTTAATAAACAATTCACCATAGTTTCATCAAAACTGCAGATAATTTTTTTAAAAATAATTTGCTAAAAACTAAAAAATCCGCCCTTTTTACAGCAGATGACCACGAGGGCATTCCGGTGTTATGTTGTCACAGTCATTTCTACCCATGTGACTTGTGTTTTGACTGATAACCGAACAGCTTGTTATATATGAATTTCATTGATAAATATTCATGATTTTTTTTTACGAACATATTCATGAAAATGGTGTCAATAACAAAGCAAGAATATATGAATGCCTACTCAAATCCAAGCTATTAAAAACTATTTATTATTGAAGAGTGTCCACTATTATCAGTAGAATAATAAATAGAATAGTATACAAATGGATGGATATTATATGTAACCGTTATACACATATTAACATAATATACAATGTATATCAACAACCTATTGACTCTGAAAGTATACTAATAACAAATGATTATATCACTACAACATGTACAATATAATAGTTATTACAAGAAGGCTAAACTACCTGTCATTTATTCATCATCCACACATTAACTTATCTTAGAAAAAAAAATCTAGTATGTACCTTAACTTAACTTTCAGGCATAGAAGAGGGACGAAAGATACCAGAGAGACAGTCATAGAGATGTGATTTTTTCTGAGACAAGTTATTATGACCATCCACCGGAACTTGCGGTCGTACAGTGATTAGCACTTCAGGACTTTGATTTTTAATTATCAAAACCCGTTTACTTTGAAAACTAAAATCAAAAATTTATAAAAATCGAAAGGAAGCTCACGTCAATAGATAAAAACAATCCATCAAAGCTTCTTGCAAATTAAAACCCGATTTCTCAGAAATCTAAAATTATAAAAAAAAAAAAAATGTGAACTAACGACAATATATCTATAAACAAAGTTTTATGCAAATTTGTAAAAGCGTTTTGTAGTTATTATCGGACATATCGATGACGGACGGACAAAAGCAATTACTCAAAATATGGGTACACATCTTCTGTAAAGAGCAAGAACACGGAGGTCAATTGGCAATTTGTGTTGGTATTTCTCTCTTGGAAATTAAATCAAATCATTTTCAAAGTAAGTTAAAATGTGCAAATCTATTTATTTATTAAAGATTTTTTTTAGAAATAGGCAACATAACCGTAAATGGATACTTATCCGTCATGAACTGATTGAAAAGGCAATAAGGGGTTGTTCGATGATTCAATCATCTTGATATATTTGTAGATCTTGTCCCGCTGATCCTTTTTGCATGTTACGTTACTTTCTATATAATTATAGTTTTTTTCAGATATCAAACAAGATATCTCATTAATGAGTGTGGCCAAGTTTGGTTGAATATAGCCTAGTTGTTTCAAAGAAGATAATCGTTGTAAAAACTAACAGACGACGACGATGGATGCAAAATTGTGGGAAAATATCAGACCAGGTGAGCTAAAATCAGTGCCTTAAAGGTTGTTAAAGCAATTGCTTCATAGTTAAAGTGTGTTCGACTTTTATTTTTTATCCACAAAAAAGAACTAAACCTCAGATGAGTCTTATCTAGTGAGTAGTAATGATGTTTTAAGTTTTTAATAATAAAAGACTTATCCAGCAGAAAGTAATTTATACAATTTTTCACATTTCCCAGGATGAAGACCTGTTTATATAAAAAAAGAAGATGTAGTATGATTGCCAATGAGACAACTCTCCACAAGTTACCAAAAGTCAAAGAAATCAACAAATATAGGTCACCGTACGGCCTTCAGCAACGAACAAAGCTCATACCGCTTAGTCAGCTATAAAAGGCCCCAAAATGACAAATATAATGTAAAACAATTCAAACGAGAAAACTAACGGCCTTATTTATGTCAAAAAAAAAATGAACGAAAAACAAATATGTAACACATTAATAAACGACAACAACTGAATTACAGACTCCTGACTTTGGACAGGCACGTACATACATAATGTGGCGGGGTTAAACATATAACATGATTCCAACCCTCCCCTAACATTGGACAGTGGTCGAACAGTACAACATAAGAGCGAACTTTAAAAATCAGTTGAAAATGCTCAACTCATAGATGGATAAAAATGCAAATACTACAAATACAAGTGGACGTGGCCAGGCAGTTGTACATCCCAACAACACAAAGACACGTAGTACAGATATAAGAGTACTAGCAGTTACTGACAGCTAGTTCAAAGTGGCTAACAACTCTGTTGGAGGCAAATACATTTGTTGAAATGTATAATTCAGAAAAGGTCAAATTATCCCATTCTAGAGTGATTATTACTGAACGGATTAGAGTGCAACCTTTGAGGATTGGTATACGTCATTGAAACGAAAGGAAGGCTAAACAAACATATGTGCGGTCATAGATCAGACATTAACCTAAATGAAAACGACATTTTTTACCAGCATTTTAATCAGCCCGCTCATTCGATCGTTTCTATGACAGTTCGCATTATCGAAAAAATAGACCATAGCTCTAACAATCCTAATTTTGCAACGGCTCTCCGTAGACAAAAAGAGGACAACTGGATTAGACAATTGGGAACTGCTACACCATATGGTTGCAAAGACAAATTTGATGGTATAGATATTCTATCTAGTCCTTCGTGTAGCTCGGTGAATGTGATGAATATTTTCAACTCTACTCCTCGACGTAGACGCAGTCATGGTCATCGTCATTATACATCACCTACTATGCATGATGTCTCTATTAATGACTTGCTGCCATTTAGCCATTTATACAAATGTCGTTAGGTATTCATCACATTCGCACGAAACTTTATTCATTACCCCTTTCTAAACTTCATTCTCTTGTCAATTTATGTTTGGAAACCACAGTTACAAACCCTCACTCAAACCAATACAAACTTACAGCTATAATTTCGGATATTGCATGTCACAGACTTTTCAAGCCAGTCCGTATTGGAATAGACGAAAAAGAGAAAAGAGCTTTCCTTAATCTTTGCTTTGTCAACAAAGGTCTCGATGGCGTCAACTTAGGCAATATCCCACATCATAAATTAGTTCAATCGAAAATACCTCCTTATTTCAAAGATCAGTCTGTACCAATCATTTCTTATACTTATACCAAACCTATTGCAACTAATATCTTCAATTATAAACAGGTTTTGCAGGATCTCAATATTGACGACTTCAAGTCTGAACCTCCTGATTGCAATTGTGCTTGTTCCCAATTCACATATAATCCAGCTGGCCACGTTATTACCGGTGACCTGAACATTGTTTAAAATAACACTTCCCTACGAAATGTGTTATCAAAAGGTCCGAAATATCGTGAGCCTAAATCCATCAATTGGAAATACAACTTTAAAATTTTGATGGATTCAGTCAAGGATTATGCCAGGCAATGGGCTAAGCGCGAGAATGAAGACGTAGACACTCTTCCAGAATGGATTAAGGCAGTGAGGTCGTTGATACAAATCAGAATTAAGAAACTGAATGGGTCTATCAATGCCCATGCTACGTCAATCTTCAAAGACCCAAATAATGCAAAACACTTATCCTACCTCCATGACAAATATGTTGTTGTCCCCGCAGATAAAGCCCCAAACAACATCGTTTTTGTGTGTAAAACTCATTACAATAAATGCTTGATGAACGAATGAGGTATTGACAATTCACTTGGAAACTCAACATATACCCTTACGCCACTTACCAAAGTGGAAATCCTGGATAATCATAGGTCTGTTCTATGTTCCTTTGGAATTTCAACCAAATATGAAGAACTGGATCTTCCATCACTGTATTGGATACCTAAACTAAATAAGTGTCCTTACAAACAACGGTATATTGCTGGGTCTTCCAAGTGCTCCACGAAACCTCTTTCTAAATTATTGACATCTATTTTATTAGCAATCAAAGACGGGCTTCAAAGTTATTGTGAAACTGCCTATTCTAGAGGTGGCATGAATCAGATGTGGATACTTAATAATTCAAAAGATCTTTTAGAGTACATGCAATCTAATTCTCTTTCATCTTGAAATAGTATTAAAACATTTGACTTTTCTACACTTTACACAAGTATTCCACATTCCAAACTAAAAGGCCTACGTAGAAACAAGTATCTTTGTCTTAAGGAGGGATTAATCCTACTTCGTAAAGGATCACTCTGATAGAATCAATAAATTCTCTGAAACTGACATTATCAAGATGCTTGATTTCTTGATTGACAACATATTTGTTACGTTTGGAGGACGTGTTTTTCAACAGACTGTCGGCATTCCAATGGGAACAAATTGAACCCTTTTTTTGCCGACTTGTTTCTTTTATTATCATGAGGCTGACTTCATACAGGAACTTCTTAGGAAGAAAGATAAGAAGTTAGCAATATCCTTTAACTCTACTTTCCGGTATATAGATGATGTTCTTTCACTAAATAATTCAAAATTTGGTGACTATGTTGAACGCATCTATCCCATCGAACTAGAGATAAAGGATACTACAGATTAAGTTAAGTCAGCCTCATATCTTGACGTACATCTAGAAATTGACAATGAGGGTCGGTTGAAAAACAAAACTTTACGACAAAAGAGATGATTTCAGCTTTCCAATTGTGAACTTTCCATTTCTAAGAAGAAAAATTCCAGCAGCACCTGCATACGGGGTATATATCTCCCAATTGATACGATATTCCCGTGCTTGCATTTGCTATCATGATTTTCTTTATAGAAGGATGCTGCTCACAAGGAAGCTATTAAACCAAGAGTTCCAAATGGTGAAGTTGAAATCATCCCTTCGTAAATTTTACGGACGCCATCACGAGTCGGTTGACCTTTATGGAATAACCGTTTCACAAATGATATCGGATATGTTCCTTACGTCGTAACTACAATCCCCTTCCCTGTCATGAATGCGACCTACCGAATTAGACTATTTACCGGATTTGTTATCACATAGGCAACACGACGGGTGCCACATGTAGAGCAGGATCTGCTTACCTTTCCGGAGCACATGAGATCACCCCTAGTTTTTGGTGGGGTTCGTGTTGCTTATTCTTTAGTTTTCTATGTTGTGTCATGTGTACTATTGTTTGTCTGTTTGTCCTTCTCATTTTTAGCCATGTTTATTTTCGATTTATGAGTTTGACTGTCCCTCTAGTATCTTTCGTCCCTCTTTCATTAACATGACATTCTATGCACCTGGCGTTATTATCTCTGTTGATTCTATTTCAATTTTAAGTATTTCATAATTGGTTTAACAGCTTGTTAGCAATTGGCTTTTTACAGAAAGTTTAAAATAGTTTTTTACCCCTGAATCTATTATCATGATTATCTTTCGAAGTAACTAGAATCACTTTGCGGGTCAGTTATTGCATTACAGTACCTGCACTTTATTTTTAGAAATTGTATTGTCATCGGATACAGTCATTCTGATTATAAGATACACAGTTTTCTCTGTTACTAATTAATGTAATACTAATTATGTTGAAAATAAAAGGTCCTGGAATGGTGTAATTTCAATCAACTTTATTGTCCTATATAAGTTATATTTATGTAACAATATCAATTTGATTTTTTTCAATTTGCCGTTGATACGTCATACCGGCTTACAAATTGGAACTCATTATTTTAGAGGTCCAGATAACGACAATAATGTTTTCACATTGATATCAAAGCTTTTTTACCTTTTGTCTTATAATCAATCATTTTACTGTGGTCACACTCTATGCCATTAGTGGGAACAGTAGATAAATACAATCTGTATGTTGTTGATGATTTCACATCTGTCATTGTAAATGATGTACATTTTGTTCCAGTTGATCTAATAAGCATATTTTCATCTTCTTGTACAGTGATATGGTACTGTTTAATGTGACTTAAGGCGCGATTGTTTGGTTTGTTCCATGATATCATAATTCCATTAATTCCATTAATTACAGGTCTAATGTCAATACTATTTGGAGGAATAGGACCTATTAAAAATAAAATAAAATATCTAATATAAAACATGACCTATTTTTGTAATATATGACAACATTTTAAATTATGAAAAACATATTTCGATAGAAAAGACCATAAATCATTGCATCAAATAACACAAAGAATACAACAGTAGTATAACGCTGTTCAAAAGTCATAAATCGATTGAAAGAACACATATCCCGGTTACAAACTAAAACCGATGAAAACAAATAAACTTTAAGAAGAAAAAAAAAAAAAGAAATAACAGAACCCAGAAGTGCAACAAAAAACAAACAACGATGCAACATTCATAGAAACGAACTATTGCAAAACAACTGCCACATTCCTGACTTGGTACATGACATTTTATAAGAAGGAAAAAAAAATGGTTTTAAGGCTAGACAGACCTCTGCGTTTTATGACAATGTTGTACCGCTAAAATGACAACATTACATGACTGGTACATAGAACAAATAAATGCAAAAACCCCAAAGACAGAGAATCACATAAATAAATGATTTGTTAATCACTGAATAACAACGAATAACTAAAATGATTTAGGACAGTACACAAAACAGCATATTAAAATCATACATGGACGGACGGACAATCAGACCGAAAAACATTATGCCCCTATGTGGGGCATTAAAATTATCTAAAAAATTATTCAACTCTTACAAAAGTTGTAATTTGCGATTTAATTAAGGGGCACTAGCTGTCAAATTCATGTTCACCGATTTTAATCAAATTCTCATATTTGATTTATAACAATGTAAAACATTTATCCAAACAATTAAAAGTCTGAATCCACAATTAGCAGGGCACGAGCATGAAAATACGTAGCTTCGTTTCGTATGTATTTTAGTTTAACCGCCATCTAATTAACTATAGAGTTGACCCCTTAAGGTTACAATACACCATTAGATTTTATGGGCGCAGCCATTTTATGAGCATAACATGGTATTCAGAATTAAGAGTATGGCTAATCCTGATTGGTCGATATGTGCGCCCGTTATTTTTTTATTATTAGAGACTTCGTGCACTCTGCTTTATACAAAAGTCAAAATACAAATTATTCCGTAGCCCTGAAGGCACTGAGATGACTTTTCAACGCTAGGACAAGACACGTATTTTTAAGGGCAAAATTGATAGGCATGGGAGATAAGTACAAAATACGCTAAGAAAAGCAACGCGAACCTATATTTTTGGGACCAAAAAATACTGTCCTAATAACTTTTCTTTGATTCTACCAAGGTTTCGTTAAAAAAATCAACTTTCTAAAGTCTGTATCTCGAAAAAGGCTACCATTGTCGCCTATGGGGAAATTAATTGTTTATTTCAATCTTAAGTCATCCGATGACCATATAAGCGATGTAAACATAAATAAAGATATAAATAGATTAAGCAAACTCGTGCTTTTGGATTTTTCTTGGTCTATTTGATTTTATATTACAGTTGAAAATTAAATGTTTATCATCGTTTTTACATGTATAAGAAGGATTTTTTTTGGATCGAATCAGTCAATCAAATGATCTACCTTTCGTTCACTTTTAATGTTGACATTCTTTCTCCTTAAATAACTTAACACATACAATTCACGTGATATCATTTTCAAGCTTGCAAGTGAATAATTCATAATCAATGTTGTATAGCTTTTTTTGACAAAATTGAACCATACTGGCTGCTAAAAGCGAATTATTATTTCACTATTTACAATTTATAATGATTGAGCAAAAAAATAATGTATTCTAATATGACGTTCTTCTTTAGCTTTGGGTACAAAGCCATGTTCTAATTCAAATAGAACATGGGCTGCACGTGATTGACGTCACAATTGAAATTGCAACGTCAGATGAATTTTGAACAACGCCAGATATCAAATTGGACATTTTTGTTGGTGTTTCTTGCTAGGAAACTAAATAAATAAAGGCAACAGTAGTATACCACTGTTCAAAACTCATAAATCCAGGGACAAAAAACAAAATCGGGGTAACAAACTAAAACCGAGGGAAACGCATTAAATATAAGAGGAGAACAACGACATAACACCGAAACGTAACACACACAGAAACGGACCAAGCATCAGACAAAACACCACGAGAATAACAAATATAACATGAAAACCAAATACATGAATTTGGGATAGACAAGTACCGTGCCACGTCTGATCTCAATATCTCAAAAATAAGAGAAAACACAAACGACTCAACGTTAAAATGCAACACACACAGAAACGAACAATAATATAACAATGGCCATCTTCCTGACTTGGTACAGGACACTTTTAAAGGGGAATAAAAGTGGTGGGTTGAACCTGGTTTTGTGGCATGCCAAACCTCGCACTTTAATGGCAAAGTTAAATATAACATTGAAATGACAACATAATATTACAGGACTACAATACAAATAAATAGGAGAACATATTAGACAAAGAAAACATGATTAATAGATAACAAAAAGCATCAGGTTTAAAATTCAATACGCCAAAAACGCGCCTTGTCCACACAGGACTTACAAGTGACGCCCGGATAAAAACATTCTTAAAGTAAGTTTAAATGTTTCTCGCTAACGCTCGGTATTAAGATATTAACAAATATAATGCCTACTCATGTTAAAATGAGCATGGAGCATGGCATGAAAGAATTATTTCTTAATTAGATTTTTTTTATATATCTCGTAGCTAGTGCCCCTTTAAGGTTTAATAATAAGACATGTGTATGATTCATTCTTTAACATTTTAAACATTTTACACATGTTCAATAATTTTCTGTTAAAAGTTTGCTCTCATCACTTATACCACCTTTAATAAATCATTTTATAACAATTACACAATTTTAATTAGTGAAGTAGCAATGGTAGAAGTCACATTAAGTTAATACAATCTTTTTTACACCCTTTTCCAACCCCATCAAAGTACATCAGTTAAAGTCATATATTCATTATTAAAACAACATAAATTTGTTCTAAACGTGACAAAGGACAAAAACCTAAAGTGAGTTCAGAGACGTTCAACAGGTAATTTATAATGACCTCCTTGAATTTGCAAATGGTTGAAAAATAGAAAATCATTATCTTTTCCACAGTATTCCTTAAGAGTTTCACATCTTTTGTCGTTAGTCTCAATATTAATGCAATTCTACTTTATACCAAATCAAGTAAAAAATATAACCCTTGTATAAAGGACATATTTATCATGAAGACTAACCTTTTGTCAGTGCAGACATTTCATTACTTGGTAAACTCTTAATGGAATATTTCACTACAGTGTAAATCTTAAATGCATAAGTTGTAGATGGTAACACATCTAAAACAGAGTACTGGCACTTATCTCCGGAAATGGTGTGCTCCTCAAAAGACTCCCATTTATTTGTTGATATCTTCAGCAAATATTGCTGCGTCTTAAAAAATGTCTTTGTCGGTTGTGACCATGATACTTGAACAGTTGTGTCAATGTTTTTAGCATCAATAATCTTTGGGGGTAATGGCTCTGTAAAAATATAATAGAAATATCTATTTGCATGTCTCATATACTACATATAAACATCATACTTATCCTTTTATTTTTTTTCCTAATTAAATGTGCTTCAGAATATTATAACCACGAAAATAATTTAGATACTTTTTTCGAATACCAGTTAAACTGACTGACCCTGTGTTGTTACATTAAATACTACAGATTTGTTCTTTTGGCTTAAACGCATATTGAGAAAGTTTATAGTTATTTTATTGAAAGTTCTTTGGACGCATGAAATTAACATGTTGTTTTCATTTTTTCAAAGCACTGGGTCCCCAGGAAACACATGACGTCCTTGCGACGTTATGTATTGGTCGCTGTAAGGTCGTGACTGACGTTACGTAAGTACGACGTTGTTGCAACGTTGTGAGAAAGTAATTTGACGTCACGTCAGATACGACGTAGAACCGACGTCAGGACAACGTTATTATTGTTTTTAATAACGTTTATATTACGTTGTTGCAATGTCATATTGCGACGCATCCGTCACGTATCTGTGACGTTATAGCAACGTCGTCATATTTTTGGTTGTTACAGTATTAAGGTGATTTTTAAGCTATTAATATATGTTTTTGTAATCAATAATACATCGTGATAATAAAAAAATAAAAAATAAATAATTGCAATATGTACTGTACATCGATCAAATAAATCACGTAATTAAAACGTTGTTGCAACGTAATTTACCGACGTTCCTAAAATTTACAATAGCAAGATTTCTTTTTTTATTATGCACTGAATTTAATTTTAATTTGACTTGTTTCTATTGATAGAACTAATGAACGATATTTGATATGAGGCAGGCATTACCTGTGAAAGGACTGAAAGGAGACGACGTCTTTTGATTCAAACATTTAAAAAAAAAGATACGGAAATACCGTAACGTTTCCGATTTTGGTTCGTTGTTAGGGCTTTTAGTTGTGACGCTATTTAAGTGATGACGTCATATTCAAAGTCAACGCCATTCACCAAGCCACCACTTAGTTTCAATGTAAGTACATTTATCTGTATTCTTTATAACTTGTTTTTTCTTTTTACTTTTTATAGAGTTTCTATTATAAAGGAACAGAATGATGTTCCTGTAAAATTTTGACGTCTTAAAACAAAATATCTGACGCCAAAATGGAAAAGTTATTGTCAAAAGTTGTTGCAAGCGGCGGGTAAATGTCAAAATACAGGATTTGGTGTTTAGAGCATGAAACTTACGTCCATCTAACTGTAATAATATCAATTTGTAATACTAAAAATAAAGATTGTGATAATGGTGGTCTAAATGTAAACCATATGATCCAAAAACATGTATGGTCAGCTCGTACTGGACCATATGCGTTTACTCATACGGTCCCACCCGCACACGTATGGTCGGACCGTACGAGTCTACATCGTATACTTAAACGGTTCGGACCGTACTCGTGCGGTCCAAATACTCATTTGGTCTGGAACATATATATATGTCAAATATGTAAAACGTAGATTTACTGATCATAATTTTCAATGATATTTTTTTATATATATATTTTGGCAGTGGCTATTTTGCCGGTGAAACAGTAGTTATGATCTGATTAAAATATCTCGATTCAAAGCCAGCTTAGTATAAAAATACTGTGAATTTGTTATTTTTACGTGTTTTTTTTTTTTATGAAGTTTAAAAAGATAAATCAGTCATTGTCATAATGTAGAAATTAATAATAAAGAATAAGGAACTATGCATTTTTAAATTTGATAATTAATAAATCATTATGTCATCTTACAAAATCAATGATATACTACAGTCATGGACTGGTGATAAGACAAAAGTGAGATTTCACTCAAAAAATGTCCTATCATTTCAACTAAAATCGGTATTTTTCAAAAAAATATTACCAAGTCCTGTAGATCTATGAGCGTTTTTTTTTTTAAAATAGATACTAAAAGATGTAAAAATGTCTGAAGTTTTATTGTTTATTTAGTCATAATTTTCATTTTCATCATTTGATGAGTTAAACATAAATGCAAATTTTAACGATTTTGAATTGGTTAGAATAATAGCAAACTTTTCAAGATTTTTTTTTCTTTTTGTCCATCTCGGCACTTTTCAAGAATTTTTTTTCTTTGTGTCCATCTTGGCACAGGCAAAAAATTAAAATGAGCATGAATAATATTATAACCAAATAAACAATAAAACATCAGACATTTCCGCATCTTTTGGTATCTATATTATGAAAATCGCTCATACAGTTACTTCGTAATATTTTTTTGAAAAATATCGGTTTTTAATAGTTGAAATGATAGGACTTTTTTTTACTCATACTGGTAACTGACTTTTGTCCAATGACTGTAGCCTGCTCTTCAAAATCATAAATATTTAATGAAAATCCCGAATTTGTCTTTGAAATCAGGGAACCACCATTTAACTTTAATAAAAGGGGGGTCATGGATATTTTTCTTTATTTTTAATTTTTTTCCCCTTTGATTTCCAAATTGATGAAACAAAATATTCTGTTCGAGTACAGGACAAAAAATATTCTGAATCCCGATTCCTCCCATACCTTATAGTGTTAGGTTTGAACAAAATAATTTGAGTGATATCGTTGAAAAATGAAAGAAAATTGTTTGCACGAAAAAAATCTGATTCAAGCAAACACCATGACCCTCCTTCAAGCTTGAAATTAAATTGTTGCTCCCCGGCAGTCTAAGGTTTATTTTTAGATTGTATTAAATATCACGATGCAAATTTTATTAATGTCAATTTTTGCAGAGTCTTACATGAAGAATTGATTGGGGAAACCCTAAAACATGCACCCTCAAAACCAGGCGGAACACGCTATAAGCATGATAAGGTAAGAATACCCTTATTTCCCCAGTATAGTAAAACCTATCTTGGATTTATATTTACCAAAATTATTATTGTTTGTATTCGTCTATGTTGATATTTTTTTTTAATTCAGTACGAAATTGTTATTAAAGATATGTATTTGTAACTAGCATTGTGAAGATCAAGATACTCCTTTGCGACAATAAAGTGTAACATTAAATAGAACTGAATATATAAATTATGTGTACTAATAAGTTTTTGTATTGTCATTGCAGGAACCAATTGCTAAGAGGCTAATTCCAGCAGATCCGGCCTTTATACCACTACGAAGGACACAGGAGAACATTTGAAATAAACAAAGTTAACGATGATCAAATCTTAATTTTTTGATATACAGGCATTATTTACTTGTCATAAACTTTTTTTTATAAAATTTTCATGGCCTGGGTGGGTATTATATCTAGAACGTGAACATGCTAAATGAGAAATGTATACTACGATGAAATAAATAAGATACTAGTATAAAAAAGAAGATGTGGTATGATTGACAATGAGACTCTCCACAAGATACCAGTCACAGAAATTAACTATAGAGGTCACTGTACGGCCTTCAATAATGGGCGAATTACATATTGTATAGGCAGCAATTAAAGATGAGTTAGAAGAGATAGGGGGAACACCCCCCTTATAGAGAAATATATATGATAAATGCATATTATTTTTACAAGCACTAACTATCAAGAACTGCATATGAATAGGCAACGACTCGATCAGCTATGGATGGACCCAGGATTCATTTCTGTTATATCACAATTACTGAAACAGTTACTCGATTAAAGCTACAAAAAAATTATGCAGAATATCCGAATTTCTTCAGAGAATAGCACGAACATGTATCATCTAGAGGTCACTTCATGGTCCCAAACACAGCTGATACTACATGTATGTGTGTATATACATATGATAATTTTGGACCAATTATATAGCATATAGATTACTTCGACATAATGAGATATTAACGTTGTTGTAATGTCAGGATTAACGTTGTAAAAACGTAATTTTACGTCACCACAAAGTTGAAGTATGACGTTGTGACAACATCGACATAACGTAATATAAACGTTGTTGTAATGTCAGGAATAACGTTGTAGTAACGTAATTTTACGTCACCACAACGTTGATGTACGACGTTGTGACAACGTCAAGAAAACCATACACTTTTACGTAAATACAACGTAATAATCTGACGTCAATGCGACGAAAACGTGACGTTGTCACGACGTAATGATGACGTAACATTGTTAGCTGGGTCCATACCTCTGCTGGTGGACTCTCAGTACCGGAGGGTAGCACCAGCTCAGTAGTCAGTTCATCGGTACTTTAGCAATGACTTGATTTACAACAAACTTTAAAAAAATTGTCGGTGTATTATCTTTGGTTCTTATCTATACCCGGCTTTCAAACATTTAAATTTTGAACATTCATGACGAAGGTAAATCCAGAAAAGGGTTTCGGACACATGAACTTAATGGTGTGTTGTTTTCATATTTTTTTCTTATTTTGTGTTGCTTATTACAAAATATTCAATTTGTTCTATACATCTTTGATTTTGTGCATACAATTACTATCAGCACTGTAGGTGATCTTGTCCTGCTGATCATTTTTCCTTATTGATTACAACTGTTGCATAATACGCAAAAACAAATAAATATATCAATATTAAAGGGCAATATTAGGAGTCCATTAACAGTATTAGAGATCTGAGATAGTTTTGATCAGAAATATAAAAAAAATAGTAGAATTCTTCGTTGAGAATCAGTCCAATAACGAGTCTTCTGAAGATTTTGACCATTATATCTTGTTTGAGATTTTTATCTTCCTGATCGTTTGTGATAGTTAAAGTTTCTATCTATCAATAATAAGCAAAAATGGAAAAAAGTCATTAACGGGCAATAAATATGGAGTTGATTTTTGTCATTTTGAC
Organism: Mytilus edulis; assembly: GCA_019925275.1. Lineage (NCBI taxonomy): Eukaryota > Metazoa > Mollusca > Bivalvia > Mytilida > Mytilidae > Mytilus > Mytilus edulis. The sequence continues at coordinate 35,558,280 of CM034351.1, forward strand.
TTATTTGTAGATCTTGTCTTGCTGATCAGTTTTGCTTTTCAAAGTTTCTACCTTTATAATATATTTATGAGATATGAAGCAGATATGCAAAGAATTGGAATAAGAAATGTCATGATTATAGGGCAATAACTCGAATGAGGGAGTGAAAACAACACATTACAAATTTTAAGCATCAAAAGTGTGATCGAAGGTTTCGGTAATGTTGACTTTTATATAGACCTTGTCCTGCTGATCATTTTTGCTATCACAGTTTTCTGTCTGTCATAATTTTCAAGATAATAGACAAACAATTTTAAAAATGGCTAACTTATTCATTAAAGGGCAATACCTTCTACATGAACTTGTCTGATATTTTTCACATGAAAACAACAATAGGTAAATCTCAACACTCTGAACATTTTTGAACCTGTCAGATTTCCTCTATGTATAGCAATTTTCAAAATAATAGGCAAAACTTGTTTTATTTTAGCCATGTCAGTGATATATACGATCTGACCTACTAAAACTTATATGTTGACATAAGTTCATGAATTTCTTGTGCCACAAATATTTTAGACGATATGATACCTTGTATCGTGACAAGATTTCTTTAATCTAAGGAAACTTACTATCGAGAAATTTAAAGCAAAATCTGTCAAAAGATACACTGAAGCGTCCAAATTTTCCAGTCTTTACGATATTTTCAAATGTACTCCGCAATGCATCTTCGTCATAAAAACCTTTTGAAAGCAATAGTAAAGCAGCATAGATTGATCCTTCACTACAACAAAATTAAATGAACAGATTTTACTTTACAAACTTCATAGAAATATTGTACAATTACTCAGATTAACCATTATATTCTATTCCATATGGAAAATAACCATTTATATAAATGTGTACAAAACACTCTTATAGTCTGTTAATGTAATAGTCAATATTTGAAACACATTTCTGTACAAACCTTTTGAAAAAGATATGACAGTTTTATTTATGAATAAAGTTTACAAATATATATGAAATAATATACAATTTTGCAGTTAAAATGACAATACACAACAAAATTTTAAGAAATATATTTTTAAACAGAAATGGTATTATCAACAATGAGACAACTTTCTGCACCTCAAGTGACAGAATTATAAGCATCAGAAACCAGATGACATTCAACAATGAGAAAAAAGGTATTCGTATGATTATTGTGAAACAATTCAACTAAGAAAATTCTACCAAACTAATCTATCAAAACAATTTATTTAAAAAAAACATATATGATAGATATTTGTATTTTCCCGCGGTTCGTATAGTAAAGCGGGAAAATATTGTATTGTCGTTACGTTTTCATAAATATTCATAAGGCATGACAAAATTGACCAATCAGAAGTTGAATTTTGTCTTACGATATATTGATGTTTTTCAAGCGCTTCACTTTCTAGCCGTCGTTCAACATAGTAAGCTGCATGGACGCCGATATTCAACAAACTATACGTGCCGAAGTGCATAATGCCGTACAAAACACCCAAGAAAAGTTATTGGACAATATGACTAGAGTCTCGTTTAGACGGTTTCCAAAGAAGAATTCAGGAAAACCAGAAATCCTTGTCAGACACACAGATAGCCAAGATAGATGAAAATATGTCCAACACATATATAAGTTCCGCAAAAGAGGTAATGAAGAGCAGAACAAACACAACCACAAAGTATTCGTGAAGATGAGGGAGGCCACAACCGAGATGGAAGCAGACAACATCAGTCAGACAAATGTTAACAACGCGAAACGGAAGATAACTGAAGGTATGGACATAATCAAGAACAGACAAAAGCTAATAAAATTAGCTGATTCGTCAGACACAGGGTGGCGGGTAGTAGCTGAGTATATTGCTAATCCTTTGGCTGAGAATTCCGAGGACGAAAGAAAAATGTACAAAGCACAGTCACGGGCAGATACCAAGATGAAAAAAGAAAAACTGAAAAAACGTACAGACCAAAGGACAACTCCATACAACAAAACAACGACATCAAATTCTACGGGAAGTCAGTCGATACCTGTTAATGTCAGCAGTGGATTTGGAAGACCTGGGAGATGCTTTTATTGTCACGAGAGTGGGCATTGGATAAGGCAGTGTCCAAAAGCCACAACAGAACAAAAGAATAAGATAAGTATAAATAGTACTTACAATTTTAGTCGCATAGAATCGAGCGCACCTCTGTTATGTAAACAAATATCAGCTGATTTTAAATCAATGAAAAGTACACACACTAATGTATGTCAAGGTAACGGTACAGGTGTAGGGTATTTAAAAGAAAAGGTAGACTCGTGGAAAGAGATAGGTGCTACAATTTTCGTTGTTGATATAATAGAAAACGGGTATAAAATACCATTTAGCACAGTACCTCGTGAAATAGAATTAGAAAACAATAAAACTGCACGCGACAACTCTTATTTTGTCGCCGATGAGATAGAGAAACTTTTAGAAAAAGGTTGCATACGTCGAGTAAAAAGTAAACCTCACGTTGTCAATCCATTAACTGTAGCAAATAATAAAGGCTCAAAATTAAGATTGGTTTTAGATGCGAGGCATTTAAACCCACATATTGTAAAATTCAAACACAAGTATGAAGACGCAACAACTGCCAGACAGTTGTTTGAGAAGGGAAACTATGTATTTTCCTACGACTTAAAAAGTGCATATCACCACATAAAAATATGTCAAGCAGATACAACTTTTTTAGGTTTCAAATGGGCAAATGAATACTATGAGTATAATGTTTTGCCATTCGGGTTATCCTCTAGTGGGTATATATTTAGCAAAGTAATGAGAGAGATCGTTAAACATTGGAGAGGTAGAGGCATAAAAATCGTTATGTATTTGGACGATGGCCTAGGTGAAGGTAACAGTTTTGATAGTGCTTTAGAATCAAGTAAAACAATCAAATCCGATTTAGAAAGGTTTGGATTTGTTTTGGAACATGAGAAATGCAACTGGTTGCCAGTTCAAACGTTAGAATGGTTAGGTTTTTTATGGGACATGTCGGAAGGGGTTTTAAGACTCACAGAGAAACGCATAACTAAATTGAAAGGCACTTTGGTTATTTTCATTTACCAGTTTAGAAGTGGTATTAGGCTATTCAGAGTAAAATTTGTGGCCAGTATTGTAGGCCAAATCATATCTATGCAGGCAGTATTAGGTGATCAGGCACGATTAAGAACTAGATATTTATATGAATCTATATTGTATAGAGCAAGTTGGAATACTAAAGTACTAGTTAGTACAGAAGCACTTAAAGAGTGCACATTTTGGCTACAAAATATATGTAGTTTGAACGAGACAGGATCTCAATTGTGTCAGTTGACATTTAATGAAGATCAAGATTATCACTTGTTCTGTGATGCATCTGGCAAGGGTTTTGGCGGTCATTTGACCGCAGGTTCAAAGGACGAACCGTTGGAAATGTTTGGAAGTTGGTCAGTAAATGAACAAAACAAAAGCTCAACTTGGCGAGAGCTAGTAGCAGTAAAGAGAGTATTACACAATTTTACAAATTTAATAAAGGATAAAATCATTCGGGTATACACAGATAACAAAAACGTAACGCAAATACTCAGAGTCGGAAGTCGAAAAGTATCACTACATGAAAATGTGATGCAAATACATGAAATTTGTAAGAATCAATCAATTAAATTAAGTTCTGTTTGGATTCCACGTGAACAAAACACACACGCTGACATGTTAAGTAGACGGTCAGATTGTGATGATTGGGAGGTACAGGACGAAATATTTACATATCTAGATCACTTGTGGGGTCCGCATAACGCCGATAGGTTTGCACATGACTACAACACCAAGTGTAAGCATTTCAATTCAAAATACTGGTGTCCAGGAACATCAGGTATTGACGCTTTCACAATTGATTGGAAAGGTAAAAATAATTGGCTTGTACCACCACCAAATTTGATTCCTAAAGTGTTAAACAAATTAAAACAAGAAAAATGCAATGCTACTTTAGTTATACCAGAGTGGACCTCTGCACCGTACTGGCGTATGTTAATAGATGAAAAAGGGAACATGAAAGTTTTCATAGTTGCACACATTTTCTTTCAGGGAGAAAACTTGACCAAGGAAGGCCGCGGTCAAAGCGGAATATTTGGACAACAATTTCTGAAATTTAGATTGATTGGTTTAAGACTACAATTTTAGATCAAAATATTTATGATTATTCTTTTTTTAACAGGGACAAAATTAGATCGTACAGTAAAGGAGGCCATTAGAAATAGCGGCATCGATGGTGACAGTTATCTTTATAGGCTTTATCCAAAAATGTGCGAACTTTTAATAAACAGAGAAGTGACAACACAGTCAAATCTTATTTTAATGCTTTTAAAAGATGGGAACGTTTCATATCTCTCCATGGACATGTTGCTTTACCAGCTCAACCAGTGCACGTCGCACTTTACCTTACAGACTTAGTTAACAACGGTTCCACTTATCATCCGGTGTATAATGCAATATATGGTATAAAATGGGCACACAAAATTAACAGTTTAAAAGATCCTACCACAAACACTTTTGTTACTTCAATACTAGAAGCGTCTAAAAGAGTTGCGCCAAAGAAGACTAACAAGAAAGATCCAGTAACTACAGACGTTTTGATAGAACTTTGTGATAATTTCAAAGATTGTTCTGACCTACTTGTGTTAAGAGATTTGACTATGATGCTACTTTGTTTTGCAGGTTTCCTTAGATACGATGAACTTAGTTCTTTGCGTTTCCTTGACATTGATATACAAGATTCTTTTCTGATTTTACATATAACTAAGAGCAAAACTGACCAATACAGGCAAAGCAATGAGGTTATAATAGCAAAAGGTTCTACAATCGCATGTCCCTATAATATGTTAGTTAAATACACACGTTTGGCTGGTTTTAGTAGTCATGAGAATAAATTTTTATTTCGTCCTATCTACAGGTCAGGAGAGTTGTGTAAATTGATAAATAAGGATAAGAAACTCAGTTACACGGCGGCTAGGGAGTGTCTTCTTAAGAGAATTAGAATTATTCGTCCTGGTTGTAACATAGGTCTGCACTCGTTCAGATCAGGTGGTGCCACAGTGGCTGCTAACGCAGACGTTAGCGACAGGTGTTTGAAAAAACACGGCAGATGGAAATCTGACTCGAGTAAAGATGGTTATATCGTAGACTCCATAGAAAAACGTTTGAAAATTTCTCAAGTTTTAGGTTTATAGTTTCATATTTGGGATCGTGTACCCTTTCTTTGTATATTTCTATCACGTTCGACGGGCTGTCGGCAAATTTATATTTGTGTTTTAGTTATATTTAGTCATGGAGTAGAGGTAATACTTGTATTTTCCCGCGGTTCGTATAGTAAAGCGGGAAAAATATTGTATTGTCGTTACGTTTTCATAAATATTCATAAGGCATGACAAAATTGACCAATCAGAAGTTGAATTTTGTCTTACGATATATTGGTGTTTTTCAAGTGCTTCACTTTCTAGCCGTCGTTCAACATAGTAAGCTCCTTTATTTTTAATTGCTGATTGCAATTAAAGTTGTTTTTTTCTGATTTTCTATTTGTATATGTATTTGCTAATTAAAGGTGTGGTCCGCCACTTTTATCCGGAGATAGGCTCGAGCATTGGCACGGATACAGGTTTCCATTCATATTCATATATCATGTGAACGATTGTTGGTTTTTCCTGGACGGCCTTGACTATCTATGAAGGGTAACATTCAGAAATTTAAGCGAATACACTGTGGATACATTGATATTTGAAATATTGTATATATGTTTTAATATTTGTTAAAATGTGTACTGCTGGAAATTATTTGAGATACAAATTAAATACGGCGTCTATCACGTTCGACGGGCTGTCGGCAAATTTATATTTGTGTTTTAGTTATATTTAGTCATGGAGTAGAGGTAATACCAAACAATGACACCCACTTCATTACAGGATCTTGTCAGACAAGCCTATAGAGAATAGGATGTTATTCTTTGACTATTTTGTCAATTAAAACACATTTTTATATTGAAGTAAGTCAAATGTAATCAACAGTTTGTCAAAAAAATAACTATTTCAGATTGATCACAGTTATTAATTTAGGGCAGACAATTTGGAAAGATCATAATACCGTTAAAACTTATAAGTTGTCAATTGTTATATAATTATTAAAAGTTTTTTCTCCCATAAAACAACGAGTAACCATGCTTGAAAACAACTGAACTAACTTAGCACCATAAACTAATATGCATTTCAATACTTTCATAGCCATATAATTTATTTGGATACAAATTTAAATTGTAACTGGACAATTTGAAAGAAGAACTAACAATTCTAAAAAAAAAGTGTTTTTTCATTAATTTTTACCAGCTGATGAATGATATTTGTATTCAATTAAATTCAAAATTGAAAAAATAAATGTTAAGTGTATTAACCCCCTAAATGTCGACTAAATGTGAGAGAAAAATCGTACATTTGCCGAGTATGAAAATTAAAAAGCAAAAAAAACCCCAATACTAATGAAAATGAAAAGTATCACATGATATGGGATAACCTTATATACTGTATTATTCTATATGTTTTCAGAAAACATAAAGTAGCAGATTAAAGGGACTAAAAATACGTCACATCATATGCCATACCAAGATAAAGCATGCATCATGATGACATTATTAAAACATAGCTACGACCTATAAAAACGTGACCAAAGTTTTTACCTAAAAGACTGATAAATGTTAACCACTAAACCTCCTTCTCTTTTGAAATATATTTTTTTTACTTATCAAAATAACTTCAAATGTTGTAGCATATTTGATAAGCATTTTTTTTAAATGGAAACCACAAACCTAAAATCTATATCCGCGATATACTGCTCACCAGGCAATGATTGACAAACAGCATTAAAACATTCTGTCAATTCTTCTGATAATTCATGGTAATCCTTGCAGTCTTTGTCCTCAAAGACCTTTTTAGGTGCTTTGCCTTTCATCCGTAATCCTAAATACCAGGATGCTTAAATAAATCAATAAATATATTTGTTTTATCAATTTATCAAATACCTAATTTATTTCCATAACTTTTGCTTATTTGTAAATCTTGTTTTGTTAATCATATATGCTCTGTATAATTTCACTTAATCCACATGACGCACTATAGTTTCCATAACAATGCACAAAATGGGCGAACATCTTAATTCAATAGCTATTAAACATATAAGAAGTCCACTAATATTAATAGCTTTGTCGACTGATTTGTTGATCGTATTTTGCAGCTGTGTTTAACAATCACTATTTTTGTTCTACTCTTTGTTTGTGTAAAACATTTTGTTAGAATCGGAGTGCATTAACTCATATAAGAAATCAACTCAAGATTCAAAATAATACAAACCTCACAATAATTTACAGTTTAATGGATCCTTTCATACAAAATTTACCAATTAACTGGAAAGCATGGTTAAGTATATCAGGATTTTCAAGATATTTATTTTAGGAAAAAGAAAGCATGTCTCCTCTGAACCAATTCTAATAATGACAAATAAGAACAAATAAGAACATGGTTATGGTTAAGGGATAACTATTCAATCAGTTCATGATGGAGATATTTTATTAATCATTATGTGAGGAATGTTACATTTTTATATTAGACGAAGCGGTCCTGCAATGACAAGCAAGAAGATAAATGTGGTGTTCAATTTGTAACAAAATATCCCTACAAATAAATTGTTTGACCATCAGGTGAAAGGTCAACCTCAGTAATATTCTTTATATATAAACAAAACATAACCTCAAGGATTCCCAAAATCTATAATGTTGACCTAAACGACATATGGGGAAGTCGAGCTTGCAGGTGTAGTCACTTCGATGACCATTTCCTGGCTTTTTTGTCTCGCTAACACATTGCTAACCCCATCGACACTGAAGAAAGTATACAACATTCTGGGTTTTGCAAGTTACATTGCAAAATATAGTGTGCCTAGATCAAGTTGACTGGCAAGTAAATGTTTAGGCATTCAGTATTTGTTGGCAAGTCAGACATCGTCTGTTACCACACTTGCCACATTCTGCAATTGAACAGCTTTTATAAGAGGAGACATCAGCTCTCACAAATAAGTCTTTCATATTTTCTGGTCTCCGAAAAGCTAAAACAGGAGGTTCGGAATGATCTTGAATACATTTGGTGCTTGACAATAACTTGATAATTGGAAAGGATCAAATGTGAAAGGTTAGTAAAGGCGTGATTGTATGTTAAAACAAACGAAACTATTCCGCTTCGCCTCTTCTGTTTGAACTGTAATATGTTATTGCGGCTGTTATTGTTAGCACGTGCAAACATAGATGAGGGATCTATGTCCCACCTTTTATTACCTCGTTTGGTAAAAAATCCGTGAAGTTCCTGTAACAGTCCACTATGTGTAATATTTCTATTTAAATCCACCTGATGAGTTAAGTCTTTTTCAACTGATATTTATAGTTCGTTATTATGTTGAACTGGTTCACCACTGTCACAGGTTAGAGGAGGGTTGGGATATCACTCATATATTTAACCCCGCTTCATTCTGTATGTATGTGCCTTTTCTAAGTCAGGAGCCTGTAAATCGGTGGTTGTCGTTTGTTGATGTGTTATATATTTGTTTTTCGTTCATTTTTTGTACATACATTATGCCGTTAGTTTTCTCATTTACATTGTTTTACATTTATCATTTCGTGGCCTTTTACAGCTGACTGTGCGTATGGGCTTTGCTCATTGTTGAATGCCGTACAGTGACCTGTAGTTGTTCATTTTTGTGTCATTTGGTAGTCTTGTTGAGATTTGTCTTATTGGCAATCATACCACATTTTCTTTTTAATATTGACTATACCGGATACTTTTTGTACAGTGTTTTGGTGACAGCTTTGGGGAGAAAGGTAAGGATGTTTGTCTATTGGTTTACAGAAAAGGTCATCATATTTCCTATTTTGATTAACAGTCGGAAACCCAGTTGAAATAAAAAAAAATGAACTCTTGTTAGAGAAGGAGAAAAAGCCAAATAGCCATGCAAATATACCAATTACAAATTGATATATTTGAATTGTTTACATCTGTTATGTTTCCATGAGCTTTAAAAGTTTCATAATTATGGATTTTTTGGATCTTATTTTGTTTTTTCTTGAATTATAATATGGAACTGCGAGATATTTGCTAACTTATAAACTATAAACTAATTTTCATAAAACAGAAAAAAAACAAATTCCACAGATAGATAACAAATTGACCTTTCTAAAGCATCAATTTGCATCTCTGCCCCTGGCGATAGTGTTTTGAAATAAAATCTCTTAAATGGGCAATAATTCCATCAAAATGAGAAAGTGAAGTGCACCTTTTTATGTTCTGTTGTGTTTGAGTTAAGGTTCATGTGGACCCTATGGCTAAAATGACCGTCTTTTCACCTCAAAATTTACTCTGAGTACAGACAAAACTGTGCGTCTTGAAAAGTTTTAAGGCATAGCATGCCCTAGATAAATAGAATTCAAATGCATTGTATGATTTAGAAAAATTCAGGACTTAACTGGATTTTGCCGTGCACTCTTTTTCGTCCCTGCAGAAGATGATAAAATTAACAAACAGTTGAGTTTCCCTTGGTCCACTCAGGTACACAGTTAAATCACCAATTATTGTCAGGTATCTATTGTCCATCTATTGTCCATATCAATCAATACCGCTCACTTACACAGTGTAGATACTATTCTGTACGCTATCCGGAAGTCGCGATTTTCGAAGCGAGAACTTTTTGGATCACATTTTAAATTTGTTGGATATACTTTATTAAACGGTAAGATGTTCATCTGTACATTGCTTAATGATTAATTCAGCTGACATCGATATTCACAAATGGTTTATAATTAAATTTAGCACATTCATTATTCGTATCTTTGCCTTAATCAAGAGATTTTCAAGTGCATCACTAAGGAAAATCAGTCGGTGAACCTAAAAACAATCGTTTTGCACCCTTACTGTGTAAATTAACGTAAAACCAGACTTAATTAACTAAATAAGGTATATTTTAAGTGTTGGTAAAAGTTTCAGCCAGATCTTTGAAGCCAGAAATAAGAAAATTACACTTGTTTGAATTTCTCACTGTACGATCAGTCTCGCTTGCATATTTTGAAACTGTATGATCAGTCTTTATTTCACTGTATTCGAGTGGTGATTTCAAGTTATTTACGATACATTAGAAGGTGGCATTTTTCTAAATAACACAAATGTATTTCAATAAATTCACATCCTGAAAACTTATCAAACATGTTTTAGTTTGATAGGGTGTACTCGCTAACTACATTAAGTATAAGGATGTTTGAATGTTGCTAAAATAAGAGGAAGGTTTGTTGTTTATATAAGTTTCAGAAATGTCCTCCGTTATACTTAAAATTGTACAAACACACAGATTTAATTGTTATAGAAAAATGCATGTATTTACAAACATTTGAGGCCGTACTGTAGCCTATAATTGATCACAGTTCCTTCACTTTGTTTTGGATGTAGATCTGTCTTTTTCACACTCAATTGTACACCACCTTGTAAAGCGGTGGTTTATAGTGATAATTAAGTCCGTATTTCCGTTCGTCCGTTGGACCGGTACAACATGTTTAGCCGGTTTTGTAAGCACGTCTCCTCATAAACCACTTAATATACAATTGGGGTTTCAAGACATTTTTAAATGGAGAGGGGGTCCAATCCAGGAGAAAAGAGGATTCCAAATATATGTTCCCATACAAATGCATTGATAGTTAAAAGAGGGTTTCAAACCGCCGGATCCCATTTTTCTTGAATCCGCCACTGGTATTACTATTAATTATTTTTTCTCGGATTCCGTATCATAAATGATAATATAAAAAAGAAGATGCGGTATGATTGCCAATGAGACAACCGTCCACAAGAGACCAAAATGGCACAGACATTAACAAATATAGGCCACCGTTCGGCCTTCAACAATGAGCAAAGCCAATATCTCAAAGTCAGCTATAAAAGGCCCCGAAATGACAATGTATAACAATTCAAACGAGAAAATTAACGGCCTTATTTATATAAAAAAAGGAATGTATTTCAAATTTTATTAAAAATCTTTTATGGGATTTCTTTATATAAGATACAGACATTACATTATATGGGGGCACCCATCAGGTATTTCCAACCGGGACCTCCAAAACGTTAAAAAAATTCTAAAATTGCTCCATTTTTAATCAATGAATGTATTATAGACCTTCTATTTCGAATTTTTGGTAAAAATGTTTTTAATGTTTCTATATCTAAAAAACGGACCTTTAAACTTAACTTTAAAAGACGACCCAAGCTTGATGTATGTTATAAAGTAACGAGCATGACGTTAAATATCTTAAAATGTAATACTCAATGCTGTACACAAACGATTCAAGCAAAAAATCTGTATGCTTTTACAGTATTTTAGACTGACGACATATTTATTTTGGTCAAAAATACAGAATTTTTATTGCATAAGAAATTACACGGTAATATGAACAGTTATATTCAACTATAAACAGTAATATTCAAATTGCTTTTTTTTCTTCAAAAAGATGTCTACAGCAAAAAATCTGAAATCGCTTCTAGAATACAGTCAGTTTTATGACATCGTACAGTAATTTTTTGGATCTAATGAAAACATATTTTTATTTGACAGTACGAACATTTACTTAAATACGGTAAAATATTGAAACAGTAATATTTACTGTAAACTGATGCAAATATTGCAATAAAGATTATTTGCTTTTACACGAAGAAAATGTCAATGATACTTTTTCTAGAAGTATGCACAGTAAAAAGTTTTGTTAGTTCTCATTTGTGAAAGCACTTTCATAATGCTGAAATGTACTGTGAAACGGAAATAAAGCGTACAGAAATAGTATCTACACTGTACTTAAATTATTCCCTGTGGGGAAGTTCTCAAACCTGTTTCCAACTTAGTTTATTTTGGCACCTTCTGGAGGAATGAAAAAAAGTGCACTGCAAAATCCTGGTAAGTTTTTATTTTTCTAAAACATAAAACATATTTGAAATTTATTCATCTAGGGCATGCTATGCCTGAAATTTTTTACAAATGCGCAGGTTTGTCTGTACTCAGAGTAAATTTTGAGGTGAACATACGGCCATTTTAGCCAAAGGGTCCACATAAACCTTAACTGTTTTGTCTTGAAAACGTTTAAAGCAAAAATATTTGATACATCATCTTTCTTCAGATTCTATTAGTTTTATATATTTAAGATACAGGTTGTTTTAATAACATTAAAAATTCACAGTACTCCAGAATGAAGTATATGGGTCAGGTGGAATACCTTTCTAATGAGTCATTACAACAGAGTTGGTGTGTTCGAATAACAAATTTACTAAGGGTACTTGACGACAGACTTTTCTACTGGATCTTAAAAATGCATCTTCAAAAAGGCTTCATTTTGTGAGCGAGCTATCTAGGGTTATAAGTCGTCAAACTCTCAACATTTTCAGTCTGCCTTTCCACGAAATATTGAATAAGATTTTTTTAAAACGTTTTTGAACTGTCAAAAATTCCACCTGACAACCGATCAGACAATAGTTTTAGGTTGACCGAATGCAGAAAAGTACATTTAGTGATGTTTAAAAGCTAGCAGACACTTATGTCTTTAAAATACAACTGGCATATAAGGATCGTAATGGTGCTATGTGGATCCACTTTTGGGGTTTCAAGAGCTAACAATGGCTTCCGTTTTTAAGATTGTAAAAATTGACTGGCGAAATTGAGAGATAATTTTTACGAAGTAAAAAACTGACTGTTAAGTCGATTAAAAAGCCAGAATTTTATTTAACGAAATTTCATCACGAACGTACATTGTCATCATCCGTGTCTTCCTCGTTATACGGATCATTGAAAACCAGCATTTCAAAAAGACGATGTACATTTCTTACACCGCGATTTGAAAAAAAAAATCAACGGAAGTTCTTTTTGAGATATATATTCGCCGTTTCTTTTACTATAGTTTATTTTGATTTAAACTTTCATAGTGATTCAATAATACAGCACCCTTCTGTAAGTTCACGGTTAGACACCTTGCTAATTGATTATTCTGAAGAAAAAAAATCTTATATCAACAATTATGTTGTGATTGCATATCGATCAATACTGTTACGATTTTTAATTAATTTAAAAACGCTTTGGCATGAAATAAATGATGTAATAAAATGTTTTGGTATTGTATGATTAAACCGGAATCCGGAAAATACAGTGTCCAGTTTACAAAGGGTATTTTTGTAAAGACCTTTTAAGGAAAGAAATGGGATTTCTATTTTCGACCGGAATGGCTTATTCAGGTTTGACTGCATACTCTGAGATGTTATTGTCTGTATTATTGTATTATTTACCATGACTAAATTATAGGTTAAAAGTCTTCAATATGTTTACAATACGAATATTACATAAAAAGCATTATCAAGATACATGAAAACCATGCCAGACTGATATGTGCACCTTAAATAATTGCATGCACTAATGTACACTTATAGAAAAAACAGACTTAACCACAAAAAAATAGTTATAGATAGCTGTCTGATCGTGTCTTGCTGATCACTTATACTTAATTAAGTCATATCTAATTATTATACTTTTTTTCAAAAATGTAAGGCATAGTAAAAGTTGTCATCAAAGGTCAATCACTCATCAAACGATTTCAACCGTATTTTAGTTTGTTGAATTCGTTATTTAAGAGTAAAACTCTTAAAAAAGTCGTCTGACAGTATAAAAGTAAATTGTTGATTTCTGGAAATCTATCATTTGTCATTGGCGAGAAGATATATGAAATCAATAAAAATGTTGTCAGCAATATTTAAATAGAAGCACTAAAGGGCCTCTGCCGCTCACCTTGGTCTATGTTTCTATCAAACAAAGCACACCTTACAACATTTTAGACAAGAATATACTTCATGACATAAATCTCTTTTTTGTTGATCTTCTATTACTGATCTTTAAGTCTGTTTAGTTTCTCTCCATCTTTTTCAGTTTTTGCTCAAAACACAAAAGAGGTAAAAGAAAAATTCTCCTTTAAGGGCAATCATTCCTCTGAAGAGTGACATTCTAATATCGGCAAATTTATACTTTTTAAAAGATCTTGCCTCGCTGATAGCTTTTGTTAATTATAGTGTATTTTTTTTTTGGGAAAGTGAATCATATAAGGTATTTCGTAAAAAAAAACACAGTTTCTCTCTGACTAGTTATCATAGTTTTTAAGATAATAGGCAAAAATTAGGGGGACAAAATGCAAAATTTGTCATTTAATGGTTAACATATCTAAACATTTGTCCAACTCTTTTGACGTATATAGACATTTTGAAGAGCTCATTATTCTGAACATTTGTTTCTCCTTTCAGATTTTCACTATATATAAAGGTTAAAGACAAACTTTTAGTTTACCCCTATGTTCTATGTTAAGCCATGTTGGCCATGTTGGTTGGAAGGCCGCGTCATCGGACACATTTTTTTAAACTAGATATCCCAATGATGATTGTGGCCAAGTTTGGTTAAATTTTACCCAGCGGTTTCAAAGGAGAAGATTTTTGTAAAAGTTAACGACGGACGACGGACGATGTACGACGGACAAGGAACGCCAAGTGGTGAGAAAATCTCACTAGGCCCTTTTGGAAAGGTTAGCTTAAACTATTTAATATCATTCAAGCTTGACAAAATGAAAAGCTCTGTTTCAACAAAACATACATTGAACCCAGCAAAGGCATTTAAAAATCACATTTATTTCTGTGTTTTGTTTTTAATTATAGCGAAAATTTAAGAGGAAAACTTTTAAACTACTTTTATGGATGTTTATCCTATTTTACAAAGTTCTTTTTCTGGATACCACGGGTTAAATGGAACAAACCTACACTATTGTGATTGTCAATGTCGTATTGATATAGCAAATGTATCATAAATTTTGGAGAAAGTTTAACTTACGGCTAGTCACATATGTTTGACATGTTGCTTCACTTCTTACATTACCACTGACAGCGTAAATTTTAAAACAATATGTTTTATTTAAAATTACATCCTTGATGCTATGTTCCAAATGAACTGCTGGTACTCGGAAACCATGTTTATCTTCCCAATTTGTACATGTTGCTACTTCAATGTAATAATATTCAGTCCGGAATAAGTCTTCCTCGGGAGCTGTCCATACCAATCTTATGCTTTCATCTATACAATCAGCTTGCAGTGAAGGTGGTTTATTTGGTACTGTGACACAATAAAAAGCATATAGATTAATTTGATTTCTTTTTATATAGCAGCTATTTATACATTCACATAGCAGCAACAATCAGACAAATATCAGAATTTACTGTTATGAATCTTGTCTTTATACATTTTTGCATTAGGGCTTCAAAGATCTTCAAAAGTCTTTCATTTAAAGAAAAACTTGAAAATTTATAAAAAAAACATTTTCCTAGTAATATGTTATGACCCACAGACTTATATTAGAAATTCGTCTCTACAATAATAAAAAAAAAGAATGGTTTTACTCATTACATGTTGTGTCTTACCAAAGAATTGTATATTGATCTCGTTGCTGTTTGCAATTTTGTTAATGTATAAATCTATTTTGTTGCAGACAAGTTGGGTATTAGTAGTTGATGTGGTCTGTTGAAATGTCAAGTATGTCACGAGATTTCTGTTATTTTTATGTATGTATTACTATTGTTATGACCAAGTCCCTTTGTTTCTAAGGGAAACCTTAAAATAACTCAGACAATAATAAAACAACTAGATGTGTTGCAACGAAACGAATGGTCCTGCTTGCAAAAAACAATCTCTATTTTTAAGAGAACAATTTAGCGAAAACTTTGTAGCAGAGCCATAAGAACTAACCGCTTTATTAAGTGCTTGTGTTGCTCACTTGAATCTATACCCATCTTCAACAATGGGCACTGTATAACACTGTAGACTAGAATAATATTCATGACAAAAGTCTCTTTTTTGTTGATCTTGTATAGCTGATTATTCATTCTGCTTACAGTTTCTCTCTATCTACTATAGTATTACCTAATTGGTAAAAATTCCTCATCGAAGGGTAATAACTTCTGTTTAGTTTCTCTATATTGTCTATATTTTTTGTCAAACATACACAATTAGGTGAAAATCATCATTTAAGGCAATAACTCTGAAAAAAACTCTGACAATTTCAGCTGTTTATCTATTGGAAGATGTTGCCACTCTGATCATTTTTGCTGTTAATACTTTTCTTAATCTTCCAAAGTTTTCACAAAAAAAAAAAAAAAAAAACCATCAATATTTGAAAATATATTTATTCAAGGGCAATAACTACTTTTACTTGTGGACTAACAATTTAAGCCATTTCTAGGTCATGTTCTGCTGATCATTTCTGCTATCTAAGGGATTTCTCTTTCTGTTAAATGTTTAAGAACATCAAGAATAAATATAAATCAATTGCTTTAAAAAGCAATTGTAAACGGTATTTCGATACCCCTTCTGGAACATTATTGATTGATATGTGTGTGTTTGTTTGTTTGTTTGTTTGTTTCTTTCTTTAAAGGGTACATATAAGTGTGTTTGTTTAGTTTCTATATTCAGTTTGGAAAGTTTTTGGTCTATTTCAGGGTCTGCGCGCGTCTTTGTCGCGCGGCAGGTTGTGGCGTCAAGTGACGAGTCTTTATAACAGCGAAAACTTTATATTTGTATTTCTTTTTAGGTGGGGACGTTAAACAGACAACATATATAGTGACGGAATTTACACAATGTATTTCTTTTGTCATTGTATGTAATTGACATTTTGATCACAGTTTACGAGCAGTGCATGCTTTGGATTAAATTCAACCTGTGTAACTTTAAAGCACGTTTATCGATTATTTTCATATATTGTGCATGTTTCAGCAGCAGTTTGTAACACAGATTTGTATTTCAATCTAGGAGCGGACATTTTATTGTTGGATTTCACTGAGATTTACACAACTAGCAAGCGATTTGAAGGGCATTGCAATTTCTTTTCTCTAGGAAAAATCGTGAGAGATATCTGCACCACGTTAATTTATGAAGATGTCATACATGTATACCCTTCTGACAACAAACTTTGGGGTCAATTGGACATGTAGTTTTTTTTTCTTTCAGAAGAGATGTAAATACAATATTAAAAATTAATTGTTCAGAGAACAATTGAAGGTCTTTCCACAAGTAAGTAAGGATCTATTTTGATTTGAAAATATTAAAATCTGGTTTTGAATGTCAATTTCAACTTCAAATGACAGTTTATCAAACGCTGATTCCAAAAATATATGGTTTCTATACAAAAAGATATACATAAGGGAGGTAATGTTTTACTTCCGGTTTAAAAGATGTTACTTCCGGTATTGTTTGATAGTTTACTAGACACTGATTCCAAAAATATATGGTTCTATATACTTTTACATAAATTTAGTACAAAAAATAGCTTCTTCCGGTTTACACAAAGTCACTTCCGGTTGGCTTTTTCAAGATTAAATGGCTTGCAACCTAATGCAAAAAGTCCCATGGCTTTATCATGTATACATATAAGGTAAAAGCACAGGTCAAAATCTAGAATGTTAAATTTACCAATGACCTTGAGCTCAATTTCAAGGTCATTAACCAAGGACCTCAAATCAAAAGACCCTAGGTCTTAATTATATATGACAAATGAGTTATATCACCATACGTGTAATTTTTAATCCCATTAAATGTCTACGTATCCTTTAAACTAAAATTTTACGTGTTACGACATATCGCAACTAATAATTCCGTAAAAATATTTTGTCGATATCTTATAAGATTTCTGACAATAAGTGAAAACAAGCCAAAATCTAAATTTTGAACATGACCTTGAGCTTTGAACTTGACCTCATTTTCATTTTGATGGACCAACTATCTCAAATCAATTGACTCTAGGCCTCTATCACTTATGGTTTTCCAGTTAGAAATACATTTTACATATATCAGATACAAAAGGGGAAATAACTCTCTGATGGAATCTCTATACGACTTCGGTCAAAATAAAACAGAACATCCTGAGGATATAACGAGCAATTTAAAAAAAAAAAATTTGTCTGTTTCTTATACGGTTGCGAAGTCTTAGAGATAACAAGAAAAACAGTGTTTTGGGAGATAACTCTTACATAGAAAAGTATTCAATTACGCAGAAGTAGATACAAAAGCGTACAAACTGTACGATATCAGTCCAAATATCTAAGCGACATCTTGCGAAACATCAATACAGCAAAGGAAAAAAATAATCCGAAGAAAACCAATAGGTCTTTCCACGGAAAAGTGGAAAGACCTAAAAAGATAATGTCTCCTTTGGATATAAACTCATCATAGATAACAGTATAAAATTGGACAGAGATATCATCGCTTGTAAATATAGAAGAGTTAGTATATTGATTTACACTTTTGAGTCTTGACATGAAACATTTGGTCAGTACAAACAACAATTCATAGAAATATGTCCAGTTGTTAAGAGACATAAGTAAAAAACATTAAAAGTGATTTTGGTGCAAAATAGTAATAATTCGCAAATTTCTATTTTTAAAGGGCATAACACAAGAGTGGTGAAGAAGAGGCCACCCTTATTCAAAATCGATCTGTATTTGATGGTATTAATCTATTTGAATAAGTTTCTGAACATTTGATCATTGCAAAGTAAAGTTAAAGTACAGAAATGGCAAATTGAGCTATTTTCTATTTATAACTCAAGAACAATAAATGTGATGCAACCCAAATTCGAGATTAACCTGTGTTTGGAGGATATAGGAGCTGCTTATAACATTTAGTTGAGGCAGAGTTAAGTAATAGCGAAAAAAGACAAATTTTGGCAATTTTCCCATTTCAAAAAGTTTCTTTCTTACTCACGAACAATGAGAGTTTCACCAACTAAATAGGGTTTGGGTTTGGTTGTTTTAAGCGTTGTGTATGCGTTTGGTAACTTTTTGTACAGGCATCGGAATTAAACACATTTATTTAAAAACCAGTTGTTGGCATGACACGGGTTATGTTCTTCGCATATATTTTATGATGGTATAATACTAAAAGCCCTAACGGGAGGGATTATGCCTGATATTCATATGATGAAGACATAATCTTTCAATCAGTTTAATTGAGGTCTGGAGCTGGCATGTCAGTAACTGCTAGTTGTCTGTTGTTATTTATGTATTATTGTAAGTTTGTTTATTTTATTTTGTTACCTCTTCTGACATCGGACTCGGACTTCTCTTGAACTGAATTTTACTGTGCGTATTGTTATTCATTTACTTTTCTACATTGGCTAGTGTTATAGGGGGAGGGTTGAGATCTCAAAAAATATGTTGAACCCCGCAGCATTTTTGCGCCTGTCCCAAGTCAGGAGCCTCTGGCCTTTGTTAGTCTTGTATGATTTTTAGTTTTAGTTTCTTATGTATAATTTGGAGTTTAGTATGTCGTCTATTATCACTGAACTGGTATATATATTTGTTTAGGGGCCAGCTGAAGGACGCCTCCGGGAGCGGGAGTTTTTCGCTGCATTGAAGACCTATTGGTGACCTTCTGTTGTTGTCTGTTCTATGGTCGGGTTGTTGTCTCTTTGACACATTCCCCATTTAATTCTAAATTTTATTAGAGAATAAAAACCAATTGCTGCACTTATGTATGGACCAACGTATAGATGGATAAATTTAAACCAAGTACAATATCATTTGAAATAGACTGTTTCCTCTAAATGAAAACAAAACCGATCATTTAAAAATGCTGCGATATGTAATAAATGTCTTTTCATTTTTGTGTTGCTGTCTCAATATGACCAACACCGCATCAATTTTTATCTATGATATCATAAAGATAGGAAAATGTAATCCAGCAATACGTACCACCTGAATAGAATTGCAGTTCTTCACTTGGATTGCCTGTAATGTTCTTAACACAGCTTGTTATAGTGAATGTATAGGTTTCAGCAGGACATATATTTGGGATTATCTGAGATGATTCAGTTGCATTGACAACTATAGTGATTCCATCTATATTTCCCTTCCATCTGTAGAAAATTTTGTAGGTGTCAGCTGTAAATAGTCCTGCTTCAGGAGATTTCCATTTTAGTACTAAATTACCATTTTCCAATAAAGTACTAAGTGACCTTGGTGGATTCGGTGCTGCATTACAAATTTAAAATAAATGAATAGAATATAATTTACAGTTAGAATAGTACATTCACATTATCTGAAAGTATTATGTTATTAAATGCCATACAAAGGTGTACTCATATATCAATATAACTAAATATTTTGACAGAAAAAAAGCCAGTCAGTTTTTCTAAATGTAACAGTAACATGATAAACATGATTTTTAGGTATTATAAATATTAACGCTGCACAATTATAGGATCCAATTTAAGATTTAGATATTAAGTGGTGAACGTGCTACACTTGTTTTTAATCATAAAAAATGGGAGCAAAGCTTGAAAAGTGTTCTGTTGTGGTCTTTAAATGTAATATTTTATGTCTTTTTCATTTGATAGGGTTTTTTTTTATTTTATAGAATTCTTTACATTCAATTTATTAAATATAAGGACACCCTTATTATTGTAAAAGTAAAAGTAAGTAAATCGTAAAATTTTGAAGTCCTTTTTTCTAGTTTTGAAAAAATCCCTTACTATTCATTATGTCTCCAAAGAGATAATGATTGGCAATATATCTGAATATCGTTCACATAAACTTGTTTTTGTCATTGCGATTGGGTGTGTAGTATAAAATTAACTTAGAAAGGGGCATGCGTTCTATATTACTATATTTTGTTATGTTTTTTTTCAATCATTTTGTAAAATGACCCTTTCTGCAATTGATTGAATTTGTACAAATTCCAATAGGTATACAAAATCGATACGCCAATACAATATGTACAATGCGATTTTGACTAAATTAAAATTAGGCAATTATTTGCCGAGGAAAATATATCAAAATTTTAAATATCTGATTTATTTTGTATGTGATATAAGTTTCTCTATATTTTTTACTTTTGACAGAAGGATGATGAAGGGTTTTTATATTTTTATGTAATGCTTGGTCTGAATCCAACTGTAGGTCAGTTCGATTACTAGCTGTGACACTATCTATTTAGATAACTAAATTACAGTTTTCATATTGTCTGGTCTTTGCGAATCTACTTCATGAATACTGACAAATTTAAAATATCAAATATATATAACAAGACGTTTTTGAACAGACCAGTCATTAGTCAGTAGTAAATGAGGTACATGTATAATGTTTTAACTACTCATTTATAAAAATAAAAAAAAGTTATTTTGAAAAGTTGGAATTAAAAAATATAGATTAACTCCAATTTTATAAAACTATCATATGGTGTTATTTTAATCCCCCAAAAAATCAAATAGACAAATAATTAAATGATGTAATGCTATTTAATCGGTCCGTTTCCGCAGCACTTAGGTAACTGTAATATGTATATATTAAATTGAGTACTGTTTAACAATCATTTAAGTTGAATATTTGTAGACTCGTCCAATTCCGTGGAATAAGACTGCTGCAAGTGGTCCTTTATATACCTTCTTATGTTTTTGATGGTTTGTAAGTCAGTAAAAGCCAATGTTAAAGTTAATTTTGATATTTAAAGACCTGCTCACTTCATATATATTCTGAACATCTTTTTTGTTCGCAGGTATTTAAATTTCAATATTAAGTTATCATTGAACTTTTACTACTACTAAAAGTTTGAAGGAAGGTCAACAGACTTTGAAGCATTATTATTGTGATCCTTTGCGCCGCATGGTAGTTTACATAATGCATATACATTTGACTTATTCTCTTGCATTATAATGAACATTTAGTGTTCAGAATATTTATTTTCAAACAATTATACTCCTCCTTAGGTAGAGTAGAATATTTATTACGATTACCATCCTGTTATTCAAGAAAACCCCTGTAAAAATGTGAGTCCTTTAATATTCAAGGCCGTACACTATCCACGTAAAGTATTTAGTTAAAGTATTCGTTTTTGTTCAAAGCAAAATCATAATTGTTTTTGTTCCATTAAAACTTGAATTCAGATGTTTACATATTCAAATTTATCCTCACAATAAAATCGTTTTCCGGCGAGCAAACAAACTTCTGTTGAACGCCGGATTTTAATTTACGTACTGTGGATTCATTTTTTTTCGTTGGATACCAATATTCGTTGTTTTCGTGGTTACAGGTGAACCATGAATTCAAAAGTTAAACGAACTGCAAAATAAGGTTGTATGCAGTATTTGGCGAAACCACGAAATTACATACAGAAGAACAAGCTAGTATTCTGCAATCCCCGAAAATTGGTACCAACTAAAATAAATGAATCCACAGTATTGAGATTATGCATCATTTTCTATGACAAAACTGGATACTGCTTTATGAAATTTAAAGACGAAATTTGGTCGTACAAATTGTCTAATGGGTCTTTCAATACTGACATGACCCATTTCGGTTGTTCCATTCACACTGTGACTGTGCAAGTGACTAGTCGTGCGATCTCCGTGTAAACCTCCTTTTTTCCAATACAATGGGCTCAATTTTAAACAAAGAAATTAGAGGCAAGGTTCACTCAATTAATTATTTTGATGTATCTTTTTACTTATTTATCATTTAATTTAGAACGCGTACGGTTTTTGAAAATAGTGCATCTTACAATTGAAAATTATCATATGTGTATATATAGTTTTACAAATAAATAAACAGAAATCATAACTTTAATTTGGATATTAGATACTAATTAGTTTTAATATTGTGTTGCCGGGGTAGTTTATACGGAGTGAACTCTTCCACTGTCTACGGACTCGGTCCCGCAACATCTATTGTTCTCTTAGTTGTTTGTTTGTTATAGTTGTTGCCTTGATCCGTCTCCTCTAAATTGATTTGAGAGATTTAAACATCGGCGCTACATGTATACTTTCGCCTAAATGTCAAATGGTAAACACATAAGAATTGTATACTTTGTTATCTAAAAAATAATAAGATCTATAATTTCAGTAACATAATTTTTAGAAAACGAATTTATGAAAGTGATGTTTTAATAATAGCAGCATATTACATGCATTACTTGTATGACGTATTCCTACCTTCAACTACTGTTCTGACCTCAGGACTTGGAAAACTCCTAATCGAGTGGCAAATACAAGTGTATACTTTGACTTGGATTTTGACAGTTGGTAACACATTTAAAATGAAGCATGCATTCATCTCCACTGAAACAATAATTTCCTCTTTTGAGCTCCAATTATCTCTTGTATACTCCACAACATACTCTTTGGTTTTAAAAAAGGTACTAAATGGTTCTTTCCATGAAACCAACACATCATTATCCACACGTAATGCTTTTACTTGCCGTGGTGGTGATGGTTCTAAAACAATGAATCTTAATTATAAAAACACGTTTACATTTATATTATTTGTTATGTTTGAATTTTGTGCAACATCTTTATTATAAGAATATATCAAATAAGTTCAAATAACCTTTGAAATCATGAGAAGGTGCACATTGCGCCTGTCAAATGAAGGATAACCCTTAGATTCCCAAAGCCCTATGTTTAAAAAAAAAATAGAAAAATGTGTTGACATATTTTGTCGTTTTGTCCATCTCCAGAAACGGATTGCAATATTAAATGAAACATCAAGTTCTTTAACTTTCTGTTATAATTTGAC
The DNA here is from genome assembly GCA_019925275.1 of Mytilus edulis. NCBI lineage: Eukaryota > Metazoa > Mollusca > Bivalvia > Mytilida > Mytilidae > Mytilus > Mytilus edulis. The sequence continues at coordinate 35,581,966 of CM034351.1, forward strand.
ATGTTATACTAAACACATCTTAACTGTAACTTATCGACATGTTACTAATCAACTGTTCAACTTTGAGTATTTATCAACAATTAAATCTGTTAAGATCAACAACAAATTACCCGGAATTGTTGGTATCATTAAGCATACATGTGTATGCAATTAGTAACTATTCAAAATTTCATGCATTTTATTGCATGCATAAATAGATGGATAGGCAGAAAAATATACTTGATTATTCCCACACTTATTTCCATATGGCAAAGAATCCTTTACCCTATGCGTAAATGAAATATAGAACAATATTACATTTTATATTGTGCAACCTACTATTCAGTCGTTTTAGCCAAAACGTCTTTAATTGTACAGTGTAAGGTCCATTCATCTCCGTCTGAAATGCATTCGTCAGTGTTTCACATAACACCTCCTCATCATCAAATCCCTCAGAGATAAAGGTAATTTCAACAATTACGGAGCCGGGACTGAAATCAGATATGCAAATTCATCATAGTAGTATACCACTATTCAAATGCATTTATGAACCAAGAACGTAAGAGACAATGATTTATAAAGCTAATACACTAGACATTATAATTTAAACAAAAAGATACAGGGCAAAAATCGGATAAATTAGAAAAATATAGGCTACCTTTGTATCGTCCGATGTAGCAGTACTCAGGGATTTTTTTTTAAATCAATCAAAGTTCACCTCTTTTTTGTTTTGTCTAGTCAGGAGATTGACCTTATTATACTGGTTGGACTTCATTTGGATTTTTAAAAGTACACAACGGATATGTAAACTTCTCTGACTGCTATTAAATCATACATAAAAAGTCATCCCGTAAGAAAAGACTAAACCCGCTACAGATAAGTTTTAATTCTAACTAATTCAAGACTCGTTTTACCTATACTCTGAGAGACAATAGGAAATTACGTCTAAAACGGGTTTTCGATTTAACTTCATCAGGAACGATCAACGCAAAATACAGATATGTTATATGTCAGATAATTTATAACGTTAATTTACTATAGGACACGAATGAAAACAACATGATTTGTAAATAGGTCAATTACGCATCTAGTCAACTGCCCTTAATTCAAAATTATTGAAAGGTTATTGTTTTTTTAACGTTGAGTGACAAATAGTTCATGCATTCTTAGGACTATAAAAAAATTAGTAACTCAAAATTGATATACTGTCTTCGTATTAATACCATTTTCAACCCTCAAATCGAGCAAAAAAGAAATTATGCCTTATTTGATGAATACAGTTGACAAAGTTAAACCATCAATTATACAAGAAACGAAATAATTGAACAGTTGATTTAGAGCAACTGGTTAAATTGAGAACAGAGTCGTTCAACACGTCATTCTTTTCAAACATATACGGTTAAAACACGAAACATATGCATTTAAACAATATATAGAAACGGTGTCGACTGCAATTTGTAAAGCATGAACATTCAGGATAAGGACTTTTATCTGAAATATTCTAAATTATTTTCAACAACCAAAATCAATTATGTAGGTTTATGACTTTTGGAAAAAAAAATCGTTTTCATAATATAATGTATACGTAAAAAGTACATACTGACGGATTAAAAGGTGTAAAGGTTCCGCGGGACCCTGTGTACTTTGGCTTTTCACTAATAATTTGCATATATTAATGTTCAAAAATTCAATCCCAGGCGTTTTCTCACAAGATTATAAAGAGACCCTTATTTTTCAAAGCAGAAACTTCTATCTTATGACAATGAAATAATCATTAGAAAAAATCAATTCGTTTTGGTCCCAGATGACTTTTAAAATGTATGTATCATTTAAAAAGCTCCAAATTATCTTTGCTTGGTGCAAACATGTCATTTTTTGGCATTAAAATTGAAATATCTTTTTTAACTCATCGGTGACCTGTTTTTTTATGATTATTTCTAAATAAACTGTACTTAAACTGAACTATTGTATAATTTGAGCGAGTTCTGTAACTAAGTTCTTTTTTTTCGATATTTGTCTTATTAGTTCAACAGAAAAAAAGGATTTATACAAAAATGTATGCTTCTTTCGAATGCAGATTGTGAGCGAAAATGAACGGTGACCCCATTTCTTTATTCTATTTTTCTATTAATTAAGTATAAGATAAACTTCATTAATAGAAATATATAGCGAAATCCTATATTAAGAAAACAAATGATTAAGACCCGCGAGCCCCTTAAGTTTAAGAAATGCATGCACTGGCATTAAATTGCTTAAGTTTTGTGTCCTGTATTGACATCAGCTCGCCTTCTTACTCTCGATCCTAAAGGATCAACACTTGAATCCTCCTTGATTTTGATTGAACAATCCCGCGACCATAAATTCTCTTTCCATTTGTTCCTTTATGTTTATCCATATTTAATATATCATTCTTGTGCTTATATTCTTGCTATAGGTTTTCCATTGAATTTATTGGTTGTTTTTCGTTAGCATTTTACAGTTTAAAACTCCTTAACTTCTTTACGGTCCGTGAAATCATCATGAAGAATCTGGAGTGATTTATTTCTTGCTTTTCGTAAATGCCGATTTCGTTTTCGCTTTATCTTTCTTAAAATAATCTGATCCCAACTTTTTTAATTATCAGTCTTGTATAACAGGTCCAGTTTCCGGTGCATGCCAAAACATGGAGGGAAATAAGATGATCCATTTTTTATCTGAATTGTATTCTGGACTCAATTTTTTCTTTTTAATCAAAAGTGTATGCTGAACTGAAACATTCATATAGATTTAAAAAAAAAAACTTTCATCTTTTGGGGAAAATCAATTCTGGAAAGTGGAAGGATATCATGTTTACTGGTTGTGGTGCAACCTACTAAATAGTTATCAAAGGTACTAGGATTATAATTTAATACGCCAGACGCGCGTTTCGTCTACATACGACTCAGCAGTGACGCTCAGATCAAAATAGTTGTAAAGCCAAGCAAGTACAAAGTTGAAGAGCATTGAGGACCCAACATTCCAAAAAGTTGTGCCAAATATTGCTAAGGTAGTATATTCCTGGGATAAGAAAATCATTAGTTTTTCGAATAATTTAAAGTATTGAAACAGGAAAATTATAAAAATGACCATATTATGATATTCATGTCAACATTGAAGTGCTGACTACTAGGCTGGTGATACGAAACGTCCACCAGCTGTGGCATCGACCCAGTGGTGAAAATAGTTATCAAATGTACTAGGATTATAATTTGATACACCAGACGCGCGTTTCGTCTACATAAGACTTATCATTCAAAACAGCAAACAGAAAGTAGAAAAATTGTTTTGACTTCAGGGTTACGTAACTTTTTATTCTTCGAGGCATGATCCTCTTTTGTCTCTCTCGATTAGATCACAATTTCACATTAGTACATTACATGATATGAACATGAAAAAAATGTTCTATGTAGCGTTTTGCATGTAAAACTATGGAGCAGTCAATTACAAGACTGCAACCTGGATATAATAACTTTTCTTATGTTCACTGCAAGAAAGTAGCTCATGTGGACTGTTGTGTCCCCAGAATGACAAAACATCATGATTTAAGGACTTTTTAAAACAAAAACAATCATAGGGTATCGAGTTACACTGAAAAAAATTTAAATTATGTAATAATTTTTATTTTTTATACACCATTCAAAAGTAATAATATATATGAAGCACAACAGTTTGAGGTAAACTGACATTCTGTTAGTATTACATAAATGATTTTAATGATAATAAAAAAGAACATAGACAGATTTTCTTCACTATGAAATCTTCTTCTTGCGATGTGAATTCTCGTTGTGCAGTTTCATTGAGAATTGATGAAGTCGAAGAGACAGCTACATACAAAAGTATTGTTTTCCTATAGGGTTATTATTTTTATGGCTCAATTGTTGACATAAAGGTCGAATATGTATAAAAAGAACTTTTGTTGAAAAGGTTGGTTTTTTTTTTTACAAAATATTCACTTTAAAAGAGTCTATGACTTATTTACCTGTCTGCGACACCCCATTGTTAATTAAAAATTCTATATTTTGGTTAAAAATTATTTGAAAAATAGATTTTTTTCTTAAACTATCTATCATGACAAGAATGTTTGTGATTAGATGTGACAAGTAATCAATAGACTTACAAAAAAAAAACCACCAATTTGAGTATTTTTTCTTGAACTTTATTGCAAATTTTAGATGCAAAAGGGTGTCAAGTACAGTCTAAAACCATCATGTATTAGGCGTGTTTAAAGACATGTATAGTCAGAAAAAACAAATATATGATCATTTGCGTCTTATATTTGAAATGTAACAAATTCTTCAATCTGAAAATTTTTTTGGTAGTTTTTCAATTAGACTTAAAGAAGAGGCCCACTTGGGTAGTTTTTTATGGACAAAAGTACGATTATGTTTATCAATACATCTAAACAATTCTTTATATGGCATTTTTTATGTTCAAATATGGCTACCTAATGAAACTTAGTAATGATTTATATTTTTAAGACATGTCATTATAGTTATAGGTATACGTTAAATTTTGTCCGGCTTGGCTCTGTATTTCCAGGTCCCAATAACTTATTTTGTTCATTTAACAATTACAATGTACAGGTCATATGCTCTGCTACCAACAATGTTACGGAACACAGTAACAGAAGACGAAAAAAGGTGTAATACGTTTCCCTCAGTTTTAGTTTGTAACCCGGATTTGTTTTTTTTCTATCGATTTATGCTTTTTGAACAGCGGTATACTACTGTTGCCTTTATATACCACCAACCTATACCAATGTAGTACGTTACATCCAGTTGCATACGCTAAAGGGTCGAAAAAACATATTCCCATGAATTTGACATTTTTGGGAAATTAATCCTATATTTCATTACAGTAAAACATTTCTGAGTCAAAAAACATATATCTTGGGTGTTTGAAAGCACTACTTTGTTATTTTGGTGTTTCTATAGAATATTTTGGAAACTTGGGGTACTAAAGCTTGTACACCGAAAAAAAAGGCGTGAACATTTAATTGGTTAACTTCCAGTGATGGTTATTTTCTTGTACGCAATGAAATGTTATGTGAAATTTTGTCAATGATACTGGACAGGATAAAACGAAACTCATGCCAAGTGTTTCTTTATTTGAAACAAAGATGAATTCCGCACAATGTTTTGAAAAGTGCCAATTTAACAAAGACTTATAGGACTTATAGAAGGAAATCAAAGGTGGTATTACACCTAAAATTAGACAGGCTTGAAACTTAGAGTTCGGCGACAGTGTTATACTCATATCATTATAACCATAATCGATTTTGCGGCTCACAAAAACAAATATTCTCTCATCTCTTACGTTTAATATTTTCAATATATACATACTATTCCTTTTACAACTGTTCAAATTATCTAACACATTATTTCGATGATTCTGTTTCAAATAACAAAATCACTTTAATTAGCATTGTTACAGTAAAAAAAACTAATAAAAAATGATATTACGCTACTATTTAATCAATAAAAGTAACTTTTCAACTAGTTGCGCTCTAGATGTTAATTTGAACTTTTCTTTACCTCAGTATTGAAAGACAAATTAAAGGAAACCGTTTACCTGCACACTTACTTTTGTAAGGTTGTAAGTTTATGTCAAAAATTTGCAGACGAAAATCTAATCAAAGATCAAGATATTTGCTTGTCAAGTTTATGAAATTTACATGCAATCAAAAATAGCGTTTAACGTTTGAACAATATATACTCTATTCATTAATACAAATTGAAAGAATATAATTTAAACAAAAATAAAGGAACAGTTATAATTTGTATCAGCTGAGGGGGTCTGTGCATTATAGGGGGTCATTATCAAAAGATACCATACAACTAGAAGAAAATGCAATCAAAAATTGAATTTTACTAGGGTTTCACAATGATGGTTTTTATGGCTGATAAATCCTTAAAAATATTGACGTGATAGTTCAAAAAGTGATAATTTCTGTCATCATTAAATCTTTGAAAGTGTTTAGCACCAGCAGACTGTATAATAGCACAAGGCTAGTGAATCAGATAACTTTTTATCACAGGCATCTGTTATGGTTAACATGGTTTATTATTCATACGATATGTAGAACAACAGATAAAAGATGAATGAAATATTTCCCCCTAGTTTTGACCATAGAAAATGATTATCTCAAAGCAGAATGAAAATGGAAAATGTTTACTAAAAGCAGAGTGCAACTGGAAAATGTTTACTCAAAGCAGTTGCATCAGCTTCAAAACAAAGAATATGCAAGGTCACGATGAAACATCAAGGCAGTATTTACAGAATATCACTTACTAATGACTACTTACAATACACAAGTAAGTATTTGTTTTTATCAAATTAATCAGTTCGAGTTACTTATATAAAAACAAATATACCTATAGTGTAAAATGCATTATAACAGATCATATAAAAAAGTCAATTCAAAGAAAAAGAGTACGACAATGGTCGAACATCTATTGTCGTACTCTGTTCAGAGAGTGTCCAAATACTTTTCATAGTTATTTATGAAGTTAATTTCTGTAAATATGTGGCTAGCAGTCATCATCTTGTAAAACTGTTTATTGATAAAGAATTATTTTGGAGTCACAATTTCGAAACTATGTTCTAAAGCAGGGAGCTGTCAGTATTCGGTTCATAAAAAGATTTTGCCAACAAAAATTTGTATGTGAAAAATTTCAACCGACTCCTCAGCTGATAGATAAGTACCGTTTCCTTAACAAAACTAAAAAGATAATATTTTCTCAACGCCATTACGTTGTAATTTGTTAACAACGCCTGACATGCTTTTTATATCTCAGGTTGGACATTGTTTAAAACAATAGCAGGTAGGGAGCAGACTAGATTAAATGTTGTCGTTTGTTGATGTGGTTCATCAGTGGTTCCCGCTTCTCGTTTTTTTTTAATATAGATTAGACCGTTGGTCTTCCCGTTTGAATGGTTTTGCACGAGTCATTTTTGGTGCTCTTTAAAGCTTGCTGTTCGGTGTGAGCAAAGGCTTTGTGTTGAAGACCGTACTATGACCAATAATGGTTTACTTTTATAAACTGTGACTTGGATGGAGAGTTGTCTCCTTTGCACTCAAACCATTTCTTATTATATCATGTATATCTTTGTATACATTTGTGCTATGGCTAGAATTACCTAACATAAACTAAATAACTTTGTTAATAAATACCACATTACGAAACAAAATCAAATCTCAATTTTTGGAATTTCTCTCCCAAAAAAGATAGAGGATAACGTGTGAAATGACATTAAAAACGTTGAGGCTAGAGAGTACAGATCAGATGGAATATACATTTGTCACCAGTTTTTTTTATATTAATAATCTGCAGGAGGGGGTTATATATACTGCTGGTGGACGTTTCTTCCCCAAGGGTATTACCAGCCCAGTAGTCAGCACTTCGGTGGTGACATGGATATCAATTATATGGTCATTTTTATAAATTTCCTGTTACAAAACATTGGATTTTTCGAAAAACTAAGGATTTTTGTATCCCAGGAATAGATTACCTTAGCCGTATTTTGCACTACTTTTTGGAATGTTGGGTCCTGAATGCTCTTCAACTTCGTAATTGTTTGGCTTTATAACTATTTTGATCTGAGTGTCACTGATGAGTCAAAGGTAGACAAAACGTGCGTCTGGCGTACTAAATTATAATCCTGGTACCTTTGATAACTATTTAATACCACAACAAATGCAAAATTTCAAAACGGATCCAACAGTGTTAATATTTGTTTTTTGTGATAATCCAAGTCACATCAATATGTAGCTGAAATCTGATTTGTTGTTCTTCGTATCAGTGTTACTCATTGGCATATCGGAACGGTCCTCTTTTACGAGTTTTGCAACAATTTAATTGAAAACTGGTATTAAAAATCATAGAAAATTTCTTCTTTCATGATTGTGAAAGGTATTGGAGTAAATTTCTAAACTACTGGTACTACATAACCTGTGTTCAAAACCTGAATAAATACCAATTGTTGTAAGAAAAACAAAACCCTCTTAAAAAATCATTGAATTTGTTTAAAAAATGTTGACTACAGTTTGATTTCTTATGAATGCTAATGCGTAAAGGTACATAATCATTAGTAAATGGAAAAAATCCTACTTTACCCATTTATGGAATGTTATATGAAATCTAACTGTAAAATGGTTAAGTTTAATGTGTGTGTAAAACGTGCATTACCATCAAAGTTACCACTGATAGAGATACCAGACCTCTCTAAGCAGATATTAAGATACAATACTGATATATTTTTTACTTATACAAAATAACCAATATACTTATTATTCATCTAAGCATTTTTTTTGGTTTAAATATTGCATGCACTTTGTTTTCCACAAAGTTTAGTACTCATCTTTAGAATAACTTATGTCATCGGAATCCTTCAAGTGTCAACGAGAAAAAAAAACAATGCTTATTCTAATTTACCAACGCCTCACTATAGTTTAAGCTATGACAAAAACTTGATTAACACTTAGTAGTTTAACTAGGTAAAAAACGCTTGTGTGGCACTAAACTAAAGCCTGGTGATTTGTATGAGATTTAACACATGTAACATTATTACTGTATATATCATTCGATTAAATAAACCCATAATACCAAAGGGACATTCATGGCAAGAAACAGACAATCAACAGAATACAAATTCAACATGGAGAAATAAAGAATGAGCTACACAAAACCATTTAAAACTGGGGGTGATCTCAGATGCTTCGAAGTTTAACCATATCCTGATCCCCATATGGCACCCGTCGTATTGCTCATGTCAGTTTAAACCCGGTTACAGGTCTCATTAAGTAGACCACAGTCGGGAAAAAGAATTGATGTTACGGCAATTGGCACATAACTATCTTTGAAACAGAATTTCTATAACTGTCAATCAATTCGGAATTTACGAAGGAATGAATTCATTTTAACCACTGAGAACATTTTGTTTGATAGCTTCCGTGTAAGCAACAACCCTCTATCCGGGAAGTCATGATAAAAAACAAACTTTGAAAGATCGTATAAACTTGGAGATATATACTCCATATACAGGTGCTGCTGAAATGTTACTACATAGAAATTGAAAATTTCAGAATTAGGAAGCTGTATTTGTCACTTTTGTCGGAAAGTTTTGTTTTTTAAACGACCCTAACTGGTCCAATATCGATAAAAGAGGGACGAAAGATACCAAAGGGACAGTCAAACTCATAAATCTAAAACAAACTGACAACGCCATGGCTAAAAATGAAAAAGACAAACAAACAACAGCACACATGACACATGATAGAAAACCAAAGAATAAACAACACGAACCCCACCAAAAAACTAGGGGTGATCTCAGGTGCTCCGGGAGGGTAAGCAGATCCTGCTCCACATGTGGCACCAGTCGTGTTGCTTATGTGATAACAAATCCGGTAAATAGTCTATTTCGGTAGGTCACATTCATTAAAGGGAAGGGGATTGTAGTTACGACGTAAGGAACATATCCGATATCATTTGTGAAACGGTTATTCCATAACGGTCAACCAACTCGTGATGGCGTCCGTAAAATTTACGAAGGGATGATTTCAACTTCACCATTTGGAACTCTTAGTTTAATAGCTTCCTTGTGAGCAACAACCCTCTATCAAGAAAATCATGATAAGAAATACAAGCACGGGAATATCGTATCAATTGGGAGATATATACCCCGTCTGCAGGTGCTGCTTGAATGTTGCTACTTAGAAATGGAAAGTTCACAACCGACCCTCATTGTCAATTTCTAATTGTAAGTCAAGATATGAGGCCGACTTAACTGTATCTGTAGTATCCTTTATCTCTAGCTCGATGGGATAGATGCGTTCCACATAGTCACCAAATTTTGAATTATTTAGTGAAAGAACATCATCTATATAGCGAAAAGTAAAGTAAAAGGATATTGCTAACTTCTTATCTTTATTCCTAAGAAGTTCCTGCCTGAAGTCAGCAGGATACTTGATGGATTCCGTCACAAAATTTTTACGAAAGTCGCTTTTCAATCTTATCCATCGAGACTACAAATTATATATTACTATTCTTTATTATTCCGATAATATATATTTTAGCTTTTACATATTTTAAACACTGTTGATGTATATCTGTCATACTTCTAAATTAATAATTAAATATATTTTACAAACCTTATAGATGTATCAATAATTGTCTGGTCGCCGTTGATTCCATTACAGGTCTGAACAAATACATTGACTGCTTTGTCTGCCACTAATCCATTGTCTTTATGGTCATTTACATCAAAGCATGCCTTAGCCATATACACATCATCTGTGTAATGACATATTAATACAACAATTTTATATAGGGCAATACTAATCAGCCGAAACGTATGAACACAGATGCGTTCACAATAAAGTTATTGATTCTAAATATCCTTATAATCATTCCTATCTTATCTTGTTAAATGATCCAAATCTGATGAAGGAAAAAGAAAATTAAATGTTATGTATCAAAAGCTTTGTGTTTTGCAAGATAAGTTCCATGACTTTATTACATTGGAAGAACTTATAATTGTACAAGCTTTAATGTCAATTGGAATCATGCTATGGTTTAAAAATCATTATCCAAGATTTTTTTACAAATCCTGGATTGATAATTCTTATCAAACTTAAACATGTTGAAACATACGATCTTTAAAAAACAGACTCTCTAATATCTTAAAAAAAAAGAGAAGCATATATAGATTAAAAGAGAGGCGAAAGATACCAGAGGGACATTCAAACTCATAAGTTGAAAATAAACTGACAATGCCATGGCTAAAAAAGGAAAAAATAAGTTTAACAGACAAATATATATCATGAAACACAACATATAAAACTAAAGACTAGGCAAAAACGAAACCCATCAAAACCTATGAATGATCTCCGATCCGGAAGGGTAAGGAAATCCTACTCAACATGTGGCGTGTTGCTTATGTTAGTAGAAACACGTTGATAAGTGTTATTCGGTAGGTTATATTCGTGAAAGAGACGGCATTTTAGTAAATGGAAAAACACCAAAAAGGTTTAAGAAAAGAAATATCAAACATATGTGTGGTCTTGAATTTAAAAAATTCACGATAAAACAGGACCAAGTACCATGATTGTGATTTAATTGTTCAAGCAATTCAATGTTATATATAATCACATCCTTTAAATAATTTATAGGATTGCCATACAAGATACAGAGGCCATCATATTTTAAAGCAGGTTTGTTTGTCGATCGATATTCGTTAACAATGCTGGATCTTACTCATGATTGTTTTATTTCTCATTGTATAGTTGCAATTTAATGACCGATGTCATGCAATAAGGACATCAGTCAATGAAAAAAAGCAAACAAGAAACCCCTTACATGTTCGAAACATTGTTGTAAGTTTTCTCTGTTTTATTAAGTGTGTGGGCTTTGTGTTAATTAATTTGTATTCCGTTGAAATGTTGATTGCATGATTTGATCGATGGCGTTGAAGTATGTCAAAATCTTTAATGAGTTTACTTGATATATGAGTGAAATGAATTAAAACCCATTACACACTCATGCTGGTTCAATTTACGGTAATAATTCATCTAAAAATAATATCCTACGCGACACTTATATAGATCTAAAACAAAATGGATAATAGTAAATGAAAAGGAAAATGTTTTGACATGCCATCAAACATTAAACATAGATTTATTCTTACGTCGAGCGACAAATATCAATTGTGCTGGTTCACTTTTTGCCAATTCACTACAGGAAAAAATATCAAAGCGGTACACATCACCTTCTTTCACATCATGTATTTCATGTTTCAGAACATTAGTGTTTACACGCTTCTGATAAGATGCCAAATCATTAATTGTATAGCGTATCAAGAATGCATCTGTTTTGATAAAAGTATCCATTGGAGATGTCCATACTAGAATAATACTACCATTTTCATATTTAGCTGCGGCATTCGGTTTTTTAAGACCTGCAAAAAAAGTTATTATTGTTGAATAGGTAATTATTTAAGTTTTAATATATATTATGATATGTTTAGTTTCATGCGACAAATTGAAAATCAAGTGAAAATATGGACAAAGTCTTACAAAAATAGAAGTTTATCAACAGTAAAAGACAGTCGAAAAGTTTAAAACGATATTAAACATCTTCAATTTTTTTTTACTTTAATGAAATTTGCCTATTGTTAGAAAATGTACCGACAAACGATGCATGACATGACCAGATTTAATAGAAGAAATTCAATTTATTTCGAAAATGGAAAGCATTTTAGAATTAAACAAAATATGTCTTGTAAAAGTTCAAACGTCATCTATTCTCTCATATGTTCAAATTGTGAGGAATTTCATGTTGAGCCTGTGTCGCTCACCTTGGTCTATGTGCATATTAAACAATGGACACAGATAAATTCATGACAAATTGTGTTTTGGTGATGGTGATGTGTTTGTAGATCTTACTTTACTGAACATTCTTGTTGCTACAATTATCGATATCTATAATGAACTTGGCCCAGTAATTACAGTGAAAAATATTTTCTAAAATTAAAATTGTTAAAAATTGACTATAAAGGGCAATAATTCCTTAAAGGGTCATTTGAAAATTTTGGTCATGTGATTTAATTGTAGATCTTTCTTTGCTGAACATTATTGCTGTTTACAGTATCTATCTATAATGATATTCAAGATAATAACCAAAAACTGCAAAATTTTATTTTAAATTACTAATTTGGGGGCAGAAACCCAAAAAGAGGTTGTCTGATTTTTATGAAAATTTCAGGGCAGATAGATCTTCATCTGATAAACAATTTAATCCCTTGTCAGATTTGCTCTAAATGCTTTGGTTTCAGAGATATAAGCCAAAATCTACACGTCACCCCTATGAATTTTTTTAAGCCATGGCGGCCATCTTGGTTGGTTGGCCAGGTCACGCCACACATTTTTAAACTACATACTCCAATGATGATTGTGGCCAAGTTTGGTTAAATTTGGCCCAGTAGTTTCACAGGAAAAGATATTTTTAAAAGAATACTACAATTTTTGAAAAATGGTTAAAAATTGACTATAAAGGGAAATTACTCATTAAGGGGTCAACTGACAATTTTGGTCATGTTGACTTTTTTGTAGATCTTACTATGCTGAACATTATTGCTGTTAACAGTTTATCTCTATCTATAATAATAATCAAGATAATAACAAAAAACTGCAAAATTTTCCTTAAAATTACTTATTTGGTGGCAGCAACACAACAACGGGTTGTCTGATTTGTCTGAAAATTTCAGGGCTGATAGATCTTCACCTAAAAGACAATTTTTCACCATGTCAGATTTGCTCTAAATGCTTTGGTTTCAGAGTTATAAGCAAAATCTACATTTTACCCCTATGTTCTATTTTTAGCCATGGCGGCAATCTTGGTTGGTTGGCCGGGTCATGCCACACATTTTTCAAACTAGAAACCCCAATGATGATTGTGGCCAAGTGGCCCAGTAGTTTCAGAGGAGATGATTTTTGTAAAAGTAAACTAAGATTTACGAAAAAATGGCTAAAAATTGACTCTAAAGGGCAATAACTCCTAAAAGAGGTCAACTGACCATTTCGGTCATGTTTAACTTATTTGTAAATCTTACTTTGCTGAACATTATTGCTGTTTACAGTTTATCTCTATCTATAATAATATTCAAGATAATAACCAAAAACAGCAAAATTTCCTTAAAATTACCAATTCAGGGGCAGCAACCCAACAACGGGTTATCCGATTCATCTGAAAATTTCAGGGCAGATAGATCTTAACCTGATAAACAATTTTTCTCCATGTCAGATTTGCTTTAAATGCTTTGGTTTTTGAGTTATAAGCCAACGACCATTTCCATCGTTGTTCTAATAGACGATTTAAAATATAACCGTTGTATATAGTCGATCGTCAAAATGATTTTCTCCGGAGGAAGAAAGAAGAATTATTCATAAACATTCCCAACCCGGGAATAAATGATAAATAATATTTCAATTTAATAATGTAACATTTAAAAGAATTATAAAGACATAAGTAGTCTCCCTTGTTTTTGTTAACGTCATACTTGTGTTTACGTCAAGCAATGGTTTTATTCTACAATTCAGTATACAAGTCACATTACCTGAAGATCTGTGAAGCAGTAAAAGCGGTGGTAAAAGTGATGAATTGAAAGAGTTATTATCTTATATTAATTTTCTAATATATAATTCGTCTAAACATCATCCTAACAATGTTAGATCTGTAAATTGCTTTCGAATTTTTTTTGTTCTTCCCTCGCCGGGATTTGAACTCATGCTACTGAGATATTGCGACACCATCTATATATATAATATACATATAAATATTTAGGATAAATAATAAAGCTAAAAATGCACCAATTATTTATATTCAAAATGAATATCAACATTTTGTCTATTACAATATAACATTGTTCAACATGTTTCCATATCATCCTCCATATTATCCTACCGGTATCACTGTTAAACATATCTTCAAATATATGGTTGATGGTGGTTGTCAGGGGTAACGTCTGTGAGCAACATTATCATCTAGATCTGAACTTAATAATATAGCACAAAATAGGTACTATACAAAACGGAAGTGAAAGAACATAATTAGAAAAAAAACCTTCCAGATTCTCGTTTCATCTATTTTATTTCGGACGGTATTTCTTAATAAAATTATTTTCTTTATTAATTCATAGTGGTTCCGTTGTATTTTCTGAACACTGATAAAATTGAAAAATGTGAGTAGAAATGTACGGTACCACGTTTTCTATTTGAATGCGGTTTAGTTTTCCGTAATTCCTGTAAGTTAAAAAGTTTTGCTCTAGTTATTCCAGTATCAATTATTCTCTTCAGGTAGTTTTGTTCCAAGAGCATCCTTAGTGCATTTAATCTTGTATCCCTTAATTCTGGATTTGAAATGATAGTACATATGCATTTAGCTAGGTGAAACGGTATATTGACTCTAGTATGTTTTGGATGACATGATGTAATAAAAAGCAGATATTGTTTGGAATCAGTCGGTTTATAAAAAATATCAGTTTCTATGTTGATTCAGTTCTTTACGATACGAATATATATATTCTTCCCTCTCCGGTATTCGAACTCATGCTACTGATATATCATGGCACCAAATCGCATTGCACTATGCATGGCGCACTAGACCACTCGATCACCTAGGCTCAAAAACATAGAGAAGTCTGTGGCTGGATGGTACCCTTTCTCGACAGTTTTTAATCTAACGTCGTAACACAGTACATGAAAAGAATGCATGAAGATCGAAATAAAAAGTATATTTTAACAAAACGCATTTGACTAACAGGTCAAACAACTAATGTTCTAAAATCCTGCTGACTGCCATTAACAATGGCCAAATAAAGAAACGGATCTTACAATTAATTTAATACCAAACATAAAACTATAAACTTGCGGCAAAAATGATATACAACAAACATGAGGTGCAAAAAATTGTACAACATATCCGGATTTCGACATTTAATGTCTCTTCGGAGAAAGATGTAAGGGATTGAAACGGTATATGGAAGGCCATATAACTTACCTCAATTTAAGATATTAAGATAGACTATTGAATTTTAATGAGTCGAGATTGGATGAACGGATTCTGTAAACCGGAGGGAATATATAATACAAGCTAAAAAGAAAAATATATAAAAGTCTAACTTGAAATCAACGTTCAAACCTGTGATTGCATTGGATAACTAGTTCAAAGGTACCAGGATTATAACTTAATACGCCAGACGCGCGTTTCGTCTACAGAAGACTCATCAGTGACGTTTGGATCAAAATAGTTATAAAGCTAAACAATTACAAATTTGAAGAGCATTGAGAACCCAACATTCCAAAAAGTTGTGCCAAATACAGCTAAGGTAATCTATTCCTGGGATAAGAAATTCCTTAGTTTTTTGAATAATTCAAAGTTTTGTAACAGGAAATTTTGAAAATGACAATATAATTGATATTGAATAGACACAGATAAAATAGTTTGGTACATTGCAGAATATGATTACAAGACAGAGGCTGCTTGGATATATAATACTATATATAATCTGTTATTATTTTTTAGTGTTTTAGGACAATATAGGAGGCCAGGGGTTACAGCAGTTCTTATTTGTATCTGCAATTTTGATTTCGTCGTACTATTAAAGGGCAATATATTGATATTTTTCCAATTGTAGTTGGTATTGAGAAATAAGTACCATATTTGTTTATGATTTGACTTTTCACTATTTAAAATATTATGCATGCTCTTTGAACCCTCTGAGATTTAAAAAATATCTTTTTTATAATTGAGGACAACACCGGGTCGTTTTCTCTCACGGTGTAATTGCGACATTTTCTATATTCTTCTAAATACTTATTTATTGCAGAAATTAGGCCATGATATGTGAGGAAATTAGTTTTGATATTGTATACATTTTTTGAGCGAGCTATTAAAAGTCACAAAATTTCCCCTTACTTCTAACAAGTCACTTATCATCCAAACTCCCTTTTTAGACCAATTTTTACATAAAACTGATTGGTTACCAATCTTTATTTCATCATTCTTCCATTTATGACATGTGATAATTTTTATATTTTGAAGATCTTGCCAAGCATCAAATACTTCTTTTCAAAATGAATTTTTCAGATTTTTATAGGGACAAAGAAATTGCATTTCTAAAAATTCAAACTTTCTGAAAAGAGGAATAGTTTCGAATTATTTCTGTTAATTCTTCTTCTCCAAGTTAATTTTAAACCTTTTATGTAGCTTTCAATATTGATCCTTTTTAGACATCCTAAACAGTGTGGTTTGTATAAAGCGTCTCTATTAACTTTATCTGGTATGTTAGAATTTTTTTAGAAATCAAAATGTGACGTCACTTTGTGCGTTGATCTCTACGGCTAACTCGGCTGTGAATTTTTATGTGCTGGTTTATATTGTTTTATATATATCCGTATTTATTCTTTAGTTTGTCACCACTTCGGTGTTATCATGTAAATCTATTATATAGTTACTTTTATAAATTTACTGTTTACAAAAGAATGAATTATTCAAAATAATAAGGATATTCTTATCCCGGGCATAAAACCTTAGCCGTATTTGGCACATTTTTTTGGAATTTTGGTGCTCAATACTTTAACTTTGTACTTTTTTTGGGGCTATCGAACTCTTTTTATCCGAGCGTCACTGGTTAGTCTTGTGTGGACGAAACGGGCGTCACTGAGTCCTACCAAGGCAAGCCAAGATTTCCGCCTCCCTTTAAATAAGCGCAAATACATGCTTTCTTGTATTAAGGGTGAATTGATTAGTGATTGCTTTATTTCTACATTCAAACGTTGGGCACGATGTTCCTACAACCCCTAGGATTTAAAACAGAATCTTCAAAATTTCATCCGCAAAACAAAATAAAAATATTAGAAAACACGAACCAATATTAAAATAAATTCAATATATGTTTTAGATTATGTTTTTACAGCTCTTGATCATATACTAAGTAATATCTAGTATATTTGAGGATTAAAATAACAAAGCTATGTGAAAAAAACGGATGTCCAACGTTACATTTATGAAAAACTGTTTTCACTCTTATGTATAGTGATCCTATTTCGTATTCTCTGATCTTCTTGATTCCTTTAAGACCCAAATATGTAGTTAATAAGAAAATAATCTTGGCATTTTTTACTCTTCGTGTATCTAACTTTTGTAGTGATCAATTATAAAAAATACGCGTTAACTGCTTTGAAAAATGTAATATCAACTTGGACAAAATGGCTACCGTTTGAAAAACGACTGTGTAGAGAAGATTTTATTGAATAAGTAATATTTGAACTCACGAACAATGAGGCAAATAATTGTACTTTTGGTAGATAATATTATTGTCTTACTCTTTTTATTAAATTTTTAAAAAAGACGTTGATGATTGCTGCCGAAAAAAAAGAATAGTGCATGTTGCTATAGTCGTCACTTCAGTAAGGTGCAATCACCAATATTAAAAGACTTAATACCAGTTCACGGAATGTTTTACTTCGCGATTTGTCCTGCTATTCATGTTATAACTGTCGTGATGAAAGTAATTCCTGTACTAGCGAAGCCGGAACTTTTCGTTAATATAAACATGTGCATGAAATAGAGGTAATTGAAAGACGAATCCCAAACAGCGACGAAAACCGTTTCATCGAATTAATAAAAACCCGGGATTATATTAGCCGTTTTCGCGGACAATCCAGGAGTAGATTACTATATTTTCAAATGTATATCAGAAGTTAAACACTATATATATAGATGACTTGGGAAATAATTCTCAAGCCAAGGTTCAAGTAATTGAAGGGGTGTATTTCGACAACTTAATATGTGCCAGGGAAAATACAATTCTATTTAAATTTAACCAAGGGTAAAAATGTTCGATTTACTTGCAGAGTGTCAGATATATTTGTATTGGGGTTGACTTAAGATGTAGAAATATTACAATGACAGATGATATGCACCTTGAAAGTTAAACATCCTATGATAAAAGTTTTGTACATCTAAAAAAAAAAAATTAATGGAAAACCGTATACACGTACTTCCGTCCCATCTTTCCTTCCTACAGTACTTGCGACAGTACTGCATTTTTAGTTGAAACAACTTAAAGGGTAAACATTATTAAATCAATTTCCACACTTTGAGGTAATGTATGATAAAATGACATCACAAAATGAACAGAACCAGAATCAACCAACATATAACAAACCGAATAAAACTTAATCGTAGTCAAAAACCATCTTCGTGTAATAAGTGTAACGTCGTGTTGTAGGAACATCGTGCCTAACGTTTGAAAGTAGAATTAAGCAATTAATACTTCAATTCACCCTTAAACAAGAAGGCATGTATATTGCGCTTACTTAAAGGGAGGCGGAATGCTTGGCTTGTCCTGGTAGGACTGAATGTCCTCATAATATATATTATTCTTCCATCAATTTTATCGACCTTGACTGGCAGTACAACCATTACGCAATTGGTAACATGTGAAACTTCAAATGCAATCTATAAAATATATAAGTTTCTCACAGAAGGTAACCAAAGATTTTGCGACGATGCAAATATTAAACTTTACAATATAAATAAATATCTTAAACCAATTAATTCAAATAGCAAAAGCTATGCAATTAAAAAATATGTACTATTAAGCTTCATGTAAATTATTTAACAATGTAATACATTAAATATGAAATTTGGAGTTTTACCAAGGGAGCTAATAAATAATTGATAACACTGTCTGCCACACAGCATTTCGGGGACTCTCCCTCTAGTATCTTCCTTCCCCCTAGTTTTTGGAGGTGTTCGTGTTGTTTATTCTTTAGTTTTCTATGTTGTGTCATGTGTACTATTGTTTTTCTGTTTGTCTTTTTCATTTTTAGCCATGACGTTGTCAGTTTGTTTTAGATTTATGAGTTTGACTATCCCTTTGGTATCTTCCGTCCCTCTTTTTTTTTTATAGCTGACTATGCGGGGGCTTTTCTAATTATTGGGGAAATTCTGATGACCTATAGTTGTTAATTTCTGTGTCATTTTGTCTCTTGGCAATCATAATACATATTCTTTTATATATATATATATATATATATATAGCGATGTCGTTATTACGACATAGTTATGTCGAAATTACGACATGCCAAGTCGTAATTACGACATAATTATTTTTTTTTGAATGGCCCTTATCGGCTTCCGTAAATATAGAGCTGTTGTGGATTTCTACGTTTTTATATTAGGATTGAAACTCCGAGAAACAAGATAGAAATCAAGGCTAGTTTGCGTCAGAGAATTAATCTTAATATAAATCCAAAGACTTTTTCTCTAGCTCGTTGATTATTTATATTGAAATAATAATAATATATTACTTGTTTTGGCCACGGACTATGTTAAAATCTTCTCTCAGTTTAACATGTTGGTAGTCAAATTAAATATAATTTCATTTCCTTTACTATAACAAGAAGGTGAGTCGTTTTTACCTTCATTTGTTATGTCAACACCCAGAAAATTTCCATTTTCATCTTTCTTTATTTTAAAGTCAAGATTATTGTCAAATAAAATGCCAACTCTTCTTTGATTGTAGACAAACAAATTAAAAATGCATTTTCCTCCCTATTGGTTTTTAATTAATGATTCATCTTTTTTAGTAAAATGCGTGCCTTACTGACAGTAACTATGACAGAGTTTTGATTTCAAGTATTCGAACACATCTTCTCGTTTTTCTCTAGAATTCAAACCTTGACAGTTGTATGAGAAAAATTTTAATGTACCCTTAGTCATTTTAAATAGCTAAAAACAAGAATAAACATTCCATTTATTAATTTCATTCCTCTGATTATATTTTGACTGATAAAACTGTAAATGAAAAAAAAAGTTGTAATAATGTATGTGTATAAACAAGATGATATATAAATCTACCTTCATGCATAAATAAACCGTAGCAAAACATTGTGCAAACATAAGAATTTTGATAAATATATAAAAAAGCAGAAGTAAAAAAGTCATGATTGTCATGTTATGATAGGTTTTCTGTTGGTTTTTTTTTAACCTATAATTGTTTACTTTAATAAATTCTTACTTGGATTGAGAGTTGTCTCATTGCCACTTATACCACATCTTCCTATGTATATATATACGTAATGCAAAAAACATGTTTCAGCAGTTAAGCATTGTAAGCTAAGAGCAAATAAAATGACAATGAAAAATAAATACATCTTGGGTTCAACCAATAACCTAAAACTATCCTCTCAAAAGTAATTAATGAATTAGACAGTATCTTGTCAGCGTGTGATACTATAACAGCACAAACAAAATATATACATGTTTATTTAAGAAGTTATGTAACAGAGATTTTCTTTATGTTTGATTTAATAAGTGAGAGTTAAGCAGATAGTTTCAGACATTTATGACTAGGTTAATTTAATTGCGGCATATGGAACAGTAATAATAAAAAAGGAAAAACATTAATAAAAGCATTTGGAAACTGGCTTTATTTCCTTTTTTAAACCAGTTTCATACAAAAAGGGAATTAATACTTTTTTCAATCGTTTACAGTAACATTTTTGGGTTACCGTTTACAACCTGACTAAATACTTTCATAACGAAATGCATCCATTTGTATCTAGTAAATAACTCGAATGTTGCGTAAGATCAAAGAGAGAACACAAAATACTACCCAATTGAAGCATCAACATCCTCAATTAGTGTTTTTTGTTTCTTCATTAACAGAAATCAGAAAGCAAGCGTTACGCTTATTGAAAAGCAATCGATTTGATCGGAAAACAAGCAGTCTGAATAAACACCCAGACATCGGCCGATATTTTCTTGACAAAACTAGTCTATTTTCTATAATGTATTACAAAAACGAAACATTTAAGAATCGCAATTTGTGTTCATAGAAACAACTACAATCAATGAATCAGTCGAAAAAAAAAATAGATATTGCCATGTAGACAAATTTGCATGATTAGGTCATATAGCTCTACACATGTCTTACAAATATGAGGATTTTATTGTTCCTGATGACGATCAATCTGGAGACGAGCTTCGGCTGGTAGAATTGAAATAGTGTTATTTTTCATTTTTATCGTTCGCGCTTCTCACTTCCAGTAAGTTTATCTAGCATGTTTATTTTTGAAGATTGCAGAGGAAAAACTTTACATTTAGTAAATGAAGAAAATATAGGATTTTTCGCTGATATTATGTTGAAAACAAAATAACTTGATGATACATCTATTGCTACTTTTCTACCTTTACGAAACAAAAGTCAATATTTTTTTTATTATGTAGTGAAGATTTAAGCTGAGTTTTAATGACGTAATTTGATTGTGAAGTTATCAAATCGACATTAGAATGGAACTTGTTCTGCATATTTGAGAAAAATATTAAATATAATTCTTTCTGAATCAATTTTGGTTAATCGTACATTTTCCTTGTCTTATTCAAGATGAATTTTTGTGTTTGATATAACTATGTTTAATTGTAGTGTATATAGTGGATTATTTAAAACTCCGAATGTAATTCAAAGATTTTTATAATCCTGATTCAAAGTTATTGATAATGCTGATTACAAAATATGAAGATATATCTTAGGTAATAGATAGGGATTCAGTTAAAGCATTTAACAATAAGTTGTCGAACATTTACTGGAGATCAAAATGAAACGACATTTGACTTTTTTTTAGTAAAAAGTAAAATTACAAAAAATACCGAACTCCGGGGAACATTTAAAACGAAAGTCCCTCATAAAATTTCAAAATCAAAAGCTCAAACACATCAACGAATGGATAACAACTGTTATACATGTTATATTCCTGACTTGGCACATGCATTTTTTATGTAGATAATTGTTGATTAAACCTGATTTTAAAGATAGCTAAATCTTTCACTTGTATGACAGTCGCATACATTTTCATTATATTGACAACGATGTGTGAACAAGGCAAACAGACATAATAGGTAAAGTGTCAAAAATAGAGATACAGCAGTCAGCATTGTGTTAAAATCTTAATAGGCATTTAATTTTAGATGCAGGAAGAACAAAAATGTGCAATAAGGTTAGAATTTCTCAATTGTCAATTTTGTTAAAACTAGTGTTTTTATAATTTCTCTTTTATCTAACATGTCTGTCTTATTTAATTATTTATTTTCTATATTTACTTATTTCTAATCTTTTCATAATGTATCAAAAAATTCAAAAGAAGAGGGGATCGCCGTACTTGTGTTTTTTTCTACAGAGAGTAACGAAGTGTTCAATTTTAATTACATTCACTAACATTGTCAGCCTTTGATTAGGACTATATCAAACTTAAAGTGTGATATATTTTTTAATGATTAATAAAGTGTAAAATAAAATAATACAGTGTTGAACAACATACCCGGTTGTCTCACATGAATACTTTTTCATTTTTAAGATAACGTCCGAGTTCAGTCATTTAAAAAAATAGATAGTCATAGGCTGAAAACATATCTTAATAATAGATCTTCATAAAAAGATAAATACTTCTGTAAGCCGGCATGGTAACGAACAATATCATCCTTTACGACATACAAAATAGCAGATATGAAAGCAACACCATCTACTTGCAATAATACTGTTTCACAACCCTAGATAAAGCCCACAATGAAAGGCATTAATTCGACCACAGAACGCTATATTCTTATGTAGCTTAGGTGGACGAGTGATCAAGAACGCTGGATACGGTGCAGACGTTGTTGCGATGATGTCACTGACGCAAGGGTTCGAATCCGATTGAGGGAAAAACAAAAATTTGCGTTAATGATCTAACAATGTTAGGCTTAATTTAAGACGAATTATGAATATTATATGTGATTTAAGCCATGTATCATCCTAACTTGTAATCCAATGCATGGATGGATCAGTTGAGGACTCGTCACCTGTTCAGACGCAATATCAACTGATTATTTCTGTGACTGCATCTTACGATCCTGTACGACTTATAATTCAGTTAATCTGCAATACATTCCATCATCATGCCTTATATGTCATGTACTGTTTTACAACTCTTGATTCTACTAACAAGAAAAGGTAACACTAGGCCACCGAAAGCTGAATTTTAAGTACAGTTTAGGTGATGGAATGGTCTAGTACACTGGACAATGTGGAGCGGATGTTGTCTTGATATCCAAATTTTGTGAGCTCGAATCTCGGCGAGGGAAGAACAAACATTTGTTTACCCTAATTCGCAGATTTAAAGTTGTTGTTCTGATGTTTACAGTAATTATGAATATAAAATGTGTTTTCAGCTATATACCAATGGGTGGTGTTCCAATGGGTGGATTGGTAGCAGAGTTGTTACTTGTTAAGACGTACTTATCAAAAGAATTATTTCTGTGACTGTATTTTGCGACCCTTTCCGACAGATAACTTAGTTAATCTGCAATCAAGTCCATCTTCATGCCTAATATATCATGTACTGTTTTACAACTTTTGATTTTACTGACGAGGAAGGATAACACTAAGCCACCGAAAGCTGAATTTAAAGTTCAGTCTAGGTGGTCGAGATTTAGAGCGCTGAACACTGTGCAGGCGGTGTTGTTTCGATATATCAATGTCATGCGTTTAAATCCTGGCGAGATTAGAACCAAAATTTGATTCCAAAAATTTGTAGATTTAACAATGTTGTAATGATATTTTAGTAATTATAATATATAATCATATATCTATATGTATATAAAAGAAGTTATGATATAAACTAATGTTTACAAGCAAACGTAACTGAAACTGTGCATTAACAACAGCTATGAACTTATTATGTGGAGGTTATATATTGTTAATAAACATCACTTTATGAACTTGAATTAAGAATCGATGATGGGAATAGTCATGTACAAATGCATACATTCGGAATAATACTTACGAATGTCAACATAACAACGATCGGGTAATTTGTTTTTCATGATACAAACCAATGCATATAAAGCTGAAACACAAGTACAATTTAAATAGACAAATGATGTTATTTACAATGTTCATATTCATCAATGAGATAGCAATGAAAAGGCACATGGACAACAATTAAATTGTATTGATTTCTTTTATTTCAAACTTTGGATCGCCTTTAGAAGATTTGATTAAGCTTTTTATATGATATACTACAAAGACAAACAACATAACCAGAAAACTGTTATCAATTCCTTATTCCATATTTTATAAGGTAAACTAATCTGTACTTTTAAAATGCCACACGACCTTAAGCCCCAGTCCCACTAGACCACGATCGCACCACGCTCACCGCGATCTAAAATAAATTTAGATCGTGGTGAGGTCGCGGTATGAGCGGCATGAAAATGTAAATTTTCGTTGCTTTCACGATGCTACTACGTCCTCTCTACGCTTCCACAAAGATCCCACTACGATTATACCACGTTCTCACCGCGCTTATTCTGCGACCTCACTACGCTTATCAAGATCTTTCTACGCTCTTCACGTTCTCACTACGACCATACCACGAGTTATCCGATTGCAACACGATCTTACTGCGATTATTACACGTTCTTTATACCACGATTATACTACGTTCATAGCGCGATCTTACTACGTTCTCAGCAATAACGTCAACATCGTGTTCCATATCAATACAGATCAATTCCTTCTATTTCTGATTAAATCGTAGATTTCTCGGAAACAATACAGTCATGCCACCAAAATCTACCAGAACACGTGGGCATAGTGGTAGGAGTTGATGTAGAGGCAGAGGGAGCAAAGTAACGAATCCTGATCAAGCAGAGATGTCGGACCGACCAATCCAACCTAAATTACAACCTATTGCTGGTCCATGAAGCTCAATGACGATATTTTAGTGAACGATAGCAGAGATGACATAGATGTATCAATATATATAGGAAGATGTGGTATGAGAGCCAATGAGACAACTCTCCATCCAAGTAACAATTTATAAAAGTAAACCATTATAGGCCAAGGTACGGCCTTCAACACGGAGCCTTGGCTCACATCAATCACAACGTTATAAAGGACCCAAAATATTACCAGTGTTAAACCATTTAAACGGGAAAACCAACGGTCTAATCTATATAAAAACGAGAATCATGGTTGAGCCGTTAGAGCAAATGATTAATTACATTCAAACAAACAAAATCTAGGGAGCTTTTTTTATATATTTTATGTGAAAATGACAATGAGAATGATGGTCGTAGTGTGAACGTAGTTAGGTCGTAAGAAGAGCGTGATGAGGACGGCAAGGGCGTGCTAGAATCGTACTATGGTCTTGAAAAGCGTGGTATAGTCGTAGTGGAAGCGTAGTTGGGTCGCAGTGAGAACGTGATGGTGGTAGTGAGGTCGTGATCACGTCGCTGTGCGATCGTAGCGCAGTCTC
This sequence comes from Mytilus edulis, assembly GCA_019925275.1. Classification (NCBI taxonomy): domain Eukaryota; kingdom Metazoa; phylum Mollusca; class Bivalvia; order Mytilida; family Mytilidae; genus Mytilus; species Mytilus edulis. The sequence continues at coordinate 35,607,824 of CM034351.1, forward strand.
TCCGAATAGAATCACGCTTTCGCTACGCTCTCGCTACGATTGTACAGCGACCTTTGCGATCTTACTACGATCTTAGTGCGCTCTCACTACGCTTCTACTACGACCTAATTTCGCCACGACCGCACCACGATTGTTTTGAACATGTTCAAAGTTGGCCACGCTCTTCACGATCTTGAAGACCTCACCACGACCGTGATACGACCTTACTGCGATCTACACGATCGCACTACGATCATCAAAATTTGCATTTTTTTCACAGATCGTAGTGCGATCGTGGCCTAGTGGGACTAGGGTATTATACCCAAGTCACACTAGGCCACGATCGCACTACGATCTGTGAAAAAAATGCAAATTTTGATGATCGTGGTACGATCGTGTAGATCGCAGTAAGGTCGTACCACGGTCGTAGTGAGGTCTTCAAGATCGTGAAAAGCGTGGCCAACTTTGAACATGTTCAAAACAATCGTGGTGCGGTAGTGGCGAAATTACGTCGTAGTAGAAGCGTAGTGAGAGCGCACTAAGATCGTAGTAAGATCGCAAAGGTCGTTGTACAATCGTAGCGAGAGCGTAGCGAAAGCGTGATTCTATTCGGAGAGATTGCGCTACGACCTCACAGCGACGTTATCACGACCTTACTACGACCATCACGTTCTCACCGCGACCCAACTACGCTTCCACTACGACTTTACCACGCTGTTCACGACCATAGTACGATTCTAGCACGCTCTTGCCGTCCTCATCACGCTCTTCTCACGACTTTACTACGTTCACACTACGACCATTATTTTTATTGTCATTTTCACATAAAATATATAAAAATACTCCCTAGATTTTGTTTGTCTGAATGTATTTATCCATTTGCTCTAACGGCTCCACCATGCTTCTCGTTTTTATATAGATTATACCGTTGGTTTTCCCCGTTTAAATGGTTTAACATTAGTAATTTTTTGGGCCCTTCATAGCGTGCTGTTCGGTGTGAGCTAAGGCTCCGTATTGAAGGCCGTACCTTGGCCTATAATGGTTTACTTTTATAGATTTTTACGTTAATGGAGAGTTGTCTCATTGGCACTCATACCACATCTTCCTATATATATTGACACATCTGTGTCATCTCTGCTATCGTTAACTAAAGCATCGTCATTTGAGCTTTATGGACCAGCAATAGGTTGTAATTTAGGTTTGATTGGTCGTTCCGACATCTCTTGATGACAAATATTATACTACTTATGTGTATAGTATCAGTTTAATTGAAGTCTGGAGCTGGCATGTCAGTTAACTGCTAGTAGTCTGTTGTTATTTATGTATTATTGTCATTTTTTTTATTTTCTTTAGTCACATCTTCTGACATCAGACTCGGACTTCTCTTGAACTGAATTTTAATGTGCGTATTGTTATGCGTTTACTTTTCTTCATTGGCTAGAGGTATAGGGGGAGGGTTAAGATCTCACAAACATGTTTAACCCCACTATTTTTGCGCCTGTCCCAATTCAGGAGCCTCTGGCCTTTGTAAGTCTTTTACTATTTTTAATTTTAGTTTCTTGTGTACTATTTGGGGTTTAGTATGGCGTTCATACCTTGCTCCCTCTGCCTCTACATCAACCCCTACCACCACGCCCACGTGTTCTAATAGATTTTGGTGGCATGACTGTATTGTTTCCGAGAAATCTCCGTTTTAATCAGAAACAGAAGGAATGGAACTATATTGATATGAAACACGATATTGACGGTATTGCTGAGAACGTAGTAAGATTGCGGTATGAACGTAGTATAATCGTGGTAAGAACGTGCTATAATCGCAGTAAGATCGTGTTGCAATCGGATAACTCGTGGTATGGTCGTAGTGAGAACGTGAAGAGCGTAGAAAGATCTTTATAAGCGTAGTTAGGTCGCAGAATAAGCGCGGTGAGAACGTGGTTTAATCGTAGCGGGATCGTTGTAGAAGCGTAATTAGGACGTAGTAGCATCGTGAAAGCAACGAAAATTTACATTTTCATGCCGCTCATACCGCGACCTCACCACGATCTAAATTTATTTTAGATCGCGGTGAGCGTGGTGCGATCATGGTCTAGTGGGACTGGGGCTTTAACCAGAAAAATATGAAAACAATCTTAAAGGAAAACACAGCTCATTAAATGCTGTTGGTTCCTGAGGGCATCACCACTGAGTATCGTATTACTGGCATGATAAAATGAAGAGTGTTAAATTAAAGCTTGCTTCTGAAAAAACATTACAGATCAGTAGTTGTATCTCCCTTGTGCATAAATCTAATTTCTTTACCGAGTTATGCTCTTGTGTTTTGATTATATGTTCGGCAACGATTCGTGTATGTTTCATTGTTCTCTTATACTGGTATCGGGTATTGAGAAATTGTAAACCAATTTGTAAAAAATCATTGAAATCATGAAATGTATCTCACTAATTTGCACCTTTGATAGTAATTGTTTTTGGTCCTTTTGCTTATTTATGATCTCCAAATTAAAGTGTTGCGATATATTTTTCACAGTTGAAAGAAAAGTACATAAAGCATTGTTAAGACCTTTAGAAAATATTATATATCATCAGAACGAATGTACAATCACAATAGCACCTGTATATAAAGTATTGATATTCAATATTTTGTTATTGCAGAGCTTAAATTTCCTGCTATAATTTACTGGATAATGGGTTGCTTTTTACACGGAAGCTATCAAATAAAAAAATCCAAGTGGTAGCTATGATAAACATTCGCAACGCATCTTTTGCAGCTGTACAATTTCAGAGTGATTCAAGAGTTAATGTTTCTCTCTAAAATTGTATAGCTGCAAAAGATGCGTTGCGAATGTTTATTAAAGCTACTACTTGGAATCCTTAGTTTAAGGACGTCATGAGTTGGTTAAACATTATGTATCATATTTTTTTTTACGGATAACGACAGATAACAAAATTTATCACATGCTCTATTCCTAGAATTAAAGATATGGCTTCATCGAATTATATACTTATCGACACATGTATTCCACTTGTGCCTCAAATGGAATTGTACAGTTAAAAATACAAGATAAAAAGTCTTTCGTGCATTTTATGTAAAGTATCGTAGATAATATTGAATATCTAGAAACGATAAGTTAAAAAACAATTAACCAACATTGAAATTATTTGATTTAAATATACATACCATATACAATGCAGGCAACTGTTAAAACTTGTACAACGTTGATGTCATTGTGTCTGCTTAAGGAATCTGAAACAAGTTTTCAGTCATTGTTGCAATGAGTCCTTTTAAATATTACATCATGGGCAAAATCTGTGTTTAAAATTTTATAAATTCCATCTGAATACATGTATTTATAACTGGAAAAGCAAAAAGTATTACTTGCAGCATAACATCATTTCCAGTAACCACGTTTTATATTAAAACTCTCAAACTCTTAAGATAAGGTTGTTAAAGGGAAAAAAAGGGGGGGGGGCTTTGGGCGTGGATTGGGCGTGAGATATCTCATTGCACATTAATATCGTATTGTTGTCATCTACAAATAAAATTGATTTTGATAATAAGTAATGATTAATACATGTATATATTTGTTTTTCGTTAATTTTTTTTATATAGATAACGCCGTTAGTTTTCTCGTTTGAATTGTTTTACATTGTCATATCGGGGTCTTTTATAGCTGACTATGTGGTATGGGCTTTGCTCATTGTTGAAGGCCGTACGGTGACCTATAGTTGTTAATTTCTGTGTCATTTTGGTCTCTTGTTGAGAGTTGTTTCATTGGTAGTCATACCACATCTTCTTTTTAACTCACCTGGCCCAAAAGGGCCAACTGAGCTTATCTCATTACTTGGCGTCCGTCGTCGTTAACTTTTACAAAAATCTTCTCCTCTGAAACTACTGGGCCAAATTTAACCACACTTGACCAAAATCATCATTGAGGTATCTAGTTTAAAAAATGTATCCGGTGACCTGCCAAACCAACCAAGATGGCCACCATGGCTAAAACTAGAATATAGGGGTAAAATCTATATTTTGGCTTATACCTCTGAAACCAAAGCATTTAGAGCAAATCTGACATGAATTAAAATTGTTTATTAAGTCAAGATCTATCTGCCCTGAAATTTTCAGATGAATCGGAGACTCCTTGTTGTTGGTAATTTTAAAGAAATTTCGCCGTTTTCGGTTATTATCTTGAATATTTTTACAGATAGAGATAAACTGTAAGAAGCAATAATGTTCAGCAAAGTAAGATCTACAAATAAGTCAACATGACCAAAATGGTCAGTTGACCCCTTAAGAAGTTATGCCCTTTATAGTCAATTTTTAACAATTTTCATTAATTTGGTAAATTTTGGTAAGTTTTTACAAAATATTTTCATCTGTAACTAAAGTAGCAAGAATGTTCAATAAAGTAAGATCTACAAACACATCACCATCACCAAAACACAATTTTGTCATGAATCCATCTGTGTCCTTTGTTTAATATGCACATAGACCAAGGTGAGCGACACAGGCTCTTAAGAGCCTCTAGTTTATATATACACAGGTGTTGAACAAATAAAACTGCATTTTACAATTTATAACATACACATTGTTACACAGTTTCGTTTATGAACAAAAACCATGACTCTGAAGTCGAAAAATGTCGATATTACTACAGTTGCGGTCTGCATGTAACAAAAGTGATAATATGCAGGGGCGGATGCAGGAATTTTCGAAAGGGGGGGGGTGCTAACCCAGGGCAAAGGGGGGTGCAGGGGGTGCAAAACATATGTCCCGATACAAATGCATTGATCGGCAAAAATAAAGGGGGGGGGGGGGGGTGCGCACCCCCGGAACCCCCCCCCCCCTGGATCCGCCACTGATATGTGGTACATTGTAAACCTATCAATGACTGCCGTTCATAATTCAGACTACGTTAACATTTAAACATTTAAGGTTTTTATAAATTTCAATGTTATTGTACAATGTATTTGCCTAACCATGTCAGTACTTTATCTTAACCTCAAAGTGTGACTGGGGAATGAAAATATGGTCACTACATGTGTTCTTCCTACCGTCAGTGATATAGTCGGGCGTCAGTTTGGCTGTGCGTGATGTACAAAAATCATAGTCCGACCTGTCAAAATGGGGACGTTAAATCAGATGCTTCGTGTAGCGAGGTGCCACGATTTCTATACGTTAAGAACCCTTGGAAAAACTCTTTGAGTTGCCCGTTTGTTGCCTGTTGCAAGGCACAATTTCTGTCTCCATCCTATATACCTTCCTTTTCTAGTTTCAGTCTACAACTCCCCGATTTTCGTTACGGATAGCCTATTGAGCGGTACTTACTTATTGTGTTTGTTGCTTATTTGTTATATTTCTGAACAAGCAGGCTATATTCGCCACTGGATGTTAAAAAAAAACAAAAAAAAAAACAATGAATCAATATGACCTGTATATCACTATATTGTAAGCATACAAAAAGACACAAAGCCTAACAATGTTCCTTGATAAATAAAGTAGTCCGGTGACATATCAGAGAAAAATCCCAACATTATTTCAAGTGATTATTGTACGACCTCACCACCTCATCTCGTCGTTTAAATGCCAGTAATGTCTGTCAAAATAGGCGTTTCGGCATAATATACCAATTCCCATACATTTTCTTCAAACGTACTTCTGTATTGTATTGGAAACAATTGAAAATTCCGTCTTTAATCTTTTAAACAATTAGTCTACCTTTGTATAAATTTTAATTTCAAATTTTGAATAAATTGTTTTATGTCAAGTTTCAACCTTTTTTTGCCTTTATTTCGTCTCCATCATTGCATATCTACAATTTTAAGAAAGCATGTTAATGAAGTGTCTTTGATATAGTTTAGAGGTTACAAATTGTACTTGAGGTACCCTTGAACAATTGAGCCGTATTTAATATCAAGGTTAGAAATGTCGAATATGTCAATTTTGACAAACAGCACTTTTTGAAAAGATGCACTTTTTAATGCATTTTTTAAAAATAAATCATGCTAGGTTTGTATTTATTTAGAAATAAAACACTACTGTGTATTTTGTATTATTTAGACACATTTTCTTAAACGAAATTCACATTATGACTTTTATTTAAATTTCACAGTTTCCTTATGTTATTTGTATAACTTGACAGTTTGTGCGATCAAACATTTATTTACATTTCATAAATGTAATGAAAAATAGGCTAAATATAATTATGTCTGTTTTAGTTGATACGTCTACATAAAGAATTAAGAAAATAACAATTGATTAAAAATTGTTCGTGACTGACGACGGAAAGGCAGATGTGTGTCGAACGATAATGATTTAATATTAAAGATACTGATAATGTGCATGTTTCTATACAACGGTTATTACTTATCCGTTCAAATCCATGATCTAGTCTGATTATCATTTATATCAATGATAAAATCCATTATATTAATGACAATAGGAACTGAAATAAAATTATGTACACTTGGTCAGTAAATCATGAAATAAGTTATATACTTGTAACACTTATTTTGAACGGATAAATACTATTTTATTGAAATTGCCCTCAACATTTACTGACAAACCTCGTATTTTAACATTTAGCTGAACTAAAACACACGACTGGGTACAGCTATTATAGGAACGAGGCTTACATGTTGTTATGTATCTGTCAGATTTGAAGCTGGTCATACATGTACAACTCATAAGATTAAATTCGTTAGGCATTGACTCCACAACATGTTTAGTACATGTTATACCTAATTAATACAATACTCACTTCTTTATAGTATCTCAGCTGTTTAATGGAGAACAGTTTGTGATTTTATGTAAGTAAACCTTATGTTTTTAATTGTGATAATTAGAGAAGTTATACGAAGTACTGGATTAGTGAACGATAAAAGTTTAAAAATACTAAATACCAAAATGTAGAACAAATTTGGCCCCCAAAAAACTAGTGTAAAACAATTCAAACAGGAAAACCAACGGTACAATCTATATGTAAAACGAGAAACGAGAATCACTAAAGAAGCTATTCAACAAACGACAATCGCTTAACAACAGGTTCATGACTTAGGACAGGTGCATACACATGCAGCGGGTTTAAACGTTTTTGACAGGTACCAACCCTCACCCTTACCTGAAATAGTAGTGTAACATTACAACATAGAATGACACTATAAAGTATAAATTGTTGTGACAAAAATCAATCAAATTATTATAATACTAAAAAAAAACAAGTAAACATACATTGAACATGATGAACGAACAAATTTGATCTATGAAATAATGTACACATAATAGTTAATTGAAAAGGGGAATGTTAAACAATTTCAGAAAGACAAATATAACCTTTGTGCAAATTGCGTTAAAGAAAATGTTTCAAAAATATGTATGGTTCAGATGGTAAATATGTAAAAGTTACCTTTCAAGTTTAAAATGCTTTTAACAATATCCGATACGTGCCGAATGTATTTCAGAATCGATTAAATTGGTTAGTGCATCGAGAAAAAAACACCTTAATAATATTTTCAACAATTATTATTATTATACACTTTTACCATTATTACTCTAACAAATATGAAAAGTTTTAATCTTTAATGTGTCCACATAATATCAGTCAGTCGCCTGTATATATAGCATATACAGGGGAAAAATACTTTTTATAAAATTTGAATTAAAACCAAAAGCAGCATTTTTCATAATAACCCATTTCTCTGACGTCAGTCTATAGTATTAACTGTTAATACTTTTTGATGATTACTTCCTCTTGCTGCATTCGCCGTTTGCTATGAAATATTTCTTTACCAATGACTAATAAACTTGTCTTTAACGCAATCAAACCCGATTAAATGAGGTTATAGTACATTTTGTTTTAGTGGTTACTGCATGCAAAATTTATGATCACTGTAGCAGTAATTAACATTTTCAGTTGGCGGACGATCCAAAACATTCCAAGCACATGAAAACAAGAAAATAAATAATGTATAAACGCATGTTTCGTGTCATTGTTTAAATGGTAGTTGCATGTACTACTACTGATTAAAACAATATTTAGTAATAATTACTGATTTTGCTATTAGAATTCGTACGGGTGAACATGCTTTGCTTTAAAATATACATAATGAAAATTTTGAAAAAAATACAAAATTGAGAATGGGAATGGTGAATGTGTCAAGGAGACAACAACCCTACCAAAGAGCAGAAAACAGCCCAAGGCCACTAATGGTCTTCAACACAGCTAGGAAAACCCGCATCCGTGCGCCGGCTTCAAATTTGCATAAAAAACTAGATGTGTGAGGCCTATGCCCCCCTCACAACATATCAATGAAATTAAACCTACTTTCAAATGAACACTTTCATTTCTTACCAATATTTTTAAGGTCTTTTTCAGACAGTTGTCGTACAGTTGGTGAGTTTTTTCTTGAACTGAAATGACAATATGCTAAATATATAATTTTGATAATTATAAAAAAGTTAAATCACTTAAATACTGAGAACACCGATGAAAATTGTAAAAGGAAAGTCCCTAATCGAAAGGCAAAAAAAAAAAGCTAAAACATATTAAACGAATGAATAACTGATTGAGAATTCATTACAGACAATATCGGATGAAATAATAAATGCACAGCCGGAACGATAAAATGATAATATTATACCGCATATGAAACACATGTTTAAAGAAGGCATCCCAATCCGAAAACATGTTGTCTACTTCTTATCTCTGTACTTGAAAAAGCCGTGAATATACTGAAACAGTTATTTGACGCATTTTGAAATCCAGAATCCTAAAGCATATGATATACTCAAACAATGTCAAGTAAAACCATGCTAGATCGAGTTCAAATAAATCCGACCAAGTGACAACATTTAATCTGAAAAAAAAATTTTCTGTAAAATAAAACCTCAAAAATGATCAGTAAAGCATGTAATTGAGGACAAGGATATAACAGAAATGACAAACATAACTATATTCAAACCAACCCCATTTCCAAGACTCATTGATACGATACATATATACATTATAGACACATAGTTGCTTAGGAACAGACAAAATGTAACTTTACAATGAGTTGAAGGCAACAAACGACGTCCATCTCATTTCAAAGTATACTTTTGTTCGGCACGACATTTGTATGTTTAAAAAAGTTAGTATAGTTTTTCTTTTTTAAAATCATGAACGTTTAAAATTAAACTTTACTGTGTGAAAGATAATACAAACTTTTCTGTTTATTCATCATCTGGAAGCAATTAGTTCGTGACTTCTATTAAAGTAATGTATTATGTAAATTGCTTTTCGTTAAAAAAATTCACGTTTTGTTCAGATATGATGGGGTTGGAGGTCTTGCATTTTTTGTGGTAATTGGTTACCTCTTCATAACACACAATTTATATGACTTATGCACTGTAGATTCCATCAGTTTACATGAGAGCGAAAATGTGTTAATTACCAAACATTTGAAATTACGAATGTTAATGCAATGTTGCGCCTAAAGTCATTTTTTTGGCAATATGTGCAATTAGTAGCTGTTGTAATAATTGTTTGTTTGAAGAACTATTACATTAAGAAATACATTGTTGTCCATTCGTTTGATGTGTTTTATCATTTGATTTTGCCATTTGATTAGGGACTTTCCGTTTTGAATTTTCCTCGAAGTTTAGTTTTTTTTTTATTTTACTTTTTAATTGTTGCAGTTATTCGCTATTTTGTTGGATAATATTAATTTAAAAAATGAACAATATATATACTTAACGTGCAAAACAGTTTGTTTAAAGATCAATTGACTTAAGGTAGTTCGGGGTTTAAATTTTCGCGCCGTCTGCGCATAACGTTGCGCAATGATATCGTAAGTCATGTTCATTGTCGTAATTTTCCATAACAATAAAATATGATCCTTTAAATAATCTTTTTTATTCAAATACATTAAAAAAGAGTTGATTAACTTTTAAATGCCATTTTAAAACCTAATACAGTTTATTGTTACTATTGTCATTGTCGAAATAGTACTTTCGTTCTAAAAATAAATATGAAGCATGTTTTGACGTAGGAGAATAATGAAGAGAGAATAACTCATATTAATCGAACAAGTGAAATGCTTTTCATGAATACTGTAATGCAGATCGAAATTATAGATAACGATCTTCATATTGTTAGCTTATGAAGCAGTTTCACCCTTGTCTTACACTAGAAAAGGTCCGACAAACATGCGAAAGATGGATGTAAACAAATCATGAAAAGGGGGAAATTTAAACTGAAAAATAAGTACTAATGAATTGAATATACATGCCCAAAGAGCGATTCACGACCACTGAGATATAATATGTAAACGTAAAATTAGCGGAAATAATTTCAAAACAATATCCGTGTCGAACAACAAAACAATGACCCCTTTTCAGGCTGAAAATAAACTATACATGTAAGTTAACCATAGGCATAGCTCATGGTACTTCTTTTATGTAATAGATTTGAAAATTTGTGGACCTGAGAAATATGTCATCTGCATAGGGTTCAGAGCATTTGCGTTTCTGGGAGAAAAGGTCATGATTCATGAAAGTAGGCGGTTTATATAATAACAAAGATCGGCGGTACTATAAATAAGTTTATATGCAAACAGAATTTTCTTGTTGTAAACTTGGATTATTCGAACGCGAATGCAGTTGATTTGTCCGGATTCTAGTTGTTACATTTTTGGTGAAGCATGCACACTTAAAATTTAGAACATATCCCATCTATTACAGACTAGGGGAATAGCTCTGGTAGCATGGATGGAGGCGATTACATACGGACACATAAAAACACCATCAGCTTCCATTTCTACATTTTAATCAGACAGAGATTGACGCCACAAACATAAAAACAAGATACTGGAAAAAGGGAACAACTCTCTTTTACAAACAGAAACATAATCTGACCATGCATACTGATATATAACATCCCGCCCCCAAAACAAAAATTTACTAAATTTTTACAATGGTCAATATGTTTATGTGTAAAAAAAAATACAATTAATAATAAATTTTATTTCAATTTTTTAAAATAGAGACATCAAGCTTTACAGTATGAAATAATGACCAACTTCTGTCATTTATTTTGCTCTGAAAATTCAATCAAAGAGATTTTATGTCTGTTTTCCCTATATTTAGCCTTTCTGCACTTATTTTCAGAGATAAAAAAATCTCTTGAATGGCCGGTGACTCCCGAATTTATTTCAATTTTGTAAAATAAAGACATCAAGCTTTACAGTATGACATAACGAGCAACTTCTGTCATTTCTTTTGCTTTGAAAATTCAATCAAAGAGATTTTATGTCTGTTTTCCCTAAATTTAGCCTATTTGCACTCATTTTCAGCGGTCAAAAAATCTCTTGAAAGGCTGGTGACCCCCAATTTTATCTGAATTTTTCAAAATAGAGACATCAAGCTTCACAGTATAAAATAATAAGCAACTTCTGTCATTTATTTTGCTCTGAAAATTCAATAAAAGAGATTTTATGTCTGTTTTCCCTATATTAAGCCTATTTGCACTCATTTTCAGAGGTCATTAAATCTCTTTGATGGCCGGTGACCCCCAAATTTTATTTCAATTCTATAAAATAGAGACATGAAACTTAACAGTATCACATAATGAGCAACTTCTGTCATTTATTTTGCTCTGAAAATTCAATAAAAGAGATTTTATGTCTGTTTTCCCTATATTTAGCCTATTTGCTATCATTTTAAGAGGTCATTAAATCTCTTTGATGGCCGGTGACCCCCAAATTTTATTTCAATTCTATAAAATAGAGACATGAAACTTAACAGTATCACATAATGAGCAACTTCTGTCATTTATTTTGCTCTGAAAATTCAATCAAAGAGATTTTATGTCTGTTTTCCCTATATTTAGCCTATTTGCACTCATTTTCAGAGGTAATTAAATCTCTTGGATGGCCGGTGACCCCCAAATTTTATTTCAATTGAAAAAAAAGAGAAATCAAGCTTTACAGTTTGAAATAATGAGCAACGTCTGTCATTTATTTTGCTCTGAAAATTCAATCAAAGAGATTTTATGTCTGTTTTCCCCATATTTAGCCTATTTGCACTCATTTTCAGAGGTCAAAAAATCTCTTGGATGGCCGGTGACCCCCAAATTTTATTTCAATTTAAAAAAAAAGAGACATCAAGCTTGACAGTATGAAATAATGAGCAACGTCTGTCATTTATTTTGCTCTGAAAATTCAATCAAAGAGATTGTATGTCTGTTTTTCCTATAAATAGACTATTTAGACTAATTTTCAGAGGTCAAAAAATCTCTTGGATGGCCGGTGACCCCAAAATTTTATTTCAATTTTGTAAAATAAAGACATGAAGCTTTACAGTATGATATAATGAGCAACTTCTGTCATTTATTTTGCTTTGAAAATTCAATCAAAGAGATTTTATGTCTGTTTTCCCTATATTTAGCCTATTTGCACTCATTTTCAGAGGTCATTAAATCTCTTGGATGGCCGGTGACCCCAAATTTTATTTCAATTTTTTAAAATAGAGACATGAAGCTTTACAGTATGAAATAATGAGCAACGTGTGTCATTTATTTTGCTCTGAAATTTCAATCAAAGAGATTTTATGTCTGTTTTCCCCATATTTAGCCTATTTGCACTCATTTTCAGGGGTCATTAAATCTCTTAGATGGCTGGTGACCCCCAGATTTTATTTAAATATTATAAAACAAAGACATCAAGCTTCACAGTATGAAATAATGAACAACTTCTGTCATTTAATTTGCTCTATCAATTCAATCAAAGAGATTTTATGTCTGTTTCCCTATATTTAGCCTATTTGCACTCATTTTCAGAGGTCATTAAATCTCTTTGATGGCCGATGACCCCCAAATTTTATTTAAATTTTTTAAAATAGAGGCATCAAGCTTTACAGTATGACATAATGAGCAACTTCTGTCATTTATTTTGCTTTGAAAATTCAATCAAAGAGATTTTATGTCTGTTTTCCCTAAATTTAGCCTATTTGCACTCATTTTCAGAGGTCATTAAATCTCTTGGATGGCCGGTGACCCCCAAATTTTATTTCACTTGAAAAAAAAAAGAGAAATCAAGCTTTACAGTTTGAAATAATGAGCAACGTCTGTCATTTATTTTGCTCTGAAAATTCAATCAAAGAGATTTTATGTCTGTTTTCCCTATATTTAGCCTATTTGCACTCATTTTCAGAGTTCAAAAAATCTCTTGGATGGCCGGTGACCCCCAAATTTTATTTCAATTTTAAAAAAAAGAGACATCAAGCTTGACAGTATGAAAAAATGAGCAACGTCTGTCATTTATTTTGCTCTGAAAATTCAATCAAAGAGATTGTATGTCTGTTTTTCCTATAAATAGACTATTTAGACTAATTTTCAGAGGTCAAAAAATCTCTTGGATGGCCGGTGACCCCAAAATTTTATTTCAATTTTGTAAAATAAAGACATGAAGCTTTACAGTATGATATAATGAGCAACTTCTGTCATTTATTTTGCTTTGAAAATTCAATCAAAGAGATTTTATGTCTGTTTTTTCCTAAATTTAGCCTATTTAGACATAATGAGCAACTTCTGTCATTTCTTTTGCTTTGAAAATTCAATCAAAGAGATTTAATGTCTGTTTGCCCTATATTTAGCACATTTGCACTCATTTTCAGCGGTCAAAAAATCTCTTGGAAGGCTGGTGACCCCCAAATTTTATCTCAATTTTTCAAAATAGAGACATGAAACTTAACAGTATCACATAATGAGCAACTTCTGTCATTTATTTTGCTCTGAAAATTCAATCAAAGAGATTTTATGTCTGTTTTCCCTATATTTAGCCTATTTGCACTCATTTTCAGAGGTCATTAAATCTCTTGGATGGCCGGTGACCCCAAATTTTATTTCAATTTTTTAAAATAGAGACATGAAACTTTACAGTATGAAATAATGAGCAACGTCTGTCATTTATTTTGCTCTGAAATTTCAATCAAAGAGATTTTATGTCTGTTTTCCCCATATTTAGCCTATTTGCACTCATTTTCAGGGGTCATTAAATCTCTTAGATGGCTGGTGACCCCAGATTTTATTTAAATTTTATAAAACAAAGACATCAAGCTTCACAGTATGAAATAATGAACAACTTCTGTCATTTAATTTGCTCTATAAATTCAATCAAAGAGATTTTATGTCTGTTTCCCTATGTTTAGCCTATTGCACTCATTTTCAGAGGTCATTAAATCTCTTTGATCGCCAATGACCCCCAAATTTTATTTAAATTTTTTCAAATAGAGGCATCAAGCTTTACAGTATGACATAATGAGCAACTTCTGTCATTTATTTGCTTTGAAAATTCAATCAAAGAGATTTTATGTCTGTTTTCCCTTAATTTAGCCTATTTGCACTCATTTTCAGAGGTCTAAAAATCTCTTGGATGCCGGTGACCCCAAATTTTATTTCAATTATATAAAATAGAGTCATTAAGCATTACAGTATGAAATAATGAGCAACTTCTGTCATTTATTTTGCTCTGAAAATTCAATCAAAGAGATTGTATGTCTGTTTTCCCTATAAATAGACTATTTAGACTAATTTTCAGAGGTCAAAAAATCTCTCGGATGGCCGGTGACCCCCAAATTTTATTTCAATTTTGTAAAATAAAACATCAAGCTTTACAGTATGACATAATGAGCAACTTCTGTCATTTATTTTGCTTTGAAAATTCAATCAAAGAGATTTTATGTCTGTTTTCCTTAAATTTAGCCTATTTGCACTCATTTTCAGTGGTCAAAAAATCTCTTGGATGGCTGGTGACCAACAAATTTTATCTCAATTTTTCAAATAGAGACATCAAGCTTCACAGTATGAAATAATAAGCAACTTCTGTCATTTATTTGCTCTGAAAATTCAATACAAGAGATTTTATGTCTGTTTTCCCTATATTAAGCCTATTTGCACTCATTTTCAGAGGTCATTAAATCTCTATAATGGCCGGTGACCCCCAAATTTTATTTCATATCTATAAAATAGAGACATGAAGCTTAACAGTATCACATAATGAGCAACTGCTGTCATTTATTTTGCTCTGAAAATTCAATCAAAGAGATTTTATGTCTGTTTTCCCTATATTTAGCCTATTTGCACTCATTTTCAGAGTTCAAAAATCTCTTGGATGGCCGTGACCCCCAAATTTTATTTCAATTTAAAAAAAAAGAGACATCAAGCTTGACAGTATGAAATAATGAGCAACGTCTGTCATTTATTTGCTCTGAAAATTCAATCAAAAGATTGTATGTCTTTTTTCCTATAAATAGACTATTTAGACTAATTTTCAGAGGTCAAAAAATCTCTTGGATGGCCGGTGACCCCAAAATTTTATTTCAATTTTGTAAAAAAAGACATGAAGCTTTACAGTATGATATAATGAGCAACTTCTGTCATTTATTTTGCTCTGAAAATTCAATACAAGAGATTTTATGTCTGTTTTCCCTATATTAAGCCTATTTGCACTCATTTTCAGAGGTCATTAAATCTCTATGATGGCCGGTGACCCCAAATTTTATTTCATATCTATAAAATAGAGACATGAAGCTTAACAGTATCACATAATGAGCAACTGCTGTCATTTATTTTGCTCTGAAAATTCAATCAAAGAGATTTTATGTCTGTTTTCCCTATATTTAGCCTATTTGCACTCATTTTCAAAGGTCATTAAATCTCTTGGATGGCCGGTGACCCCAAATTTTATTTTAATTTAAAAAAAACGAGACATCAAGCTTTACAGTATGAAATAATGAGCAACTTCTGTCATTTAATTTGCTCTATCAATTCAATCAAAGAGATTTTATGTCTGTTTCCCCTATATTTAGCGTATTTGCACTCATTTTCAGAGGTCATTAAATCTCTTTGATGGCCGATGACCCCCAAATTTTATTTAAATTTTTTAAAATAGAGGCATCAAGCTTTACAGTATGACATAATGAGCAACTTCTGTCATTTATTTTGCTTTGAAAATTCAATCAAAGAGATTTTATGTCTGTTTTCCCTAAATTTAGCCTATTTGCACTCATTTTCAGAGGTCATTAAATCTCTTGGATGGCCGGTGACCCCAAATTTTATTTCAATTGAAAAAAAAAAAGAGAAATCAAGCTTTACAGTTTGAAATAATGAGCAACGTCTGTCATTTATTTTGCTCTGAAAATTCAATCAAAGAGATTTTATGTCTGTTTTCCCTATATTTAGCCTATTTGCACTCATTTTCAGAGTTCAAAAAATCTCTTGGATGGCCGTGACCCCCAAATTTTATTTCAATTTTAAAAAA
Organism: Mytilus edulis; assembly: GCA_019925275.1. Taxonomy (NCBI): domain Eukaryota; kingdom Metazoa; phylum Mollusca; class Bivalvia; order Mytilida; family Mytilidae; genus Mytilus; species Mytilus edulis. The sequence goes on from CM034351.1 coordinate 35,624,093, forward strand.
AAGAGACATCAAGCTTGACAGTATGAAATAATGAGCAACGTCTGTCATTTATTTTGCTCTGAAAATTCAATCAAAAGATTGTATGTCTGTTTTTCCTATAAATAGACTATTTAGACTAATTTTCAGAGGTCAAAAAATCTCTTGGATGGCCGGTGACCCCAAAATTTTATTTCAATTTTGTAAAATAAAGACATGAAGCTTTACAGTATGATATAATGAGCAACTTCTGTCATTTATTTTGCTTTGAAAATTCAATCAAAGAGATTTTATGTCTGTTTTTCCTAAATTTAGCCTATTTAGACATAATGAGCAACTTCTGTCATTTCTTTTGCTTTGAAAATTCAATCAAAGGATTTAATGTCTGTTTTCCCTATATTTAGCATATTTGCACTCATTTTCAGCGGTCAAAAAATCTCTTGGAAGGCTGGTGACCCCCAAATTTTATCTCAATTTTTCAAAATAGAGACATGAAACTTAACAGTATCACATAATGAGCAACTTCTGTCATTTATTTTGCTCTGAAAATTCAATCAAAGAGATTTTATGTCTGTTTTCCCTATATTTAGCCTATTTGCACTCATTTTCAGAGGTCATTAAATCTCTTGGATGGCCGGTGACCCCAAATTTTATTTCAATTTTTTAAAATAGAGACATGAAACTTTACAGTATGAAATAATGAGCAACGTCTGTCATTTATTTTGCTCTGAAATTTCAATCAAAGAGATTTTATGTCTGTTTTCCCCATATTTAGCCTATTTGCACTCATTTTCAGGGGTCATTAAATCTCTTAGATGGCTGGTGACCCCCAGATTTTATTTAAATTTTATAAAACAAAGACATCAAGCTTCACAGTATGAAATAATGAACAACTTCTGTCATTTAATTTGCTCTATAAATTCAATCAAAGAGATTTTATGTCTGTTTCCCCTATGTTTAGCCTATTTGCACTCATTTTCAGAGGTCATTAAATCTCTTTGATGCCAATGACCCCCAAATTTTATTTAATTTTTTTAAATAGAGGCATCAAGCTTTACAGTATGACATAATGACAACTTCTGTCATTTATTTTGCTTTGAAAATTCAATCAAGAGATTTATGTCTGTTTTCCCTAAATTTAGCCTATTTGCACTCATTTTCAGAGGTCTAAAAATCTCTTGGATGGCCGGTGACCCCAAATTTTATTTCAATTATATAAAATAGAGTCATTAAGCATTACAGTATGAAATAATGAGCAACTTCTGTCATTTATTTTGCTCTGAAAATTCAATCAAAGAGATTGTATGTCTGTTTTCCCTATAAATAGACTATTAGACTAATTTTCAGAGGTCAAAAAATCTCTTGATGGCCGGTGACCCCAAATTTTATTTCAATTTTGTAAAATAAAAACATCAAGCTTTACAGTATGACATAATGAGCAACTTCTGTCATTTATTTTGCTTTGAAAATTCAATCAAAGAGATTTTATGTCTGTTTTCCTTAAATTTAGCCTATTGCACTCATTTCAGTGGTCAAAAAATCTCTTCGATGGCTGGTGACCAACAAATTTTATCTCAATTTTTCAAAATAGAGACATCAAGCTTCACAGTATGAATAATAAGCAACTTCTGTCATTTATTTTGCTCTGAAAATTCAATACAAGAGATTTTATGTCTGTTTTCCCTATATTAAGCCTATTTGCACTCATTTTCAGAGGTCATTAAATCTCTATGATGGCCGGTGACCCCAAATTTTATTTCATATCTATAAAATAGAGACATGAAGCTTAACAGTATCACATAATGAGCAACTGCTGTCATTTATTTTGCTCTGAAAATTCAATCAAAGAGATTTTATGTCTGTTTTCCCTATATTTAGCCTATTTGCACTCATTTTCAAAGGTCATTAAATCTCTTGGATGGCCGGTGACCCCCCAATTTTATTTTAATTTAAAAAAAACGAGACATCAAGCTTCACAGTATGAAATAATGAGCAACTTCTGTCATTTAATTTGCTCTATCAATTCAATCAAAGAGATTTTATGTCTGTTTCCCCTATATTTAGCCTATTTGCACTCATTTTCAGTAGGTCATAAATCTCTTTGATGCCGATGACCCCCAAATTTTATTTAAATTTTTTAAAATAGAGGCATCAAGCTTTACAGTATGACATAATGAGCAACTTCTGTCATTTATTTTGCTTTGAAAATTCAATCAAAGAGATTTTATGTCTGTTTTCCCTAAATTTAGCCTATTTGCACTCATTTTCAGAGGTCATTAAATCTCTTGGATGGCCGGTGACCCCAAATTTTATTTCAATTGAAAAAAAAAAAGAGAAATTCAAGCTTTACAGTTTGAAATAATGAGCAACGTCTGTCATTTATTTTGCTCTGAAAATTCAATCAAAGAGATTTTATGTCTGTTTTCCCTATATATTAGCCTATTTGCACTCATTTTCAGAGTTCAAAAAATCTCTTGGATGGCCGGTGACCCCCAAAATTTTATTTCAATTTTTAAAAAGAGACATCAAGCTTGACAGTATGAAATAATGAGCAACGTCTGTCATTTATTTTGCTCTGAAAATTCAATCAAAAGATTGTATGTCTGTTTTTCCTATAAATAGACTATTTAACTAATTTTCAGAGTCAAAAATCTCTTGGATGGCCGTGACCCCAAATTTTATTTCAATTTTGTAAAATAAAGACATGAAGCTTTACAGTATGATTATAATGAGCAACTTCTGTCATTTATTTTGCTTTGAAATTCAATCAAAGAGATTTTATGTCTGTTTTTCCTAAATTTAGCCTATTTAGACATAATGAGCAACTTCTGTCATTTCTTTTGCTTTGAAAATTCAATCAAAGAGATTTAATGTCTGTTTTCCCTATATTTAGCATATTTGCACTCATTTTCAGCGGTCAAAAAATCTCTTGGAAGGCTGGTGACCCCCAAATTTTATCTCAATTTTTCAAAATAGAGACATGAAACTTAACAGTATCACATAATGAGCAACTTCTGTCATTTATTTTGCTCTGAAAATTCAATCAAAGTGATTTTATGTCTGTTTTCCCTATATTTAGCCTATTTGCACTCATTTTCAGAGGTCATTAAATCTCTTGGATGGCCGGTGACCCCAAATTTTATTTCAATTTTTTAAAATAGAGACATGAAACTTTACAGTATGAAATAATGAGCAACGTCTGTCATTTATTTTGCTCTGAAATTTCAATCAAAGAGGTTTTATGTCTGTTTTCCCCATATTTAGCCTATTTGCACTCATTTTCAGGGGTCATTAAATCTCTTAGATGGCTGGTGACCCCCAGATTTTATTTAAATTTTATAAAACAAAGACATCAAGCTTCACAGTATGAAATAATGAACAACTTCTGTCATTTAATTTGCTCTATAAATTCAATCAAAGAGATTTTATGTCTGTTTCCCCTATGTTTAGCCTATTTGCACTCATTTTCAGAGGTCATTAAATCTCTTTGATGGCCAATGACCCCCAAATTTTATTTAAATTTTTTAAAATAGAGGCATCAAGTTTTACAGTATGACATAATGAGCAACTTCTGTCATTTATTTTGCTTTGAAAATTCAATCAAAGAGATTTTATGTCTGTTTTCCCTAAATTTAGCCTATTTGCACTCATTTTCAGAGGTCTAAAAATCTCTTGGATGGCCGGTGACCCCCAAATTTTATTTCAATTATATAAAATAGAGTCATTAAGCATTACAGTATGAAATAATGAGCAACTTCTGTCATTTATTTTGCTCTGAAAATTCAATCAAAGAGATTGTATGTCTATTTTCCCTATAAATAGACTATTTAGACTAATTTTCAGAGGTCAAAAAATCTCTTGGATGGCCGGTGACCCCCAAATTTTATTTCAATTTTGTAAAATAAAAACATCAAGCTTTACAGTATGACATAATGAGCAACTTCTGTCATTTATTTTGCTTTGAAAATTCAATCAAAGAGATTTTATGTCTGTTTTCCTTAAATTTAGCCTATTTGCACTCATTTTCAGTGGTCAAAAAATCTCTTGGATGGCTGGTGACCAACAAATTTTATCTCAATTTTTCAAAATAGAGACATCAAGCTTCACAGTATGAAATAATAAGCAACTTCTGTCATTATTTTGCTCTGAAAATTCAATACAAGAGATTTTATGTCTGTTTTCCCTATATTAAGCCTATTTGCACTCATTTTCAGAGGTCATTAAATCTCTATGATGGCCGGTGACCCCCAAATTTTATTTCATATCTATAAAATAGAGACATGAAGCTTAACAGTATCACATAATGAGCAACTGCTGTCATTTATTTTGCTCTGAAAATTCAATCAAAGAGATTTTATGTCTGTTTTCCCTATATTTAGCCTATTTGCACTCATTTTCAAAGGTTATTAAATCTCTTGGATGGCCGGTGACCCCCAAATTTTATTTTAATTTAAAAAAACCGAGACATCAAGCTTTACAGTATGAAATAATGAGCAACGTCTGTCATTTATTTTGCTCTGAAAATTCAATCAAAGAGATTTTATGTCTGTTTTACCTATATTTAGCCTATTTGCACTCATTTTCAGAGGTCATTAAATCTCTTAGATAGCTGGTGACCCCCAAGTTTTATTTAAATTTTATAAAACAAAGACATCAAGCTTCACAGTATGAAATAATGAACAACTTCTGTCATTTAATTTGCTCTATCAATTCAATCAAAGAGATTTTATGTCTGTTTCCCCTATATTTAGCCTATTTGCACTCATTTTCAGAGGTCATTAAATCTCTTTGATGGCCGATGACCCACAAATTTTATTTCATTTTTTTTAAAATAGAGACATCAAGCTCTACAGTATGAAATAATGAGCAACTTCTGTCATTTATTTTGCTCTGAAAATTCAATTAAAGAGATTGTATGTCTGTTTTCCGTATATTTAGACTATTTGCACTTATTTTCAGAGGTAAAAAATCTCTTGGATGGCCGGTGACCCCCAAATTTTATTTAGATTTTATAAAATAGAGACATCAAGCTTTACAGTATCACATAATGAGCAACTTCTGTCATTTATTTTGCTTTGAAAATTCAATCAAAGAGATTTTATGTCTGTTTTCCCTAAATTTAGCCTATTTGCACTCTTTTTCAGAGGTCTAAAATCTCTTGGATGGCCGGTGACCCCCACATTTTATTTCAATTATATAAAATAGAGACATTAAGCTTTACAGTATGAAATAATGACCAACTTCTGTCATTTATTTTGCTCTGAAAATTCAATCAAAGAGATTTTATGTCTGTTTTCCCTATATTAAGCCTATTTGCACTAATTTTCAGAGGTCATTAAATCTCTTGGATGGCCTATGACCTACAAATTTTATTTCAATTTAATAAAATAGAGACATCAAGTTTTACAGTATGACATAATGAGCAACTTCTGTCATTTATTTTGCTCTGAAAATTCAATCAAAGAGATTTTATGTCTGTTTCCCCTATATTTAGCCTATTTGCACTCATTTTCAGAGGTAATTAAATCTCTTTGGTGGCCGATGACCCACAAATTTTATTTCAATTTTTTTAAAATAGAGACATCAAGTTTTACAGTATGAAATAATGAGCAACTTCTGTCATTTATTTTGCTCTGAAAATTCAATAAAAGAGATTGTATGTCTGTTTTCCCTATATTTAGACTATTTGCACTTATTTTCAGAGGTAAAAAAATCTCTTGGATGGCCGGTGACCCCCAAATTTTATTTCAATTTTATAAAATAGAGACATCAAATTTTACAGTATCACATAATGAGCAACTTCTGTCATTTCTTTTTCTTTGAAAATTCAATCAAAGAGATTTTATGTCTGTTTTCCTTAAATTTAGCCTATTTGCACTCATTTTCAGAGGTAAAAAAATCTCTTGGATGGCCGGTGACCCCCGAAATTTTATTTCAATTTTATAAAATAGAGACATCAAGCTAAACAGTATCACATAATGAGCAACTTCTGTGATTTATTTTGCTCTGAAAATTCAATCAAAGAGATTTTATGTCTGTTTTTCCTATATTTAGCCTATTTGCTATCATTTTCAGCAGCCAAAAAATCTCTTGGATGGCTGGTGACCCCCAAATTTTATTTAAATTTTATAAAATAAAGACATCAAGCTTCACAGTTTGAAATAATGAACAACTTCTGTCATTTAATTTGCTCTAAAAATTCAATCAAAGATACCCTATGTCTGTTTTCCCTATATTTAGCCTATTTGCACTCATTTTCAGAGGTAAAACAATCTCTTGGATAGCCAATGACCCACAAATTTTATTTCAATTTAATAAAATAGACATCAAGCTTTACAGTATGAAAAAAAGAGCAAGTTCTGTCATTTATTATGCTTTGAAAGTGTTTCTTTGTCCATTTTCCCTATATTTCCATATAACCTATTTGCACTCATTTTCAGAGGTCAAAATATATCTTAGATGGCCGGTGACCCCAAATTTTTTTTTGCATTTTTTCATTTACAATACTTCAAAGTTAAATTTCACAAAGAATAAGAAAGATCTGTCATTTTTTTAACTATACCCTTGAACTACCTTAAATCAGTTTAAGTTACTAACCTGACAGGACCCATTTCAGGACAGGTATTAATGTAATTCTTGTTATCTTCATGTAGACAGGTGAAGTCTAAAATATGATATAATACATAAGAGACAAATTTCATATGTAAACCAACCGTCAAAACTGTATAACGATTGTATAGTATTTTGTGTAAATATTTCCACATCCCCTTGACATCTGAGTTCGACAAATAGTATAACTGAGGATTTAACTATAAAGCAGACCTGAATCTAAGGCAATTTAACATGGTTTATTCTTACAATAATATACATGATAATATTGCAAATAAAGTACAATTTATCCACACATATAGTGCATATGATTCTTGGAGGCAAGTTGATAACGAGAATAAGTTTATTTCCAAGTGTTCATGCGTTAGCCGTTGTTTCAATCATTCTTGCAAATATATATATCATAGTAATTCAAAATAGTGATGCACAAATGAGTCCCCCATCCCAATCCCCCCAGACACTAGACTACTCAGCAATCTTATTAATAGTTGTCAAATGTATTTTTTCCCTCCGTTATTTAATGATTTGTAAATGTAAGGTATATCTTTGATTATATTTGTTAAATGTATTCACAGCTCTTGGCACAATGAAGAGATATTGCAAAGACATCAACTAACTATTAAATTCATGGAATTGTTTCCATGTTAGCAATTGTGTTTTTCTTTGTGAATTGCTGTTTCATTTACGTACCACATAATACATAGTACCTTTTTACATAGGTAGGAACTTGAAGAGAAAAGTATCATCTCATGCAATTTAATTAAATTATCCCTATGCATATTGAGGATTATATATGTGTATTAACTAATTAGCTTATTTACAATTGGGTCTTCCTCATTTATCATGTCAGTTGTCTTTACCTTTAAAAAAATTATGGAACACAGTATATGTTCTTAGTTGTATGATATACCCTTAATTTTAACATCATTACAACGTACCAGATATAAGATTGTGTTGCGGTGAACACTGATTTTTTTTCAAGTAACAAGAACAGTCCTCCTTTGATGGAAGACATTCACATTTTTTTGGCAATGCATGTACAAAACCATATCCTTTTTCAAAATCACACCGACAAGTAATGTCTTTTTCTGAGGATCCAGGATTAAACAATATTTGCCCTTCATCACTGCATATTGATTTCTGAAAAACACAGTCACTACTAGCATTTGAGCCAAGTGGGAAAGGTTGGTATCTCTTATGGTCTCGACAATCTTCAGGATTAGGATATACACGTATAACATATTGCGAACCTTAAATTACAAGTAAACAATTATTACAATTTGCATATTGGGAATATAAATTACATAAACAATTACTGTTCTTGCCAAAAAAAAACAACATACAAAAACGTACTAATAATTGTTCACAATCCACTAGATTTTCATTTGCAAAGGTAAAGTAGCGAAATCAGGCATTTTATCAAATTGTACACCAGTTTTCCTACCTACATCTATAATTTTCAAATCTTTTAAATGCTTTGTCCGTTTTATAATGTCATAATAATAGATAATATAACAGAAGGCTATGTATTTTCGTATTTCACAAAATCTGTTTTATGAATGTATATAAAGAATAAAACCTCTACACCGGAGTGCAATACAAATACCGGTTCCTTGTTTGGTTCACCAATTGTGTATTTCGACTTCCCTCTTCCCTTATAAATACCCATAAAACAACATGTACAACATAAGAACCTTTTTTGAGTTGTCATGCTTAAAAATGTACATCGTCAAACCAAGAGATTAAAGATGCAAATGGTTCATATCTATTTAGTAAAATTAAAGGGAAACACATAAGTGGCGTTTAATGTTTTCAAATAAGTCATTTATTAATGTCGAAACTTTGTTGTCTTTAAAAATGTACATTTACAAGACTTGTACCCAATCGCCTTCTAATTTTAGTTTTGTATGGATGATGCCCTTCTTGTTCTTAAGTTTTACTTATAATACGACGTTTAATTCACACAGTTCCAATTATGGCTCCCGTTTGAGATTAGACAGCGTTAAGACACGAAAAGTTATACAGTCAAATTGCTATTCTCATTGATCTGTTTTGCCCTAATGATGTCGCATACAATCGTTATAGATTCATACGGATCGGGATGGTCCGGAACGGTCGGCCAAGCACAACCGACAGTTAAACTTGGGTCATACATTCACTATTTTTACTGCCGTCCTTGTTAGGAGCATTCCCGATAATAATTTGAATATTATTGAATAAGTCTGATGAAGATCTTGCAAATCGTGGCTGGAAATTTAAACTTTTATTACAATTTGTGAAAACATTTTTTAAACATTTATTTGATCACGACAACAATCAATTATTGTTCAGGAAGCGTCCAAATTCAGCCGTTTCAATCCAAACCTGTCCCGATTATCCCGCCTAGTCCAGTCGGATGACAGTCGTGACTTTGTCGTGACAGATTTGATGTATCGGATTAAAATCGAAACAATGTTCTGTGTTTTCTGGACGATATCATTGCTGTTATTTTGCCGATTAAGTCAAATTCATCCAAAACTTGACGAATACGAACCGGCTTTGCCGAAGCCGTTCCCGAAATAGTCCCGTTGTTGGTACGAGTATCGGCAATGATACCCACGTCAGAGTCCCGACACTTACAGAACACAATACGACTGAGTCTAGACAAAACCATGTGCAAGATGATAGGATCGAGTTTTAACAGTACCTGATCATACCGAATATGCCGGTAGATTTCAAACGAATATCTCCTTTCAGCGTCGGTTCACTGCATGCCTGGTCACTGTCTCATCTTTCGGATTTCATTCGGTAGAATCTGGACGTTGTTTGGACAGATTCGGTGGTTGAACCTTGCAAAGATTCAAATCGGATTATACTCGGCATGAGAATGAATAATCGGGACAAAGTCGTATGGAAACGGCTGACTTTGGACGCTTTATGAACATTATCCGATTCAATATATGTTTTTACATATTTTAACTAAAGTTTCAATTTTTTGCCACGATTCACAGGATCGTAAACAGACTTTTGAAATGTTTAAGTCGGGAATGATCTTGCATGGACGGCAATAAAAATCATAAATGTGTGACCCCAGCTTTAGTAGCAGAATTGTTTCATTTGACACAAATATCTAAATCGGGTGAGAAGGAACGAATAGGTTTATAAAAGACACTAGGGGTATTGTCAGCAAAAGATTACATAACAACATCCGCGCTCCAAAATCAGCAAATAAAATGTGTTATTTGTTAAACTAAAAACTGCTGATAATTTGGTTAGCACCCAAATGAAATAGTTCAATGAATTGCTAATCGAAATCTGTCCAAAGATTTATATCATACACGAAAACATTACGTCAAAAATGTGTTCTACAGTCAAACATCGAAAAAGCATAATTTGATTTGGATTATATGTTATTGATATAAACGCATATATAGATTTTGAATCTTGTGACCGGATATGACAAATTACATTTCATGTAAAAGATCGTTCAGTTAGAGGAAGGAAAAAGAAACTGTGATTTCGAGAAAGTTTTCAGAAGCAAATGTGATTGCAAAAAAAGAATGTATACGATGAATACACCTTCCGATTTAGAATGGAAAAACTTGGTATGTTGATCAATGACACTATCCTTAAAAACGAGTCAGATATATAGAACACTATAGGTCAATCAATGAATAAAAAACTGTCGATATATTCAGATCATGCATAAATTGTTAGATTCAGACCAGCGTCTCCTTCCTTACAATTAAAATAGATCGTACGTTATACTGAAGTGTTCACGACTATTTCCACTGGAAAAGTTTTTTTGTTAAGATCCATAAAATATCGCAGGCAAATATGATTGGGTAAGTTAACTTTTTCCAGTTTCAAACTTTTAACATGACCATTTAAACAAAACATGCTTTCCAAAGAACGGATAAACCAAAAATAAATGTCATAAAGCTCACCGTTTCCTGATATATCCGGTTGGAATTTACAAGATTCTTCATAAATCAGTTTGATGGCATTATATAGGCAGATGTACCTCTTTGTGTCTTTACCATTGCATACCCAGGAAGATCTAAATATCCATTCTGATTGAGAAGGACAACGTAAGTTCCGGTACAAACATACGACACACGGCAAAATTATCTGTAACAAAAAATAGTATGTTGTTGTATACATACGAAATTAACAGATATTTCACGTTTGAGAGATACAGAACATACTTATTTTTACATTCGCAAATATTTGTTTTTGCCAAGTATTGCATTATTTGAAACAAATATAAATTCACACATTATTTTGAAAGGTACAAATTTTACAAAGACTAAATAGGGAAAATCAAGCGTGCTTTTGCATCTTTTATGTCTTTTCCTTATTCGTTTATTCTGCTGGTAAAGTTGAAAGCTTCAAAGTTACCAGCGATTTTAAAGTAGCTAGTATTTAAATATGAGCACCAAGTATTAATGTAATAAATTGTCACTGTTTTGAGGTTCAGAAATAATCACGAATTTTATTGAAGTTGGTGATGCTCAGTTTTAAGCCTTGAATGGACCCTTAGACTTGATGACGACAATGACGCGCAATATATTTGTGAAATGTCGCATCAAATATTCAATTTCAAAACTAAGATATATATATTTATAGAAGTGAAAGGATTTCAAACAAATACAATATATGTATGCACATAAATTAATAAGGACCGGACTATCATTTAATTAAAGAAAATAAATCACATCTCGTTCAAGTTGCACATCTATAAGTTAAAACCGTACCTTAGACATCGATTTTGCAGCTGACATGGTGTGACCAATACATAAAGCTTTTGTTCTTTTTATTCATTTATAGTCATAGTTGTTTTACTGTGTGCTCATATGGGTTATTTATACATGTTATATGTTTGTCTACTACAAAAATCCACATCATGACTGTAAACATTGTTTAGATCTAACGCAAAATATATCCCACTTATAATACGACATACTTTAGATAAGAGAAACAATGGATACAAGTTAATACGTTACGTGTATCCATTGTTTATCAAACAAGGAATTTACAGTACTTAATGAATATAGAAGCTTTTGTGTTATTTATTCATTGCACATTTATGATAAATACAAACCAATACAAGAAATTCGAGACCCGTCTTCATAACTTGATTCAAGTTGATAGATTCCTGAAAAAAGTTTTTGTTTTATCAGATAATTTGTTTATTAGAATATAAGTGAACCCATTTGACTTCGATATAATTATATTGATCTAAATATCTAAAAAAAGTCTAAACAATTGAATATTAAGTCATTGTTAGTTTTTAGTCAGTTTTCAGACTTCTGTAATGCAGGAAAAGGAGGAAGAATCGGGTTGTCTCCCCTTTCCCTCGAAAACGCTAATAATATTAAAATCGAGGGACTGGCATCTTTCATTTGGGAACTACTCTGACTCGCTATTATATACATGTATACGGGGATTCTATCTTCTTTCGGAGAATCTGGGGAATACTAGCTCGCTCATGTTCAGGTCTATGTTATACCTTCTGCTGTCGTGTCCCTCATCTCGAACGCTTGTTCGTTCGAGGCCTGTCGCTGGTGAATAAATTACAATGATGTTTTAATTATTTATTCCAAACAGCAATCTACATTGAGGTGTGATCTTTATCTTTTAATGAAAATCTTTTATAAATTGCAAGTTAAGTTTTAAATATCAAAGTTATTAAATCAGAAGATAAATTCTTACTTTAAAATTCATTTGAAAATAGTTTATACTTTAACAGTTTACATACCTGGTGAATAAAATAAAATGATGTTTCAATTATTTATTCCAAACAGCTATCTACATTTAAGTGTGATATGTGATGTTGTGAGGTTGCGGTATTCCCTTTTAACCCCAACATCACGTGCTGATTGGAATTATTTTATTCACCTATGAAATTTAAGCGTCAATTTTGAATTTTCTAAAGTTACTTTTTATTGGTTAACTATTCCCTTTTTATGTTATAAGATTTATATGATTGACATATATTTTATTTAGTTACGTAAAAGCAATTGTAAGGATTATCAAAATCTTTACTTACTTTACAGAATTATTAAGTGGACAATAGAAAACACTTTAGGGTTATTTTCCTACGGCAAATTACAAACATTTTTATTCTTTTAAAAGATGACAGTTTATTTCATTTATTTCTCAACGTCACATTGATAGCTATGATCAAAAGAACTTTATAAATGAGATTAATTATATTATTAACAAAAAGACGAAACTATTTACAACTTAATCCTACGTCACCTACTTTGTCTTGGAGCTTTAGCAATGCAATATATTTCAATTTTATTTATTTATTAGTTTATTTTTTTTAAACTTTTATTACTTTATTTTATTTTCCTTTTCAAACATACACTTTTCCATCATTATACATATCCAAGGTGATAAATTCAAAACTGTTCTGACAATAAGGTTGCAATCAACCACGATCTGGCTATAGTTTGTCAGACTATTCAGTAGACATTAATCAGCTGTAAAATACAACAACTTTCTGAATTGTCTGAAACACTACCGAACAGTAATGAATAGACTCTAAGCGAATGGTCGAACAGTATTGAAATTACCAAAGTAGATTAATCTTAAAATTGATCAAAAGACTGAACATGACTGAATGATTTAGGGTTCAGACTTTTTTAACGATCAATGTGAGCGTTTGGGATTGATGTTAGTTTGAAATCATGCACGATTAGCATTTGCTTTTGTTGCACCTTTTTGCCTGTTGTTCTTTTGTTTTCTCCTATAGTTGGCGCTTTTCAACGGTTTTAGTTTGTAAACCGTGTTTGCTTTAATTGCAATCGAGTTAATATCTTTGATCACCGATATAGTACAGTTGCATTTATTTTCCATGCATAAATAAATTTATGCAATTTAATTTTGACATTGTTTACCTATAATGTATGTTTATGTTGCGCAGATATTATTGTCTATATAATGCAATTTTATGCGACTGTTAGTGAGATGTTTAGCTAACTCTACAATCAGTTTCAATACACTACTTTCTTCATAAAGAAACGCTTATAAGAAATCAGCAATATGGCATTCGTTTTGTATTTGTTTAATGTGTTTCAGCGATTTTGCCATTTGTTACGAGTCTTTTCATTAGTTGTAAACATGGCACACATTGGGGTACATCAGTCATGATTCTGTTGTTATTGTATCACTAGTGTGGTCCTGAAGAACATGTAACAAATATATAACAATATACATTACACACAGTAGCGAGATAATCAATTACAAATTTTAGTCTATGAATCGATTATCTACCTAGTATCCTAAATTATGTCCGTTAACTCAGTTTAAAATATGTTACAATTACCTACTTATTCCAAATTATATGCAGTTTAATACTTATGACATTTATTTAATGTTTCAATATGTGAGAAATTCAAATATGTTCCGTTAAACTTTCTTGTTCTCATTTGAATTGTAAATTGATATCCATGGCACCGCTGCAATTGTAAAATTACTTTGCTATTCTTTGTACTATAAAATGAATAAATATAAACAGGTTTGTAGTTAAGGCAGGAAAAATGTCTTGTATCCGGATGGTACTGATCAGTAGAATTTGCTTATTTTTCCTGAAACATCAAGTTTCAACGTCAAAAACCGTCATTATAATTATGAAGTCGGTAATTTCCCAAACGTGTTAACACAATCATTGAATGATATCTGTCTTCCAATAACATTTTGTTCCAAACAGATTTGATTGATTGATCTCATACTTAAAATTGATATAGGTTGCACTTTTTGAATACTGCTGCTTCACAATCATGACTCGTATTATATATTTTATTCATGTATATTTAGTTTTGTTGACATACTGGTTCATGCATATGATCTCTATGTTTCATCTCACAGCAGTTGATATTTTTGTAAAACGGAGTTGAAAAACATGCAATGTATTCATAATACTGAGCTATGATACATATCAAAAAGATTTTAAGTACTATATTTGTCATATAGCATACATTTAGTTTTTTTGATGAAACTGATAGGTGATTTGAAATTAAGAACAGTTATGCCGACATCATGCTTATCACATACATCTTCAAATAGACTGTTTTTGTGCAAATTAAAACGTAAGCTCTGCCCGATCAGTTGAAATACTTCTTGTAATAAATGTTCAAAATACGCCTCACAGCCCTATATTTTGAACTTTGAAAACAGTGGTAGCGCATATGAGCTTTCTATGTTAGTTTTTCTCACCAAACTTTATAGTAATCATGGTACAGTTTTAGACGTAAAGGGAGTTCTTACGGAAAATAATTGTGTTTCTACTAACAGGAATGGGTGACACAGATAACATAATAGTGAGAAAATCCTTGGACGTAACTATGATGACTCAGCATAATGTCCCAGTTTATAATAGGTCTGAATGCAATTAAATTCATGTATGTTTGTGATTTAAATTGTTTACATGTAGAAGTGATTATTGTTACTCTTCGAGGTCTTTGAAATATCGTTAATTATTGTTTTTGTTTAAAATGCATACTTCCTGAGTCCTAAAATAACTGTGAATGCTATGACTTTTTTTTAGTATGAAGGTCATTGGTATAGAAACTAACAAATGTGATTGAAAGTTATGCCAAAAATTTGTTAGCAGCCAGTTTAATAAAACTTTTAGTGAATACCTACATCAGACTGTTAATTTCACACATACAACTTTTGCAATTATTGCTTTGTTCACACACTCCTCGTTCATATATCAATTAAATTATGTTAGATATATGGTGAGAGATGATCTATTGATAAAAAGGTATACTGTAATATGTGAACTGAAAACAGATGAGCGATTAGATCCTTTATATATTCTAGAATGTTGTCATTAACAAGTACTAAACTTTATATTTATAGTACTCTTGAATGCTTCCAGTGTGTTTCCAGAACAGTCTCAAACAGGTTTTAGACATTACACGCAGAAAACATGCACATTGGTTAAGCTGACAATAATCCAAGTCTTGTTTTCAACTTTAAAAATTGAAACAGGGGTATGGGTATGAAATATAATTTAAAAGAAGAAAGGTAAGAGTATCTGACGTGATTTTTTTTGGGCAAACAGTCTGGTTTTTTTTCAAGATTTTTCTATTGGTATAAAATTTGAAGACCCGTTGGTGGTCTTCGGCTGTTTTCTGCTATTTGTTCGGGTTGTTGTCTCTTTGACATATACAGTTCAATTCTCAAATTGTGATATAGGTTGCACTTAAATACAGCTGTATCACATTCACGACTCTTTAAAGGAGATATATTATATTCATATATATTTATTTTTGTTTACATACTGGTTCTCAGAAATCATCTTATAAAGACGTAACTTAGGGATGTTACCTGTTTAAATGAACATATACAGCCGCCGCTTTGAATCTGACTAAGGAGAACCCAGAGTGGAAAGGGGGATGGGGGTAGTACAAAGTTTAAATATAAGTTTAAACTCTAAGAAGTTCGGACATATAAATGTTGAAAATATGCCGCACAGTTCTATATTTTGACCTTTAAAAAAGTATTGCATATGAGCTTTCCATACCAATATCTGCTTTTTGTTACGATACTTTATAGTAAAATTGTACAGGTTTAGCCGTAAAGGGAGATTCCACGGAAAATTGCATTGTCTACATTTACAAATGCAAACAAAATCTAACATACTTTTCTTTGTTTTTTATTCAGTCATTATTCAGTTATTTTTAAGTCAACATTAATTGACTGTCAAGTCAAATTTTTCAATAGATAGCATCAAAATACTCGTATAATTGGTCAATTGTAGTTTAAACATATTTAATTATAGTGGATTGGGAAACAAGTTTTGCAACTTAAATTAATCCCGTTCCACTTTGCGGGTGCGAGTGCTGCCTTGTAGCGGCATTAGCCTGCTCTTTTTCGAAATCTACAAGGGTGTCTTTAACGTTCAAGAGATATGACTCTCTCTTAACACGGGTCAGCCATTTGTTGTCCCCTTCCGATGGACTATTATCGTTTCCTCAAGACCGTCCTCGCAAATGGTTTCAAGGGAGCGCCGAAAATTCAGTCCCTGAAATGTTCATCCCAGACGGGAATCGAACCAGGAACCTTTGTGTTAGTAGTTCGATGCACGTTAAAGACACCCTTGCAGATTTCTAAAAAGAGCAGACTAATGCCGCTACAATGCAGCAAAGCAAATAAAAATGTTTAAACTAATATCCATAGAAGTGAGAATGTAGCATCATTGATGCTCGAGTCAGAAAAGATAACAGCCAGATAAAAAACAAAGTCGAAGAGCATTTAAGGCCCCTCAATCCGAAATGTGTCTACAACATTCAATTTTAAATGAGAAAAAAGTGTAAAAACAGATATATTTCTGTCATGATGTATATTGTACGTGACAGTTATTTATTAAGTAAAGAGCTGTAAGAAGATGAGGTATTAGTGCTAATGAATCAACTCTCCATCCAAGTCACAATTGATAAAACTAAACCATAATAGGTCAAGGTAGGGTTTTCAACACGGAGCCATGGCTCCCACCGAACAGCAATCTATAGAAGGACCCAAACAAAATACTAGTGTAAAAACCTTTCAAACGGGTAAACCAACGGTCTAATCTATATAAAGAACGAGTAACGAGAAACACTTAAGAACCACATCAACAAACGACGACTACTGAACATTAGATTCCTGTTTTACACATAGACCTTTAAATGCAAAAAGACAAAAATGCGTATGACGTGACAATGTGATTGTTGATTTGGTCATCTGACATGATAGTGTGTAAATAATTATTGTTGCATGATGTACATCGAGTTTGTCAATGCTGGTAATTTCGAATTTTTAAATGTTTTGACAAAAATAATTGTCGTAGTAAGGCGTCGATAATTTCACAAATTTAGATAAAAATGTTCTCTTTGTCATTTAAAAACTTTCTTGTTCTACAAACATATATTAAAAATATATTACACTTTAAATTGTAATAGTTAAAGTATTTGTGTATGTTTTAATTCAAACATCAAATTCATGGGGTAATTAGGTCAAATTTAATTAAATAGCTATACAATAACCATTCAACGGAAATAATTGTGCAATAAGATTTAAATGGTTATAGTTAAAAAGAGAATGATTTTAATATAGTTTTGCGGCATTTGTTTTGTATAAAGTTAGTTGATTTAGATATACGATTCATTTACAGAGTTAAGGAAATCGATCCTTTGAAAAAATAAGGATATTTATTAAGTTGTGTGTCCTGTAAAATACCGGTTGAATTGATACTAAAATTTGTTTTGATTTTGTTAAGTCAAACCATAACTAAAAATATATTGCCATACGTCATGAAAACATCATATCAACAGGATATAAGACCGTACTTTCTAAAATTATAAAACAAAGAAAGCTTGTGAGAAGGATAGGAATTTTAAAGTTTCCTTTAAACTGCTGCTTATATTTTTACCTTCGCTTTTTAAGAAAAAGAAAATGTAATGTGAAGGTAAGTAAGATTACATAGTTCAATATGGTATACCTTTATTTAACAAGCAAAAGCGGTCTACTAGATATCAGTTGGTAAATATGAATACAACTTATCTATACTAGCGACGCGAAGGAAGCCAACAGGAACATTCCAAGTCGAGAATGAGGTCTACAGCTGGCATAGCAGTAACTGTTCGTATTCCCCTGTTAATTTATGTATCATTGTCATTTTGTTTAGTTTCTTTTGTAACCTTTTCTGACATCGGACTCGGACATCTTTTGAACTGAGTTCGACTGTGGATATTGGTATGTGTTTGTTTTTTCTACTTTGGCTAGAGGTAGAGGTGGAGGGAATTGAATCTCAAAAACATGTGTAACCCCGCCGCATTTTTGCGCCTGTCAGGAGCATCTGGCCTTTGTTAGTCTTGTATGAATTTTAAATTTAGTTTCTTGTGTATATTTTGAGAAGTTTAGTATGACGTCCATTGACAAAGAACTTAGTATACTTTTTTGTCTCGGGATGCACGAGTTTCTCGCTGCATTGACGACCCACAGATGCCCTTCAGCTGTTGTCTGCTCATGTCGAGTTGTTTTCTCTTTCATACATTCCCCATTTTTATTCTTAATTTGAATAGTATACAAAACGGAAAAAAAATTAACAATTTGGCAACACGAACCCTACACAAAAAACAGGGGTCACCAAGTGCTCTAAATAATACCGGTCGTTTTGCTTATTTAAACACAAACCCTATGAGTTTACACATTTATTTTGACCAAAGAGATACACGTAACAAACCAATTTATGCATTGAACCAGTTTACTTAAATTTTGAGCATTTAATTCACGTGAAGATGTCATGAATCGAATCAAATAAAACACCAATACTACTAAAATATCGTTCTGGTCCTATGTTGTAGTGATACTACTGTCCAAGGGTAGAGGGAGTGTTTGGCGTCAAAAACTTTGATTAATGTGCCTGTCCCGAGTCTAGAACATTTAATAATTCAGTGGTTGTAGTGTGGTGCTGTGTAATATATTTGTTTTTCGTTCATTATTTTGTAGATAAATTAGGCCGTTACTTTCTTGTTTGATTGTGTACATTTATCATTTCCGGGATTTTTATAGTTGACTATTCGGTTTAATCTGTAATCATTGTTGAAGGCCGCACAGTAACCTATAGTTGTTAATTTCTTTGTCATTATTTCTTTGTGCAGAGGTGTCTTATTAGCAAGCATTTCAAATCTTCGTTTTGTTTGAAAAAGTTAAAGTCGATCTATCAAAACCCTATCGAAACCACAGATTAATATGATACTGTCCTTAACGAAATTGATGCGTGAAAAACATTTATGTTTGTATCTTTAGTAACATAATTATCAATTTACAATGAACATGATGAACGGAAAATTATTCAATGGATCGATACCCAAACAGACTTTTAAAAGAGGGACGAAAGATACCACAGGGAGAGTCAAACTCATAGAAAATAAACAGACAACGCAATGGCTAAAAAAAGGGAACAGACAAATAATAGTACAAAACTTTACTCAAATTTTTCTGTGAAACGATTTACTTATTATTAAAATATGATTCAGCTGAACGTAAACGACACCACCATTTTTAAAATTTCTTGTTATCCTGATTAATACAAATATATAATTATTTTGATAATACAAGCTTTAAAAACCTTCTGTCATACAATGTGTTAATAAGTATTAAAAAACCCAATAAAATCGTTTGTTAAACAATAAAATTATAACAAAGGGCAAGGAACTACTGCATTTTAACAAATTTGGATGTGAAGATACATATACATATAGCCACACTAATAAAGTATTGAGTTATGGATGTTTGAATTCTCATTATGTCAGAATGGGAGCCTAAATTATGTTGCCACATAATAGTAAAGTGCATCACTCTCTGCATGTGAGAAACACTATGACTGTGAAGATGGACTATTTTGTCCCTATCAAACATTTGTTCATTTCAATTGCAAGCGGCAGTCGAAATACCTGTCCTTTATACACGTCAATCCACTGAAAAAATAACCCATACAAATTATAACTAACTTGTTCACGTTTTAAACATACATGACATATGTGCTAATGAAAGCAAAACATGGCAATCAATTAATTAAAAACAAACCTTATTTCCTTGCTTCATATGTTTCACTATTTTGCAAATTTTGTTCTATTGACAGAACAATTTATCCTTCTGCCATTTTTACAATAAAATCATAAATATAATACAAGTATCTGAAATACAGAGTGAGACCAGTACTTACTCAACCTAGTTTCACTAAAAATAACATATTACATGACAAACAAACCTTCCAAGCTGATTTTGGACAATTAATCAATTCTACCGAACCATTAGTTATTTCTTTGCAAAATATTGTGTTTTTTCTACTTTTATCATAAGCATCTCAATGATATCCGTCTTCTACGAATTGCCCGAAACTGGTCAGTCAATTTGTTTAATTTTGTTTCCAAATTTCCGACATTTTACAAAATGACTATGTATTTTTAGTCATTTTTATAATGTCTGTTAAGATTAGAAAATGCCAAAATTTGGAAAATGCCTGTTATGTATATACACCTCGCCAAAAGTTAAGCAACGCCTGATTATTTTCAAGAATCGTTTTTTACAGAATTCATAATTAATCGAAATATCGATACAATGAACTGAATTTGTGTTTTTGTTAGATAAAATATAGAACTTTTATTGAAAAGTGAAAGTTTGGACTTTATACACGATTGATTTATTTGCTATTTCATTTTGGGCAGATGTTTGTAAAATGGCAAAATAAAATACAAGATAAAGTTTCAATTTATAGTGAAGTTTTTGAAAAATCTTTTCACTATACACAAAATTCTTTTCAAAACTCGAGAATGACAATTCGTGAATACTTTTAAGTGCAATTTAGGCAAGTAGCGAGTGTATCCTCCACGCTTCCGGAAAAGTTCATCCACATGTCGTCTCATGCTTTGAATTAAGCGTCGTAGTTTTCTTACAAGAATTATTTGTCATTCTTCAATCAAGGGTGCTCGTAATGGCTGTTAATTGTAACTATCTGGAACCCTGTTGCTAATTTTTCAACCAATATCATTTCAGACATGCTCAATGGAATTCATATCCGGTGACATTGGTGGCCAAGGCATAGAGTCAGTTACCTCCTGACGTAAATAAGCTGAAACAATGCGTGCTCTGCGTGGTACAGCATTACCATCAATGAATATTGATTTAGTTGCAAGATTGTAATAGTCAAAATGTGGCACAACGATATCCCGGATGATGTTATCGCGGTGATGTTGACCCGTCATGTCCTATCCAGAACATAAAGGTCAGTTTTGCAGTCGAATAAAAAGCATTCCCAAATTGTAAAAACCCTACCACCAAACGCTGTAGTTCCTAGAAGGTACCGTTTCCTGTATGCTGTATTCTGAGAAAGCCATACGAGCATGCGCTCATCACTATGATGTTGGAGAAATTTTCTCTCGTCAGACCAATGAACTTGACACCACTGTCTCAAAGTCTTATTGCGGTGACAAAGTGACCACTTATTTCGAGGTTGACGATGCCTACGAGTTAGAACGTAAATAAGCACAATGTAGTCTGCGGTTAACAGTTACATTTCATTGGACAAAACTTGCAAGGAAAAACTTGTAAGTAGCTTTATAAAACCTGTTTTTTAAGGTACCTAGGAAAAAAATGTATACCTGAATTCTTACCTGTCGATTGAAAAAAGGTTTACGAAATACATGGAAACAAAGCAGTATCAAATTTAATGGTAAAAAAAATAGAATCAAAAACATTTAGGTGTTGCTAAACTTTTGGCGAGGTGAATATATATATAAATTAACGATTTAATGATTTTGTCAGACGCGTGGTCAACTTGCAAGTTTTTCATTCAAGCTAGAAGTAAAGAAAATATGTTCAAAGGAAAACTTAATTACTCACATTTCCATTATTCGTTGTTATATTACCATGAACGATGGAACCAAACAGGACGATTTATGCCTCAATTTTATGAAAAATATAACGACTATTTTCAGTTTCGATTCTCCATAAAACATTGACGTAGTACATATAAACGGCCATATTACCAACTGAATCTTAAAACGTGTACATTTAATCTGGAAATCAATGAATCGAATCGTAAATTTTAAAAATAGATATAACAAGTAAGGACTTATATTCTTTACAGGTAATCAGTTATTGCATTTTCATACGAATAATTGCACCGATAACGCTTGTACAACTTAGATAAGTTTAGATATTATTGGGTTCAATGTCAATATAATTGATTATTACAGAAAGGTAATAAACGTAGAAATGTCTTTGATTATAATAAAACATTTAACACTTTAAAGTGTTTAGTAACTAGAAATTGTGCGCTAATTGTCAAACGTATTATTTTTAGATTGATTTGCCATAGTCGCTATACTTTTATACGTAGATATAAGAAGATGTGGTATGAGTGCTAATGAGACATTTATCCATCCAATTCACAATTTATAAAAGTTAACCATTATATGTCAAAGTACGATCTTCAACACGGAGCCCTTGCTCACACCGAACATGTTCTTGTTATTATAATTTCGTCAGATTAACATAATCACACATTCAAATTTGTACCAGATTTTCTTTGAAAGAAAATGAACTGAAACCAAAAAAAAAAGGGGTTACAGATGGGTGCACTCCTAACCTGTACAGCAAGTTAACTTGATAACCAGTCATTTGGACTGGTCAAAGTTAACCTGTGACCGAATATAGGACTGCTCTGACCAGTCCTAGGACCAAAATCTAGTTAACTTGAAAAGCGGACTTGGTCCTAGGACTGTTTTTTTGTCTGCCAAAAAGTTAACTTGGAAACAGGTCCGCTATTGATATAAGTTAACTTCGAACCAGTCCTGTCATAAAGTCATGAAAGTTAACATAAGTTAACTTCGGAACCAGTCCTGTCATAAAGTTAACATAAGTTAACTTGTAAACCGGTCCTGCCACAAAGTTAACTTCTGCTTGGACAAATCCGATCAAAACCAGACCTGTTCCCAAGTTAACTTTTGACTGGTCTGCTCAACACTAAGTTAACTTGTAACCAGGACCGCTCTTATATAAAATATTTTTTATATCTTTGTTTCGTAGTATAAACATCGAAAATAAAGTAATTTGAAAATTAATACTTCCGTTTTATGAACAGGATCAAATACAATTTTTTGAAAATAAGTACGCACAGAACGTAACACAAATTTATCTGTGATCTGACAATCTATCTATTATAAAAACGATCTCGATTACAATGATAACAGGCACTGAATATATATATATATTCCGAGATCAAATTCAATCATATTATGTATATTTTTGAAAAGAAGTATATTTGATGTTAGGTGTATACGTCCTTGTTAGTTATACATCCTTGAACTATGCAGCCACAATCAGCAATAGTTTAATTCATTTAAATAATGACTACAAATTTTTGTTCGCCTAAATTAAGGGTGCAAGCATGTCTTCTTTTTACTCAAAATACTGATAGGTTACAAAATTTCAGTAGTTTTGATGCCTCCAGTTGACTTGTATAACAAAATTATTTGACCGCATCCACCAAAACTGACCATATATGCACTTTAATTTGTAAATCTATATACCCACATAGTAAATCAGCCATATTTTTTATGTCAGGATTCAATGTATAATACAATCATGACAATGGACAGCAAAATTGCAATATAATAACAAAAAATTTTGGTTCGCATAAATTTAAGATACCAGCATGTCCTCATTTTATTCAAAATATTGATACGTAACAAAATTTCAGTAGTTTTGATACCTCCAGCTGACTTGTACAACAAAATTATTTGACCGCATTACCAAAACTGACCATATATGCACTTTAATTTGTAAATCTATATACCCGCATAGTAAATCAGCCATATTTTTTATGTCAGGATTCAATGTATAATACAATCATGACAATGGACAGCAAAATTGCAATATAATAACAAAAAATTTTGGTTCGCATAAATTTAAGATACCAGCATGTCCTCATTTTATTCAAAATATTGATACGTAACAAAATTTCAGTAGTTTTGATACCTCCAGCTGACTTGTACAACAAAATTATTTGAACGCATTACCAAAACTGACCATATATGCACTTTAATTTGTAAATCTATATACCCGCATAGTAAATCAGCCATATTTTTTATGTCAGGATTCAATGTATAATACAATCATGACAATGGACAGCAAAATTGCAATATAATAACAAAAAATTTTGGTTCACATAAATTTAAGATACCAGCATGTCCTCATTTTATTCAAAATATTGATACGTAACAAAATTTCAGTAGTTTTGATACCTCCAGCTGACTTGTACAACAAAATTATTTGACCGCATTACCAAAACTGACCATATATGCACTTAATTTGTAAATCTATATACCCGCATAGTAAATCAGCCATATTTTTTATGTCAGGATTCAATGTAAAATACAATCATGACAATGGACAGCAAAATTGCAATATAATAACAAAAAATTTTGGTTCGCATAAATTTAAGATACCAGCATGTCCTCATTTTATTCAAAATATTGATACGTAACAAAATTTCAGTAGTTTTGATACCTCCAGCTGACTTGTACAACAAAACTATTTGACCGCATTACCAAAACTGACCATATATGCACTTTAATTTGTAAATCTATATACCCGCATAGTAAATCGCCATATTTTTTATGTCAGGATTCAATGTATAATACAATCATGACAATGGACAGCAAAATTGCAATATAATAACAAAAAATTTTGGTTCGCATAAATTTAAGATACCAGCATGTCCTCATTTTATTCAAAATATTGATACGTAACAAAATTTCAGTAGTTTTGATACCTCCAGCTGACTTGTACAACAAAATTATTTGACCGCATTACCAAAACTGACCATATATGCACTTTAATTTGTAAATCTATATACCCGCATAGTAAATCAGCCATATTTTTTATGTCAGGATTCAATGTATAATACAATCATGACAATGGACAGCAATATTGCAATATAATAACAACAAATTTTTGTTCACATCAATTTAGGATACCAGCATGTCCTCATTTTATTCAAAATATTGATACGTAACAAAATTTTAGTAGATTTGATACCTCCAGTTGACTTGTACAACAAAATTATTTGACCGCATCCACCAATACTGACCATATGTGCACTTTAATTTGTAAATCTATATACTCGCATAGTTAATCAGCCATATTTTTTATGCCAGAATCAAGGTATAATACAATCATGACAATGGACAGCAATATTGCAATATAATAACAACAAATTTTTGTTCACATCAATTTAAGATACCAGCATGTCCTCATTTTATTCAAAATATTGATACGTAACAAAATTTCAGTAGTTTTGATACCTCCAGCTGACTTGTACAACAAAATTATTTGACCGCATTACCAAAACTGACCATATATGCACTTAATTTGTAAATCTATATACCCGCATAGTAAATCAGCCATATTTTTTATGTCAGGATTCAATGTAAAATACAATCATGACAATGGACAGCAAAATTGCAATATAATAACAAAAAATTTTGGTTCGCATAAATTTAAGATACCAGCATGTCCTCATTTTATTCAAAATATTGATACGTAACAAAATTTCAGTAGTTTTGATACCTCCAGCTGACTTGTACAACAAAATTATTTGACCGCATTACCAAAACTGACCATATATGCACTTTAATTTGTAAATCTATATACCCGCATAGTAAATCAGCCATATTTTTTATGTCAGGATTCAATGTATAATACAATCATGACAATGGACAGCAAAATTGCAATATAATAACAAAAAATTTTGGTTCGCATAATTTAAGATACCAGCATGTCCTCATTTTATTCAAAATATTGATACGTAACAAAATTTCAGTAGTTTTGATACCTCCAGCTGACTTGTACAACAAAATTATTTGACCGCATTACCAAAACTGACCATATATGCACTTTAATTTGTAAATCTATATACCCGCATAGTAAATCAGCCATATTTTTTATGTCAGGATTCAATGTATAATACAATCATGACAATGGACAGCAATATTGCAATATAATAACAACAAATTTTTGTTCACATCAATTTAAGATACCAGCATGTCCTCATTTTATTCAAAATATTGATACGTAACAAAATTTAGTAGTTTGATACCTCCAGTTGACTTGTACAACAAAATTATTTGACCGCATTACCAAACTGACCATATATGCACTTTAATTTGTAAATCTATATACCCGCATAGTTAATCAGCCATATTTTTTATGCAGGATTCAATGGTATAATACAATCATGACAATGGACAGCAATATTGCAATATAATAACAACAAAATTTTTGTTCACATCAATTTAAGATACCAGCATGTCCTCATTTTATTCAAAATATTGATACGTAACAAAATTTCAGTAGTTTTGATACCTCCAGCTGACTTGTACAACAAAATTATTTGACCGCATTACCAAAACTGACCATATATGCATTTTAATTTGTAAATCTATATACCCGCATAGTAAATCAGCCATATTTTTTTATGTCAGGATTCAATGTATAAATACAATCATGACAATGGACAGCAAAATTGCAATATAATAACAAAAAATTTTGGTTCGATAAATTTAAGATACCAGCATGTCCTCATTTTATTCAAAATATTGATACGTAACAAAATTTCAGTAGTTTTGATACCTCCAGCTGACTTGTACAACAAAATTATTTGACCGCATTACCAAAACTGACCATATATGCACTTTAATTTGTAAATCTATATACCCGCATAGTAAATCAGCCATATTTTTTTATGTCAGGATTCAATGTATAATACAATCATGACAATGGACAGCAATATTGCAATATAATAACAACAAATTTTTGTTCACATCAATTTAGGATACCAGCATGTCCTCATTTTATTCAAAATATTGATACGTAACAAAATTTAGTAGATTTTGATACCTCCAGTTGACTTGTACAACAAAATTATTTGACCGCATCACACAATACTGACCATATGTGCACTTTAATTTGTAAATCTATATACTCGCATAGTTAATCAGCCATATATTTTTTATGCCAGATTCAAGGTATAATACAATCATGACAATGGACAGCAAATATTGCAATATAATAACAACAAATTTTTGTTCACATCAATTTAAGATACCAGCATGTCCTCATTTTATTCAAAATATTGATACGTAACAAAATTTCAGTAGTTTTGATACCTCCAGCTGACTTGTACAACAAAATTATTTGACCGCATTACCAAAACTGACCATATATGCACTTTAATTTGTAAATCTATATACCCGCATAGTAAATCAGCCATATTTTTTATGTCAGGATTCAATGTATAAATACAATCATGACAATGGACAGCAAAATTGCAATATAATAACAAAAATTTTGGTTCGCATAAATTTAAGATACCAGCATGTCCTCATTTTATTCAAAATATTGATACGTAACAAAATTTCAGTAGTTTTGATACCTCCAGCTGACTTGTACAACAAAATTATTTGACCGCATTACCAAAACTGACCATATATGCACTTTAATTTGTAAATCATATACCCGCATAGTAAATCAGCCATATTTTTTATGTCAGGATTCAATGTATAATACAATCATGACAATGGACAGCAATATTGCAATATAATAACAACAAATTTTTGTTCACATCAATTTAGGATACCAGCATGTCCTCATTTTATTCAAAATATTGATACGTAACAAAATTTTAGTAGATTTGATACCTCCAGTTGACTTGTACAACAAAATTATTTGACCGCATCCACCAACTGACCATATGTGCACTTTAATTTGTAAATCTATATACTCGCATAGTTAATCAGCCATATTTTTTATGCCAGAATCAAGGTATAATACAATCATGACAATGGACAGCAATATTGCAATATAATAACAACAAATTTTTGTTCACATCAATTTAAGATACCAGCATGTCCTCATTTTATTCAAAATATTGATACGTAACAAAATTTCAGTAGTTTTGATACCTCCAGCTGACTTGTACAACAAAATTATTTGACCGCATTACCAAAACTGACCATATATGCACTTAATTTGTAAATCTATATACCCGCATAGTAAATCAGCCATATTTTTTATGTCAGGATTCAATGTAAAATACAATCATGACAATGGACAGCAAAATTGCAATATAATAACAAAAAATTTTGGTTCGCATAAATTTAAGATACCAGCATGTCCTCTTTTATTCAAAATATTGATACGTAACAAAATTTCAGTAGTTTTGATACCTCCAGCTGACTTGTACAACAAAATATTTGACCGCATTACCAAAACTGACCATATATGCACTTTAATTTGTAAATCTATATACCCGCATAGTAAATCGCCATATTTTTTATGTCAGGATTCAATGTATAATACAATCATGACAATGGACAGCAAATTGCAATATAATAACAAAAATTTTTGTTCGCATAAATTTAAGATACCAGCATGTCCTCATTTTATTCAAAATATTGATACGTAACAAAATTTCAGTAGTTTTGATACCTCCAGCTGACTTGTACAACAAAATTATTTGACCGCATTACCAAAACTGACCATATATGCACTTTAATTTGTAAATCTATATACCCGCAAGTTAAATCAGCCATATTTTTTATGTCAGGATTCAATGTATAATACAATCATGACAATGGACAGCAATATTGCAATATAATAACAACAAATTTTTGTTCACATCAATTTAGGATACCAGCATGTCCTCATTTTATTCAAAATATTGATACGTAACAAAATTTTAGTAGATTTTGATACCTCCAGTTGACTTGTACAACAAAATTATTTGACCGCATTCACCAATACTGACCATATATGCACTTTAATTTGTAAATCTATATACCGCATAGTTAATCAGCCATATTTTTTTATCCAGGAATTCAAGGTATAATACAATCATGACAATGGACAGCAATATTGCAATATTAATAACAACAAATTTTTGTTCACATCAATTTAAGATACCAGCATGTCCTCATTTTATTCAAAATATTGATACGTAACAAATTTCAGTAGTTTTGATACCTCCAGCTGACTTGTACAACAAAATTATTTGACCGCATTACCAAAACTGACCATATATGCACTTTAATTTGTAAATCTATATACCCGCATAGTAAATCAGCCATATTTTTTATGTCAGGATTCAATGTATAATACAATCATGACAATGGACAGCAATATTGCAATATAATAACAACAAATTTTTGTTCCATCAATTTAAGGATACCAGCATGTCCTCATTTTATTCAAAATATTGATACGTAACAAAATTTCAGTAGATTTTGATACCTCCAGTTGACTTGTACAACAAAATTATTTGACCGCATTCACCAAAACTGACCATATATGCACTTTAATTTGTAAATCTATATACCGCATAGTTAAATCAGCCATATTTTTTATGTCCAGATCAATGTATAATACAATCATGACAATGGACAGCAATATTGCAATATAATAACAACAAATTTTTGTTCACATCAATTTAGGATACCAGCATGTCCTCATTTTATTCAAAATATTGATACGTAACAAAATTTCAGTAGATTTGATACCTCCAGTTGACTTGTACAACAAAATTATTTGACCGCATCCACCAATAACTGACCATATGTGCACTTTAATTTGTAAATCTATATACTCGCATAGTTAATCAGCCATATTTTTTATGCCAGAATCAATGTATAATACAATCATGACAATGGACAGCAATATTGCAATATAATAACAACAAATTTTTGTTCACATCAATTTAAGATACCAGCATGTCCTCATTTTATTCAAAATATTGATACGTAACAAAATTTCAGTAGATTTGATACCTCCAGCTGACTTGTACAACAAAATTATTTGACCGCATTACCAAAACTGACCATATATGCACTTTAATTTGTAAATCTATATACCCGCATTAGTAAATCAGCCATATTTTTTATGTCAGGATTCAATGTATAATACAATCATGACAATGGACAGCAAAATTGCAATATAATAACAAAAATTTTTGTTCGCATAAATTTAAGATACCAGCATGTCCTCATTTTATTCAAAATATTGATACGTAACAAAATTTCAGTAGTTTTGATACCTCCAGTGACTTGTACAACAAAATTATTTGACCGCATTACCAAAACTGACCATATTGCACTTTAATTTGTAAATCTATATACCGCATAGTAAATCAGCCATATTTTTTATGTCAGGATTCAATGTATAATACAATCATGACAATGGACAGCAATATTGCAATATAATAACAACAAATTTTTGTTCACATCAATTTAGGATACCAGCATGTCCTCATTTTATTCAAAATATTGATACGTAACAAAATTTCAGTAGTTTTGATACCTCCAGTTGACTTGTACAACAAAATTATTTGACCGCATCCACCAAAACTGACCATATATGCACTTTAATTTGTAAATATTACCATAGTTATCAGCCATTTTTATGCAGATCAAGTAAATACATTGACTGGCAGCATATTTGATATAATACAAAATTTGTCATAATTTGATAAATTCATCTTATGCAAATATTGAGAGTCAACAAATTTGTCAGTATTTACTCAGTGCTATGTACAACACAAATTTGTTGACCCATACAGACATTGCACTTATTTAAACTACCAGCATGTCATGCATATTTTTATGTCAAAATATTGTAAGTAAAAAATTCAGTGAATTGATACATCCAGTTGACTTATACAACAAAAATTTTTATGAATCGAATTACCAAGATGACTCATTTATTCAACATATTATTGTAAAATCATATATTACCCCATTGTAAATCAGCCATATTTTTTATGTCGAGAATCAATGTATAATACAATCATG
Source organism: Mytilus edulis (assembly GCA_019925275.1). Taxonomy (NCBI): domain Eukaryota; kingdom Metazoa; phylum Mollusca; class Bivalvia; order Mytilida; family Mytilidae; genus Mytilus; species Mytilus edulis. Next base: position 35,655,064 of record CM034351.1, read on the forward strand.
ACAATGGACAGCAAATATTGCAATATAATAACAAAAAATTTTTGTTCACATAAATTTAAGGATACCAGCATGTCCTCATTTTATTCAAAATATTGATACGTAACAAAATTTCAGTAGTTTGATACCTCCAGCTGACTTGTACAACAAAATTATTTGACCGCATTACCAAAACTGACCATATATGCACTTTAATTTGTAAATCTATATACCCGCATAGTAAATCAGCCATATTTTTTATGTCAGGATTCAATGTATAATACAATCATGACAATGGACAGCAATATTGCAATATAATAACAACAAATTTTTGTTCACATCAATTTAGGACACCAGCATGTCCTCATTTTATTCAAAATATTGATACGTAACAAAATTTCAGTAGTTTTGATACCTCCAGTTGACTTGTACAACAAAATTATTTGACCGCATCCACCAAAACTGGCCATATATGCACTTTAATTTGTAAATCTATATACCCACATAGTTAATCAGCCATATTTTTTTATGCCAGAATCAATGTATAATACAATCATGACAATGGACAGCAATATTGCAATATAATAACAACAAATTTTTGTTCACATAAATTTAGGATACCAGCATGTCCTCATTTTATTCAAAATATTGATAAGTAACAAAATTTCAGTAGTTTTGATACCTCCAGCTGACTTGTACAACAAAATTGTTTGACCACATCCACCAAATCTGACCATATGTGAACTTTTATTGGAAATCTATATACCCGCATAGTAAATCAGCCATATTTTTTATGTCGGGATTCAATGTATAATACAATCATGACAATGGACAGCAATATTGCAATATAATAACAAAAAATTTTTGTTCACATAAATTTAAAATTCCAGCATGTCCTCATTTTATTCAAAATATTGATACGTAACAAAATTTCAGTAGTTTTGATACCTCCAGCTGACTTGTACAACAAAATTATTTGACCGCATTACCAAAACTGACCATATATGCACTTTAATTTGTAAATCTATATACCCGCATAGTAAATCAGCCATATTTTTTATGTCGGGATTCAATGTATAATACAATCATGACAATGGACAGCAATATTGCAATATAATAACAAAAAATTTTTGTTCACATAAATTTAAAATTCCAGCATGTCCTCATTTTATTCAAAATATTGATACGTAACAAAATTTCAGTAGTTTTGATACCTCCAGCTGACTTGTACAACATAATTATTTGACTGCATCCACCAAAAATTACCATATGTTCACTTTAATTTGAAAATCTATATACCTGCATAGTAAATCAGCCATTTTTTTATGTCAGGATTTAATGTATAATACAATCATGACAAGGGACAGCAATATTGCAATATAATAACAAAAAATTTTGGTTCGCATCAATTTAGAATACCAGCATGTCCTCATTTTATTCAAAATATTGATATGTAACAAAATTTCAGTAGCTTTGATACCTCCAGCTGACTTGCACAACAAAATTATTTGACCGCATCCACCAAAACTGACCATATGTGCTCTTTAAATTGTAAATCTATATACCCGCATAGTAAATCAGCCTTATTTTTTATGTCAGGATTCAATGTATAATACAATCATGACAATGGACAGCAATATTGCAATATAATAACAACAAATTTTTGTTTGCATAAATTTAGGATACCAGCATGTCCTCATTTTATTCAAAATATTGATACGTAACAAAATTTCAGTAGTTTTGATACCTCCAGCTGACTCGTACAACAAAATTATTTGACCGCATTACCAAAACTGACCATATGTGTATTTAATTTGTAAATCTATATACACCATGACGTACGCCCATAGTATTAATCAGCCATATTTTTTATGTCAGGAATCAATGTATAATATAATCATGACAATGGACAGCAAAATTGCAATTTAATAACAACAAATTTTTGTTCGCATAAATTTAGGATACCAGCGTGTCCTCCTTTTATTCAAAATATTGATACGTAACAAAATTTCAGTAGTTTTAATACCTCATGCTGACTTGGAAAACAAAACTAGTTGACCAAAACTGATCATATGTGCACTTTTATTTACAAATCTATATACCCGCATACCATTGTACCGAGCGCCTTCATGTCTTCTCCTGGCGCTCCTGTTCACATTTTAGTAGGACCGTAAATGTACACGTAATCAATAATATTGGAAAACTATTAATGCAAAAAATATTCTAATTAAATTGAGAATGTCAGAATTTCATCTATTTATTCATTATAACAGTCAGATCATATATAGGAGTTCATGATGGTGTACGTGTAAAACAAAACTATTATGCCACATCATCAAAGTACCAACACTGACATGTCTGAATTCATTTTTACTATTTACAATGATTTAATAAAAAAAAGTATACGAGGTTCTCTTCTTGGAATCTATTATGTCGGTTGATTGATTTTGTTTATAGTTAAACGTCAAGTGGCAACTATTTCATTAGAGTGCGCATTGAGTATAATTTTAGGATGTCCCATATAAATATCGGCAATGACAAATCTCTCGATAAATCTGACAAATTTGACGAGATTGTTGATAGTTTTACCACACCGTATGCTTACGGACACTGTACAATTTCTGTTAGAATATTTTGCGGGAAATAGAATAGTAAATCCAATGCAAACAAGTTGAATATCAATGAAATATCCATGCAAGTATAAATTTATGCATAAAGTAAAATTTAGGAAGGGACAGGTAAACAACGGGGAACGAAGTAACGTAGACAATGTTGCCGATATCCCGTGATATAAGAATATTGTTCCAATGCGTTGGATAACCTTTCTATCCGCCTTCTAATAAAACAAACTCTGTGTGATCATGGTGATCGTATAGCCATTTTTTATTTATATAAGAATACAAGTATATCAAATAAAAGAGAGCATTTGTATAATATCTAGTAGAGTCTAGCGAGTAAATAATAAATAATATCTGTGGAAAAACAATGCGAAATGTTGTTTATATATTTTAATCATGCGGAAAGCTCAAGGCTGATATGAAAACTCTTATAACGATAATCTGTCATAAGCAGACCTGTCCTCAGGTGTGGTCAATAGCAGACTTGTCCACAGGTCTGGTCAGAAGCAGACCTGTCCTCAGGTCTGCTCAGGAGCAGACCTGTCCACAGGTCTGGTCTGAGGCAGACCTGTCCTCAGGACTGGTCAAAAGCAGACTTGTCCACAGGTCTGGTCTGGGGCAGACCTGTCCTCAGGACTGGTCAAAAGCAGACTTGTCCACAGGTCTGGTCTGGAGCAGACTTGGCGATAGGTCTGCAGCAGTCCTAAAAAAGCAGACCGTAGGTCTGGTCCACCAACGACGAAGTTAACTTGCTTGACTGCTTAAAAATTCTCAAGTTAACTTAGAAAGCAGTCAACAAGTTAACTCTAAGTTAACCTTTGTCAAGGTTAGGACCGCACCCATCTGTAACTAATATATGTGTAGTATATGTTTTTCTATTGCATTAAGAGAGATTCAATGTGCATCTATATGGTTATACTTTTCAAACAGGCGAAGACAAACGTTTTGGGTAAAACAGAAATATTAATGCAGTCGTAAAACATAAGCCCCATACAATGCATTTCGATATTAGTGGAGGGATCACATCTCAAAAACATGTTTTACCCCGCCGCATGTTTGCGCTTGTCCCAAGTCAGGAGCCTCTGGCCTTTGTTAGTCTTGTATGCTTTTTTAATTTAGTTTCTTTTGTATATTTAGGAGTTTCGTATGACATTCATTGTCACTGATCTAGTATACATTTTTGTTTAGGGACCAGCATTAAGTATAATGGTAATACTTTTATAATGCAGTGAAATATTAATAAATTATGCGAAAATATAACCGTTTTACAATAATTAGCAATTGAACAAAAGTTTTAGAAATTATGTTACCTAATAAGGCGTGATTTGGATATATTCTAAATTTATCCATTTTATGTACATTCATACTATGAAATATGTGTTGTCTCTTTTCCGTTTATCATCAAACGAGGAAATACTTGATGATCATTTCCTCAAATTTATTTTCGAATTTAAAACGTGAAAACAAAATGGTTCGTCAGGGAACACATAAACTGTTTATTTTGATCGTTTTCGTACGAGCTTCATCAACACAGAAGGAATGTTTCCGATTTAATCCTGGGTAACTAGTTTTAATTTCATATTTTAAAAATATTGATAACTAATTATACTCGAAAATTTGTTGAAATTGGAGAACTATGAGCTATTGGCCTAAAATCAATAGTTCAACATAACATTTTATATCAACGCCGATGTTGTCAAAGTTCATAGTTGATTGTAAAGTTAAGGTAAAAAAAATGGTCGGAATGATTACATGCATAAATTTTTAGAACTGTAAATCATGTAAATGTATTTGTTGAAAGAAAGGGTTGCAAGTCTCTATTTGAAGTGAACGTTGTCATTGGTTGTATTTTTTGGCGTGCAGTATTTGTCTCAATGATCCAACACTATTTCAAATAATTCTTTAAGCCACAAAAATCTAGTGCGATCATTATAAACGTTATTTCAAAACAACCAGCAATGCCAACACCAGACTGTTATGATTCTAAGCTGACTTGGTACAAATTGCTGGCGTATTAGACAATCAACATTGTACATTTACCAAGAAACCAATGTCTGAATTTCTAAAATATGAGACTAGACCACTTTTTCCCCATAGACCCAATGTTAAAGCCGCCATTTTGTTTGGTGGAGGGAATTTTCGACAAAGGTCAAGTGGTCGTTTTTTTATCTTTATAATTAGTACTATAATTAAGGAAATGTTGTGTTTTCTTAATTAATAATTAGTTATGACAAGTGATAATATTACTAAGTCTATTAATTAAATTGCTAATTACTATGTAGCGTCGACATTGGTCAAATGTTCATATTGATTGATTATAGTTTTAGACCATGGTTGTTTGGTCAGTTAATTGGCGTATCAGAATTTTAATTGATGGTTTAATCGATCAAACATACAAATATATGACATTGTCATTACAATTAAACAAGATAATTTAATTAACTTATTTGATCATCAAATTAATTAAATAGATAGATATCCATTCGTTTGTGTGTTTGATTTTTCTTTATTTTCCAAATTGATTAGAGAATTTTCTTTTTAAATTTCTTGAAGTTCAATATTTTTGTGATTTTACTTTTTGGTGGTCAGTTATAGATGATTAAAGATGATTGCATCTGTTAATTAAGTCGAATCTAAATAGTAAAAATGAGATCCTGTCTTCTTGTATGTATAATCCTAAAGATTTGAAGATAAATGTGTTTCATTTTGTGCTTTCATTGTTGTTTGAATATTTTTTCGGTATATGTTATATATACGCAGTAAATAAATAAACAAAATAGCAAACAGTTTGTTTAAATCATATTTTAATTGCAAAGCAATTACAATCATCTATAAAAGATTAAGAATCTACACATTCTAGTATCCATAAGGTTTTGTAATGAACTTTTCAGTGATAACTCTTTTGTCAAATACAATTTTATAATCTTTACTCTCTCTACTTGTTATGATTCTAGTGTTCTGTTTGTCTCTTGTAATCTTGTTCTCGTCCCAAACAGTTATTTTGTCATCTTGGCTGCCATTAGTAACCATTTCACGCACTGTTTCAAAGTTGATACTTAAAGCATTTTTATAGTTTAGCGTTACACCCCGAACTTTACAAATTGTTTGATTTCCTCTATCATCAGGTTTATGCAATTTGTATGCGTAGTTTTTTGGACCACCTGTTACAAAATGTGTAATCTTGTTCTCGGGAACCTCATCCGTAAGATCTCCGAGGCAACGTGTGTCATCTCTATTTCAAGTGAATCATCCAAAACAAATTGTTCATACGACTGCAATACCCTCTCTATTTCACGTAGTAATGTTTCAACGGACAATTGAGATACTTTCATAAACGGTATTGTTATAGGGAAGTCCAGCTCTGGACATTGAACTGACAGTCGTATAAGATCTGTCGATTGCATAAACTCTGTTATGTTATTGATAATGGATCCAAACAAAAGTCGTAAAGTTTTCAAAATCTGTGGTAAATCCTGCACTTCTAATTCTTTGAATGATACTTTGTAACGAGTCGTTGTGGTGTTGAATTTAGGTATAGGCTGAGTTGACAATACACGTAGGTCATAAAACAGTTCCGGGTTGTCTTTCCTTGTAATATGTCGCTTTAAGACTGGGTTTTCATCATTCATGGCTTTTCTTTTTGATCCTCCTCCAGTCTGGTGTGTTTTTCGTCTGTGTGACGCTGTAGACTATCACCTCTTGAACACAATAGACCGCATGTGTTACATTGGAATAAAGACCCATCCCGATGTCTCAGCATGTGACGATCCAGATTATCCCTTCGGCCGAACGTTTTCTGACAAATTGTACATGGAAAAGTATCCTCGTGTCCAAATTGTCGACGATGATTGATTAACATCCCAACTTTGGAAAATGATGCACCACATTGTTGACATTCAAATCTATTAGGCATCATTGTTTCCTTGTTGTTTAAATGTAAATGAACGGATTCTGAAAAAATTATCTTAAATAGTGGTATGTTTACCCATAATGCCGTATTATCAAATATAAATATATAAATTGAAACACTGGACATGCTGGATAGATATATCAGTATACAGCTGCTTTCGTGAGAGAACAGATGGACGATAAAACGTGTCCCGTATGTAAACTTCAATTTTCTAGAAAAGACGTTATGATTCGACATCATAGAAGCAAACATGGAATCACTGAACCATATCCGCAGACCTGTCATGAAGACCCGCCGCCGCCGCCGCCGCCGCCGCAAAGGGGGACCAGCAGCTACCGCGGAATGAGGATATGCCGCCGCAAAGGGGGGACCAGCAGCTACCGCGTAATGAGGATATGCCGCCGCCGCCGCGTGATGAAGATACACCGCCGCCTCGGAAGGAGGAAACAGAACACTCTGTTTTTAAACATCCATTCACGATGACGGTGAGCAGACCAACATCATGTGGCAAAACATTTTTTGTGAAACAACTTCTTCAAAATTTAAGATTGATTCAGCCCACTATTCACAGAATACTATGGCTATACAGACGTTGGCAACCACTCTACGACGAAATACAAAAGACGGTTAGACCATATGTTGAATTTATACAAGGAATACCAGTTGATTTAGAGAAGGATAGTTATATAGACCCAAGTGTAAGAAATATGATAATTTTGGACGATTTAATGTCAACATCAGCAAAAGATCCTAGAATCACAGACTTGTTTACGAAAGGTAGCCATCATAGAAATCTATCAGTTGTAGTATTAAATCAAAATCTTTACTTCAGTAAAGATCCTACACAGAGAAGAAATTGTCACTACTTGGTATTATTTAACAACCCTGTCGATAAACAACAATGACTTTAGGCAGACAAATGTATCCTGGAAAAGGACCATACTTTTTAGAAAAATTTGAAGAATCAACTAGTCAACCATTTGGCTATCTTCTTCTGATTTAAAACCAACGACACCCGAAACGAACCGACTGCTTGGAAACGTTTTACAGCAACAATCAGCAAAGACCAAAAAAGTCATTCCTACTTCAAATGATATAAGCACAGTCCAACATTCACCCGTTCCTTATTCTTACGAAGACGGTCCTGGTGAACAGACGTATGAAAAAATGCCCTCCTGTGACGATTGTGGAGTAGTGCGTGACAGCATGCACGATTTACAAAGACATATCAAACATTGGTGTCCAGAAAACGAATATTTGAAAAGGAAAAGAGACAACGAAGACCTAGGAAATGAAAGTCCTTCAAAAAAATCAACCTCAGAATGGATTAAATATGATAGTGTTTCAGACGATGGTAGTGAAGATGTTAATATGGACGATAATGAAGGATATAAAAGCCTATTACATGAAGCCATTGATACAGCGAAAGATACTTGGGATACAAAATATGACAAGTACGTGAAAGAAGGTATGAATGAGGAAGATGCAATTCAACGAAGCAATGAAAAAATAAGCCATATTGTTCAACGTCAATTTTTTAAACGCTATACTGAATTGTTGAAACTGATAGTTCCCCTAGATGAAAGCAAAGTGCACTCTGACATTGTACAACAAATTCAGGATATTGCTGAAAACGATACAGATTACGAAACTCTAATTCGGCGTATTCTCATGAAAAAGCGACATCAATTTGATGAATTATTTGATGATGATTACTTTGAAATAAATACTGACACTGAGGATAATGACGATGAGGATGATGAAGAGGACACTGACGAAGATATACGAAACGAAGACTAATCCTTTATAACGTACTGTATAACACGCGTTTTATTATATCCATTTTGATATTTGTGTTGACAACATGTCTGCATGGGAGAAATATCTAAAGGAAATTTACTTCATTCCGTCAAATCCTGCCAGTTTTCTGGACCAGACAAACTTTATAATTATGTACAAAAAGAAGGGAAGTACAAAATTAGTAAATATAAGATATGAAAATGGTTACAAAGCCAAGAACCATTCAGTTTACAACGACCATTAAGGAGACCACAGAATAGAACGGAAATTGTTGTTGCTGGCATAGATGACCAATGGTCTGCTGACCTTATGGATATGGTGAAGTTTTCAAAATACAACAAAGAATATAAATACGTATTGGTAGTCATCGATGTGTTTTCAAACTATTTATGGTTACGAAAACTTAAAGATAAAAAAGGCGAGTCCGTGGCAACTGCATTTCAAGACATATTTAAAACAGGAAGAGTTCCAAATAGAATAAGAACGGATATGGGACAGGAGTTCAAGGCAAAGAGAGTTCAGACAGTTTTTAAAAAGGAAGAGATTAATCATTTTTATGCGTTGAACGAGGTCAAAGCATCAGTGTCCGAGCGTGTTATAAAAACAATAAAAGCGAAAATATATCGCTACTTTTCGTACAATCAGTCTTTCAGATACATAGACAAGCTTCAAAGCTTTGCAGATGGATACAACCACACTATTCATAGCACTATCGACATGGCACCCATAGAAGTAAAAAAAAGAAAATGCTGAAACGGTCCGCTTATCGAAATATTTTTCAAGACCACATTCTGGAAAGTTAAAGAAAATTTACCACTTCAGGTTTAAACTTGGCGATCGGGTTAGACTTACTTATTTGAGAAATATTTTTTCTCGGGAATATGACGAAAAATGGACGGGTGAGGTATTCACGATATCCGGACGATTTTGGAGAAGCATGACACCGTTATATCGCATCAAAGATTACCATGGAGATGAAATTTCTGGATCCTACTACCAATCTGAACTCCAACAAATAAACGTCAAAAACAATTCCTTGTGGAAAATTTAGAAAGTGTTAAAAACAAAAGGAAGAGGACCCTATAAACAATATTATATCAAATGGTTAAATTGGCCAACCAAGTTTAATTCATGGGTGAAAGCCAGTGATGTTAAAGACTTTTAATCTAATTGTTTTCTTTTATAATTGTATTACAAATAAAAAATATCAAATTCACAGTGTATATTATTTTTTTTTTGTACCAAACTTTTTTTTTTATTGATAGTATATGTATTTCTCGAAAATATTAACTAATAATCATAAAAAAGATAAATATACATGAAAATCTAAACATTTCTGATGCCCTTTACGAGTAACGTTCAGAAGATGTCACGCTGACTCCTAAAAGGGCGGAGTGTCCCCTCGATAAACGAGACCATGCATGCGTAGGATCGGATGAATAGTCAGACTCATAACAGTGGACAGGTCATGTCAAGCACCAAACATCCGCTATTGGCTAAATGACCTCAACTAGAGCCTCATTCACATACATGCACGTGGAAATCTACTCTTGATGTTCATGTATATTTACCTTGAAATATAATTATTACTTATTAAAATACGTATGTTCATTAATTAAGTTAAGAATTTAATAACCTTTAAGAAGCACCCTTATATCAACAGAGGTGGCGTGTTGATATCTATTCCAAGGCAATTGCGAGCATAAAGGACCACACTCTTTGCCATTGGAAAGACGTTACTCTTTCTAGTTAAAGAAAATTAGTTTATCTCCATATATCAGAATATTTTACGGTGTTTAAATACTTACAACTATTTTCAGTTCGAAATGACGTGGTGGTTCCTTGGAACTTTAACTCAAGATACATGAACTCACCTGAGTTTTGTCGTATTTATAGTGGTTCGTGGACCGGTTCACCAATAGGGAAAACAACTCTGATGTTCACAAATTAAAAATCCATTCAAATACGGAATTACATAACAAACAATATTAATTATGACATTTTATTACACTTATGTAGAAAACAATCACGAAAAAATCGTTTTAACACAGATCTTAATAAAAAATCAACATTCATATCCTCCTTAATCCCCCTTAAATTGGACTTATCCATTTTCCCCTAAATTTTACCTGTTCAGTTAAATATGTCCGCAATGTTGATAAGTCGTGTTTTTATTGCTGCTACCAGAAAATCACATTTTAACATGATTAAAATTGATGGATGTGCCCAAATTATCGGATAACGTTAAATATTTATTCATGGAATTGATTAGCGTTAATAATTATCATTTATTTCACATGGATTAGTTTTAGTGACCAGTTATTATCGTAACGGGGGATCTCTCTGTAAAAACAACAACAAATCGTGTCGGTTTTGGTCAGGTCTACCGATTTCTTTTATACTTCTTTATAAATTACATTATACGGTGTTGTGTGTGTGTGTGTATGTGAGGGTCTATTGTGTGTATTTTCTTTGTTTATTAAGTCTTAATTAAAAAAAAAAGATACATTGCGAGAATCGGTCTGAAATTTGTTTATCTATGTATTGGTACAAACCGGTATAATCCAGTTATTGATAGCGTCAGTTTAACATGGTCAAAATGTAAACATGACCCAAGTTATCACTTTTTGATTATATTCATTTGAAACAAATGTCTCTAATTTACAATAATCGATATCACCCGACTTTCACAAACAAAACAAAAAAACCAAAAAATAAATAAACGTTCACTGTCAATAAAAATAACATTTACACAAACATCTATTTATACTCATGTAAACATTGAATGTACGGTTCACTTAGTAGGTCATATAAAATACGGCAAAGTTGAAGAAAATATTTTGGAATACGCTGTACATGTTTTGAAATACAAAGGATGACATACTGTTTATTCTTTCACTGGTCATCAACAACAAAAAAAAAAAAGGTTTTGTCTGGATTAATTAATTGGGTCAAACCCTATTACTCGCGCTACAAGAGTAGAAATTAATCAATTTAATATGAATTAGATTTGAATCATCAAGAAATATTTGATTAAAAATTAATCATTATACTTAATTACATTATTAATTGTCATAATTAATTATTAATTAAGACATAATTAATTATCAATTAAGAAAACACAACATTTCCGTAATTATATTACTAAATAAAAAAAAAATGACCACTTGACCCTTGTCGAAAATTCCCTCCACCAAATAAAATGGCGGCTTTAACATTGGGTCTATGGGGAAAAAGTGGTCTAGTCTCATAGGGATGACTACTAATATGTAACGAATTCAGCGTTTTGAGCAAAACAGCGATTACTGTATGTTGTTTTCTCATTTTTGCTCACCTTGTTGATGATCTCGAACGTTTGCATATGTTTCAATTTGTATATTCGTGGACTAATGCGTATGCGCGTATGCATAATGAATTGTTCTATATGCACACACATTACGATTTTAAATTTGTTGTTTAACGACTGGATTGTTCGTAAGGAAAGATCCAACATGGTGTAGGCAGTACAATTAATTTATGCATAATATCATTACTTAGCAGATAAAAGCCATGTACAAGTTTAAATTTCACGATTTTATAAAATTTTATAGTTATATAAAAAACTAGATAAAGTCAACATTAGTTTATCGCTTTTTAATAGTCATAAATCAATAATGCCTGAAAAAAAATCCGGATTACAAACTAAAACCGAGTCAACATCAAAAGACATCAACTATAACAGGAAGAACAAAAAACACTGAACTGAAATAAAGTGAAACACCAACATACATAGAAATGAACTATTTGATATCAATTACCATATTCCTGACTAGGAACACGACATTTTAAGAAACTTGGTGGGTTTAACCTGGTTTTATGACTAGCCCATCCTCCCTATTATGTAGGAAAATACCGCTAAAATAAAAGAGAAATACAATAAATGAATAATATAATGATACAGTAAAACATGTAATCATGTAAACAGCAAAATAACAACGAACATCTCCAACGAATTTACAACATCACACTAGGACACCAGAAACGAAGTATAAACTGTGCTTCAACATGAATGGATCAACGCCCTACAAAGTGACGTATTATTTTGATGATATAATCATCACAGCCAAACTTCTAATTAAATATACACCAGATTTTTTCCCCTTAAAGACACATATGAAATTTAAAAACAATTAGGAAAGTTTGCATCTATCATAACTTTATCGTAAGTCTTGTACTCTCGCATAATTAGTTGAAGATCACGGAAGAAATAAGAGTATTCGCAGGATATTCGGTATCAACATTTTTGTTTTTGCAAACACCGTGTTCATGCCGCTGTGGATGAGGACCAGTCATGTAACCCTTCCTTATTGGCGTCATTCAAAATTCGTTGGTGAAATTGAATTTTTAAGTTATGGCATTAGAGCTTAGCGTAAGATTGAAAATCTGTTTGCAAAGTTAGGATAAAGTGATTTTATGATTTGACTTGTTTAAACTAATCAATTTAAGATTTACTGATTGATATCAATATGATGCAAAATAATTTAAATTAAAAGCATTAATTAATAATAACTTCAACAGCCCTTTCAGTTTTCGGTAACTGCAAATTACTGGCAAATAGACAAAACGAGTTTACTCATGTGGAAATCTAAATTGCATTTAGGAGATCGCACCTATTGTGTAAAAAAACTATGAGAATCGCATAACGTTTTAAAAAGAATCCGCGATTTAATCTTTTTTGGTTTTCGTTTTCATGCTCCCTGAAGAAAAGTTTGCATTTGTTTTTTTATCCACCCTGTTTTATGTGTTCGAAAGAAACAGTTTTCAGATGATAACTTGAGAACCCCTTACTTGATGAACATTATCTTTAGTGTGTGGAGGATCAAGGTCAATGTTACAAAAAATGATTCGAATGATAACCGAATGGTTACTTGAGATTCACTTGATTGCTTAATAAGAAATTTGAACAGATGAAATATTTACCCTATTGATTTAATATCTAAACATGAAAAATGAAGATTACGATCACTGTTACTATTACACGTGAATACATGATTGATTCGTGATGGTAATGTTAGTAATCGTCTGTGCTTATTTTTTTTTTATGAAATTCAATAAAAAGAACATGAAGAAAATGGCAAACAGAAAAACATTATTCCTGATTTGTTCTTCATATGTCATAGCTCAACGTCACAGTTGTTTAAATTAAATTAACATACATAACAAGCAATTGCTATTTGCAATGCATTACACGTCCTTTTATAACTAGTATATAAATCATGAACGTTTTAAAATTTTGATAAAACTAATGGATCAATTATTGCAAAGTTTGATTTTATATCTTGAAATGCGTTTTGTTACGTCTGAAAGTTTTTGGCTATAAAGAAACACAATTTTGGGGTAGGATTGGACAACCCTCTCCAAAAATATTGAACAATAAAAGATGTACACATCCTCCTCAAATATAGATTTTAAAATTATATCCCAGTGGTCAAATCCATTTATGAAGCAGTCTGAATATGTCATTAGAACAAACATGTTTAAGATGCCTGGTCATATTTAGTAACTTTTAGTCTTCGGTTCAATAATCAAACTTATATACTGTGATACATACAGTCCTGCACTCGTCTTCATGAAGGATCTGTTCAAATTATTTAGAAAGTTGAGTAGTTGTTATATACCTGAACACATAAAAAACAACTGAATTGTCTGAATTATAAATCCTGAACATTGGGGAAATTAAAACTTCAATGTATGTCTAACGGTCTTATTTATGTAAAAAAATGAACGAAAAACAAATATGTAACACATAATCAAACGACAACTACTGAATTACGGGCTCCTGACTTGGGACAGGCACATACACAAATAATGTGGCGGGGTTAAACATTACCACAGTTTTGGATGCAGTACACTTGTCCTATGAATTGTTTTGCATTGGTTATTTCTGGACCTTTTATAGCTGATTATGCGGTATTTGCTCATTGTTGAAGGCCATACGGTGACCTATAGTTATTTGTCATATGGTCTCTTAAAGGGAGTTGTCTTATTGACAATCATACCACATCTTCTTTTTATACATAATTCATAACATGCCTGTTTTCAGTGGTTGTCATTTGTTTGTGTGATTCATATTTCGTTTTGTATATAGAGTATACTGTTGGCCTTCCTGTTTGAATTGTTTTAAACTTGTAATGTTTGGACCCTCTTATAATCTGCTGTTCAGTGTAGGCCAGGCTTCTTGTTGAAGGACGTCCTTATATTTATTTACTTTTCACACATTGTGATTTTGAGATCATTGATGTCAAGTATTTTTGTAATTTTACTTTTTGATGGAGAATTGTTCTCATTGGGACTCGTAACACGTCTTCCTATTTATATCTTTATAAAATTTCATTTTTAGAACCCATCAAGATTTATATAATACAGGCTTAGAAAGTGTTTTGGACGTTTGTTTATTTAGTTCTAATGAGTAATGTTAAAGTGACTAGTGTTTATATGTGTCAGAACATCTCTGTCATAAAAGGCAACGAAATCAATAGAGAATTACTTAAATTGTAGTTAACTGTTTAACGATTTCTATAAATTCTTGCGATCCGGTGTTTTTATTGTTGATATTTAAACAAGACGTAAGATTTTGTGTGCCATTTTTGAAAGTATTTACTTTTATTTGATCTTTTGATATTTCAATGGTTTAAAGACAACTGACAGCGAAACAAATATGAAAAATGTACGTGCGCACACTTTGTATTCGTTTCAAATATATCAATTCATCTATGAACAATAACTTGAATATGAAAATGCTGATTTAAAATTTAAATGAGTAAACCAAGTATTTCAAAGACGTTTGTTTATATTTTAGAGGAGGTTTTGATTCTTTCTGCTGTGACAATCACGTAAGAATAAACGATGCCTGTGTTGGTATGTATTTAACTTAATAGATATTGTGTATAACATTACAATTCATTCCTGCTAGAAGTTAACTGAAAAACTATATGTTGAGACTAGAATTTATTTTCTTAATCTTGTAGGTTTCAATCATTCGTGGGATCAAAAGAAATAAAATGCCTTGAAAGGTCAATATTTGTTGACATTCGAAAATAACATTTCAATACTCTTTTCTTGTCATTCAGGTAAAAGAAAATTCGCATTGAGATTAAAATAAATCGATATTATTGAAAGCAATTATAAAATCTTATAAAAAAAAAAAAACTATTGTATAAACTTTTATTGCGAAATGAATTTTAGCGCAAACAATACATATATCTGTGAAGTTGAAAAGCAGCCTTATGAATTATATCATTACAAACACAATTTTCACAACTTCATGATATATAATGTGTTGATTGACAACATATTTGCATGGTAAGATGGACGTTATATTTTCAGTAGACCATTGGCATTTCCATTTGCGGTGCTCTTTTTACGAATCGTTTTTTAATTATAAGTGTTTTTTAGTAGAATAAAATAAAAGAATCTGTAGATTGACATGTACGGCCCCCAAAAAAATACAAACATACAAAAAGGCTTAGTGAGCTTTTCTCGGCATTCAGCGTCCGTCACCTGTCATCATACTTGATCATCGTTTGTTACCGTTAAATCAAATATTACAGGATCCAAGTTAACCAAGCTTGGTCACTACTTGCTTTGGAGTATTTAGTTTAGAAATGTATTCATTGACCCGGTATCAAAATGACAGTGCAAACATGTCAAAAACAGTGCATGGGGTGAAATGAAAAAATCTATATTCCTAAAACCGTTTTATATTACCCGCTATGAGAAATTTGATCGGATAGACATTTTTAATGATTTGGATTAACCTACAGTCTGTTAATATGATCTGCCAGACGACTTAATCATTAAGTTATTGCCCTTAAATGACTGATTTGACCGTTTTTAAATTTTTCTGTTATCATCTTGAAAATTATTAACCATGTTGCCGCTATCATTAGTTCAATCGTATTTTCTTATAATATCGATTTGCATAAACCGTATGTTTTTCGCCTGATATCTTGAAAACCACACTAAACTAGTAAATAATAAGCCAAGCTTTGTGAATCAAATGAACTATATTTTGTACTTTCAATCCATCTATATCTCCCGACTTTTTTTCATTCCATGCAAATGTCACGTCACTCTTCTATTTATAAATTCACAAAATATTTATGTTTAATAATAATAACATGGTCATAGTTTAAATGATTATTAGTTAAA
This sequence comes from Mytilus edulis, assembly GCA_019925275.1. Lineage (NCBI taxonomy): Eukaryota > Metazoa > Mollusca > Bivalvia > Mytilida > Mytilidae > Mytilus > Mytilus edulis. The sequence goes on from CM034351.1 coordinate 35,671,558, forward strand.
CGCGAGGTAACTCTTACTATTTTTTTACGCACTGCGATCGGAGGCAGATTCGTTCTTTTATGAAGTAACCGATAAGATATTTAAAAAAAGTTCATCTCAAGTGGAAACATTTATTAAGAAATAAGAAGTAGTCCAAATAACAACCTTAAAGTAAATATGTTTTGAGTTGTGGCTAATTGAAACCAATTAACTGTACTCAAAGCAAATGTACTACTACTTGCATTTTTTTGTAATTTTAAATTTCGGTCTATGAATAGTCTGATTTCTTTGATTTGCTCTTCATCTTCTTATGTCCCCCCCCCCCCCAATTATTCTCACTAACGCAGAGGAGGATAGTGAAAGTTGACGGAGTAGGGAAGTGGGATTTGACGAGGTACTCTGCTGTCCACCCCATCCTTAATGTATAAGGTTTGATTACAAGCAAAAATCAAAATCTTTGTGAGTATATAGAAAAATGACAGACTAGTGTTCTCTAAAACATCTATTAAACGCTACATATTGGTGGGTAATTGTATTGACAATAATATTGGTAACAAGTCCCAATTTCCTCTGTTCACAAGGTTTATATTTGGGATTTGAATTTTTAATATGTTTTTTAACAATTATATTGACATTTTTTTTTCGATATAAATGACTGATTAATATACAATTTAGGAAATGTGGTATGGTTGCCAATGTGACTAGTTTCTATTAACGGAATCGGCATGTAAATTACTAATTCGCTATTGCGTATTGCCTAAACACTTATTATTACTTATCAACATATTTTATAGGCGTAACACATGTGGAAAAGGACCCTCCAGGAGCACATATGATCACGAAATTTGTTTTTTCGTTTGTGTTGTTTTTTAAAAGTCTTGTCTTATTTTTTTGTAAAGTAACTTCAACTGTTATCAGTTCTTATAGCGGGTTGTTGTCTCTTTGGACATATTACCATTGCCATTTTCGATTTTGTTACACATTTATTAAATATATGCATATCAATTACTGTGGTAACTAATCAAGCGTAAGAAATTAACATAACTTAATAACATATCAAATGGTTATTTTAACATTAATTCGAACAACAGACACCTGGTATCTATCAACAGTGTACTGACGTTAACTGGGTCGATTCAACTCCTGTAGGGGGTCGCAAAACTATTATCAACAGTAATAAGTATGTTTGTATTGGCACGAATTATCATTCGAATGGTGATGACTTTGTATTAAATATTCTAAGATTATCGAATCTGAAAACTTATAATATGTGTTGGACTAATGTGATCAATGAAAACATAACATTCTGCCTGTACAACAAAGTGACAATGTTACTGGAGAAACGTATAAACATATGTAATAATCCTGTGTTTGTACTATTTTAGAATGTAAACCTGGAACTAGTTCCAAGAATGAAAAACCTTGCAAACCATGCAACAGTGGAAAATATGGAATTAAGTGTGGATACCATTGTAAATGTAAAGTAAACGAAAAGTATGTTTGTTTTTTCAACAGATTATATTTAAAACGATTTAAATGATTTAGTTCACCATCTTATTGTAAATATGTTATTCACGACTAATATTACACAATGTATTAACCTCTGTGTTCTTTTTATTGCTATTATTCATTTCAAAATATGGTTATCGTATGTACTAATGTGCTTTTAAGGTATAAAGGGGTAGGGGTTGGAAATGAGAAGGAGAGGTCTAAATTTGAATATTTAGATTATTTTTTATTAATAATTTGCTAAACTGTGGTTTATGTTATTATTTTTTCCAAAAATATAATTAGTTTTATGAGATCCTGTTTTTTTAAATGAGGTAAAGCATAATGTTATGTTTGGTTGTCAAATTGTGTATATGTTATAAATAAAAAGCACAACTTTGTTTGAAAGAACACTTTTTTTTTTATATAAGATATAAAAAGAAAGCTCTTATATACCTATATGGAGTACTTTTCCTTCAGAACGACATGCCGAACGATACAAGTTTCATTGAAATATGCTGCAAGGCATTACATAACGACCTATATAAGGTCAATGCTTAACAAAAACTTTAAGCTCTCTCGAGTTTCATTTTTACTTTTAACATTATACCACCCCATCATTGAACAGTCTTAGCGTTTAAATATAAATACTCCAGTAATTTAAATGTTAATATGTAAAAGTATGATGCACCGATTTGTTTGTTGACATATTAAATTCCTCCACCGGTTATTATCAAAATAGGATTTAAAGATTCATATCTTAATACACGTCCAGGTTCAAGAATAGAAAATCTTTAATCTTATTACAACTATAGAACATGTGGAATTTGGGTAAATTAACAATATCATGACCAAAAGGAATAAAATAAATTTAAAATAAGTTTTAGTTCATTTATATGTTTTTTTGAATTAAGTATGACGTGCATTTTACCTAAACTACTATATGTTAAGACGTAAGCTGAAGCCCGCCTCATAGGGCGGTGTTGTCTCGCTTTGTAGAAGACCAATTAGTAACATTCGGCTTTGTTTTGCCCTTTGTCGGGTTGGTGTCTCTTTGAAACTCATCCCGTTACAATTCCCAATTTTATATCGTCAACTGCACAACTTTTGACTCTTGGCTTAATAGGTTTTTTGCATGGAGAAACTTTTTACCCATGAAATGTACGCTTAAAATGCACCATCAACTATTAGATATATATATTTCATATACTAGATGTAGAGGAATATGATATAACATAGAAATGGAAAGTGCACAACTGGGAATCCTGAATCACTTCGTTAGGTTTGATTTTTTTTCTCAACATACCATCAATAGCTATTTTTTAATGTGAGACAATGAATAAGTTAAACTTGTCTGGGCTATATCAAGTTCGATGTAATTTATGCTTTTAATGTAGTCATCAAACTATTAATAATTAAATCTGAGGACAGCATCTACATGTATGTACATGTAACAAAACTTTATTCTTGCATTTGAAATTGAGATTTATACTATATGCATTCGGAAATGTTTTGTTAAGTCCCATAATGATGCTTACTCAGTTGCACTCTTCGTACGTATAAAACCTCCATTTATTTTTTTCGAAGTTTATTAGACAATAGGTTCTAGTGAATTGTTTATGTAATCTGCAGCAGATAAACAAAATACAATTATAACAATAAACATTGCTAAAACTGCATTACACTATGAAAACAACAACTGTGAAATCAAGTACATGATAAAAATCTATAATTTATTTTTACAACCTTATATTCTTAATTGGAACGTCCTTACGATGTCAGCACTTGGAAGTTTTCCAATTGACAGTTTTAAGCATTAGGGATATTAAAAGTAATATAACTATCTTTTTATAAAAGATTAATTCATACATTATTTTTCTTTACTACAGATGTGAGAGGGTATCCGGCTGCCAATTGATAGACGATATATTTACCACTACAATAAGACATTGTACGTCGTTCTATTTATCTATCTATCTATCTATCTAATCTATCTATCTATCTATCTATCTATCATTATCTATCTATCTATCTATCTATCTATCTATCTATCTATCTATCTATCATCTATCTATCTATTATCTATCTATCTATCTATCTATCTATCTATCTATCTATCTATCTATCTATCTATCTATCTATCTATCTATCTATCTATCTATCTATCTATCTATCTATCTATCTATCTATCTATCTATCTATCTATCTATCTATCTATCTATCTATCTATCTATCTATCTATCTATCTATCTATCTATCTATCTATCTATCTATCTATCTATCTATCTATCTATCTATCTATCTATCTATCTATCTATCTATCTATCTATCTATACTATCTATCTATCTATCTATCTATCTACCTATCTATCTATCTATCTATCTATCTATCTACTATCTATCTATCTATCTATCTATCTATCTATCTATCTATCTATCTATCTATCTATCTATCTATCTATCTATCTATCTATCTATCTATCTATCTATCTATCTATCTATCTATCTATCTATCTATCTATCTATCTATCTATCTATCTATCTATCATATCTATCTATCTATCTATCTATCTATCTATCTATCTATCTATCTATCTATCTATCTATCTATCTATCTATCTATCTATCTATCTATCTATCTATCTATCTATTATCTATCTATCTATCTATCTATCTATCTATCTATCTATCTATCTATCTATCTATCTATCTATCTATCTATCTATCTATCTATCTATCTATCTAATCTATCTATCTATCTATCTATCTATCTATCTATCTATCTATCTATCTATCTATATCTATCTATCTATCTATCTATCTATCTATCTATCTATCTATCTATCTATCTATCTATCTATCTATCTATCTATCTATCTATCTATCTATCTATCTATCTATCTATCTATCTATCTATCTATCTATCTATCTATCTATCTATCTATCTATCTATCTATCTATCTATCTATCTATCTATCTTATCTATCTATCTATATCTATCTATCTATCTATCTATCTATCTATCTATCTATCTATCTATCTATCTATCTTCTATCTATCTATCTATATATATTTATATCATCTAAATGTTTGAATCGGTGTTTTTTTTTGTAAAACACAATATATCTCCCTCATAGACAAGAAATTATCATAGGACATTCTTTTTGAAGAAACAATGCATGACCAAATCATTGCTTGTGTAAAGTTTAGATCGGTCAATCAGTTTGATACTATTGCAATATGTCATTGTCGTAGATTGTCTGTACTCCTAAAATTCTTGTAAATGTTTTAATATCCTCATCTGCTGTGCAACTGACTGAACTGGTTTTATGTTATCATGTATTCTTAATTCAGTTTGATTGTATAATCATCTCAAAGGACAAACATGTTTCATCAAAGAAAGAAATAATTGATATAATTTTATATAAGTATAAATTGACACATATATGACTATTGCAATATATGCAGGTCATATGAGTTAAAAGACATTTACTTTGGGAGAAATAAAATTTGTAAAAACTACTTTTCAGCTACATTGATATCAACAGTGGAATATATGGACGAGGCTTCGTCCACTAATGTCAATCAACAGCAGTCTAGCGAGTCCGAACATAAAAATACAGCATCAAAAGGTAATCAGGCTTCATCAATTCATTTATTGGTTAGTTGTACTTTATATTATATGGTGTTTCCTCTCATATTACGTCAACACCATTGTGACCCTGTGAATAATTGCACTGCTACAGTGCATTGCAAAAAGAAATTCTTTCCATTTTTTCCAAAATTCATAATTGATGTTTGTTTGCATATACGCATGAGTGTTAATTAAATTGAATATTTGTCTATACACTATGCCATTTTTTTTCAAATGATTAACTGTCATAATTTTTAAAGCAATAATCCGATTATTTTGTATAGCTTACTATCCCAATCCCTGTTTTATATATAACAACCATCTTAAGAAAAACTTAAGTTGGTGCCGTTTCGAGGTGTACTCTTTGTTTGTGTTTCTTATGAAGACTCGTTTATTCTGTTTGATCAATATGAAATGTTACAATTCATATTGTGAACAACACATACTTTCTTAATAATATACAGAATAGTTCAGTATATTTGATAACAAAATAAAAGAAGAGAATGTCAAATCGAAGATTCTAATGAGAATACCATACCGAAACTAGGATATGTATGATCAACAAGTTAAAAACAAGGATGTGATACAATATGGGTCGCAGTGGGGCGCTTAACATTTATTATTTCTGGCTCGGGTTGAAAAAATAATTTGCAAAACCTTTCTAGAACAAGGAAGCATTAGTTAATAGACAAAAGTTACAAAAATAACCAGTTTGCACGTTTTAAATGTTATTTGAGAGGTCCACATGAAATGAGATTTGTACTTTAAAGTAATTCAGTACAGGTACATTCCACAATCCTAATGGCAGCGTATGCTTATAACATGTATAAACAAGACTTTCCACTAACATTCAAACAAATCTTCTTCAGCAGGAAAACTAAAATTATAATGACACAATTTAGACAAGAGTGGTGACAGTGATGTTAAACATTAACAATCAATAACCAATCGGCAGCAAAAAAAATGATTGTTTCTAAACAGGCTTTCAAGGAAAATATATGCATTATTCTACAACTATAGATATACAAGTAAATGGAATAATGACAAATCTTGTAAAGTCGTTTATTGAAAGCAAAGTAATCTTATAACTAACGTATCATAAAGAAACCATGCAATGTTAAACATAAAGACTTGCCGATATTTTACCATATACTTAACATTGCTTAAAGCATGTTCTTATGAGAAAAATAAAAAAAAAAACGTTTGAATAAAGTATCAATGTTCAATTTTTTAAATAACAAAATTCAGACTGTGATAGAAAGTGGGATTTCCCGTGATATGAAACATTTACTAATATATAGGTAGTTCGTTCAACTATTTTTTTGGGTGGTAAAATGAAGTTAAAAACAAATGTCCGATCAATATGAATGTTTTGTTTTTGGTTATTGATACAAAATCTAAAATTATGACTAGTTAAGTCAGTGTCAACAGCAAACATATCGTTATTTCATATCTATTCTACTTTAAGTATAGCATTTCTGAATTATTAGGTGCAAGCTATTAAAATTAAAATTAAGCACGGTTCTGATAAAATTTAAACAGATATAATAAAAATCTTTAAAAAGAAAACACTTGATATTTAAAAATATAAACAAAACAATAATATCAAATGTGCGAACAGATTATTTTCATATTACCGACTTTTGACTATGGAGTTTATAACACTTAAACGGGTTTCCCTGATTTTGGTAGGACATTATAGTTCTTGATAATCTAAATTTAAAAACATCTAAACAATTATAGAATTAGTATCATGAAAGCGTTGTTCGTGTTGTTTAGAGATGATTTTGTTGTGTTGAGAAGTACATCAAACAGTATTTTATTCTCCAAAAATAAAAATACTCTACTTGTACATGTTGTACCACACTGTCCTTCTACAGATTAGTTAGCATGTTGAACAATTATAAAATCTGTAGTCAAAGATATGACTGTTATATATATGAGTGTAAATTTGAATTGATATACGACATGCCTCCATATTTGTAAATTCAACATTCCTGTATTTAGTTTAGATGTTTCTGATATGGTTTCGGTTGATTTATGTGTTTTATCTTACCTCTTATACATTTCTGGGAATATTATTGGTTAAAAGCGTCCGCATACCGTGTATATTTCATATTAGTTAAGTAGGAAGGCGGGGCTTATTTCATACACGGTTAGTGGTGGAGTTACGTTCCTTTATATTCCATATAGGCGGGGCTTATTTCATACAGGGTTAGAAGCGGTGTTAATTCCCTTTATAAACACAAACGGTACTGAGAATTTTTTTAAAGGGATTCAACAGACGAAGAAATTGATGATTAAGATTGAAATAAATTCATTAAACACATTTAAACCTAACAAGTTGTCATTGTTGGCATCTGTTTTTGTAGGATCAATGGAAGTAGTTTCTTAATGCTTACAGTATTGAAGACATATTCAATTTTATAGGTAACTAGTCTAAATTTCACAAGTTAAGGTAGTCGGTAAGATAAATTCGTTACATAGTGTGATAGTGACGTAATACGATATATATATATATATGGGTCTGTAAATTCCATATGGAGATTCGAGCTTCGATCTCACCCCATATGGAATTTACTGACCCCATATATACGGTATTAGGTCACAAGCATACTATGTAACTAATAATGTCTTACCTTTTGTTGCACAAATAGTTTTGAAATTTTTATTAAACACAATCATTGTCCCATTTTCGAATAGGTCTGTTATATCGATTGTAAATTTGCATTGCTATACAATTTGTCTCGGTGTTTTTACATCCAACATTTACATTTTTCATGTTTCTTTTATGGTCCCGGTTGGATAATTTATCATGTCTTATCGTTTGTCATCCAAATAATTTTAAAATTGCCTTACCAGAACATCATTGTCATGAAAATTGTTTTGATGAGTATTGTGTTAATAATCGTATAAAGTTTAAGATTGCATTTTAGTTACGTAAGCGCGTCACTATTTCTTATATCCTGTGTGTCTTTCGTTGATGAAATATGTTCGTTGATGTTCTGCAGTTTGCAGACTAAAATAGACATGTTAGATAAATAACTAATGTTGACAATTGAGGGAACATCTAAAAAAATAAAATAATTATTATTGATTTACACGTTACAATAACAACTTTTATTATCGATATCTAAGCACGTCTCCAGGGCACATTTGAAAAGGTGAATCCATAACCTTGAACACCATGAAACGTTTACATAATTGAATGATTTAAAAAAAGGGAAACAAGGAGGAATTTTTACTCCTAGAATAATCCAATCCAGGTTCCGTCAATGCTACCTCACTCGATGATAATGTTTTGCAGTCCAGAGAAAAGAACACAAAGTGCATATCATGAGTTTAAACGTTTGTATCATATCTGTATATTTTATAAGACATAAAGATATATTAACGGAAACAAACGAGTCATATCAAAAATCAGAATTTCAGTCAATGCCAAACGCCTTTAAAATCTTTGGCACTTGCTTCCTTGTGAATCGGTCATAAGCCAACTGTTTTTTCCGGACAATTTCCATGGAGCTTGGTTTTTTTTCCCTTTTCTTTTTCTTATCAGTTTTAGTTTTTTTCGGAGGTGGTGGTAGTACACCATCTTCAGATGTTAACACTGAAGCAGCTCTGTCACGATGATCATTTGTACTGAAAAAAAGTGGACGGACGACTACTCTGTGAGGAAGTTGATGGTTGGTTACTTCTTGGGACTCATTTGCATCAGCGTTCTCGTCACCAGATGCGCTTTCATCAATCAAATCAGCGACAGCTTCAACAACGCTGATTTGAGTTGAATTACCGCAACTTGTTGTTGGTCTACTCGAGACATATCTGTTTTTCATGCAATTTATCGCCCGCAAAACGAGCCACTAGAACAGTTTTATTCCGGACACAGACATATGCACTATATACGCACCCAGGTTTTGATTGACAACAAAATTACACACGACTAGTCTAGTACGCCGCGGTTTCTTTGGCCACCAAAATGATGCACAACAACTCAACTCGATGCCAAATATAGGATACGGACTACAACTTGATTACCCAGAGAACCTTACCGCTATCCATAAATGGCGCCTTACAAAAACCACCAATTGCGACATAAAACAAGTAGAGACTGTGCTAAATGCAAGACACTAAATCGTCGCATCGGATAATACAGAGTCAATGTCGAAAATGCCATTTGCAGACCAACATGTTATAAAGTATTTGGTACAATGTGGCGTCATCCGTACTAAAAATAACTGAGATTGTTGAACTTTGCACTGGTTTGGTAGAAAGAGCGCACAATAAAATTGACTGAAAATAATAAAATCCTTACTTTAAAATGTTTCATTTTGGTAAACGTGATGGATTATAATAAATTATGTTATCAATAGACAATTATCATTACTTCTTCTGAGACGAACCATTCAAAATGCTTATTGTTTCTCGAGTCTCGTTTGTTGTTTGTCAAAAATATCCATTTATCTAACACGTCTATTATATCATTGCTTGTGCGTTTCTCTGGAATGAATGTTCTTGCGTGTGTTTGTTCTGTATTTTTGTCACACAGTGTTGTCATGTATGCGATATTTCGTAAAATTGTTATTAAACGGGAGGTTTTGTTAGCCATTAACCAGGTTAAACCCACCATTTTAAAATGTAATGTACCAAGTCAGGATGTTGTTATAAAATATTAGTAGTGTTTTTGTATGTTTGCGTTTATATTTGTTGTACTTCAGTTGTTCCTTTGTTTTTATCTCATGGTTGATGTTCTTCTCTGGGTTTTAGTTTTTGTAACTCGGATATGTTTTCTATCAATCGATTGATTATTTGTGAACAACGGTATACTACTGTATCCTTTATTTGTATGAACATGGTCCATTAAGCTTCATACGTGGTGTTGTTTATAATAACAAGATCTAAAGGGATCTCAGAAAAAGTTACTATATTTTACAAAGGTCAGCAAACGACGTACATGTATATCAAAACAGTTTCCTCACTATAATTATGAAAAAAAAATATATATATTATCTTCACCACTGTATAATTTTTCTCATTACCGTGAAATAAAAAAACAGTTTGCGGGTCTGTCAACTCAATTGTTTCCATAAATATTTTACTCAAATATTACTTTTTTTTCCACTGGTTTAAGAAAATTGAAATCAAATAACCAAAGAATATATCATCAAAATAATGCATGTTTTGGTTGACTTGCCTTCATACTATAATTTAGAAAACTTCTTTTATCATTATTTACAATGCTTAGTAAAGCGCTTATCTAAATAAACATTTACTGTAAGCGCTTTAAAATGCATAAAAACACAATGATACAAGTACATATGTATGTATCACATTTTTGTTTTATGTTCAATAGAATCAAAAAAGACACCGTAAAAAATACAACTCAATATATGAAAATTGAAAATTGTTCATCAAAAATAATTTTAAAATATAGAAAAATTTTGAAAAATATCAAAAGAAAATCAACAGAAGAGTTTCAATTTAGAAATTGGACTAATAGCTCTATGTCTAAAAAATAAAAAAGAGTAAATGAAAAATGCAATAAAAAGTAAGTATGATCCAATAAAGTATATACTAGGACCGAATACAAGTTTAGTACTTTTCGATTATTAATTTTGTGGAAAAACCTGTCTGAATAGATAAGTTTTAATGTTTTTCTTGAAAGCATTCACAGTTTCTGTGTTTCGCAGTTCTTTCGGTAAGTCATTTCATAAAACGGCGGCAGCTCTCTCCGTATGTTTTTTGTTCTTACTGTTGGTTTGACTAGAAGCATATAGTTTTCAGACCGAAAAGTTCTTGTTTGCTTGTGAATGTAAACAAGTTTTTGAAGGTACACGGTGCTTCCTGTTTCCGAACTTTAAACATATAAAGCAACACTTTGTATTTGCAATGAAATGTTATTGGCAGCCAATGAAGGTGTTTTAAAATTGGACTAACATGTTCGTTTTTCTTTTTCCTTGTGATTAATTTTAACTACGACAACATATTCTAAAGGAAAACACAATCTTGCATTGTTCATGTATTTCATTTTAAGATATTTTGACGTTGTCCTTTTTCTCAATTACAGTAACCGCTTTTATCTCACATATTTCAGTATAATTTAAATCACAGATTCGATGATTCATTTTTACTTCTGATCTCTGATATTGGCACATTGAACGAACTTTGATCCGAGCGTCACGGATGAGTCTCATGTAGACGAAATGCACGTCTAGCGTATTAAATTATAAGCCTAGTACCTTTGATAACTATTAACATATACCTATGACAAACGTGAAAAAATCTTCGTTTTTAAAAAAGTAAAATCCCAAAAATACTGAACTCCAAGGAAAGTTCAAAACGGAAAGTCCCTAATCTAATGGGAAAATCAAATGATAAAACATATCAAACGAATAAACAACAACTATCATATACCTATCTTGGTACAGGCATTATCAAATTTAGAAAATGGTGAAATGAACCTGGTTTTATAGCATTTAACCTCTCACTTGTATGACAGTCGCATCAAATTCCATTATATTCACAACGATGCGTGAAAACCCCCAGACATAATAGGTAAATTTGTTAAAATAGAGGAACAGATGTCATCACCGTGTCACAATCTCAAGAAAACAAAAACAAACAAACATTTTACAAAGAAGCACAAAAAGCATATATTGTTATCTTATTAGGTTTATGCAATGCTATACCCTTTGGTCATTGTAGTGGTTTAAGTAATTAATGTTTTGTGTTACGACTTCATTATCTTGAATGTGCTTTTTAATACAGCTGATGATGCACGACTGAAATCAACACTAAATACGTTTTCCAGTAATCATCCTGAATTGGTTGCCCGAATAGACGTGTATATGTCTTGAGTTACTTATTTTTGCAAAGTTGGAATTGTATATAACTGATAAGTTGACATTGACGATTGGGACATTTTGATGTGATGTATGCAAAGCTGAGGACGCTTACCTTGTGGTGAATGTTATTTTCCAATTTGTCCTTATGTGTTATCTATTAAGATTTATTTTGAAGATGAAATAAATGTTTTTGTCTTCTGAAATCGGGATGAACTAATATAACATGTAAAACATATTACAGATTACATAATCAATGTTTTTAGCCACCATGAAAAAGCCAACTTCCAATGTACAAACAAGTCCGCTGTTAGAGCAAAACAGTGTTACTATCAGAGAAAATTCAAACGCAAAAGGTAATAGCTTGTAAACATGTAAAGATTCAAGAAATGTAGAGACGTTTCCCTTTAAAGTGAGATCTTTTTATTTTTCTACAACCTTAAAATGTATGAACATGTCATTTGTTTTATGCGGTATTCAAAGTATTGATACTTAATTATAGCAACATAATCAAAGCAATTTGATATAATGATAGACGTTCGACGGTATCCTCGTATTTCGAAACATGGGATATCAAACTATACATGTTAGAGTATCTAAACTGTCAAATTTAATTTGTAGATATTCAATTATGTGCCAACCGCCAACTATTTTTAGCAACACTTCAAAATATGTGCTTGCAATCAAAATGTCTTGCAAAGAGACCTTGTTTGTCGATTACAAAAACCACACCCATCATAGATACCAGGCATCAATATTGAAATTTCGATGTGCGTTTTGCCTGCAAAAGACTCATCAGTAATGCCAAAAAGTTAGATGGCCGAAAAGAGTACACAGTTGAAGTGCATTGGCGATACAAACGTCAAAATGGTTGTGTTAGTCAATGGTTCTGTGGCGTTATTTTGAAGTTATCATTTTAAAATAATCACGGTCGCATTACAAGTTATTTTATCGTTATGGAATATCTAAATCAGATAAAATAACCGATATTCTTAAATTTTTGTATTTTATTTTCCTCGAGTGTTAAATTAACTTATGAAACTTATCACCAAACGTCGCAGTCAACACTAGTCGTAACACATATGAAACGAAATCTGTTTTTCAGAGCATACGAGAGTACCACAGGTTTTCAGTAGAATATGTGGCTGAGTTCTCTATGTACTTTTTGAAAATGTTATCGTATTAGTTGTATTTAAATGGACCGTTACATCAAACCTTAACCACGGTGCTGCATGTATTGTCAGTTTTCTTTTCAATTGACAAAAGTATCATATATAACAACCCAACTTTTAAATTTGTAAGACTCAAATATAGCTGTTGTCAACAAAACAAGAAAAGTGATATTTAAAATATTGTATGTTTTTTCACTAATATATGTTGGATACTAATTTTCGTTGATTTCGTGAGTACAAGGGTACCACGGATATTATTATTCAACGAATTACAAATGGTCAAAAGGAATGCAGACATTGTGACAAAGCCACGAAAATAAATATCTACGCATGTGCAGGTTTTCCTCAATCACCCGAAATTGGTACTCACGAAAATATATGAATCCACAGTATAACAACGATTGCTATTATTAACTTACATTGCCATTTGGTTATTTGGCAATTTTTAACACCAACTTGATAAGCCCAGTTTGAACAGTGGAAACAAACATGTATATGTAAAATTAACAAGTGTCAAGATCCTTACACATGAAGATATCATACCAAAACGTGTAACATATATATCACTGCTTACGTTTTCTAGTTCCAAAATAAATATTAAATAAATACATTTTTATATATCAAAAGGGGTATTTTGACTATAATGGTAATATAATTGTAATCCTGTAGATCTTTTCTTGTGTTCTGACCTAATTGCCGGTCTCTAGATGGTTTCACGAGACTTGCTATGGAAAGAAAGATGATAACGGGTATTATTTGTCATTGAGAATGACACCAAGTATAAGCAAGGTACTTTTGATAACATATCAGAGAGAACGTGAAGCGATTAAAAGTGTTGGTGAATAGTTTTTGCCATCAAGATGCCGTTTTATCTTTACCAAACGACTTCAGCTTTTTAAACATATTTAGTTTCTTTATAGTTGTTTTATTTGATCAGTAAAGAATTAATTATCAATATTAAATGCAGGAAAACTTTCGAGATCATTTTGTAACTGTTTGGTAAATAGAGGCGTTTGTTATCGAACATACAGAACTTGTAATTAACGTCTTGTGACACATCCCTGCTTCCATATCATATCAGTATGTTTCGAAAATATTTTAGATATTATTGTCGAGTATTAAGTGTTATTTATATATGATGTCCAAGCCTGAGTAAACGTTTTTTTTTATTCTAATGTAGATACTATTAACATGAATAAATAGAAAACATACGTAAACTTTAACACAATAGTTGTTCTGCTTTCTTTTTCAGAAGGTCTGTCATCGCGGGAAGTACTCGTGTATTCCTTAGGAACAGCCGCTTTTGGTATCACATGTACATTTATGTGTATTGCATTTATTTTGTTTCATAGGGGTAAAACCAGACAACTTATTGAACATTTAACTATTCATTCCGAAAATCAAGTAAAAGAAGACAGCAACAGTTGTTACAGTTTGTATGAAATTATCGATGAAGATGCCATATACGATGACAATATTCTAGATGAATATTCAGAATATTCTGAAGATAACTATTGCAAACCAGAATCTGATGGTTCTACATTGAATTCCGAAAAATCCGGTTATCTGCTTCCTTTTGTGTCTATGATTTCGAACCATGGACAGGAAGAACATCCGTATAGTAAAGATAAAAGGTCTAACGGAGAAAGCAGTGCATCATCTTTGTCTAATCATATGGAAAAATATTTTAAAGTTATAAATTCGTATGAACAGTTACACACAGAGGAAAAGAAACAGTCACAGTCGGAATATGCACATCTTCATGCTGTCCAATATCTAGAGCTTATAGATATGAGAAAAAGCTATGCAAATGATAGTTTGACAGAAAATGTGCAAAACTGTTGCGACTCAACTGTTGGAACTTTAATAGACAAGTTTCGAGAAATTCGGAAATGCTATTCAGACAACAATATTTGTGGTCAAGATATTTTAAGTGAATGTATAACTTCAAAGAACAAAACCGAAATTCGGCGGTGTTATTCGGAATAATCATTGTTAACATTAAATATCTATTTGATACAATCGGTATGTCTACTTCTTAAAGTGCAATATATCTGATTTTTATTTTTTGATGTTATTTCGTGGCGGCTAGTATCTATTGGTCGAGATAGCCTGAGTGCCCAGAGAAAATTACCGACCGTCGATAAGAAAAGTGACAGTCATAGTCAATTAATATTGGAGTCGAATGCACTTTCACGAGCGGAGTTCGAACTATAAACTCAAGTGTTGACTGGCTAGTGATTCCCGTAGAAACTACGAGGACCACTCGGCCATCGACTCCTAAAAAAATGCAATTCACAATATAAAAGTGTGGTTATTTCATGTTAACATGCGGCTAAACTTGAAACACCATCTTGTGGTGGATAACACAGAACATCCTGAGCATCTGTTGCTACAACTACCTTTTCCTCAAAATCTACTGAGCAAGCTCCTATGAATGAAAACTAAAACGTTCTTTCTTAATGTCGTCATCTCTCAGAAAACTTTGCCAATTTTGAGATTTTTTTTCTACCCTGGATTAGTCTATGTATTCTCTTTTTCCTAACTGTAGCTCTAGTTTCTTGTAGCAACTTTCAAACTACCGGTATTGTCTATGTACGCATCCGAGACTACATCCACTGTTGTTACAGTTCATGGATTAGTCTATGTATTCCATTTCCTCTAAATGTAGCTCTTGTTTCTTGTAGCAGCCTTCAAACGACCGGTTTTGTCTATCTACGCATCCGAGACTACATCCACTGTTGTTACTGTTCCTGGATTCGTATATGTATTCCCTTCCCCTTAAATGCAGCTCTTGTTTCTTGTAGCAGCCTTCAAACGACCGGTATTGTTTATGTACGCATCCGAGACTACATCCACTGTTGTTACAGTTTCAACGTGTTTCATAACGAGTATGCTAATAGGGTATTTTGCCCTTACCTTAAAAAAAAACGTGAAACTGTTGAAAGAATGGATGAAGTCTTGGCTGTATATGGTAGTTGTAGCAACACATGTTCTGGATATTCTATCTTAACCACCACGTGATGTATTGCAAGTCACGCACCATGTTCACATTGAAAGGCTCACACTAGAATCATGGTATATGTGTCTGATGCAGTGAAACACAAACTTAAACGAGTTATTATTCGAACAGTCATTACTGATGATGCTGTCATTACTGTTTCGCTATTCCGTGACATAGGGGTAGACGAACTATGGATTGTGTCTAGGAGGAGGACAAGCTTTGGATAAATATCTATCAATGACCTCTCAAATGCACTAGCGATGAGTGACCACACACACATATTGTGATCCATGTATTTACCGGTTGTGATACGGTTCTCTGTTTGCCTGAAAGGGGGGAGACTGCGTCGGAGACATTGATGGCATTTGAAGATGTGACATTAGCATAAAGAATGATAATTAATCCGCCTAAATCACCGGTGTTTACTATAAGATCGCACAAACTTATCAGGTAAGCATGGTAAACAAAGCAAGAAATAACTATTTACGCAAAAGGGAAGGCTAATTGAGGCTATTATCTCAACTTAGTTCGTCTTTTCCAGCATGCAAAACGTACAATACACTAAGACACGTGTTTATGGGACGAGCTTGAAATTGACTCTTATGCTACCCAGTCCAGGCGCTTAAGGATGACGATGGGACAAAGATGATCACTTTAAAAAAATCTTTCTGAGGCCTAATCATTTTGTCAGAAGCTTGTACATTGTGGATGTAAGAAAGGTTGCCGCGGTTGTTGTTAATGAGGAAAATCAAGTCTCCCGGGTCCTGCGTCGTGTGCATGTGGTGGTGACTAGAAATTAACATGTTTTTTGGGCCAATAGTGTTAATTTTTAAAATTTGTTTAGTACTTAAGTGATTTATTTTGTGTTAATCAATCTATCCAAAAATCTACATCGAAGATATGGATTGAAGACTCATCTTTGATATTTACGCTATATTGTTTTTTTTTACCGGAAGTGTTAACTGTGTATTTAAATGTCAACTACAATATTTCGTCCATCTCTTATCTAATAAAGTTCAATAGCAGAAAATAGGAGTACTTTCAAGTCAACCTACGTCCTTTACAATGCATAAAATCAATAGAAACTAGTCAGCTATAAGAGGCCCCGACAAAACCAATAAGAAACAAGTTAAGCAAAACTATTAACTGCTGATTGATGACAAACAACAATGATATAGCCGTGTAATTTGTTATAACACTTTCATCGCGTTTTATCAAAGACGATTTTTTTGGAACATGATCAATTGCAGATACCCCTTTATTAATGATATCAAAAAGGGACATGCAAAAGGATTGATACTAAGACAAATACATATGAAAAGAATCTAGGCAACCTCTAAATCGTATGTTATAGTATAAAGTATAAAGTATGTAGTTACATGTACCTTTCTCAAAGGCAAATAAACCATTAAAACATAAAATTGGGCCAGTGACAGAGTTTACTTTATCTATATAACACGAATAGAAATCCCAGCAATCATAAACATGATCAAATGATGAGATGTGATTTAACTAACAAAATTTTAATGATAATGATTAGAGTCTTATGATTGAAACAGCTAATTTAGAATTATTATTTATGAAAAACAAAACGTGGACGACTGTTTCTTTAACATTTGATTTCATTTAATCTATAAATGGAAAAAGACATAATGTACAAGCACGGAGACACAATCATTGCATAAACAGATAGCAAGAGAGGGGCGAAAGATACCACATAGACAGTCAAATGCATACATCGAAAAATAAAGTGACAACGCCATGACTAAATATGAAAAAAACCAAATAATAGTACACAAGACACAACAAAGAACACTAAGCAACACGAACCCAACCAAAAACTGGGGGTGATATCAGGTGCCCCGGAAAGGTAAGCAGATCCTGCTCCACATGTGACACCAATCGTGTTGATCATGCTATTACAAACCAGGTAAAACATCTTTATTCGGTAGGTCAGATTTATAAAAAGAGAAGGGGATTGTAGTAACGACATAAGGACCATTTTCAATATCATCTGTAAAACGGTTATTCCATAACGGTCAACGGTCGTAAAATTTACGAGCTGATGATTTTAACTTTACCATAACGATGTAATAGGAAAATACTAACTTCATAAAAATTATATAATAACGTGTGCCATATCAAAGAATGCTTGCAGGTACGGACAGTTGGAACTCTTGGTTTTATAGCTGCCTTGTGAGAAGCAACCCTCTCTCAAGGAAATCATGATAGAAAATACAAGCCCGAGAATCTCGTATCTGTTGAAAGATATATACTCCTTATGCAGGCGCTGCTGAAATGTTGCTACATAGAAATGGAAAGTTCACAACTGGGAAAGCTGAAATCATCCCTTATGTCGTTAAGTTTTGTTTTCACCCGACCTTTATTGTTAATTTCTAGATGTATCTGTTTTATCCTATATATCTAGTTCGATGGGATAGATGCGTACAACATAGTCACCAAATTTCGAATTCTTTAGTGAAAGAACATCATCTATATAGCGGAAAGTAGAATTAGTGTATATTGCTTACTTCTCACCTTTCTTCCTAAGAAGTTCCTGTATGAAGTCAGCCTCATGATAATAAAGAAACAAGACGGCAAGAAGAGGGGCACAATTGGTTCCGATGTGTTGTTCAAACTGATATGTTCTACGCCAATATACCGAATAAAAGCCGCAATACTAAATAAACTGTATATCTATACATAACATGTTAAACATCATACTGACGTGTATTTTACTGTTTGTTTGGTACTATATATCAATTGTCAATGAATTATAGTTTTTTTGGTGACATTGTAATCGAATGCAGTTGTGGTACAGAAT
Organism: Mytilus edulis; assembly: GCA_019925275.1. Lineage (NCBI taxonomy): Eukaryota > Metazoa > Mollusca > Bivalvia > Mytilida > Mytilidae > Mytilus > Mytilus edulis. Next base: position 35,690,498 of record CM034351.1, read on the forward strand.
AAAACCTCACTATGTGTGAATGTTTCATTAGAGGTATGAATGCACTACTTTCAAATTCACAAATAAGTTCTGTATAATCATATGTTGGTGCTGATTTCAATTGTACTTGTTCTTGTTGAAGTTGTTGATATGGATGAATATATCCAGAACCTGTTTCAAAATATTCTGACGAAGAAGACTCAGCTCTGCTGTTATTAGAATTTAGTAGTGTACAATGCGTTTGTGGGTCTTTGCTTTCTGAATATGTTGTGGAAGCATCGAGGTATCCATAATTTTCAGATTTTGTAGATGAATTTTCCGATCTTGATTGCATTTCATCATGTAGATTTTCTTTTGGATTTGGTATGGGCATACTTTCGTAGATGGCGCTCTCATCGATACTTTCATTAAATCTTTCATTATTCCATGTAGCTATTTCGTTTTCTTCGATGTTCGAATGGACATTTTGAAGTACTATTTGGTGTGCCTTCGATTTATATTTGCGAATGCATACGAGTAGTAGGACAATAGACATAGCTAATAACAAAAATATTGCTGATCCAGCTGTGTACAGAAATATATCTGGTTTAGAGGAACCTGTAAATAAAAAACAAAAATTCCATCAATATGAAAAGAATTGGCTTTTTTTGTGTATCAAAAAAACAATGATTCAAATTATAAAATAAGATTTTGAATTTCAAATGTACAAACTGAGGTCAGAATAACTATGTGATGTTATCTGAAGATGTTTCCAAATCTCATAAAAAACATAAAATTATAACAGAAAAAATGTTCTGTGTCGTACAGTTTTATATGGTAAATATGCACTGTTCTCCTCATCGAGAAATTATTGGACTCGATAGCTGACCAGTTCAAACTAACAAGCATAAATGACATGTGTAGAATCTGCACAATAAGTACAATGACCGTCGTTTTGGGGAATAAATCAAAACAAAATTTTATACATGTTATATGCTTGAAAAATTATATGTCTTTGTAGGAGATATAATTTTATTTGGACTGTGTACGTTTGAAAACAACTTGAATTTAAGCATTGCGTGTCGGTAGACATTTGTCCGATTTTCCAACAGAAAACCTATCTCGCAACCCTGTGTTAATAGCCTATTCGCAAAATTTTAACGCGTTCTTTTCTGGAATAACAAGTGACCATCTTTTCGAAGCATCCGAGGATCCTTCTTTTTTTATTACGTTTTTGTTTTTGTCAATCTTTGATTTTTCTTCGCGATGTGTGGTATTTATAGTAAGTTCTATTTGAGTTGTTTTTCTTTTTTTTGGAAATTGAGTGGTATGCTTATATAAGACATCTGGTCCTGTTTGACACATATTCTCACCATTTATAACGTTCAAACAAGCGCTAGGTAAACAAACCTTTTACTTTTTTTTATATGGCTCTACGGCGATTAGACTTTTGTATTTTTAACATGAATGCTGAATGGATTATCACAGCTGACAATTTTAGATTATTCGCTGAGTCTCGATTACGGATCGTTCTTCCTTCCCTTTTGTTCTGTCGGATACCATTTGATAGGTCTCTTGATGCAGTCACCCATAACATAAATAAGTCTTATAAAAAAGACATTCTTGCTATCAGATTATATTGAATAAAGGAAAAAAAAAAGATAAAAAAATATTATTTGGATAAATTACGTTACCTTTCCATTATCTTGCAATTACATGTATTACCACATTGTGTGCCGTATGTCCCCGGACTGCATGGTTTACATGGTTCTTCGTTGTTCGACATTGATCCAGGTTCACATTCTATAATTTAATATTGAGTAAGTATAATAAGTCATATTTGTGTAATATCTCATAATACATCGACATAACAATGACTTTTTAAATTTGAATGATCTTAAGAAAAACTGTAAACGCCAACGGAATCGTTTTTTTTTCTTCAATATAAACTGCTGTGGTACATTTACTACAAATACTGAGTATTTATAGACTAGGAAGCAGAAATCATTTGATGTTGAAATCATTTATTGCATTCTATTATGAAAACAACACATGCTGTAACAAAATGTTTTCATTGTTTAATTTAAATAACCATTGCATTATTAGCGTAAACAATAATATATATTATTCAACCATGATTCATATCGTTCTCTGTTTATATCATATTATGAACCACTCAGCACGATGAAAACATATTGACACCTGAGTTATCAAGTAACACATTTATACATGGCTTCTAATATGCCATTGTACTTTTTCTACATCCAGCATATACATTCCAAACAACACATGGAGTCAAGTCTTAGCTATAGAAACACAATGTATGTTACATGTAAAGATAAAGTCTATAAGAAAACGGAGTTGCTGCACAGCATTCACAGGATGTGTTATAACATCAGCAACTAGCCATATGTGGATCAGGATCTGATAACCCTTTTGGAGCACCAGAGATCACCCCCAGTTTTTTTGGTGGGGTTCGTGTAGATTAGTCTTTAGTTTTCTATATTGTGTCTTCTGTACGGTTATTTGTCTGTTTTTCTTTTTTTCTTTAGCCATGGCGTTGTCCGTTTATTTTCAATCTATGAGTTTGATTGTCCCTTTGGTATCTTTCGTCCCTCTTTTCAATCGATGAATTTATTCTAAACATCTTTTACATATTAGTTTTGTTTCAATACAAAAGAAATGGAAAAATGGTACCTACTGTCACGACTTTATATAAACTGCCTGAATGTGCCGATCCAATAAAAGACGTCGTCTTTCATCTTCTGAGGTAGACTTTCGTTCAAGTTCATCAATTTACTCCGCAAGTTTTCACAATAATGTTTTGCTTTTTTGAACGGCAACTCTTCGCCGGCATGTGTATTAACTATAATGAGACACGGCATGATATTACGTACTGGAAATTTAAAATAGGAATTAATTGTTCATTTTATTAATGAAATTAAATCGAAGTATATAGTCGATTTTGATTTGTTATCAAATAAAATGAACGACACTGATGGATGAGTTATATGTAGACAAGACGCCCGTCAAGTGTATAAGGTTATAATCCTGGTACCTTTGATAACTATTTACACCACTAGGTCGATGCATTTGTTGGTGGAAGTTTCGTTCCCGAGGGTATCAACATCCCAGTAGTCAGAACTTCGATGTTGACATGAATATCAATTATATGGATATTTATATAAATTTCCTGTTTACAAAACTAATAATTTTTTTCTTTATCAAAGGCATAGATTACCATAGCAGTATTTCATGTATTTGGCACAACTTTTTGGAATTTTGAGTCCTCAATGCTCTTTCACTTTGTACTTATTTGTCTTTATAACTATTTTGATCTGAGCGTCACTGGTGTGTCTTATAAAGACGAAACACGCGTCTGGCGTATTAAAATTACAATCCTGGTACCTTTGATAACTACTTTATATGTTAAGTTACGGATAGTCAAGGGATAGGTACATGCCATGAAAACTAAATCGGGAGGCTTTGGCCAAGTACTCATCATATTAAATAATGAACGCAACAACTAGTTTCAAAAATGCCGATGGCCCTTGTGGTTCTGAATATATATTTTGGAAACCTATACATGTTGTAATTCATGCATAAATTATTACTTTACTAATATAGTATTCAAATGAATCTTAAAAGGGAAAATCAAGACACTTGATTGGACAAGAAATTGTAATTAACTGTAATAAAATAAACTTTTTCTTATGGATGTGACTGGTATCTTTTTCTATCATGAAGTAATATTTCTCGTATAACTGAACTGAGATAATTTTTGCAGCTAATCTAGTACCATATGTCGAAACGACGAAATTTTCATTGACTATTCGTTCATTCATTAATGACTTTTAAAGGTTGAGACGATGCACATTTCATTCGTTGCAACGAATATATGTGAATTCCCAGTGAATTATAAAATACTCACACTGTTTGCATGACCATACTCATTTTGGTAGTTTTAACTTCATTCTGGAGCGTACACATTTTTTTTTCAAATATTTAAAGTTTGACGTCGGAACAAGAAATATGCCATAGCAAACGAATAATAAACGTTTCACTGAAGTTTAACCTAATGAAAGTGTTAACATAAAAAAATAGGTTACACAACTCGTAGTAATTGGATATTGCCATTATCATTTAAACTAAACATGCTAAATAGTAATAACCCACCCACAGAATGCACGTGTATTTCTCTTTTGAACTATGACTGATATCAAGAAGTAAAAAATACATTCGTTATGAAACCAATTAAAACATATATATTTCCACGAAACATGAATATTTTTAGCGATATCTAAGTGATTAATTTAAAATGTAAGCAGAATGCAATGCTGGTGAAATTCAATTGTAATGTGTACAACTGATTTTTGTTGTTGGATTATATATAAAGTAAATACAAACAATGTCCACTGCATATAAATGAAACAGCCTGTTCACATGACATTTGTTTAAGGTGTATTCGCTTTTCATCTTTAGTGGCAGTCAGACAGTCAATGTTGTTGTCCTTGAGATCGTCAGATAAACCTTCAAGACATATGACGTCAGAATAATTAACCAAAAAAAAACAAACCAAAACAACGTAATAGCCGATAAGAACAAAAACTATTTCTGTACATAAAATAGTTGATATCGAATACAAATTAGGGTACATGCATGCTCATTCATGAAACAAGTTTGTGAGGTATACATTAACTCGTTAAAACAAATTAAGGTAGATTTGCATGAGGGTAGAAAAATTAAGGAATAATTAAATATATATCTGTTAAATCATGCAGAAACAGAAGCACTATCAAAAAGGAGCTTTGAATCAATAACATTTAAAACACATAAAAGATGTCTTTGGTTCTTGTCTGAAATATCCATTGCACATATTTGAAGTGACTGACACATATTTTTTGTTTCATTTTTGCGTGATAACCCTCAATGCGAATTGATTTTTTTTGTCTACGACTTGAAAATAAAATATATTTGATAGGGGTAGACATATTGCATTGTATCAAGTCATGATCATGTCTTATTCCCTAATGAGATATAATAAGATATATCCTATGTAAAATATACAAATAGAATACTTCACGAGGCACTTGCCAGTTCTTTAGTCGACTTAGTTGTGAATATAATAATCCTGAATGGTAAATCGGAGTAGTACAATAAAGTCATGTATTTCGATTGTATTTTAACTTACAAATGTTCTGGCGACCATATCCAATTTAACATCCGTATACCATAGGTCTAAATAAAGCGAAAGATAAAGGTTGAACTGGTTAATCACCATTGAGATGTTTTAGCACTCTAATGAATACTAGGACCATGTATCTACCAAATGCTCACCTTGTTCATGTTTGTACACATTGACATAATTCCTGTCATTAGATCCACAATACATGCTGTCTGTATAATCAGGACACTTTCTATGACATCGGTTCGACCAACCTTTCAGCAAGTTTCTAAATGTATCTTCGTCGAAACAGTAACATTCGAGATCCTAAGCAAAGATTGTCTATTGTTAAAATGTGTCCCTTTCTCTCCCAAATATTATAAAGAACCGTGAGCTATACGGTGAATGAAGCAGGGAATACTGCTTAATGTATTAAAAGTGAAGGCTGTCCGATAAGTTTGGGAATGAATAAAATCAATAAAAAAAACTTGTCACGTATTTATCATTTCTTTTGAATCATGTTATCATAGTTATGTCCTGACTCCAGTGCAACCAACTGTATTAGGAATATATTGTTACTTTAAAATTAACTGTCAACTATGAATGTAACATAAACCCAAGGGTGACTGGGAATAGAAATATGGTCACTTGGTCTTCTCCCGACCGGCAGTAAAACGCTTGCCGAAATGGGGCGACCGTTTGGCTGTGCGGGATGTATTAAGTTCGCAGTCACGTCCGGTCAGAAGAGGGGCGTTAAATCCGATGCCTCGTTTTAAGAGAGTGCCACGCTCTTTGCACGTTAAGAACCCTTGCAACAACTATTTGAGGGGTCCGTAGGTGGCCTGTTGCAAGGCCAAATATCTATCCCTATCCAATATATCCTCATTTTCCAGTGGCAGTCCAAATTTCCCCAACCATCATCCCAGACGGCCTCTATTGTATCAATCTACCTATTGTATTTATTGTGAACTTGTTCTCGTCCTGAATATGCATGAAATATTTGCCACTGGACGTTAAGCAATCAACAATCAATCATGAATGTAATATACAAATAAGGTGTCCGAATATAGAATATAGAAGATACCGAAGAGACATTGCAACTTATGAGTAAAAAATAACCTGTCAGAGCCATGATTGAAAAGGAAAATTACCTTTAGACAATCAACAGTACACACAATAAACATCGAAAACTAAAGACTGAGAAACACCAAAAACACTACAAATTGGGATGATCTCAGGTGCTCCGAAAGAGTAAACTGATCCCATTTGTTATGCTGATGTAAGAACAAACCCTATAAAAAGTATAAATCGGTAGGTACAAATAGTGTCCAAATATATGCATTTGATAAAGTATATGATATTTGCATATTTTCGCTTAATATCTAAGAATCTTTTAACCTTAAAATGTAAATAATATATTCCCAATGGAAAGTATATAGTGAGCAATATTCGGTAAATTAAACATGTAAAGATGCACATACTTTCACCAAAAAGTATTTTGAAACCAAATACTTACAAGAACAGCGAAGAAACTCCATTTCTCACAATGTATAGAACAAGTCTTAGGTTGGTTGTTTGTTGTGTTTGTCAATTTTACATTTGTCATATTGGTCAATTCCTTTACACTAAAACAACCTGAAAAACAATTTTAAAATGATTTTGAACTTTTATAAAAAGACCAAATTTGGTTATCTGGCAATAAGTTGGTTTACCCTACACATGCTACAAATTTGAGACAAATTTGAGGAAAATTGTCGTTACCACAAATCTCTAGTTAAGTTCTCATTTTGTAGACAGTGAATAACCTCACAGAAATTTGAAATATACCTGTTTCACAATAAACACAGATCCTACTTTTAATTTGGGAATATCAATGATTTGGCTTCTTTGAAAAAACATTTACAATCCAATTTGGACTTTTATTTTGTGGAGTACGTAATGAGAACGTGTTATATAATTACTCTGACAATAAGGAAAATGGTCTGGAAAACAGGATATGATACACATAAATCAACAGATATAATTGTATAGCGCAAAATGTCTTACTTACATTATATCATCATCTAGTTTTCTTGTCGCTCTTGTAACAGTATGATTGCATATTTATGTAGTTAACAACAAGCTCTCTGGAACTTTTTTTATCAATTCATTTATTCGTTTTGATACTCTAAATAGGGATTACCAGAAGTGTAAAAAAAATAGTATAAAAGACAGTTGATGTACATCTCGTACATCTTCTATATTTAATTTTCATCTGTATAGATAAAAATATATATTAGAAAAGCACACATAATAAGTTGTTGTTTCATGTATTTACCCAAATGAGTCATCCATTTTGTTTTCAAGTAATGCAAATCCTGTTTTGTCCTAACTGAAATATTCAAATATTGATTATCGATTTGACAGCTTCAAAGTTTATATTAAAAGTTTTAATACAGCATACCTTGATAATTCTATTACGATATAACAAAACAAATAATGCTGTTATAAATATTTGAAGTATGTAACTTTACGTGCTTAATGGTACGTTCTCACCTATTCGACACTGCGTACTGCTCAATATACAAAAAATGTACTTATTTATAAAACAAACCACAGAACTACAAGGACAATGATATACATGTTTTGATAAAAGTAAAAATAACTTCTCATCAATAATAAATAAGCATTTAAGTTTCTGTTTAATGTTTTAGTTAATCTTGAAATCATGCATAAGTACCATTTTTATCAATACATTTATGAATTTAAGAACAAAACTAGGTATTTTAATGTAAATCAACAAGTATATGCTTACCAAATGTGTTGAAGGAAATAAAAACTAACATGCAAAGTGATGTGTTAGCGATATGCATTGACTCAAAATGATTCAAACTGAAAAATCATCATCATGAAACGAGACATATAAGGAAATAATTATGTCATTTCATATCTGTTTTCCTGAAAAGCCAAATTTTTCATAATGTGTCATTTATCGTATTTACATACAATTTCGAAAAAATGAAAACAGTGAACACTTGAAAAATGATTAATTTTGTTTGTTTGTTATGCGTAAACATAAAAAAGTAAAAAAAAAAAAAAAAACCCAATAAAATGCTCTTGAGTGAAACAAAGATCTAAATTTACAATGAAGAAAATGACATAGAATAACACTAATTATATTTACTGTTAACTGCAATATAGATCTGTTACATTTGTTATATGCAATTTTGGCTTAAAGTAAAAGTCTCTGTTTGAAGAGTCCTCTTATCTATCGACAGGTAAGCAATGAACATACTCTTTTTGCTTTTGTTGATTTATGACGTTTTGTTCACTTGATTACACCTTTACTTACCAATAAAGTGCAATGGGTTAATTGTTTTACAGTCATTTGAGCTAAGGATAAAGAGCTCATAAAATATTAACCGACACTTACAATGTTCATGTAGTAAAATTTACATGATTTGTTTTATGTATGTATTCAATACTTGATTGTCAAATGTAAATGGTTATAGTTTAATAAGAAAATTAGAAAATTATGTCTCATTTGATTTAAATACTTCGACATTTAGATCCATTTTCATTAGTTTTTAGCATATTCTTTTGTGAATAATCCATTTAATTTTCCAATTTTCGGAAATCATCTTTTTTATAGGAAGTACAATGTACTGTTAAACAGTTATATGTTACATTATGATAATGATACAATTATTTCCTTATTACTATTCTCATCATAATAGGAAATGATTTTGTTCATAACACTTGTTGGCAATGGCTTAATGATACCTTTGCACGTGTGCAACTGGTAAAGTAATTGTGATCAAGTCAAGGTCAAGTATTCTGAAGTTCTATTCTTTAATGAAATACTACTTTTTTACTTTAAACTAGCAAAATAATAATGATTAGCTCTTAAAAAACTTCTATAAAATGTAATAGTTTCTGTATTTTATCTGTTAAACTGATTTCGAGAGAACGACAACATATATAAAATTATCCTGTTTTATATTTGGAAAGGTGTATAAGCTAGAATGAAATACCTACCCCTATTTTGACAATTATATCTGTTATGTCTGTTTTGTTAACGCGTCGTTATAGATATAATTGAATTTGATGCGACTCTCATACAATTGAGAGGTTTAGCGCTATAAAACCAGGTTAATTTTTCCATATTCTACATTTAAAAATGCCAGTACCATGTCAGGAATATGACAGTTGCTGTCCATTCGTTTGATGGACTTTGCCATTTGATAAGGGACTTTCTGTTTAGAATTTTCCTCTGAGTTCAGTATTTTTGTGATTTTACTTTTACAAAAAATTAGTAGAAATATAATACTAAATCCACATGACTCTTTGTTTCCCCTTCAGTCTTAACCAGCAATTTTTCAGGATTTGTATTCGTTTATGCTATTTTTAAAACCAATTCGTCATTATTACAAGCTGATACATTTGAAAATCAGGATTTCTGAGTGATGAATATTTGTATAGGGAATTTTCAACTCTCTAGTCTTTAATTTTTACCGCATTATTATGTGTTCTTTATAATGTTTGCTTACTATCGTCATTCTTTAATTTTATTTGCCATGTACGGTGCACGTTAAATCCAAACCATAATTGATAAGGTTATGAGTCTTGCATAATTATATAGCACCATCTTCTTCACCACTAGATTTGTATTCAGAATAGACTGACACACTTATATACATCAATACTAAGTGCGATCAAATACATAATAGTAGGATCAAACAGAAATTGAATAATGGTAATATGCGAAGAAAAGTATTTATGCATATTATACAAATTTAAATATTCCCGCCATTTATAAGTTGATGATATGGTCACGTGATAAATTATCTGCAAATAAGGACCTCAAAATAACAAGGTATAATCTTGAGGGTAAAATACAATTGTTTCTTCACAATGTAAAGTTATTTTTAATGACAAACCCTTTATTAAAGGTAGAGGTTTAGTATTCTTCACTATGTCAAATATAAATAGGCTTACGTGTACGTTTTACAAAAAGCTACTTTCGTTTTTGTTGTAAATACCGAATGGGTTTTACGGTTTTCTTTTTGTTTGCATTTTATTAAGTGAACAGTGGAGGGTAGAGATATTATTGAAAATAAAGCATTCATGTTTTCATGTTTGCTCCGTTTTATATTTTGTCATATCGGAGACCTTTCATCGCTTAATTTGGGAATGTGGTCTTTTTTTGTGGAAGGCCATACGGTGCATCTGTACATGGGGACATGTTGGTTTACTGTTGATTGAACCAAATCGATTGATAGTAAACACAAATGTTTTTGTTTTTGTTTTAATCATTGTTAACTAATGATTTCATATAGGATAATAGAGAGTTGTGACTTGAGACATTTAAGTAACGGATCATCTGATTGTTTATTGAAGTATTGATTTACACTACACATGACTGTCAATAAATACAATTAGCAGCTTTTCAAAAAAGCTTGCCGTTTTATAGGTTTCGTGTTAAAATATAGTTTATTTTGCCTTGAATCTTTATTTCTTTATAGCATACAAATTGTATTTGAGTTCTCAAATAAAGGTAACAGTAGTATACCGCTGTTCGAAATTAATAAATCGATTGAAAAAAAGCAAATCCGGGTTACAAACTAAAACTGTTAAAACGCATCAAATATAAGAGGAGAACTACGACACAACAGAAACACAACACACAGAAACGAATTGTAATATAACAACGGCCATTTTCGTGACATGGTAGAGGACATTTAAGTAAAAAAAATGGTGTGTTGAACCTGGTTTTGTGACATGCCAAACCTCCTGCTTGTATGTCCATGTTAAATAAAACATTACAATAACAACATTACATAACAGAACTACAAAACAAATAAATGGAATACATATGGGACAGAGAAACACACGAATAATAGCTCACAAAAGGTACCCGGTTTAAAATTTAATACGCCAGACGCGCGTTTCGTCCATACAAGACTAACCAGTGACGCTCAGTTGAAAAAGTTTGAGACAGTGGTTAGGCTTATATAGTATAAAAAGTCTTAAACAAGACAAGTGAAAGATACCTAGGGAACATTCAAACTCGATTTAAAAATGAACTGACAACGCTATGGATATAAAAGAAAAAGACAAATACAAAAACACATAAGGCGTAGTGACTATTAACCCTAGAGCTACAGTAGAATACTCATTTATTTACTCCCTGTTTGTATGTGTGTTAATATTTGACAAAAATTGTATTAAAATATTTCATTTTTTGTCCGGACAAACTAACTCACAAAAACTGGATCCCAATGAATCTTTATTATACCAATACAAGTGGTTCCTATATCGTACTTGAGCAGGACTAGGGTTCAGTTGAGTATATATATAAATATTCAAGTGCATAGTTTTTTGCAGAAATAAAAATGTAAAAGGAGTTAATAAGATTTTACAGAATGGCATGTTATAAAGTAAAGTAAATTCACGAGTCTGTGACTCTCTGATTGTTAATTTCTGTCTGTAAATCGCTGTTCTTTATAGGTTTTGTCTTAAAACCTTTGTATAAATCCCATTATTATTCAACTGGTTTTAACTGTTGGTTCCTAGCTACATGATCGACACGAAAGGATATTGTGTATCCATACATGAAATAAAATCAGTACATTTTGGGGCCTTTTTTATTGCTGACTATGCGGTATGGGCTCGGCTCATTATTTAAGGCCGTCTGGTGACATATATTTGTTAATTTGTGGTGTCATTTCCAATTCTACCACATCTTCTTTGAATATACACAACTAAAGCAAGTCAGGTATTGACGTATGAGCACTTTAACATTCCTGTGCCATGTTAGGGGTAGGTTTGATATGTGCCTGTACACGAATTTATAGGCCCGAATGTCATTGCTTTCGTTCTTTGCTTTGTATTGTCGTTTCGTTATTAAACATTTCGTACATAAATCAATGACGTACCATGTCATTTCGAACTCCTTTTAGCTTGTAATGAGGTATTAATTTTTCAAATACCGAAATATTGATGTTAATTATTAACAGCAAATAAATCAATAAATTCATCATTTCAATTTATCCACATTTCAATAAAGCAACCAATCGACCAATACATTCAACGACCGACCATACCTTTCATACTAAGAAGTTGAATTGTCACTTGATATTATGACATTATAACCAACCTAACAAGCAATCATCCCAAATATTATATTTTACTTAGAAAATATAGGAAATGGATAAGAAACAATCGTTTTTAAAGACAGGCATTATATTTGTTGTAAGATATGTTATTTAAGTACAAATAGTTGTCAACATAATGTCTAATAGCATGTTGAAGTATATAAGTTTGTTCATTAATAATACGTTTTGCTTTTTTAAGGATCAAAAACAGTTTAAATCTTCTCCTTTTTTTTTAAATTTTACATATAACACGCCAAAAGTATAGTTGCAACAAGTAATGATATCATTTGGATTAGATAAAACATAATCTGTCGCATGATACTTTTAAAGCAAAGAAAAGCGCATTTTCGGAATTCCATTTCATGTATATAAAAAAAAGAGACGTGGTGTTATTGCTAAAGACCAAAATATCCAACCGATAGCAAATTGATTAAGTTTCATCAACTAGTTATTTTTTTGGAATTAGTTTATATTAGCAATCATGTGTTACAACAAAACAGCAAATGTCGATATCTTCTATTAATAAATGTTTAATACTGTTGTTATCAGATATATCTATGATAACAAAGGTAAACATTTTTACAAATGGTTTAATTTGCAGGAGTAAGGCTTTGTTTTATTAATTCTATATAAATTCTCTAATTATTTATTTTTAAATATTTTCTTGAAGTGTCGTGACATATATGGCCTCCTTCTCCAACAGTTGTGGTGTCTGTGACCTCCGACACACCAACAAACCATCAATAGTTTGGTGTACTGAATGTGATGAGGGGTTATGTAAAGAATGTCAAGAACACCATAGTTTGTCCAAGGGAACCAAAAACCATAAAACTATAGCAATTACGGAATACATGAATTTACCTAATGATGTACTCAGGATAACTCAAAACTGTGTCAAACACCAAGAAAAGTTTATAATTTATTGCCGGATGCATGAAAGTCCCTGCTGCGGAAAGTGCGTAATTGAAAGCCACAAAGAATGCCGGGATATCGAAAATTTAGATGACGTCATTAGAAATGTCAAAACCTCAAATGCTGTATACGAGATCGAGGAAACATTGGTTGAAGTAGCAGAAAATTTACAGAAAATCCGTCAACACCAACAAAAAATTCTGTCGACATTGAAAGAGAAAAGAGAAGAAATTGAAAAAGATATTCGAAAGACCAGAGCAACGATCAACAACCATCTAGACAAACTACAGGAAAATGTTTTGAAACAACTTTATGCCGTTGAAGAAAAAGAAAACTTAAATATTCGTCAGTTATTGTCTGCATTGGAAGAGAAAGAAAAAGAATTATCAGATAAAAAGAGAAACGTTGCGAACATAAAACAGTATGCAACGGAACTTCAGCTGTTTCTTTCAATTAAGCAAATCGAAGAAGACATATCTAGCAAAGATAATATCCTGAACTCACTACTCCAAGAAGACAATTTAAAGAATAATTCTCTAAAATACAAACTCAACACTGCTATTCAGAACATCTTGACCGATATCAAAAGTTTTGGAGATATCCAGATTGAGGCAAAACCATGTGAAATTGTTCTTACCAGGAAGAAGACCAGACAAGCACAGATAATTGTACCAGAAGTCCAAACAAGATCAATTGAAAATATAAAACTGAAACTGAACAATACAATACTAAATGATCAAGGTATTCACATATTTGGCTGCTGCACGCTACCAGATGGTAGAATGGTGTTTACTTACTACTTTGAATCGGCAGTAAAAGTATTCAGCGATACAGGATTAAAAGTTTTCGAGGTCAAGACGCCGTGTTACGCGTTTGATGTAGTGTATATCAGTGAGAACAATGCATTGGCTGTTACTTCTGGTGGTTCACACAAGAAATGTATCACCATTATAGACTTGGAGAAGAAAAAAATCAAAAAAACAATTACACTGGATTCGTATAATTATGGAATAACACTGAAAGGTAGTCGATTAATTTGTTCCGGAAACAAAGGGATAACAGTGATCAATCTGTTCGACGAGTCTACAAGTATCATGGTCCGAGATAAAATTCCGAATGACTGTTACATTGCAGCATTTGGGAACTTTATATATCACACAAATTGGGACAAACATGTCATAACATGTTATGATCAACAAGGTAAACTGCAATGGACTTTCCATAATGAAAGCGTTTTAAAGTATCCTCATGGTATTGATGTAGATGATGAAGGAAATGTGTACGTAGCTGGAAGCAGTTCAAACAATCTGGTAGTTATCTCCCCTGACGGACAACGACATAGAGAAGTATTGACAAAAAGTGATGGTCTTGCTAGACCTTTTTCACTTAGTTATGATAATTCAAAGAAGCAGTTACTTGTGGCTACCACGGAGAGTGATGCTTTCTTATTTGTTTTTATTTGAAAAGTTGTTTCCCAGTTCATTTTATTTTATGAGATGTTGTTTTTTTTAAATTTGGCTTTCACTGCTACTAATTTCGTATGCATTAAATTGTTAATGCCTTTTAGTAGTCTTTATGTTTATTCATACTTTTTGTTTACGCTAACTAAATTTGTTTTTGCAACATCCCTGTACATGCTGTAAATGTTACGGTTTCAATTAGAAGTGGGACATTTAAAGACGTATCGTATCCGTATCTGATACGTTGACGCATCCAAACGTATAAAGCGTTTTTAACATTTAAAATGCTTTAAATAAGAAAATCTTATAGCAAATCCACACCCTTTCCACTTGTACTCTAATATTTAATGGTGCTCGATACATGCAGGATTATTGCATACAGTGCTAGCAAATATTTTCTTGAAAAAAGTTTATCAATTTAGAGGTTGTTTACAATATATCAAGGACATCTAAACCAATTCAAGTTAACAGTCTATGGTGCGCTCGACTTCAGTGACTCAACACGAGATTTTTTGGAATGTACATATTGCTAAGAACTTTTTGTAAATAATAAACGCTACCACATCATGGACACAGATGTGAGTAATCAATGTATAATAAAAATCTCCGTAACAAAGTTTGTAGATTTTTGCAAAATGTTTGCCTTTATTTGACACGAAGTTCCGATTTTCTGAACGAAGTTTCCACTAGATATATGTACAAAATGGCACATATCTATTATTCAGTACCTTTTGATATTACTCAAAATATTTTATAAAACACTTGGATACAGAAGGGTTCATAAACGATTGAGAAGTGATGATGGTTTAAAGAACAATAACCCGTTGATACGTTGACATATCTAAATGTATATATTTGGGTTATTATTCAAGTGATTATTTACGTGCTTAAATAGTAATCGAGAAAAAGGGAAAAGAGAAGGGGAAAAGGAAGGGAGATGCAAATTTTTGATCTTTTATTTCTAGTATATAAATTGTTTGTTGAATAATGTTGAATCATTGTTTAATTTATGTATTATTTGTGTTTACATACTTGCTTTTTATGTGTCAAAATCTGGACTTAATTATATTTGTTGCACTTAACGTGATGTTTCTATTTTATTTACAGTACTTAAAATAGAATTATAAAAACATTCCATGGACAACAGAAGCAAAAATTTACACACATATAACAATCACATGGTTTTCGTGTCGGTCTATATACTTATATATGTTTTAAAACTTGATATTTAAATCATTAGAACTACCCAGGCGTGAAGTTGAATTAAAAAAAACAAATAGTTAACGTTAACAATATTCGTACACGTACCTTAAATTTGCTAATAAAAGGGAATCGAATCATCCACATCATATGAGTCGAATTAATTACTGATACTAATAATAATACATTTATAAATTAGCAGCTAATCCTTTTTTTCAAAAATGTAGCGAAGTACACCTTTTATAGTGCACTCGACTTTAGTGGCTAAATACGAGTTTTGTTTTTAAATATAGTTGTTAATGACTTTTTGTTAACAATAAACGCTAGCACATTAAGAAGTGAGTAAAAGAGGGACGAAAGATACCAAAGGGACAGTCAAACTCATAAATCTAAAACAAACTGACAACGCCATGGCTAAAAATGAAAAAGACAAACAGAAAAACAATAGTACACATGACACAACATAGAAAACATAAGAATAAACAACACGAACCCCACCAAAAGCTAGGGGGGATCTCAGGTGCTCCGGAAGGGTAAGCAGATCCTGCTCCACATGTGGCACCCGTCGTGTTGCTTATGTGATTACAAATCCGGTAAATAGTCTAATTCGGTAGGTCACATTCATGAAAGGGAAGGGGATTGTAGTTACGACGTAAGGAACATATCCGATATCATTTGTGAAACGGTTATTCCATAACGGTGAACCAACTCGTGATGGCGTCAGTAAAATTTACGAAGGGATGATTTCAACTTCACCATTTGGAACTCTTGGTTTAATAGCTTCCTTGTGAGCAGTAACCCTCTATCAAGAAAATTATGATAGGAAATGCAAGCACGGGAATATCGTATCAATTGGGAGATATATACCCCGTATGCAGGTGCTGCTGGAATGTTGCTACTTAGAAATGGAAAGTTCACAAACTATATTTAAAATTTTATAATAAAAATATCTTCGTTCAAGTCTGTAGATTTTAACTATATTTGCCACAACGTCGCGATATTCTAAACGAAGTTTCCCTTGTAAGTATGCACAATATGGCAAATCTCTATTGTACCATGGCTGTTTTGATTTTATTGCACATTTCGTAATACACATGGGTACAGAAAAACTCATTAATCTTAAATTCACGACGGAAAAGTGGTGATGGTTTAAATATCGAGTGTTTTGATATAAACGAGTATTCATAGATTGAAAACTATCATGTAATAAAAAGAATGGATCAATGGCAGAAAGATATCTAACATAGAAAAAGACATTTTTAAACATAAAAACAATAACACATAGATATTTTCTCATATACGTCAACGTATCAAACACGGATACGATACGTCTTTAAATGTTCAACTTCTATTAAAACCTAAAAGAAATGCAGTTGTATATATAAGAAAATAAACATCTCTGAAAAAAACAAAACTCATCAAATATACCATGTTTATCAAGTTTTACAAATGCACGCCATATGATACAACTTATTTAAAGTTAAATTTCAATATTGGAGAAATTCACACATTGTTATCATTTTTCAGTAATCGTTACGTATACACGATACCAGTTCATATGAATAAATAGATGTGGGGATATTTACATTTATAAGAAAGCAACTCAGCAGCCAAAAAATAAATGATCACATAAGGAAGTTTCCCGATATGCATTGTTCATGAAGGTATTTAGGAGTATGGCTCTCGCATAAATTGTGTTTACATTTGCTAGAATCAGTGGTACGACAATCGTAAGTGTAATGTATACATTGATAGTGTCCTTAAAGACATCTGATTATTCATATGCTTAAGTTTATTTAAGCTTTTAAAACTTATTTCATAACATATGCTTAGTATACAAGACCTTTGGAAGTCTGTAAAAGCTCGTTTTGTTACAAAAACCTTGAGATGTCATTGAACAATTGAAAAACAACCGCAACAATATTGCTGACGGACACCACCATGAGTAGATTGACCGTTATGAATTATCCGTTTCAAAGATGATATCGGATATATTCCTTATATCGAAATTACAATCCCGTTCCCTTTTCACGAATGTGAACTACCAAATTAGACTATTTACAGGGTTTATAATAACACGAGCAACACGACGGTTGCCAGATGAGAAATAGGATCTATTTCTCCTTCCAAAGCACTTTAGATCACCCCCATTTTTTTGTGGGATCCGTGTTGCTAAATTTTCAGTTTCTATGTTGTGTCTTGTGTGTACTATTATTTGTCTCTTTATCTTTTTCCTTTTTCGCCATGGTGTTTAATTTCGATCAATGAGTTTGAATGTCCCTCTGGTATCTTTTAACCCTCCCTATTTTTACTTATTACAGACAGTTTGCGTAGAAAATGGTGTGTACGACCTGGTGCTAAAAAAATCGTTCTTTATTTCAAACATGAGGTTAAAGATGAAAATTCCAGTATTTGTACTTTTCTTTCTGTTGTTTTATCAATCGTTAGAAGATAACAATGGAAAGATGTTAATTTTTTTGTACTTTAAGAGAAATTAATTAAAATCACATGTTGTTGTTTTTTTTAAGATTAGCACATGGCAAAACTATAGACGTCCATTGTGAGTTTCTTAAGCATCTAGATGCCTGTCTCTTCTACCTATTGCATTTCCTTTCATTCAAAATAATATTACAAGTATTAAATAACATAAACGAAAGAAAACAATAATTGAGGATATTTTCCATGTATGGAAATCTAATATTACTAAAATCGAAAACGGAAAAGATTCGGGAAAAGTTATGTATTAAAAAAAAAGGAAAGAAATTTTTTAACAAAGATCTGTATGTGTATTCACAATATTTATTTTATTTTATACTAGTATTATAAATAAGTTGTATCTTACCAAATAGTGCTTCCCTAAACTATTCGGTAAACTAACATGAAGGATACTAAGTTACAAGCTATAAACTTAGTAAATTGTTACAGCAAATATGCAATAAAGATATTATTACGTTACAAAAAAGAAAAAAAAAAAACAATTAACAAAATTGGTTATGTTGGTTATCAATACTTATGTTTTTAGCTGTTGAAGTCCGATAAAAATGTTTCCACTTTACATAAGGTAGAATTATTCCTTTGAAAGTGTTTGGTCATACGAATCAGAGCAGCAGAGGTGGTTTACACTTGTTAGAAAGTTGTCTGTACTGCTGATACTGAAATGATTGCAACTCTCATAACATAAATATGTTGTACTGTTAAAACAATTAAGCGGAGTATTCTGAAGCACACTTCACGTGTTGTTTGAAACATCCACTAGTTCTAAATAATGAACAGTATGACGTTCTGTGTCATTAGAGTTGGGCATTGTCTGCACTTCTGTATGTTCATGTTCCAGTAGTTCGACAGGATGGGTATATCTAGAAGCAACTTTGGGAAGTTTCGCAAAAGAATACGTGCTACTGTTCTGATGAAAGTTTATTTTCGTGCAATAAGAGTGTGTCTCCTTTTTTTCAGTAAATGTTGTGTATGGATGAAGGTATCCCGAATTTTGAATTCTTGAAGACAACACTTCGGACCCGGATGTGATGTCGTCACAGATAACTTGTTCAATGATACTTTCATATGAACCACCGATCCTGGTTATTTCTTCTTCGTTCGTTGAATTGTCATTTTTTTGTGAAATTGTCTTATCTTGATGATGTTGTTTTTCTTTATATTTGCGACAGCATACGAATATAGAAACAGCAGATACATTCAATATAAGTAATCCACCAAATCCAATTGAATACACATAAACTTCTCGTTCAGAAAAACCTGTTTATTTTGAATAAAATTTTAAAAGGATTTTTATATCAAAATGAATCAATACATATCAGAAAATGTCATTTCACGTCTGGCAGAAAATAATATGCCTGGTATGCACACAGGTATCTACAGATTAACAGTACAATTGTATTTACAAAGATGTTTATAATAAATTGCTTTTTTATGATTTTTCTTCTTCTGTAACCATGTTCTATATCTTGTTTTAATTAATGCTAGAGTACTATCATTGTATGTTGTTATTGACACAATTAAATAAATTTCTGAACATCAATAAAATTGAGAAAGGAAATGGGGAAGGTGCCAAAGCGACAACAACCCGACCATAGAGCAGACAACAGCTGAAGGCCACCAATGGGTCTTCAATGTAGCGAGAAACTCCTTATTATTTTTTTGTGCGTATTCAATAACATTATTTTTTTTGTGAACAATGAATTTGAGTGTTTTACATTGGACCAATTACGTTAAGGCTTGTTTGTTGATTTAATAAAACGAAATACGAATGTTTCTCAATCCATGAAAATTAGTAGCCTTAAAAATATCACTGTTATCAGTAGTATAATTAATGATTTTATTTCGTATATATACATACGTATTCATACCTTGATTAACGTTGCAAGTGCTTTGATTAACTTTTTTCTGAGTATTTTCTTCGTGTGTTACTCTTAAAATACCTGGCGTTGTTTTTTTCTGAAAAAAAGAAAAAGATATTAATTATAACCACTTGTAATACTTAAATTTATGCAAGAAGATTCACTTATAACTCTTTTATATTTCTCTGAAATTTCGAATGATAGTTTGTCTAGACCAGTTGGGTAAGAACGGATATTGTCTTTTATATGGAAAGGACCAGATACTCGTTGATCATCTGATAACATTTTGTGTCATCAGCAACCAAAATAGTTTGCATACTTTTGAAACATATATGTGTGTGATCAGTTTAGTTTTCCTCAATAATTAACAAAAGTGATTAACGGAGATTGCAATAACTACAAAAAATCATTTATAAATGACATTTATTTAGCTTATTGCTTTAATATGGGAATATCATCGGGAACAAATATTATATTCAACTTTTGTTAAGTTTAAACACTACGCAACAGAGTAAGTTTTTAGCATGCGAGAGCGTGCGTGTATAAAAAGGCCACAAACAGATATTATCTTATACGAAAAACATATTATGTAGTCCAATTACACACTGCGATGGTGTATCGATTAAACATATTAACCAAGCCAAAATGCTACAGTGTAGATTTTAAAGTAGATGCTTGTGTATATTCCGTTTAAAACTAAATTGATATTTATATGCTTAAATGTATACTAAGTTTTGCATATGCATACCATTGTGTATGTAGATTGTATTATACTTTTTTTTTGTCTGAATATTGTCTTTGATTGTTGTTTCATATATACCAGAAGTTGTACTATCTGAAATGAAATAAGCTTAGTATATCTCTTCTGAATATTGGTTTCACCTAAACTGAATAGTCTTAGGAGATCAGAGTCTACAACATATAAATCAAAATTAGCTTCGTGACACTATCTGCATTAAGGAAAAAAAACGTCCTCATTTTCGATATAAGAAAACACAAAAACTAGCATATTTCAGACTATTTTAGTACTCTATTGTAAGTAAGGGAGTCATCAGAATACGTTAGAACATTAATAGAGAGTGGTTACGTCAGCAAACATATCCGTTTTTTAAATACGAAAGATGGATACTAAATTAACACTCAAACTCAGAAGTCGAACATAAACTTGACCTATAATGGTTTACTTTTATAAATTGTTATTTTGATGGAGAGTTGTCTCATTGGCACCCACACCACATCTTCCTATATATAGTTACATTGCAATGTCAACAGAAGATAAAAAAAGACTAAACAAACAACAGTACACCAAACACAAGATAGAAAACAGAAGACTGAGAAAACACGAACCCTTCCATAACTGGAGATTAATAGGGGAAAGTAGACCCTGCTCGACATGTGGAACCCATCGTGTTTCTCATATTAGTAGTTACCCGTTGATAAATCTGTCTCAGTAGGTCACTTTAGGGAAAAATTGAACCGGATTATAGATAGGACGATTTGAACATATATGTTGTCATCTGTGAAATGGATATTCCACAACGGTCAACCAACTCGTGATGGCGTCCGTAAAATCTATTAAAGAAGCATTTGAACTTCACAACTTTAAACTCTTGTTTTAATATTTTTCTTCATGTGTAGCACACGTTTATCGTGGAATTTATGACAGGAACATTCCACATTGTAATTAGTTATTTAAAAAATCGAAAATGATTATTTGATGCATCTCATGTCTGTCATTTTTTGTAACGTAGTTGAATGAGACATCAAGCTATTCCATCCGTACATTTATTGGATTATTTTCAATACCATTATTCGAAATCATATACAAACAGATTCCAAGATTCAATTTTAACATTTCAGAGGTAATTTTGCCTCAATAAATTTGATATTTATATGCTTAAATGTACATGTATACTAAGTTTTGCATATGCATACCTTTGTGTATGTAGATTGTAGTATACTTTTTTTTTGTCTGAATATTGCCTTTGATTGTTGTTTCATATATACCAGAAGTTGTACTTTCTGAAATGAAATAAGCTTAATATGAGTTTTGAACAGCGGTATACTACTGTTGCCTTTATTTAGTATATCTCTTCTGAATATTGGTTGTACCTACACTGAATAGTCTTCGGAGACCAGGGTCTACAACATATAAATCAAAATAAGCTTCGTGACACTATCTTCATTAAAAAAAAATAACTTCCTCATTTTCGATATAAGAAAACACAAACACTGGCATATTTCAGACTTTTTTAGTACTCTATTGTGAGTAGGGCAGTCATCAGAATACGTTAGAACATTAATAGAGAGTGGTTACGTCACACAACATATCCGTTTTTTTAAATAGCAACGATAGATACTAAAGTAACACTCAAACTCAGAAGTCGAACATGAACTTGACCTATAATGGTTTACTTTTATAAATTGTTATTTGGATGGAGAGTTGTCTCATTGGCACCCACATCACATCTTCCTATATTTATTTACATTGCAATGTCAACAGAAGAACAAAAGAGACTAAACAAACAACAGTACACCAAACACAATATAGAAAACAGAAGAATGAGAAAACACAAACCCTTCCATAACTGGAGATTAATAGGGGAAAGTAGATCCTGCTCGACATGTGGAACCCATCGTGTTTCTCATATTAGTAGTTACCCGTTGATAAATCTGTCTCAGTAGGTCACTTTAGGGGAAAATTGAACCGGATTAAAGATACGACGATTTGAACATATATGTTGTCCTCTGTAAAAAATCGAAAATGATTATTTGATGCATCTCATGTCTGTCATATTTTGTTATTGAATGAGACATCGAGCTATTCCATCCGTACATTTTATTGGATTATTTTCAATTCCATTATTCAAAATCATATACAAACAGATTCCAAGATTCAATTTTAACATTTCAGAGGTCATTTTGCCTCAATAAAAATAGCTACAATATCCTAAATGCAAAGTTTAACAACAGTCTAAATTTGTTGGCAAAATTCACGAAAATAAAAAAAAAACGTGTACCTGGTGTTAAACCTCTAAGTAATTTGATAAATTCATCTTTTCTAGTTAACTGTGAATTTGAATTTCAAAATATATGTACATACCGTGAAAGTATATACGTTGTCTGAATGTTCCAACCCAATATGAGACGTTGTCTCCTGACTTTGGAGGTACAATATCATTCAGGTTCATTAATTTACTTTGCAAGTTTTCACAATAATGCTTTGCCATCGTGAAAGTCAATTCGTCTTCAATAGGTTTGCTATCTGTAACATGTGTAATGAGACGTTGAAATTTTTGGCAATATATTTGCCCCAAAACAGAATCATACTACATGCATAAAGAGGGGAACAGTTAATTTAATTTATTTAAAGTTGTAAAAAAAAGCTTCATAATCAAGTGTTTAACATGTTTATATAGGTGACATATTTGAGCAAATACCAAAAACATGGTAGATGCTAAAAAATGAAGGATTTACTATGAAAACAAATTTAAATTATATTAGCATTTTCAAATTGGTCTGTACATTGATTTATTGTTTTATTGTTGGTTGCTTAACGTCTAGTGGCAAATTTTTCATGCATGTTCGAGACGATAGTTACCCGTAAATTTTATGACATGAGACACATTCCAGTGCATTTTAAAACAGGATAAAAAGCAGTTCAAATTATGTCAAACGAGTACGATTGTAGGTAAATGTTTTTTAGTGAAATGTATAAGTCAATACATACTATGTCCACTGCACATAAACGAAACAGCCTGGTCACATGGTCTCTGTTTAATGCTCATATGACCTTCTTGTCTATTGACAATCAGACAGTTGAAGTCCAGTTCTTGGACATCGGCAGGTAAACCTTTAACATGCAATATCATAAAAGTGTGTTAAGTATTGATATTGCTTGCATTTGTCTATTAAAGAACGTTTTCGGAAAAAAACCGAGACACAAGTTAAGTCATATGAGTGTATCAACATATTTTGATGTCAAAACTATTGATCGAAATACTTTTCTAGTATCTGTAAGTAAATATTAAGATCCATTAATTTTTCGTGGAAAATAATTTTTAAGAATTTAAGAATTTTGTTTGTTCGTGAAAACTTAATTTCGCGTTCTTTGTAAGATCCCATGCTGAATGTTTATTTTGCAAATCATGTAGATTGATGATTCATTACCCGCATGCACTTTTCAACAAATAGAAAATATATCAAAATAGTGTGTAATCCAAACAATATATAATATAGACAAGTGTTATGTGTTATAATATTTTATGATTAACTGAAATATGAATATAATTTTGGACTCAACAGACAAAACCATATTCTATTTTGTATTGAAGACTTAAATAGTAATATAAGTTACAATTCATGTTTATTTCAGCACCTATCCTACATAAAATTAAAAAAACACACTGTTGATGTCTACTTTGTCTGGGAACTGAAAATTTCCGATCAAACGCCATCCCTAAATCCTGCATATACGAGAAGAGGAGTGATTACTGTCATTTTAAATTATCAGCAGTATGAACAAAGACGAATCAGTACTTAGTTTTGATTTTAAAGCAAATGTTCTTAAATGTATAAAATTGTCTACAATGGATAAGACTTCAAAGTGACCACACGGCCGTATTTGGTCGTTTTAGATCTAAAATGGTTTGGTATTGCATATTAATACTGTAAACCAACTAATTTTCGCGACAAATTTATTTTCGCGTCTTTCGCGAATAGAAAAATAACGTGTATATAAAATGTCGCGAATATGTAAAACTTTGATTTTTCCTTTTCTACATACATAGAATGATACAAAATAATAGCGAAATTAATCGCTGTGAAGCTGTATAAAAAGGTCTAAACGCGAAATAAAGTATCCGGGAAAAAAGTTGGTTTACAGTACTGTAAATTCAGAAATTATTGCGTCCATTTATTATTTCGATTTTGTCATTTTAGACTTAAATGCAATTTAAATTTTTACGATTTTGAGAAAAATCCTGTTTTATTCATAAAAAAAAGTTGTTAAATGCGAGTTTAAATTATTGCGTTTACAACTCTGTCGCATTTTTTACAATAATGAAAACCTCGCAACTATTTCTGAATTTACAGTTTACCCTTGTCTACCCTTATCACTAATACAAATCATATTTGATGAACGATATATTCTTGTCAATTCGTTTTTGATGTGTTTTGTCATTTGATTTTGCATGTGATTATGGACTTTCCGATTAGATTTTCCTCTGAGTTCAGTATTTTTGTGATTTTACTTTTTACAATCAACAGCAAAATGATACTCTAAATGCCCGGAACATTGTTTTCCTACAATGTTAACCTTGTGCTCGCTTATACACATTGGTATATTGCATATCATTAGATCCACAGTACATGTTATCTGTGTAGTCTGGACACTTTCTATGACATCTGTTCAATTTATTTTCCCTCAAGTTCTTCAACATTCCTTTATCGAAACAGAAACATTTGTGATCCTAAAGAAAAAAATAATGTGTACAACAATGAAAATATTACATAATTAACAATGTGACAACTATCAACTTGTTTCTAACGCATGGTTTGTAGTTAAATATAAGCATGCTGCTTTCAACAATGCCCACAATCCCTTTAATATTATAGATTGTCTCATTTAAATGCATTGTTTTGAAAACAGGAAACAACAATGAACATTTAGATAGAAAACAAACATTTTATGGCAGTCTTTAATAGAAAATGATTTTAAAACGGAAATTGTATGGACGTACATCATGTAATAATACTACACGGAAATAAATGGTTAGTATTATCATGTCAAAAACCTTAAAAATAGTTATATCTACTTGCAGAAAACTTATTCGGAACCAAAACTTACCAGCAAAGCGAAGAAATTCCATTTCATACAATGTCTTGAACATGTTTTAGGTTGGTTGTTGGTTATTATTGTCAATTGGACTTTTGTCAAATCTGTCAATTCGTTTACTCCGAAACAACCTTAAATGCAAATAATAGATTGGAATAAAGTTACAATAACTGTTAGAAGGATGCATATTTTAATTAATTGATGACGATTTGTATGATGCCACTATTGGAATTATCGAAATTATTTTACATGATGCAAATTCTCAACTCGAAACTCATGTGTGTTCCTTTGTATTCAACAATGCATGACCTCAAATATATTTCTTTTCAATTCAACTTCTTTAACTAAATGATCTGCACACAACAGTTGTTTGGCGTCATAATGATATATCTTGATAGGAGTCTATCAACGAATAAACGACTAAAATCTGTTCATATATATTTTTTTTCAAATTGTGGTCTGGATAGAAAAAGTAATTCGCAGTTATTCTGGTTTAAGAGTAATAAGGCTTTTAATCATTCAAAGTTAGCTATCTATCCTTTACACCATAGGATTCAAATTTTACTGATGTCTCCTTCCAAGAACTCATATTAAGATAAAACTAAATTTCTGTCAAAACAGAAATGTATTTATATCGTATAATGTATATCGCCTTAAAATCAAGTGCTGCAAATGATTCATGTAAACACCGCCTTTCGAATACGTTTGCCACGTGCACGAGTAAAAGTTTAACATGTTTAATCATGGCTGGATATCAACTGCTTATACCACTTGATCATCGAAGCCGTTAATTCAATTGACAGGGAATAATACAAGTTATGAGAAAGGTGCATATAAAACTACGATTATAGAAAATGACTAACTACTATTACATTGCATGCTCATTTTGCTATCTCCTTTGTACCGATGACATGCATTTGAATAAATAAATCATAACAAACAATGGTATTATATATTTACCTAAATGAGTCATCCATTTTGTTTTTAAGGAAAGTGAATCTTGTTTCGCCAAAACTGAAAGGAAAACATCTGACTCTCAAATCAAAATTGTTCTGAATAACTTCATATTTGACTTCAAACTGTGAAACCTTACATTTATTGTGTAGCCGAAGCAGCTTTATTAAGTCAACGTATTCTTATTTGTCTATTTTTCTAAACACACTAGTAAATTACTAAGCATGGGGAACAATCAGCACCAACAAATGTAGGACCGCCAAACAGAAGAAGTACACTTGAACCTTAATAATCGAAAAAAAACCTTGAAGGGTTGCTAATTGTTTTAATCAAATTCAGTTAAATCAACACAATCATAAACATTGTTTAATATTTTTTGTAATGTCATCTTTAACCTTGTCAGTTAATGTTAACGTATGAGACAAGATAAAGAAAATTAATCTTGAAACTATGAACACTTTTGAAAATATCAGCAGGAGGAACAAAAAGTCAGGCTTACATTCTTAGACTTTTTTAGAATAAGAGATTTAATATATTTCAATAATTGTAATGTCAAGGTGCTACTTTTACAGCACATACTTTTTATTTGGTAGGTATTGTTTAATGTATTATTGATTCTACTTAATAAAAGAAGCAATATGACGTTTTGTCATACAATTCAATTCAACCTTTTTTCATTAATTGAATGACCATATGTCTTTCGCAAATAGTGACTGATCTAACCAGTAGTTTTAAATAAATCCATATGATAAAATAGAAAAGGTATACTAGTTTTCCTCAAAAGCACCAATTTCTATAGTATATAATAAATGATAATAATTCAAATGTATTGTTTCAACAGAGCGTTGTTGATAAGGAAAATTAATGTAATTGTATTTAACGAGTATATACTTACTAAACATATTGATAAACATGGTAATACACGTGAAGAGTGCTATTTTAGCCATTGCCACAATATGGTACTAACAAACATATTTCCTTTCAGTATATTTGTAGGTTAAGCAGGATATTATCATAGCATTGTCATTGTATAAGTAGGTTATGCAGGAAATTATCATAGCATTGCCATTGGTGTTTCCAGGAAGAAACATAATTTAAAAAAAAAATATTTTCTAAAAACTATATACTGTGGATTCATTTATTTTCGAAATATTTTCGTGGATAAAGAAAAACTTGAATGTTCGTGGATATCAAATTTGGTCGTTTGTCGAAGTCCCCAAAAAAGCCTTTTTAAAATTTGTCATTCCTTGACCATTCAATTTCATGGTTAACCTGTTCTCACGAAATCCACTAAAGTTGTTATTCATCGAAAAATAATGAGGCCACAGTATATATTCCGTTAAATATTGTTTAAAAAATGATAACCGACATTTTTAGCGACATTAACTAATTAAACGTTATGATTTATCAATTGAACGCAAATTTCAAACAACTTCACACAATAACGGTTTGGATTAATGAACAAGCAACTAGAGCTCATGTTTTTGTTTCTCTTTCATGTTAAATATAACAATAAATCAGATATCTCCATACTTTGCGTTTAACTTATACTGTGGATTCATTTCTTTTCGTGGGTACCAATTTTCGTGGATTAATGAAAACTTGCATATTCATGGATATGTAAATTCGTTGTTTTGGCAAATTCTGCATACATTCCATTATAAAATCAGTATTTCGTTGAACATTAAATTCGTGGTTCCCCTGTACCCACGAGATCCACGAAAATTGGTATCCAACGATTATTAATGAATCCACAGTATCACATTGTACAGGTAAGATGAGTTTTACAAAGTAAAGCACATGTTATCAGTATCTATGCATAAATGAAATGATCTTAAATATATTTGCTAGAGTGATTATGACATTACTAATTAAAAACATTATCTAATATACAAAACGTAAGTGCAGTCCGGAATGCGGTTCGATAAAATTGCTCCCCTTGTTTATTTCGCTCTCCTGTCAAATCATGTAATTTCGCTACCTCCAATGGTAGACGCTACAACGATGGGTGCCGTCAAGAAAGACACGTTTAAAGGAATCAGCTAGGAATTAGACGATCACCATTGGTATAGGTGAGTTGTTTAATAGTTGTTGCATTGGGATAAATGCAAGTTTTAGATTAATTCATAATCAGGCATAACTGGGAAGGAAAGAAACGTGTTGCTACGTGAACCCGGAAAGGCCGGGACGAATTTCCAATTTTTTTTTAGAGACGATCGTTCTGGGTGTGCCACCTACACATTCAAACGTGTAGACAAGCACAGTATTCCCTATCTATTTAATGTGTTTTCATAATTATGTGATATAGGGCAAAAAAAGGTAGCAGTTTTTTGTGTCGTGTTGTTAAGCATTTCCAGGGGAGATAATGTTATTTTTCACGGTGTGTTTGATAGGTTTGTTACATTGTAACATTATATAATACACACTCATAAAGTGGATTAAAATAGCCTCTCACACTCAATTAACTAAATTTCAATTATTCTATTTACCGTAGTGCTATTATATAAGACTTCGGAGGTGCATATCACTAATATTAAACGTTTTTATATTGGATTTTTTTTACTTTTGTTATTGAACGGTTCATAGTATAAAAAAAAATCCGATAAAACCGTTGAATGTAAATATGAACCTCAGAAGTCTTATATATTGTCCTTTAATATAAGACCGGAGGTTCATATCATTTACATTCAACATTTTTTATCGATTTTGTTTTACTTTCAATGTTGAACGGTTCTACGGGTCAACATTAGTAGTTTTAAAAAATCCGATAAAAATTAATGGTTCAACATTGATAGTAAAAAAAAAAATCCGATAAACATGTTGAATGTAAATGATATGAAACTCTGAAGCCTTACATTATTGGACTATCGTTTATTAGTTCTTTATCCTAACTAAATGTTTTTTGTGGTGTATATTACATAAAAAGAGGGTCTTTTAAAAACACCAAATACCTTAACAATCCTACAATATCTGTTTACAGAATGAGAGAGATATTTCGTATTCTAAACCTAGTTTTTCTCACATGTTTGTTATATATGTTGTAAATACAGACAAATGTTTAGTACGTATACCCATCCCCTCTATTTCAATTCATTAGTTCAAGAATATGCAATAACCTAACATTGATAATTTAGCTAACAATAAATTCAGTACATTTTTCTAACAAGTGAAGACCAATGAAAACATTTGATATGATTTGAAAACATGGTCAATTAAGTAGGATCTTGTGGTTTCGTAGACATAAGTGATAATTCAACATTTTCGATTTATATTTTTTTTTATTTCATATTCTAGTATATTTGATAACATGTTTATATTTTGTGACGCATCTGATGTATAAATCCAGTGCCAGATCCTGGAAAGAGCTCTTAGTTCCGATCCGTTTGTACGGGGAACATGTGGTTGCAACCCGGCCCCTCTTTAATTGCCTGTTCGATTTTTTGTTTGCAGTGTCGAAAAGGGATAAAGACAGCAGTTTTATCAAGAAGTTATGTGGAAGTTCTGCTATACATCTGACAGTCAGGAATAATTCTGAAGTACACATGTCGACCAGAGTCATGGAACTGAGAGGAGAGGGTACCAGATGCTTATCTGAGATTCCAATTTGAACTAAAGAAAGCAATATATAAAGATATGTTGGAGAAATAATCTATATGAATAAAGTTATGCCACAAAAGGAACTTCTTTTTTTTTATATACAGAATTTGTCAAACGTATCCATAACATCTAAGAGATGTGAATGCATCCTTCATAGCCTTGTAATACTGATGGTAATAATTTATATAATTTCTGAGATGATATAGCAGTACCATTGGTTTCCCCTTTCTCCTTCTTCAAAGAACTTGATCATTTGAACTCTGAAATTGGAGTCCTGTTCAAGAACAGATAAAAGAGCATATGCTTAATTTTCGTTATTTTTTAGAATCATCATTTTTTTTTAAATGAAACAGGTTGTACATTCTACATAAAATGTGACAGTCAACCGTAAATGTTAACACCCCAAAAAGGTTTTTAGTATATTCATTTTTCAACTTACAGAATATGTCAAAGGTTTAAGTATCCCAAACATTACCATTTGACTTGAGTTTTTGATTTGTCAATATCAAGCAAACTCGATATTTTCCATAACATCATAATAGTTCCGTTTTATTATTATTAAAAAAACAAAGGACTAACTCTTGTACAAAACTGTAACAGATTATCAAAGACTGTCTAGTTAGTACAATTTTAACCTAAGCTCCTGCTCTTTAAGCACCGTCTTAGCAACGGCTTGGTTGATTGTAAGTGTTTTCAAGAATATAGGCGGATTCGGAGCGGGGGGGGGGCTTTAGTCGGAAAAATTTGTTTGATTAAACATAGCGCCCCCCCCCCCCCCCAATGTAAAATTCTGGATCCTCCACTGAATATTGGTTTGAACAGAGCGATGGAAGTCTTCAAATGTATATAAAGAATATTACAATGAAAGTCTTTGTGCTGGTTATTTACATACGGGAACGAAAATTTAACATTCAAATTGCGAAAAAGAGTGAGGGGTAATTTAAGACACAAACAAAACCCAACTGCAATCAACAAATAAGACGCAAAGAGTCACAAGAAATTAAAAAAAAATCCATTCGCGGGCAACTACCGACTTATTATACTGTATGATCGAACACAAACATAGCCAAATATGACACTCAAGAAATTAGACGCAAACTAAATTACAAGAAATTGCAAGATCAATAAATGATGTATAAAAAATAATTCCGAACGACAATTGGTTAACACAAACAAAAGGAATACAACGCTATAAATCTATGCTACCCCAAAAACTCAACTTCACAATGTTCAACCAATCCAGGTTACTGTATAACTAAGTGTAACAAAGTGTGTAACAAAACTTTTTAAAATAATACAGAAATTATGACTGTCGTTGTAATTGTAATTGTTTAAGAAAAAACATGTCAAGCATGCAAATATTATTTTAAAAAAAATAGTTTTAATCACTTAAAAGTCATGTGATGTTACATATATAGGACGGGTGTGTTCGATGCGTAAATTAATTAACAAAACCCCGTCATATAGCATCCAACTTTGAAGTTGCGTCTAAATGTCAAATTTAGGTGTGCCACTTTGGGAATGGTCTTAAACGATTGACAATTCATTTCTCGATTTTTGTAATTTTTTCCAGATTTTTTCTATGTTGGGCAAAAAAAAAGTAGCAGTTTATAAGGAGACCTCCTAAATGACGTAACAGCTTGACTTATGGTCGTTTCAAAAACGATTGTTTGCAAGTTGCATTGTGAACAATTGTACAATGTGAAAATAAAACAACCTGAATGCAAATATTTTTAATGACTTTACGGAAAGTAACTTTTGTGACATCTTGACAACCGTATACAAAGTTCATTACACTTTTCTACCTTCTAAACACAAGAGGTCGAATTCTTTTGTTCTATTTAAACCGCATATCGGACTGAGTGTGATATCTGGATACTAAAACTTTAGTTCAATGTCCAGAAAATCTTTGAAATATTATTCATTTAATAATTTTTGTCTAGAATCGGGATATGAACAATTAAAGATGCAAATTATAAATATGAGGAGATCTGGCATTTTTTTCTGATGTGACAACAAACTATTAACTTCTAAAATAACAATAATTTACTAATTACAGCTCACTACAAGTCTTTCAACTGTGAGTAAAGTCCATGTCTCATTTGGGAAACAATTTATAGTCATATGAAAACAATGTGAAAAAATGCATAGTTGTGGCAGACGGCAATCACTAACAACCCCTGACAACAATTCCATGTTTCGGAAAGGCACATAACGTATGACGATGGGTAAGTGATGAGATTGCATCATATTGCCTTGGCTGGAAACATGGTTAAGGAATAACCAAGTTGTGCTCTCAATGTTTTGTTTTCAGTGCATTGTTTCCACATTATTGTTTGTAATTTTTTCGTCTTTGTTTTTTGCCGTGGTGTTATAAAGTTGTACAATTTAAAAATTCTGTATTTAAACTAATTATTTGTTCATACACTTTGAAAACAATTTAAAGACTAACAATAGTTCTTTCTTTAAAATCGTGCAAAAAGCATTTCAGACGATTACTTAAATCATGTTACTATACATAACTATTTGTTAAGCATTTTAGTAGAATTGTGTGTAGTATTGTTGGTTCTTTTTTTATTATAGGTTTAATCAAAATATCTGAAATCAGATTCTGCACTGGAACCTCTACATGTAGTTGATTGAACAACATGTTATGGAATTGTTCTATAAACATTAAAACAATTTGTCTTAGTTTTACCACCACATTACTTAAGAATATGTTTACAAAAACACAAAAGACACAAAGTACAGATCTTAGAGTGTTCACAGTTACTGTAAGCTAGTTCAAAGTGATTAACAAGAAAAGAAAATTATGTGTCTTAGATATTTTTGTTTATTTTTTTTGTTTTTGTTTATTTTTTTGTTTTTGTTTATTCCTTTTAGGTTTGTCTTCTGTATTGTTCAACATTCCAATGTCCTACATGTACGATCTTGTCAGTCTCTCAACAAAAATATGTGGATGTTCCATATCAGGAGCCTGTGAGTTCTCTGAAATATTTCATCATATTTGTTTCTTTTATATTGATGTGTTCATAAATAAAGCTGTTAGTTTTTTCTAATTTGAAATGTATAACAAGTTTCATTTCGGGGCCTTGTATAGCGGACTTTGCGGTTTTGGTTTTTACTCATTGTTGAAGGCCGTAATGTGGTCTAATGTTGTTAACTTATACGTAAGTTGTTCTCTGGAGGAGTGCTGCCTCATTGGCAATTATACCAGATCAAGTTTATCGATTGTGTATCTCTAGTTTATAACTTAAAATTGGAATAATTGTATCTAGACAAGAATATTCTAGTTGAAACAGGACTCCGTCTCTGAATATTATTAGTTACATAATGTGACCAAATACGATATATATGGGGTCAGTAAATTTCATACGGGATGATAGGGAATTTATATTACCGACTATCTTTACATGTGTTGTTAAGTCTAATTGCATATCAAAGTGATCAAATCTTCAATACCGTTAACATTAAGAACCTACTTCCTTTAGTCTTTACAAAAGCAATACCCACAATAGCAACGTTTTAGCCTTAAAAGTGTTTTATGAATTTATTTTCATCGTACATCATCAATTTTTCGTTTGTTGAATCTTTTAAGATTTTGCCCCAGGAACGCTTGTTTTTATAAAGGGACGTAACACAACTACTAACCGTGTTTTGAAAAAAGTCTGGAATACTAACGAAATAAGGAATATAAACCATATCCATGCAGTTGCTTTTAACCAATAATAATCCTCGAAATGTATAGGAGGTAAGATAATGTCGTATATCGATCTTCCATTACTTTCATTCTATACATTTAATCAAAAGCATAAATAAAAAGTGAAAAAGGAGAAAAAAACTGCACTACAAACGGGAAGTCCATGGAAACCGACAAAATCAAACACTATCATTCAAAGAAGCAAGTTGAAAACAAATGTCGATTCAACCGATAGATATTTGTTAAAGACCTGTATTTAATTCATTCATCAATAGATTGGGCAGTACCGGGAAGCAATCAGGCCTACATAATTTCATTAGTGCTTAGACACATCAAACTATTGTTATGTAACTAAAAAAATAACAAATACCTATTATTGTAAGTGAAGTCTGAGATAAAAAAATACCAAGAGTTGGCAAATGGTTATAATTGACTTGATCATGTCTAATCAACGAATAAAATGGAAAATAAGTGTCATACTCTTGGCTTGGTACAGGAACTAATAATTAATTTTGATCAACAGCATATTATTTAAAATCAAAGATTAATTCCCATTCAATATTATTCCAATTCATTCATGTCAACAGTTATAATAATTCTTGTTTTCGGAAATCTTTTCTGTGCACGAACGTTCTGCCTCTGCATAACACACAGTTGTATCAGTGACTGCATCGTACTTGTTTAAGTCTTTTTCTGTAAATGGACGTTCTGATTGGGAACAATGTACTATTGCATCAGTGACTGTATCGTACTTGTGTGTGTCAGTACGGGAA
Organism: Mytilus edulis; assembly: GCA_019925275.1. NCBI lineage: Eukaryota > Metazoa > Mollusca > Bivalvia > Mytilida > Mytilidae > Mytilus > Mytilus edulis. The sequence goes on from CM034351.1 coordinate 35,725,543, forward strand.
ATCATTGGCATGTACGTGTCCTTGGTTGGAGTATTCTCGTATGTAGGCACAGTAGAACTTGTTGTCATTGATATATATAAATTTGAGTTGACTGTGTTCTCATACTTAATTGCATTTACAAATGTAACTAGTGCTGGGACATGGTTGCTGTCCCTTTTCTCTACGACAGATTTGTTTATCGTTTTGCACTTATCATCGAGAAACGATACTTTTGTGACATTGCATTTGTCATCGGCAATTGTATCATAATCAGCCTCAATGCAGCTCATTCTTGTATTGTTGTGTTGAGGATTTTGCTTCAGACGATTTTCCCTTAGTCTTCGGTATAACCTGTTTCCAGTGCATAAGCTCAGCATCACTAAACTTGGCCCAAGTGTTACAGTAAAGAAAATTACTGATCCAAGACCATATCCCAAGATATTTCCTTCCCCTGACAAACCTACAAATAAGAAATGTTAAATGACTACTGCAATCTTGTGGTTATTCGTTTCAAAACGGATTATGAGAACTATAATTAAAATAACCCAATGAAAATCAATAATGTAGCGTAGATATTGGGTTGCCTTATTGTCATTGTGTGTACATGTATGTTTTAACCGAAACATAACCTGTTTTCATGGTCTCAGAACATTTGATATAAGACAAGTCTTTCATATTATTTTGCGGATTGAGTTATTCCTCACTGTGATATTTAGATTAAGTGTGGGATTGGTAGATGATATATAAAGATCAGAACACTTCATACTGTCTACCCAATCGGTCTTCCTATAATACGCTAAATTATACAAATAATTGACAAAAAATTACATATTTTTAGCATAGTTTAAGTTTATATTTTATTATATTTTTTATTATTATTATTATAATAATAATTATTATTTTTACTATAACTGTTATTATAATTATTATTTGTTTCATGTTAATTATCAATAATATTATTATTATTATTATCATTATTACTTTTTTTTTTATTATTGTATAGCAATATAATATTTCCCACAGAAAGTAACCAAAAGTTAGAGTGCAATAAATTCCAATATTGCACTAGTGCAATACATTTTCAAATTCATGACGTCATCAACGTCAAAATCTTAGTTTAAACTAAAATAATTAATGCAATTTTTTTTAAATTATTATCATTATTTTCATAATTTTTGTTATTATTATTTTAATTATTATTATAATTATTATTATGTTATTTTTTTAGTAATACTATAATTATTGTTAATATTATTGTTTTTCATTATTATTATTAATATTGTTATTTCTTTTATCATAATTGTAATTTTTTATTATTATTATTACTATAATTTTTAATATTATTATTTTTTATTATTATTAAAGGTTTGAAAATAATAATTATTATTATTAGCATTAGTATTATTTATATTTGTATAATAATTAATATTATTATCATTATTATCATAATGATTATTATTATTATTAATTATTATTATTATTATTATTATTATTATTATTATTATTATTATTATTATTATTATTATTATTATTATTATTATTATTATTATATTTATTATAATGATTATGATTATTATTATTATTATTATTATTATTATTATTATTATTATTATTATTATTATTATTATATTATTATTATTATTATTATTATTATTATTAGTATTATTATTATTATTATAATCATTATACTCATTATTATTTTTTTATTATTATTAAAAGTTATGAAGATGTTGAACATTTTAAAAAAGAGATTATTTCAATAAACTCATCATAGATACCAGGACTAATATTTTTATATCCGCCAGACGCGCGTTTCGTCTACAAAAGACTCATCAGTGACGCTCGAATCCAAAAAAGTCAAAAAGGCCAAATAAAGTACGAAGTTGAATAATCATAATTATAGTTATTATCATTAAGTTTATAATTATAAATATTATTATTTTGATTATTATTTTGATTATTTTATTTGATATTATTATTATAATTATTAATACTAGTTATGAAGATGTTGAACATTAATAAAAATATATTATTTTAAGTATGGAGAATAAGTTTTTTCAGTGGAAAATATAAAGGATCCACTTGCAAATGTAAGTACTTTATGGTCGTTGTCTTTGTACGTTTGTTGCCTAAAGACCTGAGTTAGTTTATTTAAAAATTGCCTTAAGACACCATTATAATATAAAGAAATACAGATGTATTATATAACCAGTATCCTATCTATTGCTTTTAATTCCGTATTGATCACACTGATGACCACGATATAATATTTTGTGTTGTAAATATTATTCTATGCTGAATTATTTGGTGACAATAAATTCTTACTTGTATCTTCATCTTCATCTATTGTTGGTAGTGCGTGTATATTCTGTTTAATTCTAGGAACTGAAGTTGTACATAAAACATTTATTAACATAATCGGTTTAGACGATCAATACATAACAATGAAAAGGAACTAAACTTCAATTATGATTGTGTGTGTGTTTTACTATTTACCATTTGTGTATCTATGTCTTCTTGATTGAAATCAAGATATTCCTATTATATTATTTGAGTCATAACTTTTTTTCGACAATTGTGTACTGTTTATTACAAGAGTACACTCATGCTCAACACTTGAATGAAGAAAAAATAACACATTTCAAGTAGGTGCCTGAATATAATAATGAAAATATATTTATAACGATCAATGCATTGAATATCTTCAAGTTACACTTATTCTTAACAATTTTGAGAGAAAAATAATATATTTCATTTAAGTGTGTAAGCAAATTTATGAAAATATGAAATTAATTATTTAAAAAGAAATATACTTGAAAATCTGAAAACTACACTCAGTGTTAAAAATATTTTCAGTGAAAAAATAATAGTAGTTATATAAGAATAAATAATTCATGAACATACACATTATGTTTAAAGAAGAAAGTATTAGATATATTCCAGCTAAAAATTATCTTGCCATCTTTAGCATGTTTAGCTAGCTATAACACCAGGTTTAATCCGCCATTTTCTAGATAATGCCTGTACCACGTCATGAGTACGACATTAGTTTTATGTGTTTGAGCTTTCGATTTTGTTATTTGATTAGGGGCTTTCTGTTTTAGACTTTCCTCGGAAATTGGTAATTTTAGTTTTTAGATGACACAGAGTCAACTTTATAATTTATTCAAGGACTAAAAATATGTTTAAGTATAGATTTTTATTTTATTTCCTGATTTTAATAAATTGTTACCTTTGTTGTGAAACACACTCAAACCGTACTTTTCATTTTCATCTGAATACAGCGCTACAGGTTGAGATTGTGGTTCTTTGCTGACTTTAAATACGTGCCGACTAGCTCGGTCAGTAAAGTAAATAAAGTTGTTATCTACGTCTAAGCTGTATGGGGCACGAAAAGGATAAGGGAAAGACAGATTGTTACTGAAAATGAGGCTTATATTGCTCCCATTACAGCTGGAACTCTTTATTGACCCGAGGTGACTGTCTGTCCAGTAAAGTGTACATTTTTGAGCATCATCTAAAACAGCATAAAATGTAAGAAGAGTTCAAGATACAGTTTAGAAGCTATATATGCAACGAAACAAATAACTATCCGAATGTGCATGGCTAAAAAGTTCAATTTAGACGCCAAGAATAATATGTTTACGCAGAGTACAATACAATTTTTATCGCAATTATATGGATGTTTTAGCGGCTGTGGTACAGGTTGAAGATTTTAGCTAGCTATGAAACCAGGTTTAATCCATATTTTTTACGCGTAGGGAAATGCATGTGCCAAGTCAGGAATATGACAGTTATTTTCATTTGTTTGATATTTTTCAGCTTTTGATTGTACTATTTGTGAGGGAACATTCTGTTTTAAATTTTCTTTGAAGTCCAGTATTAATGTCATTTGACTTAGATTGGAGTATGAGTGCCATTGAGACAACTCTCCATCCAAATTATATTTTGTCAAAGTAAAACCATTATAGGTAAAAGAACGACCTTCAACACGGAGCATACATACCTATTGCAATATCATACACTTTGCCTATGCCCATACTTTCAGTAATCAACGTTTGTCTTGCGCTTCCATCTAACTTACATCTTCCAATAGCGTTCTGATTGTTGTCGGTATAACTGAAATACATCATTCTACAATACAAAAACATATGTGCTTATTCTAAATACCATAGAAAGTGTCCAGAGACACAATATGACAACACTAGTTTGTAGGATGTAAAAGACGCGTGACTGCAAAGAAGAAATTGTCCTCAATGCTCTATCGCAAAATCAATTCCGGGATACCATTGCATTGCATCTGTAAGAAATAAATGAAATTGGAACTGTTATACAATGACCTTTTACAAAAGTTTTTAAAATTTCAATAAATTTGTCAAATTATCTAAAATTTATTAAGATGCAAGAGGGAAACCATGTGACCGAAAGTACATGACTCAAAAACCGAAAACAAAATTTACGGAAGAAGTTTCATTCGTTTTTTAGCTACAGTGGCAAAATGTATATCATGGGACATGTATATATGTATCCTGCTTTCTTTAAGATGTGTCAGATCTATAACGTGGAAGTTGTGAAGGTTCTATAAAGGAAAACCACGTTATTCATAACAAATCATACAGGTTAAAAATACCTTGTTCTAGAGTGTATAGCAATAGCATGCGGGTATTCGAGACTACTATTTAAAACAACGGTGACCTCTGACCCGTCTAAGTTACATCTGAATATATTGTTTGCTAATGATTCTGTCCAATATAGGTGATTTGCTATTTGATCTACTGCAATTCCTGTTGGATTTGCTGATCTGACCACTGTTTCAACAAGATTGATTTCAATATTTGGATAACGGATCCTAAAAAAAATAATAGATGAATGTTCATTGAAATAATCGTCATATTCGTTAATGGTTGTTATATCCTCAAAAGGTTCAAGTATGGGTTTTCAATTTGAAAAACAAAACAAAAAAACATTGGGTTAGATCAAAACAAATATTTTATTTAAACCTGTAGTGCTAAACATCCACCTCAGCATTATTGACCGTGAGAGGAAACATGAGTAGCAAAAGAAAACTAACGGTAGAAAAGAAATCGGTCAATCCTACTCTATGATGTTTATTGAAGAAAAGGCAGAAATTATCATGGAAAGAATAAAAAATGTTAAGATTAACAGACTTAAAAAAATCTAGACAATTATAAATATCGACAAAGACGACCGACAGTCGTGTTGCTTAAAGTAAGTACGTACTGATTAAGATTGGACTTGTTTGTCAGTTATTGTTATTGTTGTTGATTGAGTACTAGTACCACTCGATACATTCATGAACTAATAAATGTCTTCATAATTACCTATATATGCTATTGATGCCTATTTCTGTCCAGTACATATAACTAGTGTTGTGGTGATATGCCATAAACCACGCTCTTCCAATATTCCGTGAAATAGGGACTGCATTGCTATTGTTAACATCTAGCAGTAATATTCCTCCGCTTTTGCCCAATAAATCATTGCCATATGCAACTAATAAGTGTTGTCCCCATACTGTTAATATAAAATATTATCAAACGAATATTTATCGTGAATTTTTAACATAGATAGATGATTATAGTATTTTCTCGTTTGAACTGTTTTACATTGTCATATCGGGACCTTTTATAGCTGACTATGCGGTATGGGGTTTGCTCATTGTTGAAGCCGTACAGTGACCTATAGTTGTTAATTTCTGTGTCATTTTTTGTCTATTGTGGACAGTTGTCTCATTGGCAACAATACCACATCTTCTTTTTATAATAACTCTTTTTTTTTAAACGAAATAATTGAGAGAAAAAATATGGAATGCCCAGCAATTATGTATCCTATCTTTTTGTGTATGTTGTGTTACTGATTAATGATGCTTAATGTATATTATGTATATTTATATATTAAAAGAAAAGTCATGTTAAAATTATCGCATTGCTTCACAGAATAGAACTAAACAATAAACTAATATATATCCTTTGTGCACTTATAATTAACAGATATTTACAACAACAAAAAAACACTTCTGCCTTCATTTATCTAGAGTACAATATATTGTTCATATTTTTTCTTTTCTCATGTTTCTTTTTATTTGTTTCTATATTTTTCTTTTTATTATTGGAATTGTGCTGTTTGTACAGATTAAACTCGTTGAACAATTGGGATTAGTGTTCTGAAGATATAACATAACTTTAATTAGTCATCAAGTCCAACAGAGCATGAGTGTTTTAGACTTAAAGTTTTTTCTGTATTCAACTCAAATACCAGTTTGCCGTCAAAAATCAACCTGCTTGATATTTCCGTATGCCTGAAAATATTTTTAAGTAGTTTTCTATGATTCCATCTAGTTCCTATGTACCTACTTTTTGATTTACGCTATCAATATGCACGTCGTGACATTATTTTCTGGTCAGTGTGTCCGTCTGTTTGTCTTGTGTTGTGATAGATGTTTGGTCTTAGATGAGTATATGTTCTAAGTCAAGCTAGGTATTTTTGTCTACACTTATCTGATACTTCCTTCTCCTGTTCATTATGAAGATAACTGTATCTTTTTAAGACCAACTATTAATGTGATCCAAAGTTTGAGGGCTTGTTTCTTAGTAAAGTTTGTTTATTTTGATTATTCTTGAAAAACATATTGAGAAACTAAACACAAAGTTTCCGAAGTGTTTTCTTATTTATGTCAAGAAGATAAACGGTGTTAATGAAAAGTCTTTGTCCGTGATAAGTTGATCAAATTGTTTTGATTATATTTTGTTATCAATTTCGAAATCAAATTTCCGCCTTTTAAAATATAATTTCATACGAAGAAAATCCTGCGAGATATAAAATCTGTACATTGCACACATACTAGAAAGAGGAGCGACGTTGTCAAGATACTTAGTATTTTTCTTTTGTTATCTGTAAACAATACAAATTGTTGTCTCACCTAATCAATTGCAACCTTTATCTTAAATAAAAGAAACTACCACCCGGTTGACATTAATGTATACATTATCAAAGTCTGATCTCAACATCATTTGTATATCATATTCATGATATCAGATACATGTAGATAATAACTAAAACATTGTTTTTAAAGGAAAATGATATAGAACACATATAGAATATATGAATTTATGTCCTTTTTTGTAACGGAATTCGGAAGTTCAATGTATACCACGTGTTTATAATTGAGCGTCTTATCATCTAAAATTATATATACAGCGTCCGTTTTGAGAACATTCTACATGTTCTTTGTGTTTTTCGATGTTTTAAAAATGCCAGATTTTAAATATTTATATAAAACTACAGGGAATTTAAGTTAAATTGATATTATCAAAGGTAAATAAATTCAAACGGATTATTCCTATTAAGAAACATGCATAAATAAAACAAACAAAAACAACAACCAAACAATAACTAGGCAACACTAAAGTATAGGAAACCAAAAAAAACTAACAAAATAAAAACACAAACAAAAACATACAATCTGAAATCACACTGAAAGAAGAAAGCTATTCCATATGTAAGGTTTTTATTTAAGCTACATTTTCGTTAATTCATTGTTTAATTGCACGTTTACTTTTTCAAAATATCAGTTGATAAATTCCTCCTGTAAGTTCTATTATATTACACAAATGAAAATCATATATTTTACATTAAATATTAGTATTATTAATATCACTGACCTGCTTGTAATTGTAATTGAATGTTAAGAAAAACATACAGCAGGAATGCTGTTAACGATGTCATGTCATACGCAAATATCCCTCAATAAAGAAACCTCACTCGTGATGATCTTAAAGATATGAACATCCCTAGTTCATAAACAGTTATTAAAAGATTTAAAAGTTGATTATCAACTCTACATTGGATTACAGTTTTCCCTGTAAACAGGGAAACAAAAAATAAATAAATATAGTTATCTGAATAAATCTCACACGTGACGATCATTGTGATACACATTTTGTTAAAAACTATCTTTCAAGTCATAAGATGATGTGAACATAAACATTTTATTATCTCACTATAACAATCGTTTGTAGTCGTACAAATCACTTGGAATTCTATATTTACTCAATGGTACTTTTTTGAAATATTTTCGTATCTTGCTCTACTTTGTTAGCGTTGTGATATAGATCTGTCATTGCTTTATTATCCTATGGTGAATTTTTATATTCTTGTCTTTTGTTTATGCTATTATTGTTTCTTTGTTGAAATGTTGAATTGTTTATATAGTGATGAAGGTTTTAACAAAATGTTTACTGCTGCATCCCTACTGTTGACATGTTTGCATATTATGTCTGTTTTTTTTTTATTTTACACATCGTAGTCAATATAATTCAAAGTATGAGACTGTCATATATCATGAATATTAAATTGAAAACAAAAATTAAAACACTTCAGCCATAAATTAAAACGATGCAAGACAAACAGCAGTTCACAAATCATTTACGACAGAAATTGAAGCTTAACATTTTGTCCCTGAGGACATTATCCGCCCAGTAGCAAAATTACAACAGCATGAAATTACCAAGATCAAACAGGATACTGGCTCGGACGTCGCCCAGAATATAAAGGTTCGAAACAGACTTCACCATAGAAACGGCGTCGTCTGATACGACAGGTGTCCCCTCATCACCAGACATGACTAATATCTCAAACATGGGTCATTCAGATCATCATACTAGTGACTAGTGACAATAGCAACATTTCCCATATACAGCCATGTTCAGTTTTCCTTAAAGACATTTTTGATTTTAATGACTCACAACAACACTGTAGCATTTCGAAAAGGCTCCAAATTGTTTTATAACAGATGCTGAATGCACTAGCAATTTAATCAAGAAGTCATATTTTACTAAAAGTTATACGATGAACTGAATTGTAAATCAATAAAAGAGGGACGAAGGACACCAGAGGGACAGTCAAACTCATAAATCGAAAAAAAAACTGACAACGCCATGGCTAAAAATGAAAAAAAATGGTTGGCGGAGTGTCAATTAAACAATGATCATTCTTCATGAAAGTAAAAATCGTTTGTTAATTTCCCTTTTAACCTTTTCTATTTCTTTTCTGTCATTTCAGTAACAGTACGATTTACTCTATAATGGCATTTTTGATGATAGTTATCTTTACTGGTATACGTGTGCATATAAGTAAAATTCATAAGGATAATAAAAGTGTGGACAACTTAGAATACATAATCATGTAACAAGCAAGAGACCAAATGACACATAGCAGCTATAGGTTACAGTAGGGCCTTCAAGAATGACCAAAGCTAATCACAGACACTGTTCGTGTGTTTGTTGTCATCACAATTACGTGAATCATGCAATTTCAAAGCAAAATATGTATATAGATAAAACATGTAATTATCAAAATGCGAAAAAAAAATGTCGTGAAAATTGCTAGACCTTCATTATTTTCCATCTGAATGTCACATTACTTACTTGTTTTGTTATTACCATAAATATTGAACAATTATTTCCTATCAACATACTACGGAAATTGGTCCTTATTAGGACATCATTATGCGGAAATAAACAAATGAACGAGTTCACATATAGTTAGTTATGCATCAATGCTAATTGTTCCAACTGGCTCTCTAGCTAATATGTTTTGGAATTTCCTATTTTATATGTGTTTGTGCCGTCTAACTGCCAGTCAGGGTTCGATTGAGCAAAACTGCTCTAAAAATTCAAGGTATGAATCTTTCACTAACTTAATAAAGCAATTGATATATTTTTTCGTTAGAAGAAATTAGACGATTTTGTCCAGTTTTAGAATTGCTTGGAAAAAAAGATGCAAAATTTCCTTTATACATAGGAAAAATACCCCTACATGCATATGATTTTTACAATATTTTGTTTATTTTCTTAGGATTATTTTTATTTTTAAGGTAATTTGAAAAATACTTTTAACTGAAAAGTGCATAACTTATTACCAGGGACATTCAAAAATTACAAATTGGACTAGTGAATCGATGTAGACTACGAATAATAATAATACAAAACAACTTAATTTTACCCATGTTAATATCTGAAAAAAATAGCCGAGACGAGATACGTCGACAACATAAATTAGTCTTGTTAAATTGTATCCATATTTATGGAAATCCAGTCTCAAGTCGATTTCTCATGAACATTGTGGTATATTAAGACCACAAACACTTGTTCACTTTAAAAAGAGGGGCGAGATTTACAAGAGGGTTAGTCAAAGTCTTAGATCGGAATTGAACTGACAATGCCTTGGCTAAAAATGAAAAAAAAAACAGATAAATAATAGTACACAAGACACAACATACATGACATAGAAAACAAAAGACTTAGCAACACGCAGGTGCTCCTGAAGGGTTAGCAGATCCTGCTCCACAAATGTTTAGGTTTGAGTGTTCCGAGGTGACGGGTTATCTAGAGATGCCTTTTGGATGCATGTGACATAAAAGTGCATCGTTTTTGCTTTTGAGACATCTAAACTTCGTCGTGTTCCCGATTTGCGTTTGTATTTATAGAAAGAGAAGAGAAGCCGTTTATACTTTGAACATCGTTATAGTCCTGTGCGTAAGCGTGTCCTGCATAAACATTGACAGTAGAAACAAACAAAATATTTTGATATGTTTTTATTAAATCCATTTAAAGATGGTGTAGTGTATCTTTTATCACAAAAAAGGAAAAAAAATCATCTTTATAGCTGTCCTATGTCCGAATTAGATTATGTGGTTTAAAATAGTCCTCGACATTACTCAACGTCTAAATTGGTTTGCTTATAGTGCATATGTATCATTCAGATGAAAACACGTCTGATTTATCCAATTATACAATATGGAACTCAATGTTTGATGTATCATTACAATTTATTAAACAGTTCACATACACTGATAATTGATACACTCTGAACTCTCTTAACACACACTTGTCGTCGCAGTTAACCAAGTACTTTTATAGTATTGTATACTTATAGAAAAAATCAAGACCTCTTATTTCAATTGATATCACTTTTAAGGCCAGGAAATAAAATCTTCATAACATATTATAAACAAAATTACAAAAGTATTCAAGGTTAATGATTCATATGTCATGCATGATTTTAAATTCTTCGAAAACATTTCATTAACGCTTTATATGGAATAAGGAAATATCATGTAATAATAATAGTATATATCCAGCATCTAAAAGACCAGGCTCCAAAAGGAAACTTCGCCCCTATTTTGTAAATAGTTATCAAAGGTACCAGGATTATAATTTAGTGTGCCAGACGCGCGTTTCATCTACATATGACTTATCAGTGACGCTCGTATTAAAATAGTTATATAACCAAACAAGTACAAAGTTGTAGAGCATTGAGGATCTAAAATTCGAAAAAAAGTAACGTTGCGTCATTTGTGATTACTAGTACTTTATTATTATTTTTTCTTTCTGAAATTTGATTGAATACTGTGGTAACTCGTGGAATACCAAATGCTCGACGAATTCGTTGGTTCAAGTGAACCAAATGAATAGATTAAACAAATAACAAGTCCGCTATATGTTTGTATGCAGACGTTGTAACAACCACAAAACCCTTTTATCCACAACAGAGAAAGCTTTCCTCAATCAACGAAAAGTGGTACCAACGAAAATAAATGAATCCACATAAATAAAGACATGCAACATATATCAGAAACAAGGAAAGGGCTTACCAATATGTGGAGACATATCTGATGAATTATAATTCATAAACAATATAATGTCATAATTTTAATAAAGAGACGTCCATAGAAGTGTCATAATCAGGCATTGAGATACACAAAAGGTAAATATTAGAATACATTTGAAAAAGGTGAAGGAAAAGGAATCAAAGGGCTCGTTCCGGTAAGGACTCTACTTGAAGTGGAATGGTACGTCTTTATTTAGTGTTTCAAAATGAAATAAAGTTAAAGATAAAACTATGCAAGAAAATGCAATAGGACTATTTTGTTTAGCTTATTTTTCAAATAGGCCAGTATATTAAGATTGATAGGAAAATTAAGATAATCATCCATGGCGTATACATCATCAACCCTTAGAAACACGAAGCGCATAACCTAAAAATTTACTTAAGTCCTAATGTGTTATAAAGATCTTATGTGTCGACATGATCGTGGTATGTTTGAAGTCATATGACATGGTTTTATTTGTTATCCAGTTAGGTTATGAATTTAACATATGTTTTTGAAAGGGATCATTAAGTTGTTGTTTAGGGCCAGCTTAAATTCGCATCCGGGTGCCCGATTTTTTCCGCTGTGTTGAAGACCAATTGGTGAGCTTCGGCTGTTGTTTTTTTACTCTTTGTTCGGGTTGTTGTCCCTTTGGCACGTTCTCAATTTCTATTCCATATTTTATCTTATTGGAGCTTTAGCAAACCTTCTCGTTGATTATAATTCTTGCTTCAATCGGAAAAATCGCTAAGAAAGAAATTAATGGTTTACTTTAGAAATGCATTTCATGATTGTGCGATAAAATATTTTGGACAATCAAAACTGTATAAAACAAGCAAAAAGTTTACTACTAAACAGAAAAGAAAACACTCACAAACACATATCCAACGACCAAAAAAATGGTAAGAACTTTGCTAAACTATCTAGTTTGTTTCATCTGTTCATAGGTTTTTGGAGGAGCGTTGCCAGTCAAACCAGACTTTAATTGTCAACAAAACCTTAGGTAAGTCTTTTTTTGGAAAGCGTTAATCAAAGACATGAATTATTTGTTTAACATTGCAATACGAACATGGTCAGTAAAATATAACATACGTCTTGAAAACGGATAACACATCAATGTTGTCCTTTATCTGTGTTATTGCAATTTAAAGAAACAATTTGAAGAAAACTGTTATTTCTAGATTGCACATGTGTTTAAATATAACTGATGTTAAGATAGTACACATCACTTTTTCAATAGAATAGACAGAAGTTCACTCGTTTAGTGGATATCAATGCAGCAAAAATACGGGCATTTAGAAAACTGTTTGAATGTTTATCTCTTTAGAAGTCGCTCCTCACTATCCTACTACCTGTCGATACATTTATTTTTGGCATTGCACAAGTCATGTCTTCTATGACATTAAAATACTAAATCCCTGGGATGCATATTTTTTTTATTATTAATTGTTTTTGGCTTTTAACTTGCTGTCAGTAACTGAGAATACTCTCAAATCGTATTTTCTTGTTAATTCGACCTGTTGATACTGTTTATAATGCATTTTTGTTATTTTATATTTATATGGATCTTGTCTATATACCAGTTTTAATTATTTGGAATATTTTTTTTAAGTTTCTCTTCTTCTTGCTACATATGTATAAACTTCAAGATTTACCTGTATTTTTTAAAACCATTTTTTTTTCTAAAGTGAATTTTTTCGAAGGGTTAAATAGTTCGCATTGGTGTCTTGACATGGCTTTGTTTGGACTTGTTTGTTTGCTTTTTGGTCTGAATGTTTGTCCCGAATATTTTATTAACTGTGCATTTACATTTAGATATCGCAGATCAAATTTATTCGTTCATAGTGTATTAATGTACGTTTTTTGGTTGAGTTAAGCCTGCCAATTGATATTTTATCGTGTGTTTTTCTATGTTGTGATGTTATGCTATTGTTTCAGAAAAAGGGAGAAGGTTTGAATCCATTAAAACGTTTAATCCCGCTGCAAATGTTTGCACCTGTCTAAAGTCAGGAATCTGATGTACAGTAGTTGTCGTTTGTTTATTTAATATATACGTGTTTCTCGTTTCTCGTTTTTTTATATAGATTAGACCGTTGGTTTTCCCGTTTGAATGGTTTTACACTAGTAATTTTGGGGCCCTTTATAGCTTGTTGTTCGGTGTGAGCCAAGGCTCTGTGTTGACGGCCGTACATTGACCTATACTGGTTTACTTTTTTAAATTGTTATTGGAATGGAGAGTTGTCTCATTGGCACTCACACCACATCTTCCTATATCTATTTTCTAATAGTTTATGTTTTATTCACCATTTCTATAAATCTGATATTTTTACAACTACAAACGTTAATACATTAATTCATCTTCATTTTAAATAATTGTCAATACTCTAAGTACCTGTCATTATCTCTATTTGATATAATTTGCAGAAATTGAAAGCCCTCCAAGAATCCATATATATCCACCGCGATACATGTATTACAAGGTTGGAGACCAAGTGGAACTATCCTGTATTGCTGATGGCTTTCCAAAACCAATGTAAATAACTGAGCTATACATCGTTAAATATCTCGTATAACTAACATGATTGATTAATTATGAGTTATTGAAACACATATACAAATGTCTTTCCTTCTTAAATGATTTTAAAGGAAAGCATGTAATCGGGATATATTTTTACAATTTACACGTAATAAAGAATGACGGAAATAATGTTTTCTGTCTGTGAACAAATAACACCAAGAATGAGGTGCACAATGAATACCCAGTGTAGCGTGTTATTTTAAAGTGTGTAATACATTTTTATGTTATTCTGAATAAACTCATCATAAATACCAGGATTGAAATTTAGTTTTTGCGCCTGACGCGCGTTTTGTCAACGAAAGACTCATCAGTGACGCTCAAATAAAGTACGAAGTTGAAGAGCATTGAGAACCGAAAATTCTCAAAAGTGTTGCCAAAACAACGTAGGTTATCTATTCCTGAGGTAGACAAACCTTAGTATTTCAATAGTTCAAAGTTTTGCAAACATTTAACTTATAATCATGACCATATCAATGATAATTATTGACAACACAGAAATGTTGACTACTGCTGGTGATACCCTCGGGAAGTAAAACTCCATCAGCAGTGACACCGACCCAGTGGTTGTAAATAAACTCATTAGACATACCAAGATTTACGTGTAGATTTAGTCCGTTTTTCTGTTAATCCGTAACTATAAACTATGAGTGTGTAATTTACATTAAAACAAATTCACACACACATGACTAAAGTCACTTGTCATGTACACTGACATATTTTATTTACACAGTTCGGTGTGTTTGCATTTATTTCTACTGAAAATAGGCGCATTCGATTGGTTATACTAAGTGGTAAATATCCATTGATTCGATTCTTAAAATTTATATGTAATTTTATTTTTATATCTTCATGCTAAAATAATAATTGGTAAAAGTCAGATTTATGTAATGTTCATTCATGTGTATATTTATGTATATATTGCAGAGTTACTAAGTTGAAAAACTTGTGTCTAATCCATTTGTCTCGTTTTGGAACAATAAAATATGTTTAAACTAAACTACTTGGATTCAACATTAGTATTTGCGCCAGACGCGTGTTTCGTCTACAAAAAACTCATCAGTGACGCTCGAATAAAAAAATGTTAAAAGGCCAGAAATTAATTTCATGCTTTTTATTAATTTCTCATGTGCGTTTCATATGTTGTATGTGTTGTATGTATCTACTTTATCATATTTAATACAGTTTTGAATGGACAAAAAATGGAGTAATGTTCAAAATAGGCAAATATAATGATAGAATGGTTACAATGAATGAGTCTGGTACTATTTTGATAAAGTACACAAAAAGTGTGGACGATGCTATTTATCAGTGTAGTGCAACGAACGAATTTGGTAAATCAATGTCCGATTTTGTCGACTTAAAGCAAGCTAAATTGAAACAGTTTAAGAAGAGGAAGGATAAGGAGATATATGTCGAACCAGGATTTTCGTTGAGAATTCCTTGCAATGCACCACATAGTATACCAACAGCAAAGATAGACTGGGGATTGAAGGGCACCATAAATGGTTCGGTGGATGCTATCAATTTTACAAGCGCTGTAACAACAGATGTTTTAGGTTATAATTTTAGCTATATACATGACCATACTATGTGTCTTGTCAATTATAGTATAGCAATGGTCTATTTTTGAAAAAAACTGTAGATATATTACAAGAGAAAATAATGAGTGCATAATAATAGACACATATTTTAATTAAAAACAAAATAATTAAGTCCGAGTATAAGTTTTGTTTAGGCTGTCAGTTTAGTTGGTTGTGTTCAGTTTGCTGGCTTTTTTTGGTAGACAGATTTTTAGGTAGAGGAAGCTGGAGTATTAAAAAAAGAATCCCCTTCCGTTGTAATGAAGACAAAAATCGTACTCAATTAAGAATAAATTCCAGCACACAGGTTCACTCTCAACTTTAGTTTGTTTAGGTTAGTAATACTATTGTAGTTTGTCCATCTAAACCTCTTGGTCATCGGGGCAATAAGAGATTTTAGACTTGGAGTAAATATAAGAATATACCGACCTTGGGAAGTAGTAACAAACAAATATACTTACTTATCTTACCTCCTATACATTTCTAGGAATATTATTGGTTAAAAGCATCCGCGTGCAAACTGTGTATATTTGATATTAGGTTAGTAGGGAGGCGGGGCTTATTTCATACACGGTTAGTAGTGGTGTTACGTCCCTTTATAAAAACAAAACGGTACTGAGAAAAATCTTAAAAGGTTTCAACAGACGAAGAAATTGATGATTAAGATGGAATTAAATTCATAAAACACATTTAAACCTTACAAGTTGTTATTGTTTACATTGTTTTTGTAGGATCAATGAAATTACTTTCTTAATGGTAACAGTATTGAAGATAAATTCGTTACATAGTGTGCTAGTGACGTAATACGGTATATATGGGATCAGTAAATTCGCTCTCACCCCATATGGAATTTACCGACCCCATATATACCGTATTATGTTACTAACACACTTTGTAACTTATAAATAATGTTTTTTCATTTATTTTATATTTATTTGTTTACTAGGTAATCTGTTCATTATAAGTGTCAAAGAAAATGACTATCATGGAGGAAAATCCTACATTTGTATAGCGACAAATCCAATTACCAACGAACAAGTATTTTCTTACGGAACTGTTGTTCAGCCACCAAGAAGTTGTGTGAATTTTTCGTGTAAGAGATAAATATTGCATGTTAAATGCATGTTATATAGCAATTGAATGTATAGCTCACAAGGTTTAAAGGATTTCTTTGTTTTATATTTTTAAATTTAACAAAGAGCAACAGATAAAGTTTAAAAAAAAACCAAAAAAACAAAAAAACAATCAAAAAAGACACCAGAGACAATATAAAAAAACCTTGAAAGAACAAATATTACTGGTTAATGTATCCTTTCAAGGATTTCACTATCACTGATGATGCTTGTATAAACGAATACGCGTCTAGAAAATATGTTAAACTTGATATCGTCGATAAACTGTTATCATCCCTTTATTCTGAGGAATGATCAAGTTATATATTTATGTGTCCTAACCAACAGCTCATAGTTTTCATAATGAATAATCAGCGTGTCGTGTAATGCATATGTTTCTCTTATTTTTGTGCTTTTTTTTTACATTGATTGAGCGGTGTGAGACAAATATTTTTCATCACTAGTAAAGGTTGCATTTCTGTAAATATTGACAATGCATTTTCCCATAGGAACTCCCTTTACGGCTAAATCTGTACCACTTTTGCTACATGTATGAAGTTTTGAAAAAAATCATACCCTAGAATGGAAAGTTCATATGCACTACGATTTTTTCAAAGGTCAAAATATAAGGCTCTGTGGCATATTTTCAATGTTTATATGCCCCGAACTTCTAAGAATTTAAACTAACAATAAATGTCTTAACTACTCCTACCTCGACTGTAGGGTTACCACAGATTTCAATATAAGCAATATTCACATGCCTTGTATATTTATTGGTAACATTCCTAAGTCATGTCTCTATAAGATGCAACCTACAGATCAGAACTGGGAACCATTATGTTAACAAAATTAATTATCTATGAATATTCTAAATCTCCCCTAAAGAGGCGTGGTTCGAGAAACAGCTGTATTTACAAAGCGCAACCTATACAAACAATTATTTAAATAGAAAACTGTCTAAAACACTTTTTCTCACATAAATACTCACTCATTATAACCTTAAAGAAATCACTGCATATACTCTAAGTTTACTTTTATTGTACATTGTATACCCCCTCCCCCGTTTCATTTTTGTTTTTAGAGATTTTGAAAACAAGACTTTAATTAATAATCAGTTTACCCTTTTTGCATGTTTTCTGACATAAAATGCCTAAAACTGGTTTAAAACTGTTCTGATAACATATTGAAAGCATTTTAGAATACTGTCAATGTATTGTTTAGCAGTCAATCATTCAAACATTCAGGATTATATAAATTATCCAATCCTGCCCCCTGTCTCCAGTCCACATCTTACTGTATGCCTATTTGTCAATAAAAGTTCACATTTTCTGCCGCAAATGGTCAGTATAGAATTCTTGTCACAACATTATCATCTGTAACCATATATCTGACACCATTTAGCTAATATATGAACTAAAAGTGTGAAAACAAAGCCGTATTTGCAATAGTTGTATTTACGCAGTTACCAGTCTGATGTAAATATTCACTTAAAATGTTATAGAGATGACTTTTAACATCTGAGTTTTGCATAATTTCCAAGCACAATTATTGGTTTCTATATAAAGACCTTTAAAATAATTAAATCATTGCATCTGCAAGTTAAATTATTTGTTTTATGGTCGAGGGGGTAGGCAATTTTCTCTGTTTTCTCCCTGGGGCCTCAAATTTCCTACATTGTTCTGCTGTTTCTTTCAATATGGAATATTTAGTACATATTCAGGATAGAACACACTATTGTAAGTTTTGTTGAGATATTTTTTATATTTCTAGCTTGTTTTTTTATGCCGCGGTGACGAAAAAAAAGCAGATTTATGTGTTACGGCTTACTTTTGTGTTATCGACAGCACAAAAACACCCCACTAATAATATTCAGGAAGTATCTATGAGTTTCAATGACTGCGAAGAGTAAATATAAGCACTTCTAAACAATCTAACTTACAAATATGCATATATTATGAATTTATTTTGCTTTCAGGCCTTTAAATAAACTATGCATACTGTAAACTGTGAATTTATGCTGAGTCATCATATTTAAGGCCCAGGATTTTATCAATCTTCATGAAATATTTATAAAACTTCATATTTGGGTTAATTTCATTAAAATCTATGAGATAAACTAAATTTGGTTAAATTCTGTATGCTCTCTTATTTCACCAAATAAAATATATATTCTCTGCAAATAATTAATTGAAATTTGATTATGACGTTCAACTTTCTCGATTTCATTTGAGTTTCCTATTGTGAAGTACTGAAAAAAAGGCGATTAGGCCTGATGACGACACATATAAAGATCACACCTCTCTGTAAATTTTTAAAGAGGACGGATACAATCATTAGAGAAACAGATTTCAGAGCTATAATTCGTGTATTATGATATTTCTCCACACTCAACAGTTAAATTGTAATTTTCTAAAGACCTCGGCAAAACTGGAGCGTTAAATATCATAATTTAATTTGCTCGATTGGAGATATATTGTTCCACACTTGTTGCAGTGATGGAATCAATTTATCAACAAAACGTCTTGTTTTTTAACTCTAGAATTTGAATTTAATCTTTTGATGATAGACGTGTATATGATATAAACCAATATCGTACTAATAACTTACATGTGTCTTATTCCATAGGCGGGAGTGGTCGTGTACCTCCTCATTTAATGTGGTTCACAGGAAGCTCAGTTGTTGGTTTACAGGGACGAAGACTTATTTTGAAATGTATATTTGGTGGAAAGTAAGTGAACATTTGTACTGTATACATTTAAATTATAAGTGTATATACATGGATCAGATATCGATGTTAAGTTAATAACAGTTCAGATATATGATTTTTTTTTATCCATCTCATTAATGACAGAATTTTAGAAATGACAAACCACTCAAACCTACTTAGACTCTAGTGTTGATGATCATCACATTCGTAGCAATGACAATAAACAAGAATTGACATTTTGGAGCTTTAATCCGATGTCAGATGTCCCCAGATTTGATAATTAAACGAAGCAATGCTATTTAGGTTAAGTGTACTATTTAGTCCTGAATAAAAGTAAGAGGTTATGAAATGGTGATAGTACATGTATCAAAAAATGAGGGAGACAAACATTGTGTGATTATTCACATGAATTGTTAATACATATTTTATATCAATTTTTTTTCAGTCCAATTCCAAAAATAACCTGGCAGTTTCAAAATGAACATAAGCACAGTTTCGGATGGGAGTATCTCCATGAAGGACAAGAACACATCATACCAAAACTACGTATTGAAGAACACATTGGTTCTTATAAGTGTTCTGCAGAAAATTCAGCAGACCTTAATCTGGAAGAGATCATTAATATTGATATAAAATGCAAGTTTTCAAATTATTGCATTACCTGCAAATGCTTGTTTACATTCACGCTTCTTGATTTAAAGGTATTCTAGACCTGGTGCATCTTTTTTGCTCAGAATGGATTGGTGTTTCTTTCTGTCGTGTATTTCGATTTTGTTTTTGCTGGATTTCTAATGTATTCTTTGTCAATGTTTTGCTAATCACAATTTATCATATCTGTATAAAAAGAAACTGAATCCACAAATTACAACATGATGGAAATAATAGTCATCATATTGTCTTTAAAACTCTGGCCATTAAAGGCCCTTCATGATAGTGTACATGTATTCTCGCCATTCAAAAAAAGATATGAGCTGCTTGCCTAAATAACAGAAACAAAAGCATCCTTTAAGTAGGACATGTAGGATGAACAGATTTTATGCATGGAGACAAAAACTGTCCGATGTTAAATTTTGTACTGCAGAATATATATATGGACATTAATTAAATACAATACGGAATTTGATATGCATAACTGTGCTCAATCTACGAATTTTAAGTTTTTATCGAAAGTTAGTTTTTATGACATTGATTAGATTTGACATCACATAATCTTCAATCGTTGCATGGCATGTATAACATCTTAAAGATTTTCAAATTTCGGGGATATATAATAAAGATATATACAAAAATAAAACTAAGAAATACAATATAACATCTACAATAGAGCGAAACAGTGTGTACAAACAAGTCTTTTTGTTCATTTAATACCAAGATGCAATTCAAAATCTCTAAATTATGTAAACGGCACATATCTTTGACTTGCTATTTTGGTTTGTTTTTAAATTAAAAGCATTTTATATGTACATTATACCAACGAGCATGCTTGTCTTTATAGCTGAACCACACTGGTCGATGGAAAGAAAACCAGAAAGTGTTACTGCTAAAAACGGTGACTCGGTTACTTTTTACTGCAATGCCACCGGATTACCAATGCTAGACATTGAATGGTTCATTAACGGAGAAACATTAAAAGGTATGCAAAAACATTCAAAAACATACGTTATGTGCAAAAGTGAAAGTTCTGTACACATTAGAAGGGGAAACGATACAAAGATTGATATGATCAGTTGAATATTGTAAAAACAATTTTCTAATCACAAGGAATAAAAATTAACATCAGTAAAATAGTAGTCCAAAAACCCTGCATTGAAAATGCACTTGATATCGCACAACAGGAAGCATACAGTGTGAGTGATCTCTACAGAATTCGCAGCGAAAAAATGCAGTTTATGTCCACTATTGTTTTGTTATTTAAGTAAATATTCGATAATACGCTAATGCCAAATACTAACCATCAAACGTTAACAAGTAGATATATGTTTATTTTTACAAACGAAGTATTTGTTTCTTGAAACAAGCGCTCACTCGTCACTTGTTCACACATCATTGCCAATATAAAGGAATTGTATGCGACTGTCATACAAATTAGATGTTTAAGTAGCTATCAAACCGTGATTAATCCATCATTTTCTACATAAGAAATGCCTGTATCAGGAACATGACTATTGTTATCCATTCCTTTGATGTGTGTGAGCTTTTGACCTTGCCATTTGATAATGGACTTTCCATTTAGAATTTTCCTCGGAGTTCGTTTTTTTCGTGATTTTACTTTTCAGTAAGCTAAATTATTAAAACACCGATTTCAAACTTTCTTTTGCAGTATCAAAACATCCTGTGTTGAAATTGGGAAAAATCAGAATATCTTATCCCAACAAAGCTGTTATTTCTAATGTGAATGTGATGGATAGAATGGTTCTCCAATGTAATGTTTCTAATTCATATGGATATATTTTCGCGGATTTTTACTTGAATGTTCTGCGTAAGTGATAACTTAACGAATAGTTAATACACCATAAAAAGACAAGAAAAGGCACAATTCTTTTTTCGTTGGTTTGCTTTATAAAACGGAAACATAAACACCAAAACTTGACCGGTCCAAAAGGAGACACATAAACAAACTAAGACGAATAACGAACAGCACATAATAAAGGAATGCCTGATGAATTTTCTTTCTATATATTACATGTAGTTAAATCAAAACCAATTATACGATAAACAGGTAACATAACCAAGTTATTGATGGTTACTGTTCTGCCCGTTACGGCGACACTAACGAACAGGTATATGTATCCCGCTAAGCCATGTGACAGTTTTAAAAGTTTTCATCGTACTAGCCAAATAAAATCTAGCAATGAGTACGTGTATGATACATATTAATTCCTGCATAGAGCAATACAAGACAAATGTTATACCTTTAGTAAAAACAAAAAAAACACGGAATATATGTTACTGCTGATATCATAATATATTATTGAGTATGACGCCTTGATTGATTTTACTTTAACAAAATGCTGCGATATATACTCGAGGTATATTTATATTAAATTCGCTTTTTATTCTTAGACACAGATAATTCTAGAAACCTGTCACGCAACGAAATTCCAGGTAATAATAACCACCACTTTTAGAATTATTTAATTTAAATTAAACTTTATTTCTTTAGTAAAAAAAAATCTATTTTCTTTTAATTAATGATGAGAGAAATAATGTATCGTAGTATGCATTTAGTTTACTTGTAACAATTCAAAATTGTAGTGCAGGTAGTGTATGGGGGGAATTGAATGGGAAATTAACTGTCAAATTCATATTCACCAATTTGGCTCAATTCTCGTATTTGATTCATAATAAACAGCAAAGTATATCCAAATTACAAAAAGTTTACCATTAACAATGCATGTACTCCATACAATGTTCCTGATGTGATAACTTATTCACAATGATTTAACGGCTGTCTTTTTTGTACCTTTTAAAGATTTGTTTCGGTGCTATTATTGGAGTTGTTTTCATGTTTTATTTATTCTTGTGTTTTGAATTCTTTGTACCGTTGATTTGCACTCTCGTTTTATTGTAAATTATAGAGTTTTTGTTTCTTGGTACAGAAAAATATAGAAAAAAAACCATGTATTTCTTTTTCTTAAATATGTAACTGTATGTTTTCTTTTTTACAGATTTTGCAGAACGGTACATACTGGTTATATCTCCTGTACTTGGAATAAGTGTCTTAGTTACTGTTACTCTCGTTTTTATTTTTACTCATTTTCGTAAGCATACTATGTCAAAACGTAAAAATTACGAAATCCAACAAAGTAACAACAATACAGACGATTTACGCGCACAAGAATTTGACCATGAGAGCCGACCTGTATCTTTGTACACCAGAATCGATGAAAGTGCAATGATTCCGGACTATTTTGAAATTGTGCAAATGAGACGATATACAAGAACCTCGGATCAGTCGTCAGAACATTCTTCGGAAGACCATTATAGCATACCTGAGTATGAAAATCCGTATACACAGATCAAAGCGGTGTCTGATAACCACTTATACGCTATACCTAAATTCGAGATAACTGACCACACATTCAGTCTGTCTGCACTTCATACAGACCAACGTGACAACAAAGAAGATACTTCACAATCGCTTGATACTCAATGGACAGAGGTCACAAGTACAATTAGGAAATGTACTGATTGGTGTGAACAGTATACTGACCGAAAGTCTATGCAAATACAGCACAATAACCGTAACAGTGTCGAACATAACAGAAACGCATGCGTATTGGACGAGACGGAAACATTAGAAGGAGGGACAAATTTCAGGAATGATAGAGTTTTTAATCGTCTCTTTATCGAAAAGTTTCGTAGTGACGTGTTTCTTTCTAATCCGCACT
Source organism: Mytilus edulis (assembly GCA_019925275.1). Classification (NCBI taxonomy): domain Eukaryota; kingdom Metazoa; phylum Mollusca; class Bivalvia; order Mytilida; family Mytilidae; genus Mytilus; species Mytilus edulis. The sequence goes on from CM034351.1 coordinate 35,749,561, forward strand.
TAGATGAAAAAGGCAAAAACATTAAAGACCAAGGCACAAAAAACGAAAGAAAATCTTCTTAAATTATTTGTAAAGGTTGACAATGACATATTTTTGTAATGGTACATGCAATCAAAATGGATTTATCTACTGCATACAAAGAACTCAAAACGAATGAAAAAATGAAAGTTTAATATATAAGAGAGGACCTACATGCATATGATACGTTGTTTATTAACTATTCCAAATTAGAAATGCAAAAAAAGGGAAAGTTGAAAAATAAGTGTTACAACTTTAAAAAGAAAGTAGAACAGACTAACGTTGTTGAATTAAATAGAAAGCATTAATGTCCTACTGATCCCTAAATTCACTAAAAATTCAAGAAATGTTTGACTATGAAACAAGAGGATTTCAAGAGCTTGTGTTGCTCACCTTATTCTACTTTTGTTTTGAAAATCATGTACAAAAAGAATAAAATCATAACAGATACCACTAGTAATGATTGAGGTCAAATTTCGGGAAATATTGACTCGTAATTTAAGCAAAAGCAGAAAACTTTTGTAAAGTTTACAGAAATAACCAATAAATTAAGGAACATTATTATCATACCAAGTTTGAATTTAATCCTTTCAAATGTCCTGTTAGAAGAAAACATTGGTTACACATTTCCCATCGGTATTCTAATTAACAGAATCGGCACCAAAATAGAAGATTTTTCTTAAAGTTAAATTACCACATTTAGAAATTCGTTCGTTACTTGCACCTCACAATGAACGTGGCTACGTATTTACTTATCCTTTGGTTTTATAAAAGTAAATACAGGGGAACAATACATCATTGCCCAACAGGGCACAGCTGCGAACATATGGTACATGAACAGACAGGGTCTCTTAGCAATGATATATGTCAGGAAACCATGTGTAAATGTTTAACCAAATGTTGCTTTATATGATAATTATACGAATATACTTTAACCACGTTTGAAACTATTCAAATATAAGATACAGTAACTTTTCAACTAAAAAAAAAAACAGAAATAAAATAAGCACAAATGACCTCAATCTTATTGTCTATCGACTAAGAGGTACAAATGTAATAAACGATGAATTCGATCTAACATATAGGTATGGGTTACAGGTTCACCTTTCGAGGAGAGTTTCAAATGACAACGACTTAAATCTACGCCTCGCAGTTGGCATGGTTGTTTTTGTGCATTTCTTGTGTTTTATTCTCTGTTGGGATATTGTATTGACTCTCGTTTTGTCTGACGATAGGTACATGCAAAGATGTTGGCCATTTTTTTTTTCAGATGTTTTGTTACAATTGTCGCGGTTTGAATAATTTATTTCTGTTTGTTATCATAAAACTAACTCATTGCTATCGCATGCCATCTGTTGAGATAATAAAATTTTTCTTTTGCTAATACATATAAGCAGATGTGGTATGAATGCAAACTAGACAACTCTCCATACAAGTCACAATTTGTTAAAGTTAAAAAGTAAACCATTATAGGTCAAAGTACGGTCTTCAGCATGGAGCCTTGGCTCACACCGAACAGCAAGCTACATAGTGATCACTAGTGTAAAACCATTCAAACAGGAAAACAATGGTCTAATCTATATAAAAACGATAAACACGAAGGAACCACATCAACAGACGACAAACACTGAACATCGGGTACCCGTATTAGAACAGGCGCAAACGTTTAAATACGCACCAACCTTCACCCTAAACTGAAACAATAGTGGTACATCATGACATGGAAAGACATACTATAAAATATCAACTGGAATGGCTTAACTCAATCAAAAGACATATTTACACGATCAAGTGAACATACACTGAACAAATATACTAATATTTGATCTATGACATAATATAAATACAAAATTGATAAAATAAGGGATAAGATGTTAAACGACATCAGAAAGAAAAAAAATTAAGTATTACAATGGAGGAGGTCACTCGAAGGCTTGAGTAGTTTTATATTGGTCAGACAATATGTGGTCATTTTAATGACAATGTGAAACCCTTGGCTACGAATCAGGCTTCATTTATTCATAAAATATGACACAATAGTTTCTAACCTATAATTAAAAACCGAATAAAATGTTACAAACAAAGCAAGTTAAATTGACGCTTAAAATGTAAACGTCGTTAACTTAAAAACTCACTCCTGCATTAGATACCGGAGTCGTTTAATTGTAGAGTAGAATGAAATTACTGGTAGACAGTAGAAGCTTAACTGTTATATATTTATTTGTTAAGTATAATCGTACGTGTACTAACAAAATAGCATTATACACACCTGTACGAAGTGTTTGCTTAAATTATTGATTATGGTTTTCATTTTAACATTTGCAAGGTCACGGGGAATAGAGATAAGATCACTCGTTTTCTTTCGACCGGTACGTACACCTTTGCAAAGCAAAAAGTTCAGTTGGGATGTATAAATACACGCCATTATTCTGACAGCCCATTAGTCCGACAGACCTTTGGTCTGACAACCCCTTAGTCCGACAACCCTGTAGTCCGACAACCCATTGCTCCGAAAGCCCAAATACTCCGACAATCCACAAGCCCGACACTTATCAAGTCAAGTATCAGGGTATCAGGGTAAAATAAAATTTGTCTGTCTGTATTATTACGTTTAGATATGTAATAACATATTTTAAGAAATAACTCCGTATATATGTAACATAAGGCTAAAGTAGTTCGAATACTTTCTATATACTCAATTCGAAATCTGTATATATAGAATATAACAGAAAAGAATATTTCATTTTCCAAATTAAAGGATCTTTTAAAGAGCATATAAATCGAGAACAACCATTGATGGTACGAGCTACTGCATGATGATACATGTACAAATGTACCTCCGCCCAAACATTTCGGTAGACAGGAAGTTTTTGAGTTGTGAATCTGAAAAAGCATCACACAGTATAACTAACTTATATAAACATTGACACCAATTTTCAGAAATCATTGTATTGTAGTTTCTGAGCAACGAAAATATTTGTGGGACGGTACAACGAACTGACGGATGGACGGTTGGACGGTTGGACGGACGGAAAAACAGAGGTAAAACAGTATACCCCCACTTTTTCGAGGCGGTGGTCTAATGATTGGGTCAACATTAAGACATTACAATACTAACAGATATAATTATCTTTATAGCACTACATGTATAGGCCTCAGTCACAATCGGAGCCAAGACAAAATAGAAAAAAAACAACACATTGATATCAAATAACAGTCAGTGTCAAGACATGTACAACATAGTCCAAAAGAACTAACAATGAAATCATCATTTTCCCCCCATAATAGTTAAGTTTTCTTGTGTTAACATCGAAGATTTATCGTATTTATCTATTTTTTTTAAAGTTCGTACATGTACTAGAAATATGATGAAAGAGTTCCTCCCTTAAGGGAACAGTCATTATTTCTCAGCTGAGGGGGTCGGTGCATTTTAGGGGGGGGGGGGGGGGTCATTGCCAAAAATATCATACCACTGGGGGGGGGGGGTTACCATAAAAAAATATTTTAGCTAGGGGGGGGTCACACAATAAAGGTTTTTATGTCTGACTTGTATATAAATTGTTGACAAAATTGAAGTGAGTGTGCGATCTGTGAAATAATGTCTGTTTATTAAATCTTTAATTAGTGTAAACTGTAAAGCACCATGCAGCAGGATATGCCTAATTTCTCAAGAGCAGTGAATCTGATCACTCCTTAAACACAGTTGTGAAAATTTACAATCAATAAATTAACAACTCTATGAAACGTTTCTCTCTAGTTTTGACCACAGGACACAATGAGTTGGAAAGGTTTCTGGACATGCATAATAATCTTTCTATAGTCCACGGCCGACACTCGGCTAACCGAGAGATTGGTCGGTTAATCTATACTGAGTATGCGGCTATATCGGCGGTTGGTCTGTTAATCGGGTTGGCTAAAGTCTGTTAATCAGGTGTTATCGAGAAAATCATTGAAAGTTCAGCATGTTTCATTGTATAACTTTTTAAATATATTTTCATCATAAAAAGTATTCATGTCTAACAAAACAATTCAATGTACTGAATTCAGTGGTGTAATTATTATTTTTCTAGCTTCGATGTACGATCTATAAAATGAAAAGGCGGGTTACTCATCAATAAATTTATACACATTTTACACACATAAAATGTACACAAAATGACACATTGGTTAAATTTACTTGCATTCAATATTTTGAACATCGAAAAAAGAAAGGCATTATGTTTGTTCACCCTGTTGATATCATTGTGTGAAAAATCTACACGAAAATCTGTATTTTGGTGACATAAATCAATCTTTATTTAAAACCTGGTCTGTTAATGGGTCGGATATAAAACCCGGTCTGTTAATTGGTCTGTTAAGAGTTGTGAATGGCAATAAAAGTATAATTTTATTGCTATATGGGGTGTTATCGGATCAAATGAGTAGGCTCAAGACGAGCGACTAAAATATACAAAAACAACACATGAGCAATGAAACATAACATATACGGAAACAACACATGTAATTGAAAATTGATAAAAATGGTTTTAAAAAAGTGTAATATTAAAGTAACATTAATTTCATCGAAGAATGATCGCATATATCATGTTGATTCTGTTTAATTGTCATGAATGACACAAATTTGTCATCTACATTGGTAACCAGTATATAAATCAGAGATAAACGTCGTAATGTAACTTAACATCAGTAAGTAAAATATATTGGGCTGACAAAATGTGAAAAATAAAGAAAGAATAATAAGTAAGATAAATAAAATGTAGAAAAAAATGGCATAACAATTTAAAGAATACAGAAATAAACAATACCCCCAATCCGGACCCTCATGGTATACACGAGAATCTGGATGGAAACGCAGAATATAGAATAATATAAGGACAGTAGAGAGTGATACATTGCTAAAAACGAGAGAAAAATAATACTTGTTTAAGAATACACACATGAAACACCGATGGCTGTTGAAACAGTAACAAATTGCGATGTACTTATATTGGTGACAAATTCTAGAAGTTTACATGCGGACAACTATGGTGGCAGGTTAATGCCATTTTGCGTTTTAGCACTTTAGCGTTTTCGCCTTACATATTCTATAGGGCGAAAACGCGAAATTGCGAAGTCGAAAACGCGAAATTGCGAAGTCAAAAACGCGAAAACGCGAAACCGATTTCTCGTTTTCGACTTCGCGATTTCGCCTTTTCGCGATTTCGCGTTTTCGCCCAATAGAATATGAAAGGCGAAATCGCGAAAACGCGAAATGGACTTCACCGGCCACCATAGACAACTGTAGTTCTCCTCTGCACTTATGTAGAAAGGAACTAAACGGAACAAAATGAATTGAAACTTAAAATAACCAAATGTAGCTGCATTCGCTCCTTTCCGTTTACTTCTTTAGAGTGATTTGTAAACAACATATGATAAAGTAATAGAAGAAAAGAACAAATTGGATGATACTGACGAATTATCATGTTCATATGTGAACAAGGAACACGTTATATGCATCCTGTGTTGTATTAGAAAGACACTTTCATTCGGAATTGATAACGTGATCCTTCGAACAGACACAAAAATTATTGCTGATTGAAAACGTCAATAAAAAATTCATGCATATTCCAGAGACCAATCAATATCACGCTATATTGAAGTGACACACCCTTCAATAAAATGCAAAGAAATTCAAAATAAAAATGCTCTTTCTAGGATACTGTGGCACCGTATTGTCATTTTTGTTTACTTAGGAACATCTCATTCTTAAATTTTTCAAGGGGAAAATATAAAGGTAGCAAAATTATTGTCGTGGCTAAATAACTCTTAACTGACACAATTTCAATTGTCCAACCCATTAACAGACTTTATTCCCATAATTTTCACTAAAACGTGGTATTATTCACGTTATTTTACAATTATGAAATATTTACTAATGTCAATTTATTTTTTAGAAACACAGTACTATTTTTTGTCCTTTAAATGATATCTAAATTTGTTTGTTTCGCCTTTTATTAAAAAATTGCTACAGACCTTCTAAAATTCAAACTGACCATTATTCCGTGCGTTCATCGTGTATCGTGCGTGTTGCGTGCGTGCATCGTGCGTGTATCGTGCGTGTACCAATCGTGCATTCATCATTCATCGTTCCGTGTATTTTCCGTGTAACGTGCGTGCATCGTGTATTCTTAATCGTGTATCGTGCGTGTATCGTGCGCTCATCAATCATTCATTTTTAACCGTGTATCGTGCGTGTATCAATCATTCATTCTTAACCGTGTATCGTGCGTTCGTCAATCGTGTATAATTGTGTATATCAGATAACGTGCATTTGTCAAACGTTCATCTCTAATTGTGTAACGTTCATACATTGCGGTTTTTATATGATAGTCGGTTATAGAGCTCACCAAAGCTTATATTTTTCTCACGGTTAAAGTATATGTATATATATATATATGTATGTTCCGACTTTAGATAAAATTTACAGTCATACTTACTTTCTTGTGAACACTTAATTAACTTCATCGTACATAACATTCATACAGATTCATGACTTTTTGTGTAAATATTTTATCATCTGTAAATATTTCGTGGTTATTCAGTGAATCTTGACTGGGACTGACATATTTTGATATAATGATACATGTTGTACGTACAAACAATAACATGATATTGACATTTCTACGACAGAAGAGTTAAAATTGGAACTTCTATTCAGCTGAGTGAAAATGGACTTAAAAATATACTGTTGGCCAACTGTTATTTACGGAAGCGTATAAGCGCCACACATTTTTTTTTTTATTTTTCTTCCTATGTTTGCGTTATAACGCAAACCCCTTTGCGTTTAACGCAAACCTTTTGCGTTTAACGCAAACCTTTGCGTTATAACGCAAACCTTTGCGATATAACGCAAACCTTTGCGTTTAACGCAAACCTTTTGCGTTTAACGCAAACCTTTGCGTTATAACGCAAACCTTTGCGATATAACGCAAACCTTTGCGTTATAACGCAAACCTTTGCGATATAACGCAAACCTTTGCGTTATAACGCAAATATCTTTATTTAAATTATTCATTAAGTTTTGTATATATGTCCGTCTGTCATTCATTTCGGATGTGATTTACTAGGAGATAAAAAAAAAAAGAAACATACATACAAGGCCAAATCATTATAATAAATATGCATAGGAATAATGGAATAATTGAAGTGCAATTATACATTAATTAAGACTGATTTGTGCATCAGAAAAGTATATAATTTAACATGAAAATAGATAAAGTTTAGTATATAGTCTTATTAAAATTGAAAGATCAAAAATAATGTCACACAATTGTGAAACCTCCAAGTCAAATAGACATTTTTAATGATCTTTCTGCTTTAAAATGAATTATTAATAAGGAAACAATTTTTTTAAATCTCAGAATTTGATCAAGATTCTTTGATAGAAAGTCATTGAATTTTCATTTCAATATAATGAAGTATTTTTAAGATGCTTGGGTAGCAATTTGAATAGAGAGAACATAATTTTATTAATAAAACATCTTCATTCTATACATTTATTGCTAAAGGGTAGCTTGTTTGAATGTAACCTACTTTACACAGTTCTCAAACGAGAGCTTACTTTAGAAGTATATTTATATTCGGTTATAGCTATATTAGCAGGGTTGATTTTTTTTTAGGTATAACCTCAATTTACTCAATTTTCTTTGTAATATATATACTAGTAGTAACTTGGATATCGTTTTTGGGGACCTTTATAGTTTGTTGTTTAGTGTGAGCCAATGCTCCGTGTTGAAGACCGTAATTCGGCCTATGATGGTTTACTTTTACGAATAGTGACTTAGATGGAGATTTTTCTTTTTGTCACTCATACCACATCTTCTTATATTATTCTGCTCATTATTAGTCATTGATATGATCTAATTATTCAAGCAGTTTACTTTGCAATTACTACAAAGGTGATAAATTCTATTATATACAGCCTCCTCCATTAATAACTACTGTTTCCTTTGAATCTTGAATAAGAAATAAGATAAAACAAATGTTTGCGTTAAACGCAAAGTTTTGCGTTATAACACAAAAAGGTTTGCGTTATAACGCAAGGGTTTTCGTTATAACGCAAAGGTTTGCGTTTAACGCAAACATAGGAAGAAAAATAAAAAAAAATGTGTGGCGCTAATACGCTTCCGTAGTTATTTGTTAAAAATATTATGTCAATTAAAAACAAATGTGCTTTTGCAAAATTTAAATGTGGGGTAGCTCCACTAAAAAAAATAGAAACTGGAAAGTATGAAAGAAAAGAAGTCCACGAGATGTGTTGTAGCTCTACTATTGAAGATGAACTTCATGTCATTCTATGTAGTTTTAAGACAAATATTATACATTTTAATGAGCATTTTAACCTATAATTATCAGATAGCGAAAATTTTATATTTTTATTTAATAACGGCAATGTTGCTGCTATAGTCGCCAAAAACACCAACAATATTTTATCGAAAAGAAACTATACAAATCCTTGGTTTTAAATCCTAGGTTAGATGATAATTCTTCGCTTATTTGGCATATTCATATGCTACTAAGATATTTTCAAATATTTAAGTTTTGATAAATACCATTATAAATATCATTTTTGTCTTAGTTTCTGATGGTACATGCACGTTATGTTATTCCGTTGAGAAAATACAATATACAAGATTGTCGGGTAAATGTGGATTGCTGATTAAAATGTTAAATGTCAAACTTGAATTAACAAATTAAACTGAGGCGAATTAACATGAATATGTATATTCTCTTCAACAGAGTTTGAATTCTCTGTTCTGAATTTCATTTAAACAAAGCTAAAATGTTTTGTGGAAAATTGAATAAAAATAAACATTATATGTATTTGAAGGCATTATTTTAATAAAACAAATATAAGATCACGCAAATATATCATGTATTATTTTAAATTAAGGACTTTTAAAACTTGAAATTGGATTTACAAGTTTAAGATATAATCTTGTTTTTTTGGGTTTTTTTTTGCTTTTTTTTTTTTTATAAAATCGTTAAATATATGGTATTATCATAACAAGTCTTTATTTGAATGGAATAAACATGGAACACTTTCACGGATTAATTTTTCATTGTGTTCATGGTTGCCTATCAATGACACCGTTTTTAATGTATGCCTAAAAGATTATTATCCGGAAAAATAATTCACAATAGTACGTTGTTACTGACTAGGTTGGTCCCCTCCGTAAAACATTCAGTATGCCTTCGGAATATACAAATATTAAGGTATGGTCAAGAATTTCAATAGCGGCCGAGAAACAGACTAGTTGTTAACCTTCTATGATTATCAAAGAATGACGGATGGTTATTTTTTCGGTACGTCTAAACACTGCTAAGGAGTCCTTAGTGCACGAAGGCTTTGACTATACAATGCCACTAAGGACTAGAAGGTTTGCTGTTTATGTATTATTTTTATATATCATGTTAGAGATTGATATTTAATGCATAAATTTCAAATTTTCAGAAAAATAATCATAATTAAACGAGATGTTCGACATTATTGAGACGTGCCGGTTTTTCTTTGATATGCCGAAAATCAATGAACCGATTGACACGTGCCAAATAACATAGCAACTGATTAAACAATGACGATCTTTTTTTATTTTAAGTAATTTAAAACAATTGTATCGAAAAGATTTATGCTTCAAATATTTATAATTAAATGTGTTGATAAAAAGGAAAAATAATTTTGCTGTTGTTTTATTTCTTTCCCAACAAAATTGTTTGCCATAGGAGCACGACCGACTTTGATGTGCGCCAACTTAAAAGTAAGAGTGTGGTCAGTTTGTTAAAATGTTTATGTTAGATATACGAAGACAAAAGGAATAAATATATATATTTATAAGTTTTTGGTTTTTATTTGAATTCCGACAAAGATACGTGTATATACAAATTGTTTCACTAAAAATTTGAGTTAAATCCGAAAACCATCATAAGAAACAACTATGTTAAGTTTCATGAAATGGATAAGCGGTTCTCAAGTTACAGTGCGACATGCGGACGGACGGACGCCAGACATTGGTATACCATAAAACGTCCCGTCAAAATATTGACGGGTGATAAAAAAAGAGTAGTGCGCCCGTATGTCAGAAAGAAATCTGATTTCAATTGTATGTTTTTTTTTTGTCGAGTCTTCGACTTTAGTCGAAAAAGCGAGACTAAGCGATCCTATATTCCGTCGGCGTCAGTGGCGTCTACAAACATTCACTCTGTGGTTAAAGTTTTTGAAATTTTAATGAACGTTTCTTAAACTATCCTTGATTTCTATTAAACTTGGACAGAAGCTTCTTTATAATCATAAGATAGTATCAAGAATTTTTTAAACATTTATCAGATTCATAAACTGTCCTGGGTTTTTACCAAACTTGGACAGAAGCTTTTTTCAATCAAAAGCTAGTATCAACAGGAATATTTTATTGATTTATATTTCCTCATTTTTGTTGAGCATGCGATTAACAGAAAGAATAGGCGAGACACTGGGTTTCGCGGAACCTTTACGATTTTTTTTAACAAATTGTCTGTTTAACATATTGTATGAGATAATTTATGAAATAATGACTGTGGTATGTTCATTACTCACTGTTGAAGGCCGTGGGGTGACTTTTGGTGAAAACTTCTGTGTCATTTTATTTCTTGCGATGAGTTGTCTCATCCCCAATCATACCACATCTTTTTCTTGTTATCAAAACTTCAACACGCATGTTCAAAAACTTAAAGAACGATTGTACGCATATGTATTGAAACCTTATAACCAGCTTCAACATGTTCATGTGTGGACAAGTATCATTTGCAAATCTATAAAACACGTATTCAAAATGGCGATTAACTGGAAACAATAAAGTATTATAATACCAGAATTTGAAAACGCTCCACGAACAAGTCAGGCTGACGACGGACGACGACGAAGTGATACCAATATACGAACGCAAAATGTGTATGCGGTCTTTTAAAAACCGAAATTAGATATATTACTCTGTTGACAAAGGAGTAGGGGCATTAGGGCCTTGTTTTGGCCCAAGAAAATGAAATGTTTGATACTCATTTCAAACTGGCACATAAAGTTTGGAAATGCATAGGGTCAAGAAAAATTAATTAAAAACAGAAAGATTTTTATCTTCTGACGTCACAATTACGTCATAATATGTATTGTTTTCACAAAAACGATGAAAAATATAAAATTTATGCAGTTTTCTATCATTATTTCCTTTGAGGAAACATCCTGCGCAGCCGAGAAACAACAAAATAATTTAACAAAAGCTTTATTATAACTATTGGCATAATCTCACCAAATATAAAGTTGTTTCTTGAGTGCGCACATACTTTTTCAATCTAAAATATACTTAAAATTTGATGAAAAAACAAGGAAAATCACGAAATTTACCCAAATATGCAAATTAGGTCATGATTAGTTGCCATGATAACGTGTTCGATGTGAAATTTGATTTGATTTTTCTTAATACCTTATACCTTAGTCAAGTTTTTAGTAATTTAAAAATATGTATGATTACTTTTAAATTTGCAGTAATTTTTGGGCCAAATAAGGGCCTTATTGCCCCTACTCCTTTATTATTGACTTGAAATATTTACAAAATACATTTGAGAAAATACTTCTTCGTTCTGAATTTTTTTCCCAACAACTATTCATTTATCAGTATCCAACTTTACCGATCTTGTCGATTAAACGTTAAAGACATCAGATAGGAGGATTCCCGTGTAATCAGTTATGTAATTTGACACGTGTAAGACGGTTCATTGATTTTCGGCATATCAAAGAAAAACAGGCACGTGTCTTGATAATGTTGAATATCTTGTTTATTTATTATCATTTTTCTATAAAATTTGAAATTTATGCATCAAATATCGATATATACCATAATATGAAAAGAAATTACATGTAACATAATCCCATCTAGTCCTTAGTGGCATGTTATAAGTTCTTAGTGCACTAAGGACTCCTTAAGACGCACCCGTGGTTTTTTTTACCATAGGGTGTTTTTTGTTCTGTTACTGAGGAGATTTTTTTGTCCTTTATGAATCCATATGACAAAGACTCCATTAAGGATAAATTTTGTTTCATAGAAAAATCGGTAGTTTTTATCCATTTTTTGTTCATTTTTATCGGATATAATAGATTGAAAAATACAAACAATTAATTGAAGTTTCGTATGCATCTATCAAGACCAAGCAATTTTTGACTAGTATAAAGATCTATAAAGGGTTGCCTTTGTTTTATAGCTCAAAACGGTATTAATACATTGGGTTGAATAATGAAATAGTAGCTTAGCACACTTCGGCGCAGACCAGTAGACTTTGGCGCAATGGAGTGCGATGGTTTATAAAACGCGGGATACCTTAATTAAAGTCTACATATGTGCAATTATTATGAGCAGTATATTTGTTTCAATGTCCGTATATAAAGCATTTACTACAGTGTTATTGCCTATGGATGTTAAAGTTCAACTTGCTGCGTTCTTATTGAGAGATCGTCCTATTTGATGTTTTGCAAGTATAAATTATTCTTGCTTCTACATGTATCGTTACTTAATTTGTTCCTCTAATGAGATCCTCATTTACCATTATATAATCGTAAGAATAGTTTGTGGACCCGTATGTATTTAGGGAATGATACTCAATCGTACGTATAAAACCAAATCTTTGTGTATTTCCCGTTTGACAGTCCTACATGTATATTGAATTTTACTCACAACTCAGTAAGTTGATACCAGCGCGGGGTACATGTATGCTTATGTACCTCTTATTCTAGATGTCAGGTAACTTTCTTGAGTTTATGTTCATATGTTGGATTGCTGTCTGATTGACGAATACCCGTCATTTTATATATTTAGATTCTTTTAAATTTGTTTTTTAGGGATGCACCCAGTTGCACCTTTTCAGTTAAGATATATTTCCGTGACGTAACCTCGAAATATTAGTCACATCACTAAAAACAATAAGGGAAATGAAACTTCTTCTCGCATGTTGCACTTTGGGTAATAGTTCTCTTCGACAAAATACTGCCTTGAACTAAATTTTGGTATAAATATAAAGAAGTCACAATTTGGTTCTGAAATGGATATTTTTGTAAACACCAAAAGCTAGGTAGCATATCCCTTAATTGATATAGGCTCTTAAATTCGGCAATGTTTAGAGACATGTACAGTGCTAGGGCTGTTAGCAAGTCAAGGTCGCTAAATTCTCATTATCCGTTTAGAGATTTTCTGAAAATACAATGGCTTTTGCCTTATTCGAAACTAAAACATTAGCAAATATAACTGGTGGCCTTCGGCTGTCAATTGTTCTTTACGGGTTTTTATTCTCTTTGACATATTCTCGATTTTCATTCTTGTGATTTGTATGTCAGGTGAAGGTGACAACGGGTGGTATATGTATACCAAAATGTTCATCGTCTTCCATTATACATGAGGGTGTGAATGGGGGTTTATAGAAGAAAATAGACAAAAAATAAAGAATACAAAAAATAACCAGACAAATAGAAAAGAAAATGATGAGGTACTAGAATATATGGAATAAAGAATGATCGACAAAAGGTAAAACGAATTATAAAACAAATTGCCTAAAATTATAGAATACAGAAATAATGACTCCCCATTCAGACCTCATGATCTGACATTTAAAGCTTTAGGACATTTATGGGCATGCGATACAGTTTTAGACCGACAGTGATTTTTTACAAAATCAATTTGTACATGTGTATATGCGCTAAAAGATATATCTTCATGTGCTTAATTTAAAAGACAAATGGGTTTGAATTATTCGACATTTACTTAATATTTCGGTTTCTTTGACATTTCTGTCCTTTGAGCAGACACCCTTAACATTTTATGTTTCAAAATATAAAGATATGCAGATTTCGGTAAAGAGATAAGGAATATCTTTGTTACAAAATTGGGTTCTTACTACATTTGTGTAACAATTCTTTGTTAATAATTGATTTTTGTTAAAAGAAATTGATTTAGAAAAAACAGTATTTTTGTTGAATATTTATCTAGTTAAAAAAAGTCGTTAATTTCTTCATAATAGTTGGAACAAAAATCTCCATACGGTATCAAGCCAAATTTCTAAAAAGAAGGAACATATGCTCTTAAGCTAATGGTTAAATCCCGAAAAAAATGTTAAATGCTAAAAGTTTTTAGAAGAAAGAGTGTAATGCTATTTTAGATTAATTCTGCGAATTGTTTTTGTCTACAAAAACATTAAACAGAGAGATAAAGAGAATCACAACTAATTGAATAAAATGGAGGATTGAAATGGAGAATGTGTCAAAGAGACAACAATCCAACCAAAGAGCAGAAAATGGTGCGTCTAAACACGACTAAGGACTCCTAAGTGCACTAATATGTTATAATATGCTACTAAGGACTAAAAGAGTGATGTGCAATGTAAACCAATTTCTTATCTAGATCAAGATTGATATTTTAATGCATATATTCAAATTTAATCAATAAAAGATCACAAATAATAATTGAACAATGCCTGTGCCGGTTTTCGTTAATTTTTCCGAAAATCACTGAACTATAAGACACGTGTCAAATTACATAACTGATAACACTATTACCTTAACAAATGAAAAAAATAATTATTTGGAGAAGAAAATAACCCAGACATTTAGATATATTTACCATAAAAATATGTTTTTTAAAAATCATTTAATTTGCATCGGTTTATGATTTAATGAAAAAATATAGAAAATTGTTAAGCTGGGTTTTTTTAAATGAAAATACATAGATCATTCATTTATTGCAATCAATTATATCAAACATGTAGTTGAAATAATTTCTAGAACCAGTCACTCTCTGTAGATATAATGCGTCGGACATTGTATGCATAAAAATAAAATTTAGATTTTTAACTGTATGAAATACAATTAGTAAGGGTCTCGCGGAACCGTGACAATGTCTCGCCTTCGTTTGCCGTAAACTTGAACTCTCAGGCTGAACAAAATCAAGACACTATATTTTTATTGTTAGGAGCTTCTGCCCAAGTTCACAAATATTTCCGGTGCCTATAAAATAGCCTACTTTAATTAAGTTATTTGAATCTGAGCTGGCAAAATAGCATATTATTTATTATGCTGGTATCGGCAAAACAGCTACAAGTATTGCCTTTAATGAAAATGCATATCAATTTTAAATACTATTCTAAATAAAATAGCTTTGAGAATCGTGTAAAAAGCGTTCGTTGTTCAGTCGTCAATGAATCATTCAACGTGCGTGTATCGTGCGTGCGTGTATCGTGTATTTATCATTCATCGTGCATCGTGCGTGTATCGTGCGTTCATCATTCATCATTCATTTTGCGTTAAGCCTCCGTGTAACGCTCATCGCTCATCGTGCGTGTATCGTGTATCGTGCGTGTACCGTGCGTGTATCGTGCATTCACCGTGCGTGTATCGTGCGTGCGTGTATCGTGCGTGTGGTCAGTTTGAATTTTGGAAGGTCTGTATGCGTATAAGCATAAATACTACATACTTGCGCGACGCCTTTTAGTTTTACTGAAAACTGCGCAGATTAAGAAATGTTTTTACAAGTGCAAAAAGTACTATGATAGATATCATTTTGTCAGACACTTTTCTTTTTTTGATTTGGTTCTTATAACATGCCAAAAATCTGTATATTTAATAGAGTTTAACATTAAATTAAGTGTTTTACTCTTAACAGACGTATAACCAACCCGATTAACATACCAATCGCCCATATAGCCGCACACTCAATATAGATTAACCGACCAATCTCTCGGTTAGCCGAGTGTCGGCCGTGTAGTCATGATAGTGTTTAAATCCTTTTGATGTGATTCTTGAGATGAAATGGGTGTGTATATATAATTATTTTGATGAAAGCAAGGATGCATGTTAGTTATATGTCCGTCACGTGGTAATAGGTATACTTATTTTATGAAGTTATTACAAAGATATCGAATAAGAATAAAAGATGATCTCGATATTATAGGTATGTTCCAGACCGTATGAGTATTTGGACCGTACGCGTACGGTCCGGACCGTATGCGTATACTCGTACGGTCCGACCATACGCGTACGGTCGGACCGTACGAGTATACTCATACGGTCTAGTACGAGCTGGACCATACCGGTATTTGGACCGTATGGGTATATTTTAGACAAACATTTATCAACAAACTTTTATTGAGTTTTACAAATTAACATTTAATAATTTATTACAATAAGATAAATAAAGTGAACTAGTGAACATTTAATTGAATTGAATAGTTCTGAAATTAATTGTCTATCAACATCCTGTTTTGGCACTCTCGGCCCGGGTGACACTTGCTGCCACAAGGAACGTCTGATTTCTTACATTTGCATGTCTTTGTCAGGCATGTTCATTTACATTTGCATCTTTTACTTGCAAGAGAAAAACTTGCTTGTGTTGCGGCCGCATGCAAGGAAATTCCGTTTGTACCCCAATGTTCAGTTTCTATTTTCCTTGTCAAAAGTTCAATATCACCCATATCATAACACGAGTTCAATATACCAAATTCGCATGATAGCTTGTACAAACTCGCATATTTTCCGATGATATCATCAACCCTACATAATAATCTGGGAAGATCTCCCGATGCTCTATCAACAACTGGTATTCGCACAGTGACAAAGCTACCTTTTTCAATTTTTACATTAGTTTTTGACACTTTTTTATTATATTTTCTCATTGTATTTTCGACAGATTTCTTATAATTTTTGTCAAGTATCTTTCGTATTCTGTCGTGAGAAGTCATTTGTTCATCGTCCATTGCTATGGTACAGTTGTTGTCCTCAGGAGGGTCGGTTATAATGTCATTCAGAATCATAAAATCATCAACTGCCATGATTTCGTCCTGTGTTGGTCTGTAGTCTGTACCATCGTATTTCTCTGTAGATATTTCTGACGTTTCAGTTCGTCGTCGTTTTCGGGCAGGTTGAACAGTTTCTATCTGTAAATCGGTTTCAGCATCCGGCTGTGAGTCGGTCTCAGCATCTGTCTGTGAGTCGGTCTCAGCTTCAGTCTGTGAGTCAGTCTCGTTTTCTGTCTGTGAGTCAGTCTCGTTTTCTTTCTGTGAGTCAGTCTCGTTTTCCGTCTGTCCGTCAGTCATTACGTCTCCTTCTCCTTCAATCATGTACTCAATATTCTCTTCGTCAAGGAACTCATCAGTCTCTTGCGAACCTACACAAATACCATCATTAGCTTTTTGACCAAATACAGCTTCAAAAGGCGTCATTTTAATACTAGAATGACACTGTGTGTTAAGTGAATACTGTATCTCATACAAAAACTCAAGCCATCCTGAGTCAGGTTTGTCTGCTCGTTTTGATGCCAACAGTTTGTGAAGTGAGTCATGAACCTGTTCCACTAAACCCTGTGTTCTTGGATGCCTAGGTCTTCCTGTTATTATCTTAACATCTCCGTCGCCGGGCCAAAGTTTTAAAGTTTCTCTAATTACTGCGTTGCAAAATTCTCTCCCGTTGTCATGCTGTAGGATAGACGGAAGACCAACAACAGAAAACACATGCACTGATAAATTGTGTGCTACTTCATCTGCAGACTTATTCATCTGAGGCCAGAAGAAATTAAATTTTGTATAATGGTCAATGTAGTGACCGATCCAACAGTATTGCCCGTCTGGGTCAGCATGTTTGTCAACTAAGTCTAACTGCCCCCTGTGCATAAAATATTTGGATGTGATGGGCGTCAATGGAGCAACGTTTCTTTGTGGCATTTTACATGCACACTGAACACATCCTTTGATGAATTCCATGCAAGCTTTTCTTGGAATCCCATAATACGTTTGTTCAACGTCCTTGTACAATTTATGGTATCCTGTATGAGCCCTAGCTCCCTCGTGTACAGACTTAAGTACTTCAAATATCTTATCAACTGTAACAACTTTTTTCCAATTGGCGAGAATTCCCATTCTTCTAGATTCCTACAGAAAAGAAATCAATTTAAAAAGGGAAACAAATGAAAAACTTAAATTAGATAAAAAAAAGTATTATAATACTCATATCAAAAGAGATAAAGTTTTAAAAAGCAAAAAAAAAATAGAATAGTAGTTTGTTCCCCCCTTTTGTTTAACACAAGTTCAAACGATAGATATCGGTGTCAAATTGGATGGTGATGATGATGATAATGATGTAGAGGCGGATAATAGTGATAATGATGATGGTTATGATGGTTATTGGTGATAATGGATGGTTGATATGTCGGATTCATATTCAGCACGCCAAGTAACCATTTCACCACTGACCGACAGTTGATATTAGGATAATAGGAAAAAACACAAGAAGTTGGTAAGATTATATGTAATTCAAACTAAATAAAGATTATTCTTAAACCTCACCTCATTTGCGGGAATGCAGAGTTCGTTTTCCATTCCAAATTCAGGACAATTGATCAATGCGAATTGCTTCTCCTTAACATATTGTCGGAATCTCGCTGAATCCCCTTTCCCATTTATCAAAACACTTCTAATTCTCTCAGTTTTCTCACAAGTAAACAGCTGGTTTGACGGTTTTTCCAGTAAAGTTCCTAAATATTCTAAAAACTTTTCTTCCCACAGTTTGTTTACTTCTAAATAATCTAATAACTTCAATTCAGTGAGCAATATTCAATTTCGTGTACATGTATTTCTGACATAAAATATATTACATGGGATTAACGGATTAAATTAACGCGACTTTTTTGAATAATTAAAATATTATGTTTTTATTCCGATTACTATTTAAGATTTTATATTAATTCGAGATTTCAGTTATGTTGACCTGTAATATACATTCGTATCTTAGGAACTTGATCTACTTCTTAAAATCAGTCAGACCGTACGCGTACGGTCCAAATACTCATACGGTCTGGAACAGGTATATCCCTTCTGTATTCTTTAATTTTTAAGGTAAAATTTTCTATTCGTTAATATTTTTTGCCCTTTTCTCCTTTTATTCATATTTGAACACCTATGTTCTCTGTTCTTTTTTTTATTTATTATTTTGGTCCATTTTTCTGTAAATTATTATTATTATTATTACAATTTTTCTATAGCGCTAAATCTAAAACAATATTACTCAAAGCGCTTTACATCACATGTTAAACGAAATATACACACAGACAGTGATAAAAATATAAAACATGAACACACAAAATAAATATTTAAGTGTTAAAACTTTCCTAGATAAAAGGATTAATAATGTGGAAATTTTTACAAAAAAGTGGAATATATATATCAATGAATCAAAATAAAATTATACTGAATAAAGTTGGTAAAATAAAATAGCCAAAAAAGTCTAAAATAAGATTGTTATTAAAAATTATCAAATATAAGTTAAAAATTTGAAAACGTATTCAAAAGATGAAAAAGGAATATTACCATGTAAAAATATAATTACTGAAATGAAAAAAAAATATGTGTGCTACTAAAAACATACAATGTACATAAATTATATCCATTCTCCGATATTCTTTCCTATTCAGATTTTAGACCTTAATAAAAAAAAAAAATACATGATGGGCACCATGGTATTCACACACACTAAACAATACACTATATGATTTGGAAAAAGAACAAATATATTCAGCTGGGGCCCCTAAACAAAAATGTGTACGTGTTCAGAGAAAATTGAACACTAAACTCTTAAAACATACATCTGTACAAAACAAAGAAAGGCCAGAGGTTCCTGACTTGGTTGTATAC
The DNA here is from genome assembly GCA_019925275.1 of Mytilus edulis. Lineage (NCBI taxonomy): Eukaryota > Metazoa > Mollusca > Bivalvia > Mytilida > Mytilidae > Mytilus > Mytilus edulis. The sequence goes on from CM034351.1 coordinate 35,769,304, forward strand.
TTCTTTATCTAAAATAAATCATTTACATATGTAATCAAGAAAGGACAAGAACCATTATTTTATTTGCACTTCCTTGATCATTTGTACATTGGAATCCTGAACAACCCCCCCCCCCCCCCCCCATTCATAAACTTTTTAAATTATGTTCTTAGGGGGGGTCATTATGTGGTTTTATAAAATAATGGGGGGGGGGGGGTTCCCAACATAAAATTTTATATCAAAAATTTAAACCCACCCCTCAGCTGATAGACAAAGACAAAATATTTTATTTCCTCAGACACAAACGTGTACAAGAGGTCAAAACATAATAAAGTATACATATAAATCGACAGCAGAGTAGTGTACGATAATAGCACGTGATTTTCATGACATTGAGACATATATACATTATATATATTACCTATTGAGTTTAGAGGATTACATATATACAGAATTCTTTCTTATTGTTCAGTGATTGTGAGTACATAAATATATATAAATGTATAAAAATTGCATCTACAAAAAATAAGTAATCTTTCTAAGGAAAGTACATACTTTCCTATACACCTTTATGTTGCAAAATGAAAGTAAACCGATCAATTTTTGCCTTGAAGGATATTGTAGGTAATAATTAGGTACAAGATTTTGTCTAAGAAGTGATACACTAGGATGTGAACAAACACACAAATAGTGATATTCGTCGCCAATATTTTGATTACATAGATGACATATCCTATTTTCTTTTAAAATATTTTTCCATCTTCCCATAAATAATGACCATTCCCTAAATTATTATGAAGTGAGCATTGAAGTGAGCATTGAAGTGAGCATTGAAAAATGACGCTCACCCTCAACTTTATCAGCTGTACAGTACGATTTTTTGAGTATCTAGCATTTTCAATTCTTAATGTAATGGAAGAGCACCGATTCTGAATTAACATATGAACTACCTCTCTTAAAATCAATGATATCTAAATATTTTTTTCTTCTTGAAAACAATCTTTAAATGAAAAATTAGTGTCAAGTTTCCAACAAAACACATAATGTTTGAAGTTTTTAAAATTAGACAATTTGACAAAGACACAAGCGGGACAAGAATGTCACACATTGTCTAAGATTTTTTACTAGTTTGTTATTGGTTTTAATACTGCACTCGTTCTATTTGAGCAGTAAAAATGCGTTGACTGTACATTTCTATGGCATATACAGTCACTTATTAGTCTAACCCGATATCACTTTTCCTTATGAATATTCAGATAGAAGTTGCCGAAATATTCATGTCCGTCATATTTGTTTTTCGTAATAAGTTTTGTTGTTAATCATCATTTCTGCATCTATACAAAACATAATAAAAGAGACATATTTTTTTAGATTTTAAAATAAGCTCAGGATATTAAATCGGTATACCTACAAATATATTGAGTTTCATCTCTCAGACTATGTCTGATCGATTGCTATTGAAAGTGCTGTGTACTGTCTCCGTATTTCGTGGATTCACATTCCCAAACATGATACCGTATTCATAATTGGAATTGCTAATCTTTTCTGAGCACTCATTTTGTCCTAGTATTTGTCTTCTTATTTTTAAGGATCTGGGTATGTATTTCTCTCTTTGTTTTTCTCATTTTGACTGACGCTACATTAGTCCAGTATTTCTGCGACAAAATTAATTCAAATAAAACTCAGATGAGTGATACAAGGAGAGAAAGTGTTCCGACAAAAGAGAGCGGGTAGTGTTATCCAACTCTGATATATTTATTTATGTAGTTATGGTGGTTAATAGTTGGGAAACCTCACTCCCCTGATACGCGAAAAGGGGGAACCGAAGATCTAAAGAAAGAAAGTAGATCAAGACACATATGCAAAAAATAGCGAAGTAGAACACCAAGACTGATAGTGGACACACATACAACGAAATATAAAGATAAATAAAGTACCCAGACACGTAAAACGAAAATGGGACGAGGGTATAAGGACTGAGCAGTTACTATAAGCATGTGTATCAACTCCAATATACTGAGACAAGTATCCCGCATAGAAAGAATAATTGTAATCAAAACGGACAAAACAAAAATCTTAGAGAACGGAGTTGGTATTTTAAGAGAAAATGTAACCACACACATAAGAAAAACGGGTTGTCGGAAAAATGGACTGTCGGAGTAATGGATTTCTATTTCAGGACCTAAACTTATTTTATCCACTGTTACTTTGTACTGATCCTGAACTTGCATTGAATATTTGCCACTGGACGTTAAACAAGCATCAATTCTCGATGTCGACCATGGCCATTATGGGAATCATGATAAAAAAAATTGATATAAAATGGAATGTTGAAGTTCGTTAGGATAATGCTTGTTGAATCCGATGCCCTGTGTAAGCCCAGTAGCATGATATCTGTATGATAAGATATCGTTGCAACGTTATGCATGTTAAAGTATCCTTTCAACAACTTTCTTTGATGCTCGTACGTTTACCTTTCTCTAAGCAAACTATATGCTTCTAACCAACTTAACTCATTTTGCATTAGCAAACAAATCTGCATCGGCTTCCATTTCAAAACTCACTTTTAGTTGAACTCTTCCGGAATATGCATGAAATAGTTGCCACTATACATTTAAACAATCCATCAATATCATATAAATATTATGCTTCACATCATTACAATCTTATATATTCTAATAAGATTTAACTGACGATTACTCCAGATAATCCTTAAACATGTTAAAAGAATACAGTAATAGAAATAAACAAACACAAATTAAATACTTAGATAAGCCAGCATAGTTGTTGGTATGTCAAATTTTACTTTTTCAACATATTAAAATAATTAGGTTACTTGCAATGCGCATTGCCGTATATATACAGATACATATATGTATCACATTTTTTAAATTCATTCATATTAATAAATATACACCTAATTTTTGTGTCTGCACTGGTTGTTTTTGTAGACCGAGTATAAATAACTAACATATATTGACAATATATGCTGACATAATTATGTGTCATTTAAAAATAAATTTATCTAAATTTAGCACAATTTGACGTGATCGTTATGCACCAAAGATATCAGAAAAGTATTGAGAAGTATAAATCAGTTAAATATATTTAAATGTGTACCTGGAATAAGGTACGTACTGTTTCGTGTGAACAGCTAAAGACTTTATTGACGAAAAGTATGTCATGAAAATCTATAAAAGGTAAGACAATAATTTACTGAATACAGTCATTTTTGTAACTTGATAACAGTTTTAAAATGATAAAATAGATCTAAAGAAATATAAATATTGTTAGGCGTATGTATAAATATTAAGAAACTTCCATGAAACAAAAACCCGGAAATACATTTCTTGAGGCAAAACAACAGAGTGACACACACCATGCACATCTAAACGTCAATATATTGTGTTGTGTTTTATTTGGTTCTTCATTGTTTATTTAAACTTGTATTGACACTTACGACAATACTGATGATATAGATATCAAATGTTACCTTATCAATTATAACTCATATTTTATAGTCGACACCTTAATTGCGAATAATCTTGAATTAATGAATTATTGCTAGAAACTTCAAAAAGGAAGGAACAAACGAGACATGCGAGACACGTTGGTCTTCTATTCTATATGTGCAACGAATTATCATCTTGGAAGGACAACAATTAGGATTTGAAATCTTTTGGTATAGCAATACGGAATTCTTGGAGTTGTGCCGTTCCGATAATGAAGCCTTCGCGTTCGTGAGGTTTCTTTTTTTACTGAGTCGGGTTAATACACGAGGGTGGTGGATAGTCATGATAGTAACTTTACATGATATTTTACACAATTAAATTTTTAATGTTATGATTTCCTCATTTACTTAGTATACATCATGGTTTAATATACGGCACACAAATGCATATACTTTTTTTAACGTCACTTTCCGGAATATAATATATCCGGTATCATTAAAGCTAATTGACTAAAACATTCGTTCCTGTGTATACGTGTAATATTACATGTATTTAATATTATTTATTTATTTTTTATTTTTTATATATTTTTTTTTAGGTTGATCTAATGAATACATTATTTGAGAAGTATAGTTATGCATCCAGCACAAGATCAGCAGCATGTTAAGTATGTGAACCGTACATGTAAGGTTTTAGTGTTTATTTTCAAAGCTAAAGAGTTGAATTTAAAAGAAAAAAATAGTTAAATCGATTGACACTTTATCTTTGTTAATCTTATGAAGCGGAGTCAGGAGCGGATCCAGGGGGTTGGGGGCGTTTCCAGGGTTTGCAACCCCTTTTTTGGACGATCAATGCATTTGAATGCATTTGAAAGGGGATATGTAGTTGGGGCCCCCTGGAGTTAGAACCACACCACCACACCCTTTTTTAAATGGCTGGATCTGCCCCTGTGAGTACCGTCGGAGACCTTCATGTATATAGGCAAAATAAATAGTATACATTGTTCTTTGCCGGACGTACATCGACCCTATAGGGCTTTGTTTGTTCAGTATACAAAAAAGAAAAATAAACAACATTTTTGACGCCTAAATACATTGTTATAGTCAAGCTGTAAGATATTGAATGAAAATCAAAAAATATGTATTGTAGAAGAGGGACGAAAGATACCAAAAGGGACAGTCAAACTCATAAATCTAAAATAAACTGACAACGCCATGGCTAAAAATGAAAAAAAAAGACAAACAGACAAACAAAAGTACACATGACACAACATAGTTCATGCGAACTCCTTTGGGAAGTATATTACTTTACGCAATTACATCGTAGATCTGAATATTTTAAATAATATTTGGTATAAAGAAAACAATAATGTTTCCAATACAAAATTAAGTACTATATAAGATAATACATTAAAAACAAATGGAATCAAACAACGAGCACGATGCTTTTTTTCAATTTCAGAGGAGTATGCTATAACTATATTATTATAGTTTGAGGGAAAAAGTGGGGAAAATCCAAAGAAAACAAAATAAAATAGATGAAAATACAAAAAAAGATATATAATGTATTGTTTGAATACGTGGCATGACTAAACAATATTGTGTAAGTGTACCTACTTGTTATAACGTTTTGGAATTCAGTTGTTGCTGTTACGACATTTTGGATATCATTTTGCATTCATGAATGCATATCTCTGATTCCTTATCCAAATTTGGTCACAGGTATATTGTTTGCCTTTTTCGAGTTAAAAGTATTCAGCATTTTCATTTTTGAATCGCTGTGCCTCCCTGCATCTGCTCATCGTGTATGTTAGGTTCCACTTATACTATATCATGAATACAGTTGATGACTTTGCTTACACGCATATGCATGCATTTGTATGTGTCTGTTCTACTGTATGTTGCATATCGTATGTATCATCTGATATCTATATGACTTTTTGTATTGTCTACTCTTTATGTTGTTGAACGAACGTACAAATATACTTTTTGATTTCTTTGTTTACCGTACGTATACGTTTAGTTTAGGATATATTTTCAACTCAATGTGTTGTTGACCGTACGTATATCATTTGTATTCATTGAGTTTTAGACGTTCATTTCATTCTATATGTTGGTTACGATACATGTACCTATACTATAAACCAACTTATTTTCTCGTCTTTACGGTGACCTATAATTGTTAATGTTTGTGTCATTTTGGTCTTTTGTGGACAGTTGTTTCATTGGCAATCATACCACATCTTCTTTTTTATATTTCGCAAGTAGTAAATAAACGCGAATATAAATCGTCGCGAATATGTAAATCTTGGCTCATACCTTATAAGAAAAAAAGTAGATTAGTAAATCGCTAAATTGAATAGCCGCAAAGTGACCCAAAAGGGTAAAACGCGAAATTAAGTATCCGCGAAGAAAAGGTGGTTTACAATACTCTGTTTTTTTAGGGAACGTTTCCATTCTATGTGTTGTTAACCGTAATAATACGTTGCCTTCTGTGTTAGCTCTGCTCGATATGTTGTTGAATAGTGCCACTAAAAAACATATCATTTTCTGAAAGCCTTTTGTACAATTATACAAATGAAAACTATAGATTATCAGAATTGCATATCGAAATAATTTATATCATATTAAAACACATTGTTTTACATTGATTAGTTGTATCTTATTTAATATATATTATAGTCACAACATACAAGAAACAAGATCAAGGAAGAAGACTATTGAAGTTTCAGAATCTGCCTTTTTGTCCCCAGATTACGACGAAAATTGCACGAAAAGAGGATTGGCAGTTCTCGTACATAATTTTGATCAAACATGCGCAGACATAGAAAAGTTAAATGTCCAGTTTAACAAACTAATGGAGCTTCTTGAAAGTTATGAATATGGTTTCGAAGTTTTCGAAAAAGACGGAAAACAAATTCATAAAAGTTTGTCAAAAGATGATCTATACACCTTGTGTTCTAGCGGTGAGTACTTATGGGAATTAAGATTGGTAGTACTTGTTGCTTCGTTATCGTCCAGTATTTATCATTCCATGCATGATCAGAATAGGTCAGACCTTTATGCTAGACTGACTTTTCCATCTACCAGGGGGGAAAAGGGTACTGTGTTCGATATATAAAAATAAATGATTTGATCATACACTTTACCTTTCTACTATACAAATGCATGTTGAAATATATAACATGATGCGATACATGTATAGTAAACTTTAAAAAAATCCCCTGGTATTCCGTTCTGTTGTGAGCAATAGGTAATATTCAAATTACTGTTGGCATCCCAGTTAGATTTAGGCTCCTTATCTAGGTCCGTGGTTAATTCCTGTTGATTTCATTATGAAACGAAGCCGATGGTTTGGAAGTAAAAAAAAATATACTTTGAATCGTAACTGTTTCAATGCAGGATAAAAAAAAAAAACAGTATTAATGCATTGTAGGTTAATGTAAAATGAATTTGTACTCGCTCTCATTTTCAAAATCTAGTACAAGTGCATGTTTTATTTTCCTACAATGTATATTTTTTTAATCAATATATATCTGCTAATTGTTTCATCTTTTACACATGCCAAACCACATTGAGATAAGTATAATATGGGTTCAACCATAGACCTTGCGTACAATAACTGTAGTAAATTGTGCGGAAGTTTATTATCTAACCTATTTAAAAAAAAGGTGTAATCTTTTAATTTCACGACAAGCATTCATTCAAAAAATTAGATGAGTCTATCTACAATATATAACCAAAATTTTGTCCACCACAGGCAAAATCAAACAGAAATTAACAGCTATGATAGGTCACCATCAACATTGTGCATAACCTTTACTTCATACATGTAGTTATGTAGAAAATGACAAATGTAAAACAATTGAAACGATAAAACTGTAGACCTGATATATGAAGAGAACAATTGTCAAACAACCACTGAGTTACAGGTTCCTGACCTAGGACAGGCACTTACTTTTGTAAATGTTTTGAAGTCATCAACATTCCATTGACCGAGTGGTGTGTATTTGAAGGAACCAATCACAAACAATCAAAAACCTAATAAATTGCAATGAAATTAGATAACAATTAAAGCAATAACAGTACTCTTTGTACATTTTACAGTTGCTAAAGAAATTGACAACAATGAGTACAACTATTATTACTGTCTGTTATTTGTTATCCTTGGTCATGGGTCAACTGGAATTATTAGGTGCAAGACAGATACAGGAAACACAGAGTATGCTGAGTTATCAAAGATTATGGAGCTGTTTCAGCCTCAAAACTGTGCGGCATTGGCATTGAAACCAAAGGTCTTCATAGTGCAGGTATAGTCTTAATTGACTAGGATTTCTCAACTTTCTTCTATTTCACGATGACTGTTACCTAAACGCCTGTTTTTAAATCTTAAATTTATAAACCAAATGCACATTGACAGAAAAGGGTATCAGAGTTCAACTCTAAAATCATATTTCCATTTTCTTAACTGCTACAAGCTACGATGCGGAAGCAATCGCCTAATAAAGTCTCGTTTTTATATAGATTAGACGGTTGGTTTTCCCGTTTGAATGGTTTTACATTACTAATTATTCGGGCCATTTATAGTTTGCTATTCGGTGTGAGCCAAGGCTCAGTGTTAAAGGCCGTACCTTGACCTATAATGGTTTAATTTTATAAATTGTTATTTGGATGGAGAGTTGTCACATTGGCACTCATACCACATCTTCCTATATCTATATTATGTTATCTAAAGCAATGTACAGAAAGACCTTACAAACTTAAGTTTAACTTAAAAAAACAACATCATATAATAATGTATCTGATACCGACACATTTAAAACGCATATTCAGAACGAAAACATATAGAAACAAACTACAGTACATCTACTGTGTAGAGGTACAATATACAGGGAGGTTACGGATAGAATACCTTGCAACAGGGCACATACGATCCTTTCAACGAATTATTGTAGAGTATTCATTCATAATTGAGAGAGCGCGATACTCTATCACACGAGCCTTTAACATGTAACGTTCTATTCACCGCTGTTCTATTCTGAATTGAGATGACTGTGTATTCATACATTCAGCACATACAAACAGACGTCCTACTCTATCAAGGGGTCAGTACCGGAACGTGAGAAGTACATATAAGGACGTTTCTATCAAATTCGTTGCATCATCACTTGAAAAAAAGAGTGCATGGATTATCAAACTAATAAGCATTACAATTCGAGTACAAACTAACAATGTCATCGCAAAAAAGAGAAATTGCAGTGTTCAAACGGAATATAGGAAATTATTTAAGAGTCAGAAACAAATCCAAGCCCTTTGATAATATAAACAAACATGTGGTACTATGCTTGCTAACTCTTTTTAAAAAAAAAGAGACCAAATGACCTTACGGCCTTCAGCAATGAGCAAAGCCTGATTCGGTAGGTTGCATTTGAGGAGTAGGATGAGTGAATGTGTAAATGTTAGTTTGATTAAAAAAAAAAGAAATAATGTAATTGGGATTTAATTCAACAAACTAACATAATATATAAAAAAAGCATATATATGGGATGCCCGGTTTACCATAGGGATATACTGTTATCTGTTTATGCATCTGTCTGTCTGTCTGTCTGTCTGTCTGTCTGTCGTTACATGTATTATTTATGTAGTGTTTATGTACTGTTTCAGAAAATTGTTTGGTGTATACTAGTAGTAGTAAAAAAATTAACGATTCCAATTTTCTTGCACCAGATTCGCATTTCGACAATACATGTCTCTTCAGGTTACAGTGTTAGTTTAAAGTTTGTATTCACATCTAAATGAAACGTATTGCATACAGTAGTGTCTACATAGTTTCATTGATAATACCCGATGATCCCGATAATCTCTGTGTGTTGCAAATAATTCTGTATTTAATATTTTACAGACAATGGAACCCAAAGATCCGAATCAAGCTGACGCTCTCGGAATGCTCGATGACGTTATAAAGAGAAAACAGCAAAGAATACCACGAGAAAGTGACTTCCTTACGTATACTTCTGACGAACCATGTGAGTCTCATTCTGATCTATTAAGTGCAAAAAAAATAAAATTAAAAAAAAATAACATTTTAATACAGTATGCTAGTTAATTTATTAAACTAGTTTCACTTCATATGGACTTAAATATCATCCAAATTGCAACAATAACGTATGAATATAATTCCATGCAAGCTTTAACGTTGTGCCATACTTGCGTATTCTAAACAATTAAAAACAACTGATTATCAAAACTGGTAGACTCTTACTTCAAAACTCGTTTATAATGAAATGCGAGCAACAACGGTGTTGCCTTGGACCCCGTAGAGAGTTGTTGCAAGGGTTTTGTTTGACGTGAGATCTAGTGTTAGTCTCAAGGGTTTTGTTTAACGTGAGATCTAGTGTTAGTCTCAAGGGTTTTGTTTGACGTGAGATCTAGTGTTAGTCTCAAGGGTTTTGTTTGACGTGAGATCTAGTGTTAGTCTTTTTTCTTACTCGAAACATCGAATTTCACTTAAGACATTACTGTCAGTTTACACGTTCCTACAACTCAACATACAATCAACTTTCTTCAGGCTTTTTTCTACAAGCAGCAAAAAACCAGGTGATTAATGATCACGTAGAAAAGTGGATCATTTCAATGATTAAACTGATCTTGAAACACATGTTTATTACATGTAGCTTTTATTTTAATTGAAAATCAATGTTGTTTATCACTTAAAAAACCAAACAAACGTTACTACGATATAACAGAAGTGTAGAATGAGGTTCGGTCTGTCTGTGAACATGTGCAGGCGGAAATGTTCATGTAATCTCCTGCATCAAGTTTGCTACATTTAATAACCAGGTTTCATTAATTGCAAGTAAAATCAAAATGAACAATCTTTGTTGGCCTGTGAAATATAAAGTTTATGAGCACAGCTTCTTAATATGAACATCGTTTCCAACTATAGTAGAACACAAACACATGATTATTTATATGTGTTTCCCCTATATTGTCCCATCTATGTTATACTAAATTATCACGTGTTTGTGTTCTACCATAGTTGAAAATGAAGAAATTACAGTATTAAGTAGAAGGGGGTTATACTCAGATATTTCATGCTTTATTTCTTTTTTTTCCAGGTTATTTGTCTGACAATAAATTCCTACAATCAATAGTGAAAACATTAGAAGACGAACAAAACACATGGTACACAAACCGTGGTATCAATCCGATACCAGTAACTGAAATCCAGAGTCTTCTGATTAAGATCAATAGAAAGCTTAAGGAGACAGGTTCAAAAGTGGCATATACAACATCGTCATTGACTAGGAAAATGTATCTACAAAAGAGAACGTTTTAGGTGTGACTATGAATTGACTGCTATTCTGTACATTGTCTTATCGACTTTACGATTCCTGAAAACACATATAGTCGGACAAGTTATTTGCAATGCTATGTATTCGTATTATTTATACATATATATTTTTGTTAATTAAAAACGTTAGGGTGCCTCCTTTTTTTTAATTCGTCACTTTAAAGACTCTTATATTACGACTAGAATACCATTTCTGTTGAATGCGCGAGGAGCCTCATAACATGTGCATATGGTGCAACCTAAAATATGCAAGAGACAAGTCATGTATCATTGTAAAAGTTACCAAGTCAGACAACTCTGCTTGGCTTGATTGGACTTTACATGAACAAGGAACTAGAAATGACATAATTTTATTTAAAACGTCATAATTATACAATAGGTTAGGGATTTTTTTTAAATATTCAACGAAGGAGGGGCAATAATCAATATTGGACAGGTAAACTTAAAAAACCCTTTAACAATATGTATATGTCGTGTACAAGTTGCGTTTTTGTACAGGTTATAACATGTACAAAAATATTGTTCATGTTATAACTTGTATAATGCAAAAATACAAGTTATAACATGTACAAAAGTACCTCATACATGTTATAACCTGTACAAAATATTGCTTAAAAATGGTTCTAACTTGTACAAAATTTAAGATAAATCTTAATGAAGTAAAATACACATTTAAATTCACCAATGCATAAAGAACAACAATAAATAGGCCATAACATGTCTCTTTCTGTAGAGGACAATGATCACAAAGTTACAGAAATATATGTTTCTTGACTTATAATGGCAAAATGTGTTTTCATGTAATTGAATGTTTTATGTAGTCCATCATGGCTTAACTAAGTATGACACTATTTACTAAAAGCTTGCATTTCCTCAATGACAATTACATCAGATACTAGTACATGTAACTAAATTCTTCCCAAAATTTTAAGTACGATGCCTAATAATTTTGGGTAATACTCCTCCCTCTCTTTTTATAGCATGCAAAGACTAAAACAATGTCTTCTATGCTTACTCTTTAAAGGCAAGAGAGAGCTGAAATAGTTCATTATAAATATCTTTGGATCTACTCTTCAACTTTTTTGGCCTTCAGCATGACTTATGTAAATTTATAACTCATTTTTTTTAAACTATAAGATTATTTCATTAGGTGAATGTCATTTTTATGTTTTAGATATATATCCTCTAATTTGAAAGCATGTATTTGTGTCCTTTGGATGCTGTCTGCTCCATGTGCGGGTTGTTATCTTTTAGACACATACCCCATTTCAATTCCCAATCTTATTTGTAGACACAGCTATCCTGGCCATCCTCTTATGTCTTTTAGTGTCAACTAGAATGAAAGTATTGTACTATTGCCTTCAAAGTGAACACTCACATTTATGATTCATCAAATAAAGATATGTCCATAGGTAGTCATTAGAGAATCATAAGACACGTCCTAAGATATACATGTATCTTATGACAAGTCTTATGAATGCTTGGTAATACCGACCCCTGAACATTAACTGTATCAAAAAAGGACAAACACACTAACATGAAGGAATAATAAAAAAGTTATAAAAATATTAGTGATGTCAATAACATCTGTTAGGATAATAGAAACATATCCTTATTTTTCGATTTTGTACAAGTTAAAACCATTTTTAAGCAATATTTTGTACAGGTTATAACATGTATGAGGTACTTTTGTACAGGTTATAACTTGTATTTTTGCATTATACAACTTATAACATGTACAATATTTTTGTACATGTTATAACCTGTACAAAATCGCAATTTGTACACGACATATACATCATTGCTGACGTCACAGATTTGAATCTTTCTTTAGACTAATACAATGGGATACAGTATTGTTTTAGCAAAATAGTATTTCAAACAGAAGGTAGTGACAAGTAGGCATTCATATTTTATGATAGTACATAAATGCAAACAAAGCCTTTTATAATCTACGCCATCAAAGACAAAAATATGTTTTAAAAAGTTTTCCAGTTTTCCAAGCTAAGCTATTTGAATAAAAGAAGGGATTAATATAAAAAAGGAGTATGAAGTATGATTGCAAATGAGACATTTCTCCACTAGAGACCAAATGGCACAGAAATTAAACTATAGGTCACCGTAGAAGGGATTCATATAAAAAAGAAAATGAGGTATGATTGCCAATGAGACATTTCTCCACAAGAGACCAAATGACACAGAAATATATATTAATTAAACTATAGGTCAACGTAATGAGCATATTAATCTTTAAAAGGCACGTATGTGCTTACATGCATCTGAAGAAAGATGTGGGGTTTGTGTCAATATACAACATCAACAGAAATCACAAGACATGCATTATGTTTGACAATAAAAAGTTTATAGGGTAAACTTCAATTAGACAACTACCAGGGAAACAAAAGAGCTAAACAACTTGTATGTACAAGTTTTACAGTAAGATGAGAAATAAGATTTAAGTCAAAGTGGCCGCAACCCCACCATAAAAAATATACAAAGGAATTCTATATTCACGTTTGACGGCAAGGTTACAAAACAGTAGTGAGGTTATGCACAGACATATATCTATAGTGTTGTACTTGCAGTCATTTACATGAAGTTACCTGTTAGAAATTGAAATTAAGTCTGCTAAGTTAAGTTACATTGAATATAGTAAAACCCATTTTTGCTTCCGGCAGGGAGTTGCGAACAAGGGATCATTTTGTTGTCATGATACAGCTGAGCCACAGAAACAATTGCCGACACTTTGTACACTAAAGTATAAAGCTCTACTATACGGCCTAAAAAGGAAAAAATATTTCCCAAAATCCAGCTTTTTTTCTAATAAGTTTTAACATGATACAATTCTTTTTATTGAAGCAAAGATATGCAATACTAGTTTGTGTCTGTCATTTTCCGTGACAACAAATGGTAGACGGTTGCTTTTCCCCCAATTTTTTTTTATAATTCTTTCGAAGAATTAGACTGCTAGTTTTGAGGTCTTAAACGAATGAATAACTGAATGAAATTCGCAAATACATGTAACAATAACATTTTTTTTCCCCAATAATGTTAGTTTGTTGATGTAATATCCAGTTATCTGTGATAGTGTTGTAATATTTGCAGCTGCACATGGTGCATCTTTATTGATCTAAATAACTGTAGTTGTTACAGAAACGAATTTATATATCTATCTACCTATCCACAAGGAGGGAATTCTATTTACCTAATGATAAGGTTAACAAGGGATTTAAGCGATTACACCAGATTGGATGGGGCTTGCGTTTGTAGGTACACATGTGCGAATGCTTTGTGTGTAGATTTTCCATTTACTTCAGCCATTTCAATTTGTAATGGTATGCAACAGTTATATGATAAGTTCGTTGTTAAAGAAAGGACATATTCTAAAATAGACATAATGTCTATGTTGTAGTCTTTTTTACAGTTTACCGTCATACAATTTCAACATAGACATTTTGGAAGTTGCACAATGTCACCATGATATATAAACATCGTGATATACTCACTATGACGGAAAAAATGTAACATGCAATTTTAAGCAATATATAATTCGTACGAAAACACAGTAATATATAACATACATAAAATGTGAGGACTTATATTTGAGGACAATCGATTACTAGCAGAAAAGCAAGGTTTAGTTTTAATAAATAAGTTAATTTCTTGTGTTTTCTATCTTTCTATTGTCTTCTCTTTTGCTTTTTTTTTATTCTAACGTACATGAAATAACATATGTACTGCATGTTTACATATGTTCAACCAGACTATATATCATTTACTGTCCATTTGGCAATTCAGTCAGCTTGATATGCTTATGACTAGGTGTCAGTGACTTATAGTACTGAGTAACTCTCAGATCTGTACAAATGCTTTTGTTGTTTGGATGTATAAGTACCAGTCCACGTCCACGCTGTATTTTTGCTAGATTTATTTCTATTTGTTGCCATCTTATTAGCTAAGACTTTTATTAACTGATTTTGATAGTTTGCTCTAATGTTGCACTGTTCCAGGTAAGTGTCTGCATCTGTTAAAGTAATTAAGTTCTGTAGTGACCTTAGATAAACAATTTCAATACATTACAGTAAGGGAAATTATGGTTGGTGCCTTCAAACGAGTTTAACCCCGCCAACTTATTTATGTGCCTTTCCCAAGTCAGTAGCCTATAACTCAGTCGTTGTTTGTTTTTTGCTGTATACCAGTTTTGTTGTTCATTATTTTGTAATAAAAAGGCCTATAGTCCTTTAGATTGTGAACAAGCAAACTTAATTTGCAAGTGTTAGACGTAAAAGTTTACGTTTTGTCTATATGTTGTGAGACCAACTATTCTTGCAGAGGTGTAAATATCACAACAACACACTGTACGGTAAAGTCTATAGTTAAAAACTCAATTAATAATGGAGAAAAGGTTGTATCAAAGAGACAACAACCCGACCAAAGAGCAGAAAACAGCCCAAGGCCACCAACCTTTAGAATAAGGCGAAACCATAGGAATATCGTTATACACAGTGGATGAAAAATTTTGGGAGACCCACCATATCTCTTTATTTGTATACATAATACAAGGATAAAAATAGTTAAATGTTTGCTTGCGTTGATAAAGAGTGCAATATGTTCTTTATTTGAACAGAAATCATGAGCCGTCATAAGGTATAAAGATTACATATTTATTTCTCATTCGCATCATATGAAAAATAAGGTGACATTTATTAGACTGACAGCCATTAACTGTAATTTTAATCCTCACTTTTCACTCTGTGGTTAAAGATTTTGAAATTTTTATAAAGTCTTAAACTAGATTGGACAAATCCGATAATCCACAAGTTACTTTGTATGAATCTGTTTCTCTTATGATTATGATTGATAAAAACAAAAATGCCATGTCCATACCTGCCAAGTTTTCAAAATGCCCATGGGGGTTTTGCGTGCAAGATGGCTGCAATACTCCTAAAAAACCTTCAAGGAGGCCTTCAAATACAGTGTAATGTTGTTTTTTTGGCTTCTTCATACTTTTATAAGCCTCAATTCATTGTAAAATTAATTGTTTTGTTAAAATTGTGGACATAATTGCTCTTTAAAAAATTCAATTTGGGAGCCTCCATGGGGGAAATCCCCCTCAAATAGTGACAGTTGGCAGGTATGCATGTCAGTACCTTTTGAATTCCTGATTTCTGCGTCATATAGTTATAATTGATGAGTAGAAACTTCACTTGTGTATGAATGGATCAAACGGAAGCAAACATTAATAGAATACCACTTTTAATAAAAAAGAAATAATTTAATTTCCTCTGAAGGTGACCTACTTGAGGGTTGTATATTAAACATATATAAAAGGTTTAGAAGTTTCCTTTGGCGGATGCACTTGTGTTGAAGGCGAGTATGGTAGCTCGTGCGCATCACCAGTTTACCGTGTTTTATTACCTAAATAATACTATCACATTTAATAACTATCATAGATACATAAATATACGCTCTAATTAAATAGAGTAAAGCGCTTTGAATATAGGAACGGACAAATGCGCTTTTGCATACCAATACCTGTTTAGGAGTTAATCTGACACGAACCAATAATCCACGTTACAATAGCAAGGATTTTATAAGATTTAAAAAAATTGTCATTTACAGTAAGTCATACGTAATAAAATATGAGAAAATTAATGATGGTCAGCAGGCAATTTTGTTATTTGCACTAGTACTACATAGTACTATTAAAAGGGTTCCGAAAATCTGACAAAAAGTAAAACACAAGGGGTTTGAACATCCTTTACAGACCTAGCATTGGGCACACAAGATCCACTTTGTTTTAATTTGAACGACGACTATAAAACCCCACAGCTGTTTTATGTGGAACTCTGATATTGCATTACGTTGTTTTATCATAACTTAATGTTATTGTGTCTTTACATAATATAGGTATGACATTGCGTAATGATTTTTTGATATAACTTAATGTGGAATAGTCATTACTTAATGATGTTTCTCTATTACACGATATGGTTTTGTACTGACTTGATATAGTCTTTTCATTACTTAATATAGTCTTTTCATTACTTAATATAGTCTTTTCATTACTTAATACGATTTTGTCATTACTCGATTTGGTTTCGTTAAGACAAAGTCGCATCAAGTAAAGATAAAACAACATAATGTAATAACAGAGTTCCACATAAGGCAGCTGTGGCGTTCCATAGACGACCAATACAGATGCTTCTTCATATATTTCCTGTATTAAAATTATGTACACAGTCGTGCATATACATGTACATTTGAAACTGCACGCAATCGTGTCGTCATGTGGAAGATGGTTTAAAACATCCAATTTTTCAAGTCCAGCTGTCAATATTAGAGAGTTTGAAGACTGTACTTTAAACAAAATATTATTAGATATTGTGAGCAATCCTTTATAACAGTAAGACTATCAATTAAAATGAACATTTTATTTCAAAATCAATATACAAGGGAATTTTAAATCGTTACCTTTTTTACATCATTTTCACATGCACATTACCCTGATGCGGAAAGTACCTTGTTGTAGTATACATTTTATTTTGAACCTGATTTTACTGTAAACCCAAATTATTTTCGGAAATATAAACATAAATAGATGTGATAAAATTGTCATTGAGACAACTATTCACAAGAGACCAAATGACACAGAAATGAACGGGGACTATAGATCATCATACGGCATTCAACAATGATCAAAACCCATACCGCATTGTCAGCTGTAAAAGAACTCGAAATTACAAATGTTCAGACATACACGCTGAGCTGGACTTTAACGTGCTTGTTAGTATAACCTTACCTGAATACCGAGCCTAACAGTTTTTGCTCTGACTTAAGTCTTAATGTCATTTGCGTAATGGAGAAACAGCAACATATATATATATATACCAATTTCAAAGTTTTTGGTTTGACCCGGGCAGTGTTCGAACACACGACCTCCCACACTCATACCTAACACACTAACACGTCGAGGCGATACGGGACAATATAAAGAAAAACTGTATCAAAAGTATAGGAAGCTACCATTTAATTTTTATGGGAGAACTAAAACAAGGCAGGACCGAGTAGAGTGATAAAAAATAACAC